>CM046878.1:36103758-37303758 GCA_025667525.1 Glebionis coronaria
AATAGTTTAGCCTGAGCCAATTAATTTAATTTTTTAAATTTTATAGTTAAGCAAAGGTAATATAATAAACTTGATCAATTTTTTTTCATTATTAGTAGTGGATAACTAATTAGGACATACCAAAAAAGAAAGCTAAACAATCATATTGAAACACGTGAAAGTATTTTTTTAATTAAAAATAGCTCATTTAAAGAAATTGTATCGTCTTATCTCAACTTTTTTTCACCGATTAATTTACGGGATTTAATACAGGGTTTTTTACACATAATAAAAACTGAACTTAAAACTTCACGTATGTCAATGTGATAATTATAAGCTTTTTCTGCTCTAACCGCCCGTGAATGGTTCTTATTATGCGAGTACAATTGGTGAATTGCTACAAAAAAACAAACTGAGATCCTAAAAATAACGGTGAGAAAAAAACTCGAAAAAATAAGATTTGAAAACCGAAAAACCCAATCGAAAGCGAAAACCAATGCTTCGATTTTTACTTTTTTTAAAACTGAAATCTTTCGGTCTGGTTTTGGTTTTCATTCAAAAACGAAAGCGTAAAAACAGAACCGAATAATATTTATTTTAACTGTTTGTTATGTATATGTATTTACTTGATAATATATCATTACATATGTTACAACAATCGTTTATCGTGTGTTTACTTGCATGTGTGTATCTTATTTATATGTATGTACTTTTAGAAATTTGAGATAAATTACAGTATTAAACTTAGATTGACGAAAATATAAAAAAATAACCAATTTTTTTTTATGTAAAACAAGTTTTTATAGTTAAATTGATCGTACCCAAATATAAATGGTTTATAAACCTGGAAAAAAACCAAACCGAACCGAAACCAATTAAAAACCAAAAAAATCAAACCACCCAAACAAAACGGTTTCGGTTTTTGATTTTATAAAAAACAGATATTTTGATTCGATTTTCAGTTTTAGCCAATAACCAATCCAAACTAAACCGTGAACGTCTTTATCGAAAAGTATTCACTTGAATTAGAGAGTATGCCGAATATAGCATCTATAATGTAAAAAATGATTAAAATATTTTGTTTACCTTGAATGCATTTAATAAAAAATACATTAAATGATTAAAGCTTTGCGAAATACTTGTATTTTAACAAGTCTTGTATAAAAAAATTCAAAAAGTCCGTGTAGAAACTAGAAGGGGGTGAATAGTTTCTTAAATTTACTTGTTAAAAGATGGTTTTCAAAATCTTTTCAAAAACTAGGCTTGAGCAAATATGTGAAACCTTCTTATACACAATATGAATAACGGATAGTGCAACTAAACTAATAATCACAAGTATAAAGAATAATGAATGTAAAGAGATAAGGGAAAGAAAGATCAAACCAAATACCAAGGATTTATAGTGGTTTAGCAACGAAGCTCACTCCTCGTCCCTACTCCACTCCTCGAGTACTCCTTTACTCGAGAGTTCACTAATCAACAAGATCCTTAAGGTGGAGAAACCGTACACAACGTTGTTTATCCAAATTCTGTCTCTAAGCTAAAAGTCGAGCCCTAATCTTAGCTAGGACCAATCTACACCAATATACTTTAAGGACCAAGTATTAACCTTAATACATACACAACTTCCAAATATACACAACTACTTGAATCTTCACAACAATGACACAACAATGAATAAATAAGATTTGATCTTCAATGGATCTTTGAGGTAGATACAACACTTCAAGGATGAAAGTGTTCTTCTCTTTTCACTTGGAGAGGAAGAGATGGGAGAAGAAAGATTCACTTCTAAACAAGTAGTAATCAACAAAATGACCAAGGATTTGAGTGATTTTAGAAGTACGAAAGAATCTGGAAATATATGTGCAAAAGTGGTGAAGAGAAAATCTGAAAATGGTCTATATTTACAAGACAAGTCTATAACGGCTATATCTGCCCGCGGTTCCTTATAGCTACCCGCGGTTCCTTATCGATAAGGAACCGCATAGCCACTTAAGGAGCCGCCTGAGTAGACTCCGCTCCTTTTTGTCTTTTAGTGGTATGGTTCAAATCTGGAGATTAAAATATCTTGAAAGGATATTCCAAACCATGATAGAATATGTCATTTTTAAATTATCAAATAATTAATTTAATAAAAAATTTTCTTAAAATTAAAGATTAATAAAAACTTGTCACACTTAATAAAAAGTGAGTTTTAAGAAAAGATTAAATCATTGATCACTTAATTAGGATGAGTACTTGTTTGTACATACTTTAAGTGATAATGGTTGAAATGAAAAATACTTGAACTCAAGAATTTGTTTTTCGTTGATTTCGTAAACGCTTGTTTTTACATATTGTCGTAATCAAAACAAAGCGAGACTGAAAAATGCAAGTAACGGTTTTAGGCATCATTGCATTAACAATCTCCCCCTTTTTTATTTCGACAATACATAAACTCAATCACATGAAAAACAAGATTTTCGATGACGAGTTTATTTCACTTCTCCCCCTTTGTCGAAGCAAAAAGGTTGCAAAAGTCTTTGTAGAAGAGAACAATCAGACTTTACAAATGCCCCCCCTGGTGCTTACTCCCCTTTGCTTGGGGCACCAAGGAATCGAGATATGGTGACAAGATACATTGAATGGTTAGTAGAAGAGAAGAGACACCCAACAAGATATAGCAAAGGTCACACAAAAAATAAATGAGAAGAGACCAAGATCCAAGATAAGTCATGTTTAAAAGAAAAACATGAATAAAAGATACAAGGAAACAAAACATAAAAAGATGCATGTAAAATAAAACAAGCCAAAAGAAAAGCATAAATCTAATCCTAGTTAAACTAGAACTCTAAGATTTGCTTGAACCAGATGTCTTGAAGGTAAGCAACCCATGCTTAGATAAAAGACAAAGTAGTGGCGGAAGGAGGTGATGGTGTCTTGGTAGTAATCTCATAGTCATAGTGAAGAGGAGGTTTGACTAAGAGACTTTTGATGTAATTCAACTCCTCATAGATATGAGCCATAGCAAGATGTTGATATTGAAAACAATGACAATATGTTCCATGATGCCTGACATTATCATGTGAAGAAGGAAGAACACTAAAGGCTAGTGGTGGAAGAAAAGAAGTTCCACAATCAACATTCTTAGAGGAGAAGAAATGTGATTTTGAGTGTCCTTGGGTGAATTGGGATTGAAAGCAATTGGAGAATATGGAGGAGAATCAAGGCTTTCATTTGGAGAGATAAGACATTTTGATTTGAGAAATGATACAAAATGCTTAGGGTTAAATAGAGAAAGATCAAGATATTTTGAGGGTGGTCAAATGGTTGAAACAAAGATTCCAAAAAGTGTTGGAGCAAATTTGGAGTTTCAAAATTACCCGAAATAGGAAGCACTGCCTGCAGTTCTTTTTCTCCACCGGCGGTTCCATATCGATATGGAGCCGCGGTCTCTTTAAGGAACCGCCTACAGTGGGTGGATTTTGGTGATGAAGGAGAATTTTCTAATTCAGCAAATCCTATTTTTCTAGTCTAACTAATCATAGAGATATGCTAAGAAGCAAAGATAGACAAAGAAAACACACAAGAACTCACCAAACAAGGTTTTGACCAAAATACATGGATTTTAAAGAAAATCGATGTTGGAGGTGTGTTGACTAGACAATAAGTCATGACACAATGATCCTCCATAGTTCTCTTTTGTTCTTGCTATACTTGAGAGACACATACATATAAATTATGGTAAGCTCAATATTAATAGCAAGAAGCTATGAAAAACATTTTTAGATTGAATTAACAATGCAAAAAACATTTCTCGACCATTTTCGAATGAACTTTGAGAATTTTGAAAAAGAGAAGAGAGGTTTTCCAAAAAAGAGTTTTGCAAGACTTAATGACTCAAAGAAAGAAAAGACTCAAAAGAGAAAAATACCCGATTAATAAAATGCGCAATTAAGGAATATGTTCCATTAAACCTAGACCTAGACACAAGTAATTAAAAGGTTCCCTCTTAAGTGTCTTAGTGAAGATATCGGCTAAGTTTTCTACCGAGCGCACCTTCTCAATCGAAATGTTCCCCTTTTGAACATTATCCCTAAGGAAATGGTGGTGAATCCCTATGTGCTTGGTTCGCAAATGTTGCACGGGATTCTTGCTAAGGTCTATTGCACCCTTATTGTCACACATGATGGGAACATCATCAAGAAAAATCCCGTAATCAACAAGTGCTTGCTTCATCCATAGATCTTGTTGACAAGCTTTACCAGCACTCACATAGTCGGCTTCTGTGGTGGATATTGCAAGAGCGGTTTGTTTCTTGGAAAACCAAGAAGTTAAACAACAATGCATGAAGGTACAAACTCCACTAGTGGTTTTACGGTCCGCATAGTCTCCCGCATGATCCGAGTCCGCGTAAACAATGGTTTCTACACCGGTCCCTTTAGGATACCATAATCTTAAATGTATAGTGCCCTTAATGTATCAAAAGATACGCTAAACCGCTTCAAGGTGAGAGGTTTTGGGAGCCTATTGGAACCGAGCACAACAAACTACCAATCATACCTCTATATTTGGTGTTGTCTACCGACTCACAATCATCATCTACGGTGAGTTTAGTATCCGAGGCCATAGGGGTCTTCATTGTTCTAGAGTCTTCTAATCCAAATTTCTTTAGCATTTCTTTAACATACTTGGATTGATTAAAGAAAATGCCATCGTTCATTTATTTAATTTGGAATCCTAAAAAGAAGTTAAGTTCTCCCATCATACTCATTTCAAACTCGTCATGCATGATTTTGGCAAAGTCATCACACAATGATTGACAAGTTGAACCAAATATAATGTCATCAACATGTATTTGTACGATAATGAGGTGAGAACCTTTCTTCTTTGTATAGAGCGTATTGTCTACCATCCCCATGGTATACTCATGTTTTACAAGAAACGCTTTAAGTCTATCATACCAATCTTTGGGTGCTTGTTTAAGACCATAAAGAGCTTTCTTAAGTTTGTAAACATGATCCGGTTTCTCAAAATCAATGAAGCCGGGAGATTGAGCCACATATACCTCCTCATTGATCAAACCGTTAAAAAACGCACTATTTACATCCATTTGTTGAAGCTTAAAGTCTAAGGCACAAACGTAGGTAATACAAGGAATTTGCCTTGTAAGAAAACGTTATCGTCCGAATCTCTTCGAATTGACTATTGGTTCAAAGTGCGACTCAATTGTTCTTGGTGGAATAATAAATGGTTCGGTTGATTATCTATTTTAAACTAATAACAAATAATGTAAATGTCGTTGAGTAAAGTAGAAGCTTTTAAAATTAAACTAAAGTAACGAGTAAAAAGTAAATGCATGAAAACTTAAAGACAAGATTAGAAAGAATACTAGAATGCTTAATAAAACTAACACTTGGAAACTTTATAAAAAACAAGAGCTAAAACCATCAGAATATGCAAAAGGGAGACTGATCGGAATATGCCATCGGAAAACACTGATCGGAATGTTTGAAACAGTCACTGATCGGAATAACAAACAACCCTCTGGTCGGAATGTTGCAATCGGAATATGGGGCAAGGGAGCTTATCGGAATGTGATAAATGACCCAATCGGAATATAAACGAATACTTGTTGTCGGAATGTCACAAAACAACCCTAATCGGAATGTTTAGAAAATAAACCCATCGGAATGTTCAAAAAGAAGTCCAAATCGGAATGCTTAACAAAACCCCAAATCGGAATATCTGAAATGCAAACAATCGGAATGTGGAAAAATGGTCCAAATCGGAATATTCTAAACCCTTTTCCGATTTGGTGATCGGAAAGAGGGTGCTTAGTCGGAACGCTGCGATCGGAAAGGGGTTTAGACCCTTTCCGATTTATATGGGATTCGAAATAAGCCAAGCTATAAGCTATGATGAATAAGCTCAAACTAAAACTTGCAAGAATCTAAAATGAAAAGGACAAAATAAGCACTAATAACAACTTATCCAAACTTAAAATAATCAATCTTTTGAATCAAACCATAAAAAGATAAACTTTTTATGAAAACTTTTAAAAAGTAAATAAGCTAAAAGAAGCGAATAAGCCAATAAGCACACAAATCTTAAAGCTTAATCGAATGAAAGCTTATGTAAGCATAAAAAGATTAACTTTTTAAGGACGAAATCATTAAGAACAACACGGATCAAATGAAATTCGCACCAAAATTAATCTAACAATCAAAGAAAGGTAGAATGAGATGAAAGATTAAAAGCTTAACTAGAACTTGATTAATGAAATCAACAATACAAAAGGTTTAATCTTGAAAGATTAAAAGAAAGAAAGATGAAAACTTAGTGAGAGAAAGTGGAGAACTTTCTCTCTCTAAAATTAGAAAGAAAAGTGAAAAATGAAAACTAAACTCTAAAAACTAACTACCCTCCTAATGTGTATTAGGAGGGTATTTATAGAGAAAATGGAAGGAGTGCATGTGTTGCATCTTCTTTCTTTCTTTACGTCTTCTCGACTCGATTTAATTCTTTGTCTTTTCTCGACGTCGTCTCGGGAGTTGAACTTGTCTTGATAATTTTCTTCTTTAATTTAGACGTGAGTTCTTCAACTTCATTAAACTTCCGTCTTTAGACTTTTTCTTCGATAAATCTTCAGAATAGGCCTTGGACTTCCGTTCTTTTTGCACTCTTGGTCTTTTGACTTCGTCTTTTCCCGTTTTCTTCGATAAAAGCCCGTGAAAGCCCGTGTTTTCTTCCTTTTTCATCTTTTGGTCCTAAAACACAATAAAAACACAAACCACGCATAATTCCGACTTTTACGACATAAATTACACGTTTTGGTCTTGTTATTATTGGAAATAAGTGGTAAAAGGATAAGTGTTTTCACACTTATTAGTAGGCTAAAAGGATTCTAATAGATTCTAATCTTGCTACGGGTGCGTATGTCACGTCTTAATCAATACATTCTTGTTGATTATAAACTTGAGCTACAAGTCTATCCTTGTTACGAGACACAACACCATTCTCGTCTAACTTATTCCTATATACCCATTTGGTTCCTATAAAGGTCGAACTTCTAGGTGGAGGAACAAGTTCCCAAACGTCATTTGCAATGAATTGATTCAATTCTTCTTGCATAGCGATTACCCAACTCTCATCCATCAAAGCTTCTTTAACATTCTTTGGTTCAATCAAGGAGACGAAACAACAGAAGTTACTTTGATTTTGGACTTGAGATCTTAGGGTCCTTTATTTTAATTTGCCTATGACGTTGTCGAGAGCATGATCCTTTGACTCCTTAATGTTTACTCCCTTTTAAACATTAAGGTCTTCAACTCCTGTGTTTTTAACATCTTTGGCTTTAACTATGTATATTTCATCCAAGTCATCATCTACCAAAGGTGATGTATTAGATGAAGGAGGGGTTTCATCAAATGTCACGTTAAGTGATTCTTCAATTACCCCAGAGGTTTTATTGAGGACTATGTAGTCTTTGCTATTTTGGGAATAACCTAAAAAGATACCTTCGTACGACTTTGGGTCGAACTTAGTAAGTAATCTTTGGTGTTGAGAATTAAGCACTTTCTTCCAAACACCCTAATGTATTCCAATGAGGGCTTCTTACCTTTAAGAATCTTATAGGGGGTTATTCCTAGGAAAGGTCGAATAAGAATTAGGTTGAGAATATAGGTCGATGTGTCCACGACATTGCACCAAATTTTTTAGGCAAAGATTGCTCGTTTAACATCATCCGACTCATCCCCTAAACCCTAAACCCTAAACTTTCCTTTCAACTACCCTATTTGATTGTGGAGTGCGAGGAGCCGAGAAGTTATGGGTAATACCATGAGCTTCACAAAAGGCACCGAATTGCAATTCATTATCAAATTCCCTACCATGATCCGTCCTAATAGAGACAACTGAACATCCTAGTTGATTTTGGATTCTTCGACTAAAGATTTTGAAGTGATCGAAAGGCTCATTCTTAGACGCCAAAAATCTAGTCCAAGTGAATCTAGAATACTCGTCAACTATGACTAGGGTATAAAGGTTACCTCCATAACTCCGTATGGCGGAAGGTTGATAGGTGTGTAAACACCCATCCTTTTTACCACTTAATTACAATAATAACCGAGCCAAAACGTGTATTTTATGTCTTTTATGTCGGAATTATGCGTGGTTTGTGTTTTTGTTGTGATTTAGGATAAAATTGTGAAAAGTGGAGAAAACACGGCATTCACGGGCTAATATTGAAGAAAAAGACGAAATATGAAGTCGAAAAGTCAAGAGTGGAAAAAGAACGGAAGTCCAAGACCAATTCTGAAGATTTATCGAAGAAAAAGTCGAAAGACGGAAGTTTACCAAAAATCGAAGAACTCGAGTCTTATTTATTGAAGAATATAAAGACGAGTTTAAAGAAATCCCGAGCCATAAGTCATTAAAGTCCAAGATTAAAGAAGATTTAAAGGCTTAAGGACTAATGGTGCAATTAACAAAGAGATTAAGAAGGAGGGACTTAAAGATGCAATTAAGAGGAAATGAAGGAGGGGAGGAAGCTTCCTAATCCTCCCCTATATATAGATTAGTCTTAATTACTTTTCATTTTTGTTGGCTAATTTGACACATTAGTTCTTCCACTTTATTTTATGCACCTTTAATTACTTGTCATTTTAAATACTTGTTTTGCACTTTAATTTCTTTAAATTCCAAGTAAGTCTTTACTTTTGTTCTTTAATCTTCAAGCTTTTTAATTATCTTGTTCATCTTCTTTTTATAAATCTTTGTTTGTGTTGATTTAAAGTTTTCAATCTTAATCTTTTTCATCTAGTTTTTACATAAAGTCTTGATCTTTTAATTTTCGTGGGTTTACTTTGATGTTTTTATAAGTTTTGATCTTCTCCTTAGCTTATTGATAGCTTATTGGAGTTTTTCTTAGCTTATTGTCCTTGAAAAGTTGCCAAAAAGTTGTTTAAAATCGTCATTATTCGTGATCCTAGTTTTTAGGGTAATCTGATTCGATTTCGCAATTCTCCTTAATTGCGAAATTGAATCCCTTGTGAATTGCGAATTCTTGGTCTGATTGCGAAATCTTCATTTTCCTTTAATTGCGAAATTGTATTCTCTTCTGCATTGTGAAATCATTGATTTCGCAACTATTGCGAAATCTTTGTTTTTGGGATTGCGAATTTGATCTTTTCTCTGGAATTGCGAAATCTTTGATTTCGCATTATTGCGAAATTGATCTTCTTAATTGCGGAATTGTGGTCGAGTTGCGGATTTAATACAATTTCGCAATCATTGCGAAATTGTATAGTTTTCAAGGTTGCGAATTTGTACTTATTTTGCATTGCGAAATCTTTGTTTTTTTTACTGCGAAATTGTTTCTTTTTAATTGCGAAATTACTCCATTTTTGTAAGATTGCGAAATTATTTAGTTTTAGTTTTAATTTTGTTTTTAAATTTATTTTTCCCGCTTTTTACTTAATCGCACTTTAAGATTACTTGCCTTAGATTTATTTTAGCATTGCCTTAGTTTTAAGTTTTAGTTGCGTTTTAAGTTTGCCTTAGATAGATTTAGGTTTGCGTTATTTACTTTTAGTGCCTTTTAATTTTCGTCACGCTTTTAAATATTTGCACCATTTACTTTAAATTAGACTTAGATTTGCTTTAACATCATTTACTTTAATTGTCTTGCACATTTAATTACTACAACGACACAACTATTTGTTTCACCAAAGAACGACTGAGTCACATAGTTAATCTAGATCAATTCGATTAGACACACATCAAACGAACTTAATTTTTATACGGGTGTCAAAAACCTTGTATCAAATGGCGCCGCTGCCGGCTCTTTTCGTAAAGATTAACGGTTTTCTGTGAGAGACGCGTTGCTTTTTGGGATCCGTTCACTTGTGAGCGTTATTTTTCTTGCTTAAAAAATTCAAAAAATCATAAAAATTAAAAAATTGCTAAAAATCCATAAAAATTAAAAATTTCAAAAATACAAAAAGATTTTGTCTTTATTGTGTATATATATTGTCTTTGTGTTTGGTTTCTTTTTCTTTTGCATTTTCAGGTGTATGCGTACTAGATCTTCTAATTACCAAGAGCCCGGGACTCAAGAAGATTTAAGTATGTCAGGTGTTAACAACAACAATAATCCACCGCACCTCAACAATAACAACAATGTTCTTCCACAGCCCGATCTTCGGACCATGGAGGAGCTTTGTCAACCTACCATGTTTGGACGAGGAGGACCGATTGCGCCGATGCAAATCAACGCTCCTGAGTTTTCGTTGAAGCACCACATGATTCAGCAAGTGCAAACAAATCCTTTTAGAGGAATGCCTGATGATGATGCCAACAAACATCTCGACAAGTTCATTACAATCACCCAAAGCATGAAGTGCGCCGGTGCCACAATGGATGAACTTTGCCTACAACTTTTCCCACATACTTTATCGCATCATGCCGAGAAATGGTTTGATCGTCTCCCGAAGAATTCAATTCACACTTGGGATGACATGACTCAACGCTTTTTGTCGCGCTACTTTCCACCATCCATTGTCACGAGCCTTCGCAATCAAATCAGCGGTTTCATGCAAGATCCTGATGAATCTCTTTTTGATGCTTGGCAGAGATATAATGTCTTGATCGATATATGTCCAAACCACAACATGCTCCCTGTGACCTTAATAGATACTTTCTACAACGGTTTGACTTTTCGAGATCGTAATACGATTAATGCAGCCGCCGGTGGCACATTCATGAAAAGGAGACCCGAGGAGTGTAGAGAGCTTATTGAGAACATGACTACTCACCACAAAAATTGGGATTCCTCCGCTTCTTCAAGGAACAACCCGAGAGTCAATGTTTCCTCCACTTCAGCAAACCCTGATATGACCGAACTCACACGCGTGTTGACCGAAATGAGCAGAAGTATGCAACTCTTGGCTTCAAACCAACAACAACAAGTTAAAGCTGTTGCTACTCCTTGTGAAACATGCGGCGGTCCACACTCATACACCGATTGTCCTTCGACTCAAGGAAATCCGGAAAATGTGTATGCATCTTATGGTAATTATTCACCGGAAAATTACCAAGCACGACCTCAAGGGGATAGAAATTTGCTGAGCTACCGGTCAAACAACTACCTTTCACCCGGTTTTTCTCCTCAAAACCAAAACCCCGCTAACAACTACAATAGAAGCAACCAATCCCACCAAGAGCTTCTAATCCTTATCACCCACCCGCTCAACAAACCCCACCCGTTACCCACGATGTTGAAACCATCATGAGAACCCAAGGTGAGCAAATCAAGAATCTGCAGAGCCAAATGTTGGGAATCTAAACTTGTTAGATTCCCTGTTCATTGATTTAAACATAATTAGGCTGATAGATAGTCCCTTGTCTGTGCCTAGGAGGCAGGCAAGTTTCGCAAGACTCACAGAGATCCAAGTCTCTGTGAGCAACCTCAGAGGAGTCCATGTCAGAGACATTGTCAGGGAAGTCGAAGATTACCTGAAGACATACTCCTTGGCTGTGATGGATAACAGCCAAGATGTATTAGGGACTCTGAGGGGTTGAGAGTTAACAGGGGTGGCAATACCCTGATAACTCTCAGCACACTTTGGACATGCCATTTGTGTGTTCGAGAATATGAAGAATAAGGAAACTGTTTTTGACAACTGTTCCTTAAAGCATAATGGAAGACTACCAAGAATAGAAGGACATCATGTGACTGATGTGGGAACTTGTAAAAGCTTGTGTAGTCGACATCAAGTACTGTTTAAGTCAAACTTGTAACACTATAAATAGGATGTGTATCCATGCATTAATGTTTAACACTTTGAGATATTAAGAACATTAGTGCGTATAACTTAGTGAATCAAACAGCTACGACTGTATTCATAAGTTAAGGTTTATTGTTGTTCAAAGTGTGCACAACACATTGTCATCAAACGGTGTTATCCATAACACTTGTAATTCTTTATTATACAATAATAAGATTACGTTTGAAAAGTAATACCTTGTGTTGATTAAGTTAAAGTTAGGGTTTCTAGCATTGATTAGGGACTTTCAATTGGTATCAGAGCGGTGTTTGATATTAAAACCTTCACGAAACATCGTTCTCAGTTTTATAATCAAGATCCACCATGCCGGAAACTTCTAGCCCACACTCACCTTCCACAAACCCATCTTCACCAAGACTTAACCCTCCAGCAAATGACGATGATCTACCCCAACTTCTTGACTCAAGAGGTGGATCACACGTAACCAGTGTACCAGTCTTTGATGAAGAAGACTTTGCCAGTTGGAAGAGTCAATTTCTTGTATACCTTGATGGACTTGAACCTTTTCTCTTAGAAATTTTAGAAAATGGTCCATATATTCCCATGGCGCTTACTTCTACTGAAGAAAACCCTCTTCCCAAGCCTGTCAAACAATGGACCGCAGCTGATAGGAAATTAGCAAACCAAGATAAACGTCTCAAAAGCATCATAATTTCCTGTCTTCCCAAGCATATCATGAAGTCTGTCATTCAGTGTCCCACAGCTAAACAAATGTGGACAGACCTCATTCTTGGCCATGAAGGACCCTCTGAAACAAGAGAGACAAAGATTCAGGCACTCAGACTTCAGTTTAATGCCTTTAAGTCACTTGAAGGTGAAAAAGTTCAGCAAACCTATACTAGGCTGAAGATTCTTCTAAATGACCTCGCTATGAATGATGTCACTATTAGTCAAGCTGAGATCAATGCTACTTTTGTCAACAGCCTTCCAAGAAAGTGGCTGAGCATGAATCAGACTCAAAGAGCTAACAACTCAATCAAAAATGATACCCTTGCTCAGCTCTATGGTAAGTACAATTATGAAGAAGGGCTGATCGATACTATCTACAAATCAGAGACTGAAAGATTTGTAGTCCAAGGAGCATCTTCCAAAGCTTTGATCTCTGCAACACATCCTCTTGACAGCGATTCTGACATTGAAGAAGATACCCGTAGCAGCCAAGAGTTCTTGTCAGACCTCAATGCAGAATTCCATGAAAGAGCACTGCTAGCCAACCAAAGAAGATACTACAAAAGATCCGGAAGAGTAGGATCAGCTAGCAAACCAACTGACAGGTCAAAAGAAACATGTTTTGCCTGTGGAAAGCTTGGACATTTTCAAAAAGAATGTCCTTCCACCAAGACATCCTCACCCTCTTATCCATCATCTTCATCCAAACCCTACAAGTTCAAACAACATAACAACTCATCTCAATCCAATTCTTCAGACACTGAGAAGAAAGATTACAAAAATAAGTACAAGGCACTTAAAGCTGAGTTAGAACAAATGAACTTGAAGATTGAAGCTATGTCCAAAAAGAAAGGTGGTGAGAAAAAGGCTGAGAAAGGGTTGGTTGCTGAAACTTATGATTGGAATGATGAACCATTGACTTCAGATGAAGAAGACACCACAAGAGTCAGGGCTTTTATGGCGATAGCTGAGGATGAACCAGCTGTTGGAAAAGGTGATGCAAGATCAGGACAATGGGTTGACATCACAATGAAAAAGGTACACAGGCTTCTATCTATGTCTGATAGTGATGAACGTAAGCATGTCCTTGATTACACCATTGTTGATTTGCACTTTGTTGAGGAACAAAGGAAGAACCTACTTGATAAGTTTCACTCTGTTAAAACTGAAATGATAAATGCTAAGGCTGAATGTGAAACTCTCAGGCGGGTTAACTTAGAGAAAATATCCCTGCAAAATGAAGTAGCTAGATTAACCTTGAAAAACATAGCTTTAAATGATCAAGTCACTGAATTGAACAAGATTATTGAAAAATGGCTGTGTGCTAGGTTTACTATTGATGAATTGCTTAGGGATGAAGTGCCTGCTGACTTAAACAGGGATATAACTGCTAAGAATAAAAAGCTGAGGATTCTCACCAAACCCAAAGACATTGTCTTTAAATCTACAGAGACTATTCATATGTCAGATACCTCTTTGACTAATGACCCTGTCTCTGAAGATGTGGCTGAGCTACCACCTTTGCCCAAACTCTCTGGAGTTGAACCTAGCAGTTCTTCTAGATCTGCTAAGGACGAACTTAAGACAGATATTGAGAATCCTCCAGCCAAAGTTTTTCGTGTGCCTGCTAAACAAATTGGTAAACAAGTAGCTTTTAAGCCTGTTACTACTAAAGTTGTGAATAAGGTTGACCCCACTACTGAAGATCGCCTGTTGTCTCTTATGAAAGAAGTAGAACTCTTGAAACAACACATTAAGCCTTCCGCTGAATGCTCTACTTCTCATGAACCTAAGTCAGTCCTAGGTGAACCCAAAGGGGAAAGGTTAATCAAACCTTATTGCAATGTTTGTAAAAATTCTCACCACTCGAACTTAGATCATGACAGATACATGGCAGCTAAAAGAGCTCAGACACCCTCTAGGGACAGACCACAGAGTTCCAAAAGACAACAGGGAAATTACAAATCTTATCCTCCCTGTAAATTCTGTGGGTTCACAGACCATCACTCAGACGAGTGTGGTGACTTCCCTGGGTGTGATATCTGTGGGAGTTATAACCATGAAACAATGAACTGTCCATCCCAACGCCAAAAGTTTTTCAGGAACACAAGAGTTGCTAACAAGCAATTCAGGGAACCCACTGGAAAGTGGGTTCACCATAGGAACTAATCTGTTTCTATGTATCTGTGCAGAAATATCTCAAGGAATCGGTATGGTATCTAGATAGTGGCTGTTCTAGACACATGACAGGGATTCAACAATACCTGCACAGATACTCAAAGGAGCCAGGTCCCAAAGTGGTGTTTGGAGATAAATCTTCAGGTGACACAGAAGGATATGGCTCAGTGAATTGTAATGGAATCACATTTACCAGGGTTGCATATGTGAATGGTCTTAAACACAATCTTATTAGCATCAGCCAATTATGTGATGCTGACTATAAGGTTTTGTTTACTAAGACTCAGGGAACCATATTCAACAAAAATAATGATGGTGTGCTGGTTGCACCTAGAAGGAGAGATGTTTATGTCATCAACATGGCTGTGTGCTCTGAAGACAGTTCAAATTGTTTTCTTGCCAAAGCCTCTGAAAGTGTCAATTGGCTGTGGCACAAAAGACTGTCTCATCTCAACTTCAAGAACATCAATAAGATAGCCACTCAAAACTTGGTTGCTGGTCTACCTTCAGTAATGTTTTCCAAAGACAAAACTTGTTCTGCCTGTGTCAAAGGAAAACATCACAGGTCTTCATTCAAGACTAGGCAATCATTCTCTATTGACAAATGCTTACATCTCCTTCACATGGACTTGTTTGGGCCTGTCAAACCTCAAACCATTAATCACAACAAATACACCTTGGTCATAGTTGATGAATTTTCAAGATATACATGGGTGTTCTTCCTCAGAAGGAAAAGTGATGCAGCTGAAACCATCATGTCCTTCATCAGACAGGTAGAAAACATGAATGATGTTAGAGTCAAAGCTCTAAGAAGTGATAATGGTACAGAATTCAAGAATCATCAACTTGAATCTTTCTGTGATGAAAAAGGGATTTCTCAGAACTTCTCTTCAGCTGGCACTCCTGAACAAAATGGTGTGGCTGAAAGAAGAAACAGGACTCTGATTGAAGCAGCAAGAACTATGTTAAATGGTGCAGCCTTACCAAAGCAATTTTGGGGAGAAGCTGTACACACTGCCTGCTACACTCAAAACAGATCAATCATTGTCAAAAGACATGGCAAAACCTCCTATGAAGTTTTCAGAAAAAGATCTCCAGACGTCAGCTATTTTCATGTGTTTGGATGCCCTGTGTTTATTTATAACTACAGGGATAAACTTGGAAAGTTTGATGAAAAAGCTGATGATGGATTCTTTTTGGGATACTCTCCAACAGCCAAAGCCTTCAGAGTAATCAACATCAGAAGACAAGAAGTAGAAGAAACTTTCCATGTCAGATTCAATGAAGATGATGAAGTCATACAGAGGACAGGAACAGAGGGTGATGAAGTAGATTTCAATGAAAATATTTCTTTCCCAAGTGATGAGTTCACAGAACCCAGACATACCTGTCATCACCACTCCAACACTCTCACTCCTTATGTTCCTGCTTTTGACCCTCTGTCTACTCACAACATAGAAGTTCCTACCTCTCAGGAACTTGATAAAGAAGAACCTCAAATCTCTGATGTTCCTTCTCACGATATTGATGACTCACCAATTCTTCAAATCTCTGAAGATTCTCCTGCTGATAATGAAATAGCTTCCCTTGATATGGTTGTAGAAGACTCTGACACTGAAGTAGTCTTTGAAGAAAGCCCTCCTAGTCAGCAGGATGAGACTCAAATTGTACCAGCTGTGCCCTCAAGTACCCCTGTTCTTGAATCCCCAGCTCCTCAAAATAAGTGGTCAAGAGATCAACACATTCTTCTTGTCAACATTATTGGGGAACCAAATGCAGGGGTTACAACCAGACAGCGAATCCAAGACTCAGAGTCAGCCTCAGCCAATGAATGTCTATTTGCTGAATTTCTTTCTCAAATTGAACCTAAAAGAGTTGCTGAGGCTCTGGTAGAAGAAGGATGGGTAGCTGCTATCCAAGAAGAAATCAATCAGTTCAAAAGGAACAAAGTATGGACACTAGTGCCAGCTCCACCTGGAAAGAATATCACAGGCACTAGATGGATCTATAGAAATAAGATGGATGAAATTGGGAACATCATCAGGAACAAGGCAAGACTGGTAGCACAGGGATTCTCTCAGACTGAAGGAATTGATTATGATGAAACTTTTGCACCTGTTGCTAGACTTGAGGCCATCAGAATCTTTCTTGCTTATGCTGCCTATATGAACATCACTGTCTATCAGATGGATGTAAAGAGTGCCTTCCTCAATGGTGATTTGGCTGAGGAAGTCTATGTTGCACAACCTGAAGGATTTGAGAACAGCGAGTTTCCCAACCATGTGTACAGACTTCACAAGGCAATGTATGGTCTGAAACAAGCTCCAAGAGCATGGTATGAAACTCTTTCAAATTTCTTATCTGAAAATAAATTTATCAGGGGTTCTATTGATAAAACACTCTTTACCTTCAAGGACAAGAGTGATTTCATCATTGTACAGATTTATGTGGATGATATCATCTTTGGGTCAACAAATGTCAATCTTAGTAAACGTTTTGCTAAATTAATGACCAAGAAATATGAGATGAGTATGATGGGAGAATTAACTTACTTTTTGGGCTTTCAAATTAAACAATGTCCTAAGGGAATTTCTATTTGTCAAGAAAAGTATGTTAAGGATTTACTTAAAAAATATGACTTAGCTGATTGTGCATCAGTGAAATGCCCCATGCTTCCACCCAACGACTTGGGCCCTGATGAGTCAGGGGTCTCTGTCAATGAGACTTTATATAGAGGCATGATTGGGTCACTGATGTATCTAACAGCCAGTCGTCCAGATATCCAATTCTCCGCATGTCTCTGTGCAAGGTACCAAGCTAACCCAAAAGAATCCCATCTAGTGGCTGTTAAGAGAATTTTCAGGTATCTCAAAGGAACACCATCCCTAGGACTATGGTATCCAAAGGAATCAGGCTTTGACCTCAAGGCCTATTCAGATTCAGATTATGCTGGATGTTGTATTGACAAGAAAAGTACTTCAGGCAGCTGTCAAATCCTAGGAGGAAAATTGGTTGGATGGAGTGCTAAGAAGCAAAACTCTGTGGCTATGTCTTCAGCTGAAGCAGAATATGTCGCTGCAGCCAGCTGTTGTGCTCAGGTGCTCTGGATGAAAAGTCAATTGGCTGACTATGAAATCTTGTATGACAAAGTACCAATCTTTTGTGACAACACCAGCGCCATTGCCATATCCAACAACCCTGTTCTTCACTCTCGTACCAAACACATTGATATCAGGTATCATTTTATCAGGGATCATATTATGAAGGGAGATATTGAGCTGCATTTTGTTCCCACAGAGCTACAACTAGCTGATATCTTTACAAAGCCTTTGGCTGAACCTACGTTCAACAGGCTAGTTGCTGAGCTAGGGATGCTCAATATCTCAAAGCCTGTGGCTTGATATTAAATGTGTTCATTAAATGATTGATTCTATATTAAATGTTTTATTAAATGTTTTTCACATGAAACTAGGTAGTTACTTTCCAAGTAAATGCAAAAAACATTCTCACATTTTTTAATCATTTATTTTTCGGATAACGAGGAGACAAACTTTTTGAAAGGTCAAGCGGACCCACTTGAGCAGTCATTTTCGCCCTTGCATTTAATACGGTTGAATAACTGTTCACTTAAGTTTGAATATATATATTGTCTTCTTTCTCTTCTCACCCACCACCATTCTAAAATCAACTTCTCTCTCTAAACTCTTATCTCTCTCAACCATCCGCCATTTTCATTCTCCTTCAACCTTAAATCAATGACGTTTCCCGTACCAAAAGCCTCCAATGTGAATTTCGAGATCAACGAAAGCATCATCGCCTCCAACAACGCCATTGGATGGATCAAGGCTCCAAACAGCACCTACTCAGATCTGGTAAATTTCATGCAGAATTGTGACCTAAATGAAGCCTTCACCAAATCTCCATCCACCTTTTACCAAGAATACCTTAGGGAATTCTGGTATTCTGCTAAAGTAGTTGAAGACACCATTACATTTAGCCTTTCATGCAATGAACATCCTTTTGCCTTTTCCCTTAATGATTTTTCTAGTGTGGCTGGACTCAAACATGGAGATGAATGCTTGAAGACTGTTGACAAAAAGGCTGTCAAGGAAGCCCTGGCCACACTCAACCCTTGCCATGATGTTAACCCTGCCCTTACACCAGCTGAGGTCCTCGCCAAAGCCCCTCTGAAGATTAAGTATTTCACTCCTATGTGGCGTGTCCTCTTCACCCACATTGTGAAGTCCCTGGGAGGAATGCAGGGATCGCAGGATCAGATGTCATCCAATCATCAGGCTATTGCATATGGACTTATCTGGGGAGCTGATGTCGACTTTGGAAGCATCCTTTTCTCAAACGTGGTAGAACAACTGAAGGGAAGGAATCAGGTCAGGGAAAAGAACATCTGTTATGTGCGCTACCTGTCCCTAATCTTTGAGAGCTTGCTGGGAGAGAATTATTACAACAAGGCTTTGACAGCTCTGAAGCCCTATCGCATCACAGGCGCCATTTACAAGGAGATAGGAGCTGAGGATACCCCTGTCACCGCCCACATGCTGAACGTTGCCAACCAGGTACCCAACGCTGAGAAGCCCTTGCTCCCTTCCTCTGAGAAGGTGAATACTTCTAGTGTCGCTGGCAAGTCTACGTCTTTGACCTCTGGGCAGCACACTACTAAGTCCAAGGCTTCATCTGGCCAACAGCTAAAGAAGAAGAAAATCCACTCTTCTTCCCTATCCAAAGCTGTTAGTAAGGCCAAGGAAAAGAAGATTGACACCGCCTCTGGTCCAGATACTCTTGTGGATACAGAATCTTTGGCTGACAAACAACAGGCGTCTAGTGTCTCTAGGTCAGCAGAGACTACAGGAAACAAGCCAAACCAAGCTGATATCTCACAGGTAATCAGTGTACATTTTTAGAGGTTCACAATCAACCACTCTCATTTGTCTGTAGGAGAGAGTGGTGAAGTTAGGGTAATCCTCGACCCATAGAAGTCTGTCATTACACTTAGAATACTTTAAGACTTCTGTACACTCTGTCTTTGCACCAGGGAGTGATTCATTTGTGTTTATAAAGCACCCCGATGACCCTGAACCCTCTAGACAGTATTCAGGCTAACAACAACCTGAATACATTAATGTCTCAACCTTGATCAGCTGTACTTCACACAGCCTCTTGGTTCCCTCCTTAAAAGAGTCCCAAAGGATTTATCCTTTCAGGGGGAGCTGAATCATCACCCTCAGCTTTCCTAGGGGCAGCGTAACAGGCGACCTACAACAATATATGTTTCACTCTTAAAAGAGTCCCAAAGGTTTTACCTTTTGGGGGGGCTGAATAATCACACTCAGCTTTCCTAGGGGCAGCGACTGGCGATCATTAAACAACATATGTTTCACAATCAAAAGAGTCCCAAAGGTTTTTTACCTTTTTGGGGGGGCTGAATAATCACACTCAGCTTTCCTAGGGGCAGCGAATGGCGACCATTAACCATAATTCATTCACACTTAAAAGAATCCCAAGGATTTATCCTTTGGAGTGGCTGAGTAATCACCCTCAGCCTCTCTGGGACAGCGAAATGGCGACCATTCACCTTATATTTTTTCCTGTTACTAATTACAACAAACTTGCAGGCTGAAATTGTACAGCCAGTCAAAGAATCTCAGGTACATGAAAAGGAGGCTGAAACAATAACTCAGGACATTCCAAATGAAGAAGAACCTGTGCTCAATGCTGATGAAGAAATGCTCTCAGTAGAAGATTATGTCTCTGAGTTTGAACCCATGCCTGAAGATGAATTCCCTGAGGGAATGTTTGATGAAGAGGAGGAAGACGATGAGGATGACCAGCTGTCAGCCTCTCCTCCTAAAGAAGATGACAAGACTTCTCCTCTCAAGGAAGCTGTTGACACTCCAAACTCTACTACATCTGCAACAACAGTCTTCCAAAGACCAACATATGATCCAACAGCAGAATTCCTCATGTTTGATCATCCTACCCAGACCAACTTCGACTTAATTCCAAGGGGGATGATTTTGCTCAGCAAAGCCTCAATATCAAGAATCTTCAGCCCGTACATCATCAATCTGATATTGAGCGCTTATCAAGGAAGCTGGACGTGATCAAGTCAGAGATGCACAATTTTACTGTCACTTTTCCAGGCATTATAAAGAAGGCTGTGACTGAGGCTGTCACTGAGCCAATTCAGGAGGGTGCAAGAAAAGGTGTGTCCCAGGGACTAAGTCATCTCTCGACACGAATCAAGGATGCAATTGACTCAGTTGTCCCAGCCATGTTCCATGAACAAGAAAACAACATGAACAGGCACTTCAATGCGGTTCGCAACAGGCAATACAATCATGCTGGTTTTATTGTCAGACGTGTTCAGGCAAATACCAATGCCAATGCCAACCTCTTGCTGAAGATTGCCAGGGCTTCAAGAAAAAGACAACGTGCCATGGCTGCCTCTGTGGAGCAGATTGCAAGACGATTTCAGGCACGTTCATCCAAGCATAAGAGAAGTAAGGATGAACGTGAGGGGGAGAAGAATGCTACACTCAGCCTTGCATCTGCTGAACAAGGCTCATCTTCAGCCAATCCCTCAACAACACCTGTTCCTCTTCAAGTCATCACACCAGTTATAGTACATGATGATGAGGATAATACTCAGGGGGAGCAACAAACACAAGATGGAGCTGACTCATCTAAATCCATGATCTTAGTTAACATCAGCAAGCCTGAGGATGATGATGAACCAGCGGCCAAGAAACTTAAATTCACTGTGAGCTCTCTCCCAAAATCTATTCAAAATCAGGCTCAGACAGCGTTTCTCAAAAGAGCTGATGATTTGAAAAACATAAGTGTGGAGTCCTCTGTCTCGAAGAAAGGTAAGGAGATAGTTTTGGTTGATACAGACACCAAACTTAAGAAGATAGCTGTGATGCTAGAGACAGGAGGATCCACCACAGACCTTTCCCACTTTTCAACCTTTACACCTTCCGATGAGAGTCCTTTAACTCCTGAAGAAATAGAGCAACAGGCTGAAGAATTCAAAAGACTAAATGAGCTCAAGACAGCCAAAGAATTAAATGAAGCTACTCTGAGGAAGATGACACCACCTGAAAGGGAAAAACAAAAACAAAGGTTGAGGGAAATGGAACTAAAACGCGCTGAGGCCTTAAAGAAAGTCAAAGTTGACTATGATGCCTGCGTGAATAACAGGTATGCTGCTGGCAAGATAACCAAGTTTAAATACACCATTCACAAATCCACAAACACCCCACAGATGATCTTATGGAGGGAAAATCAACAGAGGAATATGGATGTGTTTGACAACTTCAGGTTAAAAACACTTGGGTTATCAGAATGGTTTGAACTCGAAGCCTTAGCTGCCAAAAAGTCTAGACAGGCAAATTTCCTTCTGCTTAAAACTCTTAAGGCTAAGTTTAACTGGATCAAGGAAACAGCTGCCAAACTCAAGATTGATCCCCCACCACAGCTTTTCGAACAAGAACCCCCAAAGACAGGCAACAAAAGAAGAAGAATTTCCCAAATTATTGATGAAACTTTTGTTACTGAAGATGTTCGTGTGGATGGTATGCACAGGGATCTGATCCTTCCAAATGGTATCGTTGGCCCTGTTGATGGTCAGACATACTCAGTGCCTGAAAGAGGAATGGCTTTTATGAACAAGGCCTGCCAGTATGCTTTTCAGAGGGAAGATGAGCTGTGCCTGGCTTCAACTATTCAGCTACTCTGTCACAAGAAGTGTCTCAAGATCAACTCAGAGTATTCCAAGAAGTTTGCAAAGACTTTGCAGGATGAAATTGATAACAGATTAGATGTGGCCGAAGCTGAAGAAAGAATCAAAAATGATGACTATTGAAGATAGTATCAGCCCCTTTTTACCTTCATCTTTTATTTAACTTATGTAATGAACTTGTAATTTTCTTTAAGTCTTAATAAAATCATGAGGTATGTTTGTTTAGATCTGTTATGTGTAAGAAGAAGCTGTTAAACTCACTTACCTTAACTTAGTTAGATCTAGCATTATTTATGTTTAAATAGGGGGAGATTGTTGGGAATCTAAACTTGTTAGATTCCCTGTTCATTGATTTAAACATAATTAGGCTGATAGATAGTCCCTTGCCTGTGCCTAGGAGGCAGGCAAGTTTCACAAGACTCACAGAGATCCAAGTCTCTGTGAGCAACCTCAGAGGAGTCCATGTCAGAGACATTGTCAGGGAAGTCGAAGATTACCTGAAGACATACTCCTTGGCTGTGATGGATAACAGCCAAGATGTATTAGGGACTCTGAGGGGTTGAGAGTTAACAGGGGTGGCAATACCCTGATAACTCTCAGCACACTTTGGACATGCCATTTGTGTGTTCGAGAATATGAAGAATAAGGAAACTGTTTTTGACAACTGTTCCTTAAAGCATAATGGAAGACTACCAAGAATAGAAGGACATCATGTGACTGATGTGGGAACTTGTAAAAGCTTGTGTAGTCGACATCAAGTACTGTTTAAGTCAAACTTGTAACACTATAAATAGGATGTGTATCCATGCATTAATGTTTAACACTTTGAGATATTAAGAACATTAGTGCGTATAACTTAGTGAATCAAACAGCTACGACTGTATTCATAAGTTAAGGTTTATTGTTGTTCAAAGTGTGCACAACACATTGTCATCAAACGGTGTTATCCATAACACTTGTAATTCTTTATTATACAATAATAAGATTACGTTTGAAAAGTAATACCTTGTGTTGATTAAGTTAAAGTTAGGGTTTCTAGCATTGATTAGGGACTTTCACCAAATTATCAATCTGAAAGGAGATATTACCAAGCAAGGAAATGAGATAAGATCCGAGCTTCGAGATAATCTTCAAACCTGCTTCAGCAATCACACAAATGAGTTGAAAAATATGCTTGCTAGTTTCTTACCCGCAGCTCCACCTTCTACTTCGAGTTCTCTACCTTCAAACACCGTCACCAATCTGCGAGCAAATGTGAGTGCTATTACTACGCGTAGTGGAATTACCATTGTCGATCCACCTATCCCACCACCATCATCTACACCTCCTCCACCACCATTTATCCCTACTCCTCCTACACCTAGTATTAGTGCACCATTACCGCCTCCGCCTCGTCATGACGATGTACCTAGGAAGGACCCTTCAATATCTCAACCTTTACCTGCTACACCTGCACCTTCACCACCTAAACCCAATATCCCTTATCCCTCTCGTTTAGGCAAGACCAAAATGCTAACCAAGGATGACTCTGAAGTGGCACGCTATGTGAAGATGATCTCTCAGATGAACTTCAACATTAGCTTTCTTGAAGCACTTGTCCACATGCCCAAATTTGTTAAAGCATTTAAGGAATTGCTTAACAAGAAGGAGAAGCTTATTGAACTCGCCAACACACGCTTAAATGAAAACTGCTCTGCAGTTATTCTTAAAGAACTTCCGGAAAAGCTTGGAGATCCCGGTCGTTTTGTGTTGCCTTGCGTTTTCAACAAAACTGAAGAATTTACTGCCCTTGCTGATCTCGGGGCCAGTATTAATTTGATGCCATTGAGTGTTTGGAAAACACTATCATTACCCGACCTTACTCCAACAAAGATGACTCTTGAACTTGCAAATCGCACTCTCGCTTACCCCGTTGGTATAGCCGAAGACGTGTTCATCAAAGTTGGCACATTTACTTTCCCGGTTGACTTCGTTGTTGTTGATTATGAAATGGACCCTCGTATTCCTTTAATACTTGGTCGGCCATTCTTGAGAACCGGACGAGCTTTAGTTGATGTGGCCGAAGGTGAGTTAATCTTAAGAGTCGGGGATGATGCACAAGTTTTTAAAAAGGGGAAGCTTACAAGCAAATCCTTTGGAGGCCGAGAATCAGTCAATATGATTAATGTGCTCGATGATTTTACCGTCTACAACAATCCTCTATTCGACTCTGGCATTGATAATCCACTATTTCAAGATGATGTGGATGATTCTCTCTCCAATTTGGAACCTTCTCCCATTTATGATTCTCCACCGGTCTTTGATGCTTATGATGATGATGATTCTAGCTCAGATTCAGATGATTATGATGACCTTACTTCTGAGTATCCCGATCTGCCCACGTATGATGATTTCGATGTGGCCGATACTCTTTCGAGCGATTCTTCTCAGGATGAAGATCCTCCGCCATCACTCGATCCTACTTTGGACGATTACTCATTTGAGGAAGATTTCTCTACGTTTCTCAACACATATTTCCCTCATGAGAGTGATGCTCCTCCTTTAGATTTTGAAGATTATCGTCTTGATCCTACTTTGGATTTGAAGAACATTCTTTCTAAGGAGAAGAAACCGGTCGACACCGATATCCGCAGCACATATGATTTGACACCTCTTTGTCCATCTTCTGAGGACGAGGTTGTGCTTCTTCGCGGATCTTCTTCCTATTCTGCTGAGCCTGAGTGATATTTTCCCCTAAAGGAAAAGGTGTTCGACCCCGGTATTGATATTCTTCAGCCATCTCAGTATCCACCTGATGAAATAAAAGGAAACATCTTTGGAAATTTTGAAGATCTGCTTGCACCACTTCACCCTTGCTTCCACCGTGCTCCATCGCTGCTTAAGGGAACCTTGCCTACTCTTCTTTGGCTTGCCTTGTTCGCCTTAAGCTTGTGCTATTTGATGGACGAAAACTATGTCTTTGATCCCGGTGGATATTTTTCATGCTTCTTCCTATGATGATCAAGGTCGAGTCAGGCTCACGACTCGGTTAACAAAAATCAAGCGCTTCTTGGGAGGCAACCCATGTATCTATCTTTTCGCTTTCTTTATCCTAAGTGTAGGGGAGACCCGTTGGTTTGCTTTCCTCTCCTCTCTTCTTAATCAGGGATTCGAGCTTCAATGATCCACTCTTGATGATTCTTGACGACCCATGATTCCGTGTCCACTTCTTCCCGGTTCTATCCTAAACTCTTTTCGATTCACTATTTTATATTTTCTCAATATTAAAATAGGAATCTCTTTAGTTGTCTCTTCCTTAGCGAAATTTAAACAACGTGCACAATGTCCTAAGTGTAGGGGAGTTTACTCCCACATGCTTAAACATTGAGGACAATGTTTATGTTAAGTGTAGGGGGGACTTCTATCGAAGTTAAGTGGTCTTTTCCTTGTATTTGTCCTCATTTTAACTGGAAAATCAATTTTTCGACATTTTTCAAAATTTTTGATCTATTTTGGCCTATTAGTTTTTCCTTTTGTATAGTTATTTTCTTGCCTTATTAGAATAAATTTTTAATAAAGTGGTTTTAATTTTCAAACGTTGTGAATCTTTTGACTCAACCCGAGTTTACTTATCTAAGTTACTCTAGCTAGTATCCTTAACGTGTTTAAGTCAAGTTTTACTAGGCTTTTATATAGGGAGCTATAAAACGCGAAAGTCTTAACTCTCACGGGTTAAGAACAAGAACTTTTCGCAAGTTCCTATAATTGATCCTAGAGAGTCGTTTATCAAGGGAACTTTAAAACGCGATTTCTAAACTTGAAAAAGTCTAAGAGTTTGCAAGATCCTATAGACGACTCGAAAACCCAAAACTTTGATTTAATAGGCTAAGCATCCACGAGTCTCATTCCTTGAGATTTTAAACTGTGGAGAACGAGAGATGATAGAGCCAATTATAAGTTCGGTATTCTTTCGTGAATTTATGTGAGTTAATTATGAGCCTATTCTCCCATCGCTTGCTAATAAATTTATCTGCAATAAATAAGGTTGTACGATTTGAAAAGTTACTTAGCTTCTAGCCCAAGATCGTTTAAAAGTTGCTCGGTATGGATTAGAGTTCATAGCCAAGGCATAACTTATTGAAGCGGGATGCGAAGATTGGCGAGTCCGAAAAGGCCCTAACAAGGCATGAGGGCTATATTTTGTTGCTAAAGATCCAAAGTGATGTGAAGAATCATTTATCGAAAATCAATATGAAGGATCGAGACACACGACGAAAAGCAAAAACTCCTCAAAAGTCATGGAGAAGTGTATCCGAAAAGACCCTAACAAGGTATGAGGATAAATAGATCCAAGTCATAAAAGGAGGCAGATCGTTGTATATCAAAATCCAAAATAAAGATTGGAGAAAAATGAAGAAGTCGTGGTCCAAGTATGAATCTCTCAAAAAGTTCAAGTGAAGAAATTCCAATTATGAAGGAAGGCCATTATTTCATGAACGTCTCTCAAAGATTTGAAGTATGAAGTCGCTACCAAATATCGGTCCGAGAAAGGTCTCAAATCGCGAAGCGAGTTATGCCAAAATATGAACTTTATGAGGTCCCGAGAAGCAGTTTTAAAAGATTTTGTCCTTTAGCTAACTATTGATTAAATCGTCCCACTTTATTTTCAGACTTAATAACTATCGAAATAAGTCGAAAATGCATCCTCGTGATCATTCAAGACAACAATAAAATATAAGAGATACACCTAGGAATAAGGGAGTCTAAGTGAATAATTGGCCCACATGAGTTCGTGTTAGTCTGCTAACTTATAATAACAATGATCTCGTTTTTAAGCTTGGTTTGGAGAAAGTGAAAACTTGAGGATGATGATCATTCACAACATTTCCAAAACCCAAGGTATATTTTTTATTTCTTTATTTTGAATGTTTATAATTTTCTATCTCTTTAATAAAGGCCAACGTGGATTGATTATGATGAAAAATGTAAACGTGCTTTGTAACTAATGCATTGCATGAGGATATTGCAATGGTCAAGTGTAGGGGATTTGATAGGTGTGTAAACACCCATCATTTTTACCACTTAATTACAATAATAACCGAGCCAAAACGTGTATTTTATGTCTTTTATGTCGGAATTATGCGTGGTTTGTGTTTTTGTTGTGATTTAGGACAAAATTGTGAAAAATGGAGAAAACACGGCATTCACGGGCTAATATTGAAGAAAAAGACGAAATATGAAGTCGAAAAGTTAAGAGTGGAAAAAGAACGGAAGTCCAAGACCAATTCTGAAGATTTATCGAAGAAAAAGTCGAAAGACGGAAGTTTACCAAAAGCCGAAGAACTCGAGTCTTATTTATTGAAGAATATAAAGACGAGTTTAAAGAAATCCCGAGCCATAAGTCATTAAAGTCCAAGATTAAAGAAGATTTAAAGGCTTAAGGACTAATGGTGCAATTAACAAAGAGATTAAGAAGGAAGGACTTAAAGATGCAATTAAGAGGAAATGAAGGAGGGGAGGAAGCTTCCTAATCCTCCCCTATATATAGATTAATCTTAATCACTTTTCATTTTTGTTGGCTAATTTGACACATTAGTTCTTCCACTTTATTTTATGCACCTTTAATTACTTGTCATTTTAAATACTTGTTTTGCACTTTAATTTCTTTAAATTCCAAGTAAGTCTTTAATTTTGTTCTTTAATCTTCAAGCTTTTTAATTATCTTGTTCATCTTCTTTTTATAAATCTTTGTTTGTGTTGATTTAAAGTTTTCAATCTAAATCTTTTTCATCTAGTTTTTACATAAAGTCTTGATCTTTTAATTTTCGTGGGTTTACTTTGATGTTTTTATAAGTTTTGATCTTCTCCTTAGCTTATTGATAGCTTATTGGAGTTTTTCTTGGCTTATTGTCCTTGAAAAGTTGCCAAAAAGTTGTTTAAAATCGTCATTATTCGTGATCCTAGTTTTTAGGGTAATCTGATTCGATTTCGCAATTCTCCTTAATTGCGAAATTGAATCCCTTGTGAATTGCGAATTCTTGGTTTGATTGCGAAATCTTCATTTTCCTTTAATTGCGAAATTGTATTCTCTTATGCATTGCGAAATCATTGATTTCGCAACTATTGCGAAATCTTTGTTTTTGGGATTGCGAATTTGATCTTTTCTCTGGAATTGCGAAATCTTTGATTTCGCATTATTGCGAAATTGATCTTCTTAATTGCGGAATTGTGGTCGAGTTGCGGATTTAATACAATTTCGCAATCATTGCGAAATTGTATAGTTTTCAAGGTTGCGAATTTGTACTTATTTTGCATTGCGAAATCTTTGTTTTTTTTTATTGCGAAATTGTTTCTTTTTAATTGCGAAATTACTCCATTTTTGTAAGATTGCGAAATTATTTAGTTTTAGTTTTAATTTTGTTTTTAAATTTATTTTTCCCGCTTTTTACTTAATCGCACTTTAAGATTACTTGCCTTAGATTTATTTTAGCATTGCCTTAGTTTTAAGTTTAAGTTGCGTTTTAAGTTTGCCTTTGATAGATTTAGGTTTGCGTTATTTACTTTTAGTGCCTTTTAATTTTCGTCACGCTTTTAAATATTTGCACCATTTACTTTAAATTAGACTTAGATTTGCTTTAACATCATTTACTTTAATTGTCTTGCACATTTAATTACTACAACGACACAACTATTTGTTTCACCAAAGAACGACTGAGTCACATAGTTAATCTAGATCAATTCGATTAGACACACATCAAACGAACTTAATTTTTATACGGGTGTCAAAAACCTTGTATCAAAGGTCCAAAGAGATCCATATGTAGGAGCTCTAAACACCGAGAGGTCGAAACCAAATTCTTGGCTTTGTGACTTGAGTGAACTTGCTTCCCAACTTTGTAAGTATCACAAAAGTGACTATCAAACTTCATCTTGGGGAGATGTCTTACCAACTCCTTAGAGACTAAAGATTGAATTAAACGCATATTAGCGTGACCTAATCTCCTATTCCAAAGAGTAGAACTATCATCTAAAGTCGCTAGACATAAGTTGTCCTTTGACTTACTATTGACCTTCATGACATAAAGCCCATGTTTTCTAACACCTTTTCCATGACCTTTCCATCTTTTACGATTTCACTATCATATTCCGAAAAGATGACCTTACACTGATTGTAGTGCGAGGACAAACTTCGATTACTTGTCATGTGTTTAGAACAACCACTATCCTTAATCCACTTGTCGGGCTCTAAATCGATTCCCAAGCATATCTAGGTAACAACACACAAGATCAAACATTTGGTCCCTAATATCTCATGGGTCCAAAGTTGTTAGTTCCAAACATCCCTTGCATTTGGTTGGGATGCATGAATGGAGGATACATTCCCATGAGGAAAAGTATTGTTGATGAAAATTGTTCCAATTCGTATGGCCATTTTATTGTCCATTGTTTCTCCTAGGTGTCTTTGATCTTGACCTAGAACTATTGTTATTTCTTATAGGTGTTGGAGTTTTTCTTCTAGGTCGTGACTTAGCTTGATCGTCCCTTTTGGTGTAGGTCTTCTACTTCTAGGATTTGACTCATTGCGTACTCTTGGAGGAGTAGATGTTTGTCTAGATAAATTTCTAGTTCCCATTAGAGGTTTACTCAAGGGCTTGTAGAATTTATCTAGAGTAGTTTTTTCAAGAATAGGTACTTTGACCTTGTTAAAAAGAATATGTTTTGGCCCTTTACCTAAGATAGAATTTTTAGAAAGTTCAGGATTCTCACAAAAACCAACTTCTGTCCGCGGTTCATTATCACTACCCGCGGTTCCATAGCTATAGGGAATCGCGCCATATACTGGCGTACCGCATACAAAGGTTCGTTTTCTAAAAACCTAACTTGTTTAGGTTCACTAGTAGATGGTTCATTAGTGTTATATCCCAACCCAAGTCTTTCCTTAGAATGAATTTGTTTGTTTAACATATCATCAAGAGCACTAGTACCTTTCATGAACTTTTCTAGTTTAATGGAGGTACTCTTGAGATCTTCATTCTCTTGTCTAAGGTTTTCACATTTTAGACAACCTAAATCAACTTCTTTGTTTTTCTCAAGCTTAGCTAATTTCTTAGCTCACTAATATCATTTTCAAGCTTAGTTCTAGTTGATTTTAGCACTTTGTTCATTTCAATGATTTTAAGGCTAAGTTTGTGTAAGTTATTGTATTGGCCTTCTAATTCGATATCATCTTGAGAAGAATTATTATTGCTATAATAATCGGTTTCGGAATGTACCTCTTTAGAAGTGTGAGCCATAAGACAATTCTCATCTTTGGGGTTGTCATCAACATCTTCACCATTATCTCTCCATGAACCTCCAACAAATGCCGTGTGGTTCTTGTCACGTGAAGGCTTAGGACAATCACCGATGAAATGGTTCGGATCACCACATCTAAAGCATTTCCTATCACTTTTATCATCCTTGGTAAATCGGTTTTTGGAGAAGGATTTCTTGTCGTTGCTTGATTGCCTCACGTGTTGACCTCGTCTCTTGAAGAACTTCTTGAAGTCTCAAACCGCCATAGCATATTCCTCATCATCACTATCCGAGGAGCTCTCATGGTCACTTTGCGCCTTCTTGTCCTTGAGTGCTAGAGACTTTCATTCACTCTTGGTTTTCACCATTTCCGAGTCCTTCAAAATTATCATCTCATGAACTTTCAAGTTGTCAATGAGTTCATCGAGTGATAATGTGGTGAGATCCTTTGATTCTTCAATCGCCGTGACTTTGGCTCTCCACTTTGGATGCAACGCCCTAAGAAACTTCCTAACATTTTTCTTGCTAAAAAAACCTTCATCAAGTGATTTTTAGACTAGTAATAATAGTGTTAAATCTAGCAAATGCACTATCAATAGTTTCATCTTCTAAGATGACAAATTGTTCATATTGTTGAACACGAAGATCGATTTTACTTTCTTTGACTTGGCTATTACCTTGGTGGGTTACTAACAGAGTGTTCCAAATATCTTTAGCGGTTTCACACATAAAAATCCTTTCTTACTTTTTCTTTGGTAAAGCATTATAAATCACCATTTTAGCCTCATTATTTTTAGCAAGTTTCCTTTTAGTGTCATCATTAGCTTTGTCAAAAGTGTCTATCTCTTTGCTTTTAGAAACTTCATTATATTGATAGAGGAAAAAATCATCATGGGTAATAACATGCCAAAGATCTAAATCTTTTGATTTCACATTAGTCTCAAATCTATTTTTATAATAAATAAAACTATCGGTTCCAAAAAGAGGTGGTATTTGCATAGATTGCCCTTCTAGGTACTTGTTGGAATCCATAGATCGATTCAAGTTTTTAAAATATAATATATTTTGAAAAGGCCTAAGAAACCACGCTCTGATACCAATTGTAGAAACTAGAAGGGGGGTTGAATAGTTTCTTAAATTTACTTGTTAAAAGACGGTTTTCAAAAGTCGAGCCCTAATCTTAGTTAGGACCAATCTACACCAATATACTTTAAGGACCAAGTATTAAACTTAATACATACACAATTTCCACATAGACACGACTATTTAGATCTTCACAAAAATGACACAACAATGAATAAATAAGATTTGATCTTTAATGGATCTTTGAGGTAGACACAACACTTCAAGGATGAAAGTGTTCTTCTCTTTACACATGGAGAGGAAGAGATGGGAGAAGAAATATTCACTTCTAAACAAGTAGTAATCAACCAAATGACCAAGAATTTGAGTGATTTTAGAAGTACGAAAGAATCTGGAAATATATGTGCAAAAGAGGTGAAGAGAAAATCTGAGAATGATCCACTATTTATAAGACAAGGCTCCAACGGCTATATTTGCCCGGGGTTCCTTATAGCTACATGCGGTTCCTTATCAATAAGGAACTGCATAGGCCACTTTAGGAGCCACCGGAGTAGACTCCGCTCCTTTTTGTCTTTTAGTGGTATGGTTCAAATCTGGAGATTAAATATCTTGAAAGGATATTCCAAACCATGATATAATGTGCCATTTTCAAATTTTCAAATAATTAATTTAATAAAACATTTTCTTAAAATTAAAGATTAATAAAAACTTGTCACACTTAATAAAAAGTGAGTTTTAAGAAAAGATTAAATCATTGATCACTTCATTAGGATGAGTACTTGTTTGCACATACCTTAAGTGATAATGGTTGAAATGAAAAATACTTGAAATCAAGAATTTGTTTTTCGTTGATTTCGTAAATGCTTGATTTTACATATTGTCGTAATCAAAACAAAGCGAGACCGAAAAATATAAGTAACGTTTTTAGACATCAATGCATTAACAATCCGTAATATAACGTGAAAAAAATATCTTCAAACGCTTTTTTAAATACTAAAAATTGATTGGTCATTTATGACTCATGAAGATGCTTTTAGTATACTAGACGTGCGTTCGCGTATGTTTGCGGAAATTTTCTAGCGGTAAATAGTGAAAGATATGTTAATTGATCTAGTGGTCGAATCGGTAATCGGGTGACTCAGCCGTGTTGACCTGTTGGTCGAATCAGTGAACTGATGATTTGACCGAGTTGACCTGGTGATCAATCTTCTGACCCATTGACTCGACCGGGTTGACTCGGTGGTCGAATCGGTGAACTAGAGACTTGATCAGTTTGACCTTGTGGTCGAACGCGTGACTAGGTGATTCGACCGAATTGACTCGATGATTCGACTGGGTTGATCCGGTGGTCGTACCCATGACTTGGTAACTCGACGGGTTAACTCAATGGTTGAACCTGTGACCAAGTGGCTAAATCATGAGTATTCGATGATCAATCCCATGACCCGATAATATTATGTAAAAAAATGTTAAAATCTATATAAAAAAATGTTAAAACTTTTCAACTTTTAAATATAAATGATACACTTTTTATATCTATATTATCTAATATAACACAGTTTTTATCCTCTCTCTTCATCAATTTTTTCCATAAATAACTTTTAACATTGTTATGACAAGTGTACAAAATCACTTTTTGAATAAGTGCATTTAAATTTCCGCCTAAACAATCTTGGAAACTTTTGGAAACATATTATTTTTGCCGATCAAATTACACACTTATAAAATGACCAATGGTTAAGTTAATTAAAGACATATATCTAGCTAATGTCTTACTATTGGTGAGTTTTAAATGATACAATTTGAAAACTAATTTATTTTAATTTGGGGATTTTAGAAGCTACTATAATATTACGCTATATATTTAGAGTGTTTCAAAAAACTTAATTGAAACATATTTTTTGATATCTTTTTCAAGATGGAATGCAAATAACTTGCATTTAACAATAAATAAAAAATGTCAAAGCTTTTCTAACAATATTTCTCTATATATAAATATAAAGCTATATTTTTTATTCAGTGATCAATTTTTTTTTGTAAATCATGTCTTCATTGGATGTATCTTTCGATTGTAATTAGATAATATAGATAATAAAAAAATTATATCTAGACCTCGTATTATTTAGAAGCTACATATCTATATTATCGATTGTCAAAAATTAAGATACATACGTGTTGATTTATTTATAGCAATTTAAATCATAATCTGGGACACAACGATATTATATCAACGTTACAATAATAATATAATTGGAAAGTGAAAAAACTTTGCAAATACGAAACACAAATATTGACTATTGGTAGAACAGAAAGAAAAAAAAGGAATTATAAAACGGAAATCATATACAACAAGGACAATCTTGTAATTTGGAAGTAAAGAAATATCACGTTTTGTAAAAAGCAAGTAGGTAGCATCAGCACCAAAATGACGTTTTTTCAATGGTCCAAAACGCAGATAATTGATTTTCAACATATATTTGCCAAACACTCAAAACTGATTATTTACGTTTTGAAAACGTAATAAGCAGATAATCCACAACAAAACTCAACCCCGAACACCCTTTTACTATTTTTTTTAAGGTCAGGATAATAATATATATCTTATTCCTTCTATTTTATGTCATGTGCTCTTTTGCTACCATTTGCATCTTCTTCAAACATTTCTTCAAACCATCTGAAGTTCCACTGATGGTAAATTTCATACGTTGGACAATTTTAATAAATTTAATTGTTAATATAATGTTTAATGGATAATAACATTAAAGAGAAACTAACTTGCCAATTTTTAAACGTTGTGTGGCGAAGGCAAATGATAATTTCACAAAATACATAATAAGTTATATAAAAGTAATATATTTTTACCCTCTTTTTAAAATACTCGTGAATTTCACCGATCTATTAGCTAGCTATCTAATATACACTTTTTCAGCCATGTAGTTACTTTTTTCTAAATATAACCATGGAGAATAGTCGTCTATTAGCTAACTATCTAATATATCACACTTTTTTCAGTCATGTAATTACTTTTTTCAGCCATGTAATTTCTCATTTGTATTTCTTTATATTTTTGGCTTTTTTTCTAAATATAACCATGTAAGCATCTTTTGTATACAAGTGGAGCTTTAGGACTTAACCTTATAATTAATATAAGCTTTCATTAAGTTCACTTACTAAACGTTTAACATTAGCAACCATTTAGTACTCTGGTTTGACAATATACATGGAATAATGTGGTTTAGGAATTAAGATTGAAGTATTTATCTGGAACTTCTATTATTATATCTAATATAACAGAGTTTTAGTCTTTAAAGCAGAATGTATAAGTTTATAAACAATCTAAATTAAATTTTTCCAAAAATACTAAGGCATGTTATTACGCCACTTATACAACCAAAATTTTGGTAATCTTTTAAAACATGGTAACATGGCAACCCAAATTCATTCTCACATTTAGAAAGTACAACACAAAAATACCACCACTTTAACTACATTAAAGAAAAACGCTCCCCTCATATCTTTCCCAAATTAAAAGATTCATCAAGTTTTAAAAACCTACAAAACAGCATATCAATTTTTGCAGCATTAACAACCTACAAAACAACATATCAATTTTCTTTTATAAGCTTCATAAATTGGTCACTCATTTAAAACAACACACGATTCAAAACATGATCAGATCTAGAACATCACTATTTATACAATAATTTGATTTTGCAGGGCTGATTCACTCAAAGCATCAACTTTTTTTTTTCATTATGCGCTTTCATTTTGTAAGAGGGCTAGGAGTCATCACCCCAAGTGAGGGGTTTTTGGGGTGCCACGTCAGCGAAACCCACTCACTCACTCACTCAGAAAAAACAGGGGAGTCATCACTCCAAGTGACTCCCCTTTGTGGGTCCCATTTTTTTTTTTTCACATTTTCAAACTAAATTAATTCATTTCATAAATAAAAATAAATATTACAATCCTAAAAAAATAGAAAAATACAACTTCGAATAAATAAAAAAAAAAAAAAAACGAAAAAATTACGAAAAAAATTACGAAAAAAAACTACTAGTTGGAGGAGTCTTCGGAATCTTCAACGTCGCGGTATTGATTGGTATTCGGCATTTTTGCGCGTAGACGAGCCTTGATTTCTTCTTTTTTAAAGTTTATAAACGCGACCGTTTCGGGATCCATATTGGAGGTGTCATAGTTGAGAAATTTCAACTCCTCCATTTCGGCAATCGTGTCGTCTTTGCGTGTCGAAGCCGCATACGCTTTTTGCGAGGCTTCACGACGGAGACGAAGGTCATAGGTAACCGCGTCTTCAAATCGAGACGAGTTACTTCCTCCGGTACTCGCCGATGTTTCCGAACGGCTTTTTTTCCCGGGCCGTTCTTTACCCGCGGGGCGGGGTCGTTGATCTCGTTGGAATAGTTCGTCCGTGTTCATCGGCATCGAAAACGAACCGCCTTCCTCGATCTCGGGCAAATCAACCGGGGCAACTTCGGGTGCGTCCCATTTCGGGGACTTCCTCAAAACATTCCATGCCTTTTCGTGATTAAACGAGGCATTTCTATTCTCGTCCGCGTAAATGACCCGAGCCCGTTCAATCACATCAACCTCGCTTTCGCCACTTTTTTTGTTCCGATGACATTTCTTGTAGATGGCGTGCCACTTCATAATATTGTGATGCATCGGATTCCACTTAACCGTGAGCATGTCTTTGGTACGTTCTTGATGATTTCTTTCGTTAAACACCCGGGTAATCCGAATCCAAAGAGTGTCTCTTTTTTGGTGACGCCCAACTTTCGGATCTTCGGATGTCGCGATGTAACACTCGGCAAGCACGGCTTCTTCGTCCTTGGTCCACCGACCAAGACCTTCATTCGGAACGGGTTCTTTTGACTTTTTTGCGGCGTTTTTCTTTCGGGCTTTTTTTGTTGGTTCGGTTTCGGGTGGTGGAGATTGGAGTGATTGGCGTCTTTGGGTATAGGCTAAATAATCGTCTTGTTGCTTTTGTATAAAAGCTTGATCTTCGGGAGTCATCGGACCGTGGGTAGGAAATCCGGGGAATTGTGGGTTGGACGTAGTTCCGTCACCGCCACCCATGTTGGATTGAAGGAGGTGGGTGAATCCGAACCAATTTTCGCCGGCCATTTTGATTGTGTTTGTGTTTGTGTTTGTGAATGAGAGAATGATAAAGGAGAGAATGATTTGTGTGTGTGTGTAAAAAATGATATAGGAAATGTAGTATATATAGGGATTAATTTGAAAAAAAAAATTTTTTAAAAAAAACTAGCCGTTTGAGGCTATTAATTTAAATTTTTTTTTTTTTTTTTTTTTTTTTTTTTTTTTTTTTTTAAAAAAAACTAGCCGTTATGGCATTTAAAACAAAAAAAAAAGTTTTTTTTCAAAAAATAGCCGTTATGTTTAAAAAAAATAAAAAAAAATTTTTTTTTTTTTAAAAATTATACAACCGCGCCCCGTGAGTGCGTCGGCGCCGGGGCTACACGCCGTGGCTTTTGTGCCACCGGGGAGTCATCACGCCATCGGCGCCGTGGGTTTGGCACCCCACGGCGCGACGGTTCCCAGCCCTCTAAGTTTTTTTGTCTTTCTTTGATTAAGTCAATTCAACATAACTGTGGAAAATCATTGTAACAGCATGTGACTTTATACCCAAATTTTAATTTTTATGCAACTTCATTGTCTCTATGCAATTTCATTTTAATTATTTTCGGAAAATCATTGTCTCTATGCAACTTCATTTTAATTTTTATGCGACTTTTATTTAAAAAAAATTATTAAAAAAATCCTATGAATTTTAGCATTATTTTTATGTGACTTGAACCTTTATTTATTAAAATTAATTTGTATACAAAATTATTTTGTATAAAAAAATTAATTTTTTTAAAATTTATAATAAAAATATGAGGAGAGTTATTTTGGATACCATATTTATCTTGGATACCAAGGGACTCATCCCTACCATCCATCTCAACCACATCTAATGGATAAGATTAAAAGTATTTAATTATTTCACTTATTTTTAGAATTTAAATATCTCTTAAACCGTTAAGCGTTAAACGAAAAAAAATATACCACCGCGACGAGCATTTAATAAGCTTTCTACAGATATGCATTATGATATACTTTTGAAGAAAAAAAATTTCGTCTTTTTTTTCGTTTTTTTAAATTTGCGTGAAATATCATATATGATAATAGTGTTTCATCATATATGATATTAGTGTTATGTTAAAAATTATTATCGAATCATATATGATATTGGTTTATATCATATATGATAAGTTATATCGTATATGATACCAGTGTTACTATCATATATGATATTTAGTATCATATATGATAGACTACGGAAAAAAACGAAAAAAAAATTTTTGTCGAAAGCATATCATATAGCATATCTGTAGAAAGATAATTAAATGCTCGTCGTAATGGTATATTTTTTTACGTATAACGATTGACGGTTTAAAAGATATTAATGTTTGAAAAAAAAAGGAAATAAGTTTTGATTTAAGTTCATTTGGATACCAAATTTTATTTGGATACTAAGGGACTAATCTCCACCACTCATCTCCATCTTAATCTAATGGATAAGATTAAACATAAAACCAATTTCCTCTTTTTTTTCAAACATTAATATCTTTTAAACCGTCAATCGTTATACAAAAAAAAATATACCATTACGACGGCCATTTAATTATCTTTCTACAGATATGCTATATGATATACTTTCGACAAATTTTTTTTTTTGTTTTTTCCGTAATTTATCATATATGATACTGAATATCATATATGATAGTAACACTGGTATCATATATGATATAACTTATCATATATGATATAAACCAATATCATATGATATAAACCAATATCATATGATATAAACCAATATCATATGATATAAACCAATATCATATATGATTCTGTAATAATTTGTAACTTAACACTAATATCATATATGATAAAACACTATTATCATATATGATATTTTACGCAAATTTAAAAAAAAAACGATTTTTTTTTTCTTCAAAAGTATATCATATTGCATATCTGTAGAAAGCTAATTAAATGCTCGTCACGATGGTATATTTTTTTCCGTTTAAGACTTAACGGTTTAAAAGATATTTAAGTTTTAAAAATAAGTAAAATAATTAAATACTTTTAATCTCAACCATTAGATATGATGAGGATGGATGGTGGGGATGAGTCCCTTAGTATCCATGATAGATATGGTATCCAAAATAACTTGACTCATAAGTTTTATGTTTAATCTTATCCATGAGATTAAGATGGAGATAAGTGGTGGAGATTAGTCCCTTGATATCCATATAAAGTTTGGTATACAAATGAACTTAAATCTAAAAATATTTATAATAAAAATTATTTTTCAATAAAAATAAATTTTCTATAAATAATTATTTTTTATAAAAAAGTATTTTTTATAAAAAATATTTTTCTTAAAAAAATTATTTTTTTATAAAAATTATTTTTCTAATAAATGAAGGTACAAGTCGTATAAAAATAAAGTAAAATGTTTTTTTTAATAAAAAGTACATTTTTAATAGAAGTCGCATAAAAAGTATAACGCAGTTGCATAAATATAGTTTTTTACACACAAGTATTTTTGTCTTACACAAATGTATTATGTGTCATAGAGAATTAAATACAATTTTATGATTTTTTGACAAGTCGCATAAGTTGCATAAAACATTTTGAGAAATTTTAATTTGGTGGGTGCAAAAAAAAGTGATATCTTAAGGCATTTCAAGAATTAGCTCTATGAATAATATATTCGTTAATTTTAACAGTACGCATGTCTAAAAGGTACAGTTGGTTTTGTTGCGTTATGCTAATGTGCCTTATTAACAAATACGAGATGTTTTGTTGTTCATAAAATTTGCAAAACTAATAAAAAAAGTTAAGAAATATAGAAAACTATGGTAATGTTAGGGTTTAGCAATTTGAAAATTATCATATATAATAATTTAAGGTATTATTTGTTTGAAGTTAGTGTAAAACTCGGTATGTAAGACATGACTTTAATTAAATAGTATATGAAGTATGCTCATTGTTCTAATTTCAGCTAAGACATGGACAAAAAGTTTGATTGTTTTGTGGTAACAAAGGTTTTAACTTTTATCTTTAAAGGTTAGTCAAATAATTAGGAAGCACAAAGTTGGTTAGTGTAGACTTTATACGCTACATACGGGCGGGTTAAAGAAGTTTGAATAATGGGTTGAAATGAGTTCGTTCAAAAGTCAGGCATGTATATATGAAACACTTTTTACTTAGGGTTAAAGTCATAAATTATCAATGAACTTTACTTTTTTTCTCGACATTACTAATAGAAACCACAAAATACTATTATAACTATCTAAACTTGTTGAAACCTTTTAATATAGGCAACGTAATCACTATAATTTCATTGTCATTTTTTTTCTCCACGTGGCATTAACGTTTATTAAGTCTTTCATATAAGAATTTTTAAAAGACTAAAATGCCCGTGTCTCTTTCTTATAGTGTCATCTTTCACCCACACACTTTTCGTTACTATCATTCCCAGATTAACAAAAAAAAACACATTTTCTTCATCCTTCAATATAAACTTACCATGTCATCAACAATCAACATAAACTCCTAAAAGATTACCCACTATTTCATTCTACCCATCATATTCCACATAAACTAAACCCTCTGTTGTTGTTGCCATCGCAACGCCAACCACCATCCCCGCTACCTCAACCACCAACCACCATAAATCTGCTTTACCGAGATATTACCCCATTTCTTTTCATCGAAGGACAAATTTTGGTACTGAGGTATTACCCACCCACCTCCCATATTCTAATATGTGATCTAGATAATGAATCTAGTTGCTCAAGGTCATTGACATCATCGATCTTCCATGAACACCACTATGAACCACGATTTGTGTTTTAAGAATAGTTGGCAACAAATGTTGCAAAGGTGTAATCTTACCCCATTTCATGAAGGACGAATTTTGTTATGAGATAATCAAAGGATAACTTCTTTTTGGTAGGGACGTATTACTCATGTCATGGCATTTTACTGTTTGGAATCACACAAAAGACGAACTTTGTATGTTTATAAAAAAAAGGAGATAAGATTAAGATGGTGAGGTGGATATTATAAGCTAGGTGGAAAAGTATTATTTAATATTTAAAAATACCGGTAAAAAAATGTGACATGTAGGTTAATCGTACTTGAAAACCGGGTATTATAGGTCATTTCCGAAAGCGTTTGTAATTTTAGAATAAAGTTTCAAGTTAGATGGTTATAATAGTATTTTGTGTTCTATATTAGTAATATCGAGAAAAAAAATTAAAATTCGTTGGTAATTTATGGCTTTAACCCTTTTACTTATCATTTTTTTATTTAATGACCTAAAACATTTAAGGTATGATATCAATATTTACTATTTTGTATCGAGACTTAAATTTTGGCATCCATTATTTTCGATGCTTCTTTGAAGAGGTAAACCATTTGTTAATTGATCAATATGGTCATTCATCACACGGAGACGAAAATCTCACGAACACCACCATCAGTGTCTCGAAAATTTTACGAAGACAAAAATCTCGCTAACACCATCACCAATGTAATCTAGAAAGAAGTTCTACACAATTGTGATCACATCTACATGTATACGTATAACGTATGTTTGATTACTACAAACTTTATAATTTATGTTTGTTTATCCATATGTGGTTCTTTCTAATTAACAACTTCGTAATACACAATACAACTTCTTCGACGTTTCTTTTTAAAATACCGTGAATTTCACGGGTCTTTTAGCTAAAAGTACAGGGCTATCTAGACGATTTAGAAGTTCGACCGAGTTGCTCAAATCTCTCAAATCACCTTGAGATATTTGAAAAAAAACATTATTATAAAATATTTATCACAAACCTCTTTGTGCATTAAATCGTTTAAAGGATGAACAAGTAATTTATCGAAAGGATGAAAATATCACACTTTGTGGAAAATAGTAAGGTAGCATTTTTTTCATGTCTGTCGGTTTGAATCATCAAAACTCAAGAAAAGTCTATCGGTCAAGTCGGTTTGTTTGTCACACCTTTTTCTACACATGGCCAACTATATGTGCTCGTCTCTCATGTTAAAAGTAAAAAAGGGATTGAAGATGATTATTTATGATGGATATTGTTATTTATGATGAAGATGGAAATCTCGCAAATACCACTATCAACTTGGCTGTGGTAATAATAGAATACGCAAAATAAAGGATGGTGTTTTTATTTTTATTTTATATGCTTTTCTTATTATATTTCATATAATGTGTCTGATTATTTCAAACCGTGTACTTTACACTTCTTCGTAATACACCTTATTTTACTAACTTATTCAACGATTCTTTTAAGATACCCGTGAATTTCACGGGTCTTTTAGCTAGTATTTATATATAATTGAGATTTTATGGATGCATGTGTACTAATGATGGAACGAGATTAAACAAGATATTTGAACTGATGATCATGTATCAAATAGAAATAATTACAAAAGTAACAGTATCGGTTGCAATGCAACTTATTATTGCTACGAACTGGTATGAATCGTGTTTATCTTAGTCAGCACCATTTATCATGTCTTCGTTTCTCAGAGATTGTGACAATATACCTCTTTTCGCATCTACACATTCACACAGGTCGAAAAAGCAAATTGGAACAGCAAAGTTTGTACCACAGTCGCAATCTTCACAATCGCGTTTACTCTTGCAAGTGCTTTTACAAGCGTAAGAGAATTGCGGAAAGCTCATCATGCCTGTAAAAAAACCATCAATCAACATCAATATCACAAGAAGATTATGTGTTTATGCAGCGAATAGAAACTAACTCGACGTGAAAATCAGAAGCATGACGAAGAAAGCCATCTGTGAGGAAATTCTCTCCATTCTTAGTACCAAATATATGTTTCTTGTTATATGATTAACTTGAATACTACTAATATGAATATTGAACACTGATAAGAATCATGGATATATATATATGAATTGTTTCGGTTATTAATTTTCACATATGCATAAATGTTAGCATTAAACTAAGTGTTATAACTTCTCAAATAGTGTTTATAGAAACGCTTTTTTTAATTGAATTTACGGGTTTGAGTCTGTGTGGTGGTGGGCTCCAACCCCGTGGATTAGTCGACCAATGAGTCGGAAATCACGGTTACCAAAAAAAATAAAATTTATGGGCATATGACGATATTTAGTCCTGGTTTCATCCTCGTATTATGTATGTATGTTCTAAACAAGTCATGATCATGTATATCATTCCAAATAAACTAGATCCATCCCTAGTCAACCTGGAAACGACAAGTCTCCCCTTCCTGTTATTACTCATCACTTTCATGAAAAATTAGCAGGTCGTCTTATGAATTTTGGTGACCGTGTGTGACTATTGTAAACGAGGCCCTTATTGACATACAAACATTAACCAAAGAAGATATATATTTAGTACTTTTCAATAGTAAAGACAACCCATATACTACTTTAAACTTTAATGTACAAACAGAAAAAAATTAAGTGTAACGCATTTTGATAGTTCTATGTTACTTTAAAATGCTCGATTACTTTCCAAAATATATTGAACACAGTATAATGTGTTATGGGTCATAAAACGTTAGAGGTATGGTTGTATACGTCTCAACCTTTCCCATACACTATTCTAGACGGTATTATGACCGATAGAAACCGTGAAATAGGGTATTAGATGTATCTTACTTTACCTTACCTAGTCATAAAACGTTAACATGTGTTGATCAAGATATAAGGTTAAAACTGGGCTGAATATTATTTTTTTGATTGGGCCTTATGTATGTTTGTATATGTACAACAATCCAAAAGAATTTGAGGCCCGTTAAAATGGGACGAGGTACCATAGCCCACTTGCACAAGTTAATCATCAGCTACCCCTCACATTGTTCGTCCTTATGGTTTGGGACTTTGGGTTATAATTGTACAGGTTACGTTAGTCTTACGTGAACTGCGTCACGATGATGATGTTAAATCACGTCAAAAGGCGAAGAGTGTAATAAATACTTCAAGTATAGGATCAACAAAGCCATGGTTATCAAATCCGTGAACATGATAATAGAATTGTAAAATACTAGTTGGATTCAGACTCTCTTAAGTAATCATTATAACAAAATCACAGGATTCGTATAAGTTTTTCTTTTTATCTTGTACCTCTATATTACATGATAAAAAAAGAAAAAATAACTCACAAAAGTACACAAAGATTCATATGTCTTAAAGGCACAAGGTAAAAAAACCCGTCACAAAATACTTATATTGATGTAGATTGTAATACGAAAATACTTACATTCGTGTGGGTTACAATGTAGGGGGAGCGATACGGTGAGGTTGGTGGCGTCATGACTGTAGGGTTTAATCACTACAACCCTGGTTAACTAGATGCGGAATAATACGATCGTGAAGCACACACACCAGCAGACTCGGACTCGACAGAAAAGTCAAACACACAAGGTAATATCCCTAATCGTTTCCCGATTAGTTTATTGAAAGAATGACGTACATGGTTCGTTCCCCTCACCTCCTTTTATAGAGATGAGGGGGAACCGACTATTACAAGTCCTACGGGTCGGGTTGGGCTTAGACATTGCCAACCGACCTTTATTCTTAGTTATTAGGCTACTCGACTCTTAATCCCTAGACGTGACTTAGGCAAACATAAAGACTAAATATAACAATTTCCACCTTAGACTTTATATTAGCCTATCCCAACACTCAGCAACTTCAAGCAGTGTTGTAACTTGCGTCCAGGTACCACCTTCGTCAAGGCATCCGCAGCATTGTGTTCAGTACCCACCTTCAGAACTTCAACCGTCTTTGCTTCCAAGACTTCTCTGATAAAGTGATAACGCACATTAATGTGCTTAGTCCTTTCATGAAAAACATGATTTCGCGATAAATGAATCGCGCCCTGATTATCACAATTAACTGCAACAGTGTTGAGCTTCACGCGCAACTCTTCCAAGAGTCCTCTTAGCCAAATAGCTTCCTTCACAGGCTCCGTAAGGTCCATATACTCTGCCTCTGTAGTTGAAAGAGCCACCACGTGTTGTAGCGTTGCTTTCCAGCTTACAACACATCCCTGTACTAAAAATGTGTAACCAATGAGAGACCTACCTTTATCCGGATCATTAGCGTAGTCTGAATCAACAAAACCTGCTACGTCCACATGGTTGCCACGATTTGTCCCATACACCAAACCCACGTTTACAGTGCCCTGCAAATATTTCATAATCCACTTCACTGCTTTCCAATGGAGTTTACCCGGATTCGCCAAATATCTGCTAACTACACTTACTGCATACGCTATGTCTGGCCTCGTGCATACCATCAAGTACATCAAGCTCCCAACCGCATTTGCATACGGCACCCTACTCATTCTTTCAACATCACAATCCCTAACCGGGCATTCCTTCAACGACAGCTTGAAGTGCCCACCCAATGGTGTCTGAACCGACTTCCCATTGTCCATTCTAAACCTGTTTAAAACTTTAGAAACGTACCCGGATTGTAATACCCTCAGAATCTTACGACTCCGATCCCTGACGATCTCCATACCAAGAATCTTCTTTGCTTCCCCGAGCTCTTTCATGTCGAACTCCCTTTTAAGCAAAGACTTGGTAGCCGCGATCTCAGCCTTTCTTTTACAAGCAATCAACATATCATCTACATATAATAATAGATAGATATACTCCCCAGGTGCATAACTTCTGTAATATACACAGTTTTCGTAACTGCTACGCTTAAACCCGTTGCTCTGCATATACTCATCGAACCTCTTGTACCATTGCCTAGGTGTCTGTTTCAAACCATAAAGAGATTTCTTTAACAAACATACCTTGTTACCTTGTTCAAATCCCGGTGGTTGCCTCATGTAGATCACTTCTTCAAGATTTCCATGTAAAAACGCCGTCTTTACATCAAGCTGCTCCAGCTCATAATTTTTACACGCAGTCAATGCAAGTATAACACGAATAGATGTGTGTCGAACTACCGGCGAAAATACTTCATTGTAATCAATACCTGCCCTTTGTGTGAATCCACGAGCTACCAACCTTGCCTTGTATCTAGGCTTTTGAACACCTTCAATCCCTTCCTTTATTTTGAACAGCCATTTGCAACTCACCAGCTTTTGCCCAGCTGGATGATCTACCAACACACATGTCTTGTTCTTCCTCAGAGAATCCATCTCTTCTTTCATAGCAGCTTTCCACTTAGAACTGTCTTCACAAGCAACTGCTTCCTGGTATGTCAATGGTTCATGAGTATCTTTTTCCTCTGCTGCAGCAAACGCGTAAGCAACCATATTACTCTCATCCTGAAACCTTGCCGGTTTCGTTCTTGTCCTTGGCTCTCTATCCCGAACCAATTGATAATCTGTGAGATCCGGTGGATGATCAATTTCTTGAACCCCTGCATCTTCATCATAGCCATCTTCCTGATCTGTTTGGTCTTCCTGATCTGTCTAATCTTCCTGACCTGTTTGATCTTCCTGACCTGGATAGTCTTCCTCAGGCGTATGATTATTTAACCTCTGTAGTTCCACCTCAACCTGTAATTCCTCAACAGACTTATCATTACCTGCACCAGTATCCTTCAACGTGTCTTTGTACATGACACTTTCATTGAAGACTACGTTCCTGCTTGTGACTATTTTAGGTGATTCATTATCAAGCCTATATAGTCTGTATCCCTTCACACCTTCAGGATACCCCAAAAGAACGCATTTTACCGCTCTCGGCTCGAGCTTACCTTGTTTAACGTGTGAATACGCGACACAGCCGAAAACCCTCAACATCCCATAATCACTAGGATGTCCCGACCACATCTCCATAGGTGTCTTCTTCTCAATCGCTGTCGATGGTGACCTATTTATAAGATATGCGGCCGTACATGTCGCTTCTGCCCAGAAGGTCTTGGGCAATCCAGACTGTATTAATAAACAGCGTACCTTGTCCATGAGAGTTCTGTTCATCCGTTCTGCTAACCCATTCTGTTGCGGCGTCCCGGCAACTGTCAAATGTCTAGCAATCCCACTCTCAGTGCATAGCTGATTAAACTCTCGGTTACAGAACTCAAGACCATTATCCGTCCTAAGCTTCTTAACCGTCCTCCCAGTCTAATTTTCTACTAACTGCTTCCATTCTTTGAACTTTTCAAATGCTTCGTGTTTGAACCTGAGAACATAAACCCATACCCTCCTGGAATAATCATCAACTATAGATAAGAAATACCTCTTACCTCCTAATGATTCCACCTGAGACGGACCCCATAAGTCTGAATGAACATAGTCTATCACTCCCTGAGTAGTGTGCCTTCCTACACCGAAACGGACTCGATGTGACTTTCCCAGAACACAATTCTCACAAAATCGAGCTTACCTAGACTCTTCTTGCCAAACAAACCCTGCTTTTCCAGCACGTGTAGTCCTGCCTCACTGATATGTCCCAGTCTTTTATGCCAAACCTGCACAAGACTGTCTTTTTCTTCAACACTAACATTAAGCTCACCGGCCAATGCATGGCCATCCAAAGAGTACACACAGTTCTCCCTTTGGGTTCCAGATATAATAACCCTAGAACCATTAGTCACATTGACTTTGCCCGACTGCAATTTTACGGTATATCCCTCTTTTTCAAGAGTTCCCAGCGATATCAAGTTTCTTTTCAATTCAGGAATGTACCTGACATTGTTTAACACAAAACTTGACCCATCTTTCAGTTGTACCTTTACCTTGCCAATACCCCTGATCTTGCACTCCCTGTTGTCTCCCAACAGTGCGCTGCCCCCATCGCATTCCAGAAAATCAAAAAATACATCTAACCTGGGTGACATGTGATATGAACCTCCTAAATCCATGATCCAATCTTGCAGTCTTTCTGCACTCATCACCATCATCACCTCAGAATCGTCGTAAATCGAACCACTGGAGCTTGGTTGATCATCTTTCTTGACGTAACCTTTTGACTTCTTGCGATTGTTCTTCGGACAGTCTCTTCTCAAGTGCTCCTCAGATTGGCAAATAAAGCATTTGAGTCTTCCACCTCGAGATTTCGATCTTGACTTTCCCTTTGACTGATGCGAAATCCTGCGATCAGTTCTTCCCCTCACGTATAACCCTTCACCATCATCCCCCTTCGCCTTGGATCTTTCTTTGATTTCCCTTGAATTTAGTGTGGCCATCACGTCCTCCAAAGTCAAATCTTCCCGTCCATAAAGCAAGGTATCCACAAAGTGTTCGTATGATGCTGGTAAAGACGTGAGTAACAATAAAGCAAGATCTTCATCTTCGAATTTTACCTCAATATTTGCTAAATCGAGAACGATTTTGTTGAACTCATCTATATGCTCGGAAATCTTTCGTCCAGACGGCATGTAGAATGTATACAACTTCTTCTTCAGGTACAACTTGTTGGCCAACGACTTTGTCATGTACAAAGACTCGAGCTTTGATCAAACCCCCGCTGCAGTCGTCTCCCCGGTAACTTCTCTCAGGACCTTGTTACCTAAACACAAAATCATGGTACTGTGAGCTTTCTTGTCAAGCTTAGATTTCTCTTCAGCTTCCGTATTCGCGGGTAAAACCTCCAGAGCTGCTTCGCATCCGTTCTGGATTAATAAAGCACGCATCTTGATTCTCCATAACCCAAAATCACCAGTTCCATCGAATTTCTCGATGTCAAACTTGGCTCCCGTCATTCTTTATCCTTTTGTTGATTTGCTAAACCTTGTGATAAACCCTCACAATCACAAACCAACAAAATCCCTTCGGTAACTCGCTAAACCTTGTGATACGTTAAACCTCACAATCACGAATTACGAAGTCCCCTTGTGTTAAACCCTTCAAAGTAATTACTTTTGTATATAAAAACAAAATAGTAACTCAATTCTAAAAATTTGGCCCAATATCTACTTATTAAGTCCAAAAGAAAATAACCCTGGCCCAAGAATAATTATAAATCTAACTTTGAAGTAGTCAAATACAGTTGACTTAATAAAACACACAACCGTGTCTTTTCCTTTCTTCTTTATATCAATGATGGCAACAACAAAGATACACCACCAGACCTTCGATCGACGACCTTTCAGTCGAATCCACAAGAAGAAAACCTTTCTATCGAAACCCTGCTGCTCCTCCTTGATGATCGCGATCCGACCAACAAGCACCTTCAACGATCGATTCCTAGTAACCAGCGAGACTCGAACCTAAGCTCTGATACCACTTGTAGGGTTTAATCACTACAACCCTGGTTAACTAGATGCGGAATAATACGATCGTGAAGCACACACACCAGCAGACTCGGACTCGACAGAAAAGTCAAACACACAAGGTAATATCCCTAATCGTTTCCCGATTAGTTTATTGAAAGAATGACTGTAAAACCCGCATGCTTTTACCATGAATAGTGCCCTTAAGATCGTACGTCCTAGATTAAAACTTACCCTAGTTAGTATTGATCACATTCATGTGCTAATAATCAAGCAAGTGCATACGTGTATGACATGATAAGTATCGATTACGTACAAACTCATGATAAGCAGTTAATAAGTATTTACTATGCACGATCACGTAATAATTATTTAAACAATAATTAATCACGAACATGCGATCATAAAATCATGAACGTAATTAAATCACGAGCTAATATTAATTACGTATATATATATTTATTACGAACACGAATAAATATATTAGGTCAAGGTAATTATTTAACGAGAACACACAAAACGCGAACACAAATAAACACGAACAAACACGTAAAACACGAACACGAGAACACACTTATTTTAGACACGGAAAACATTTGGGTTACCCCATGTGGGCCCCATTAACCACGAAATAAGGAAGGGAGAATGGGCCTAGCCCATCATTTTTACTAAACAAGAAAAAGGAGAAATCTTGTGTCATTTTTACAAAAACAAGAAAAATAATAAAACCCTAAAAGAGTTTTTCTCCTTCTCCTCCTTGTTCTTTTGTAGCCGCCACCCATCAACATACCAAGAGGGGTGTTCTTGTTGATTTTGATCTTGAATATTGTACAAGTGTTCGTGTTTGTTCATCCTCTATTGATCAACACATTCGGTATACCTTTTTAACCTTTCTTTTTAATTATTTCTTTTGATTTGATCTAGTAAGATTAATGAAGAACATGATGTTTTTAAAACCTAATTAAAAACATAAAATAAACATGTTTATGATTATGTGGTAGATCAAAACAAGGGTTTTTAAGGGTGTTTGTCTAGCCGACACCTAAACCGAACCCCTAAGGGGTCACGGCTTGGCCAAGGAACCACCACCGAGACCATAAGGTCCCGGTTTGGTGGTGTGGGTCCCACGGCAGCAGTAAACCAAGGGGAACCCCGATTTGGTTCGGGGTAAGGTGTCGATTTCATGACCGGTTCATGGTTCTTAGTCAAAACCCGGTTCATGGTTCATGTTAAGATTATTATTTTGTATAAACTTATGTTATAATTAAATTAATAAAATGACATGATTAATTTAATATACATGACTTAGGTTATAATTAAGTTAATGATTAAAACCATGGAATTACTAACCTAAGTATTTTATATTTATAGACTTTATAATTAATTAATTAATAAAAAAACCATAGTCATAATTTATTAATTAGCATGACTTAGGTTATATTATTAATACATAATAATACATGTTTTAACCTAAGTATTTAACCTTATTTAATTAAAAACATGATATATTTAATTAAATACTTTTAACCTATAGTTTATTTAAATTACATGAAATAATAATTAAACTATACACTATATCATATGACTTAAGAAATCAGCTTATAAACACTTAGACTTATATGTTAGCTTATGTAACCAGCTTAATTCTAAATATGGAAACCTTCTATATATGGAAATCTATCTATTTCAGGCAGCTAATCTAATCATGGAAACCTTCTATATATGGAAACTTATTTAATTAAGGCAGCTGATCTATTTTTGGAAACTTTCTATTTTTAGAAACTAATCTATTTTAAGCAGTAAATTCTATTTTAGGAAACTTTCTATTTTTGGAAACTTTCTATTTTTGGAAACTTTCTATTTTTGGAAACTTTCTATTTTTGGTAACTTTCTATTTTTGGAAACTTTCTATTTTTGGAAACTTTCTATTTTTGGAAACTTTCTATTTTTGGAAACTTTCTATTTTTGGAAACCTGCTATTTTTGGAAAGTTACTTATTATTACACAGTAAGTATAATAATACATGAAATACCAGTAATACTTAAACAGATTAATCAAAATACAAGATAAACACAGTTTAAGGCTTTAAACAGTAAACCATGACCTAAAACATACCAAGTAAGCTAAAATGAGACATAAAACCCAGTACGTAATCAGTGAATCGATACTTATACACGTGTGTATTCATGTAGCGTTAGTGATCCAGAAGTAGGAGTCTTTCTTCCGTTCATTCACTGGACTTGAGGTACGGATTATCGTCCTTTCAGTATGGACATTCTTTCCTTATTAGGATTTCCCCGTATGCAGCCAACTGTTTTCCCCAGCATTTGTTTTATTGTTTTGAACTGCTTATGTTTAATTAGCATAATCTATAGCCATATACAAGCATGACCAGTTTCACCTAGTTATGGAGGTACCATAACCATAACATTGGAGGCACCAATGTTATGACTTCCCCACGGCGGAGTGATTGCTCGTGGCGTCCCTTTTCAGTTTTGGCCATATTATTATATCAGGTGGGGCGTATGGGTGCATCCTAGTTACATGTTTTATTCAGTTTATCATGGTGAATGTGGTGTGTGCCTTGCATCCTTCACAAGGAGTTGATCCCTCCTACCCAAACCAGTATATTAATTAGAGGCATCCCCTCTAATCAGCATGATGAGGTCACCCCTCCAAGTATTCATGCACGTGACCTTTTCATGACCTATATGGGCTATGGTATATTTATGTTAAAACAGTTTTCATAAGATAAACATAAGGCTTTTCAAACTATAAAACCAGTTTTCTCAATACTTAACCAGTCTACTCAGAACTTAGTCTTCCGCTGTTATATGTTACATGCTTATCCTATTTCATGCTATTTTGTATATCCGTGCACTGAGCGTTTTGCTCAGCCGTTACTTTCCTTTCCATGTCCCAAAACGGCAGGTACCCAAGACTCGAGCATTTGGAGGACGTGCATAGGATGGAAGCTGCCATAGACTTCTTCTCCTGTTTCCTTCATATATTTATGCTTGTTTAGTCTTTCATTCAGTTCATTTACTTTCTTATGTTTGGGAACCGATGTTTGATTCCGGTTTTCCCTTTGGTCATGTATGTTTTACTACATATTACCTTGCATGCTTTGATGACACGCCATAATTACGCGTGACATTCCATTTATCAAAATGGGGTGTTACAATTATGGTATCAGAGCCAAGGCTTCAACCTGTAGGCTCTAAAACTTGACCTGTGACTAGTGGGTAGTCACCAGGAGCTTCCTAAGCCAACGATTGTTATTCCACGTATTGATGTTTCAGCGCGTTGTTGTTTTAACCATTATGTTTTTAGCACCTTTTTGTTTTAGCCATGACGTTTTCAGCACCTTGTTGTTTTCACCATGATGTTTTCACCAGTATCGTCTTACTAATATGGAATGAACAACCGTCATCCATACTTAGTTATGTGTCATTGTCTATGCATGATGTTCCTCGTGAACTGTGACGATGTGGACTAACCCCAGTAGTTCATAATTTTCACATAAAATTTTTCTGTTAAGTTTTGACAATGACTTTTAATTATTATGTTTCATGCATTCATGCATTTATATCATATGTCATCTGTTGCAGGAATTATGACTAAGTAATGGTTGGTACAAGACTGGCCCTATTTAGTCGCATGTGCTTTTATCGAAACTTTTAACTTTGGGACCGACCCATAGGCGTCCCCTCGCCATGTCTTTTGTTTTGGAACCGACCCATAGGCGTTCCCTCGCACATATAAAGGTTTTATAAACTACATTACGTATTCATGCACTGTTTTCTTGCATAAAATTTTTTCTCATGATTTAAATTGGCATAAAATTTTTCTCATGTCCCATCATAAGTTATTATGTTTTTATGTCAAGTATGCCTTCATACTGTCATGGTTAACTTCAGTTTCATGCTGATTATGTTATACACTTCTTCTAATAGATGGTTTCATGTTTCCTCATGATAATTCCGTCTTCATGTTGATTATGTTTCACGCCTCTTTTGTTATTTACGTTGTCTTGCAAGACATTGTTAGATTGCTTAAATCATGCTTTCATGATGGTCATGGTTGGGTTCCATTGATCATGCTATCAGGCAAATCATCGTTGAATTTTGTGTAACCACACTTTAGCGTTTCTCTATGCAACCAGAATGATGTCTATGCTAATACTGCCAGGTTATCATGATGGTTTTCCTAACCGTTTAACCGGTTTACTTTCCTTAAATCATGACAAATGATCGAGCACATACCGATCATTTCATGTGCATTCCATGTGTACTTCACGTACCGTATTTCATGTGTATTACATGTACCTTAATCCATGTGTATTCCACTTGCAATACTTCATGAGTATTCGTTAGTCGATTCTAAATCATCTCAGGTGTATGTTCACTTGCTGATATTCTACAAGATTGTCGATGCCGCTCATAGCTTAGAGATGTTACTGAAGGTTGATGCTGCTGATGTTGGGAGACGCTACGAGATGCTGATGCTGATGCTGTTCACAATCTGGAGATCCTAAAAGACGAAGACAAAGGCGTCGGAGCAAAGCAATTGGACGAGAAGATGCTTCACCATCAGACATTTTCCATCAATCATTGTCCCAAATTCATAGTTACATGTCACACGTCGTTCGGCTGTCATTTCAGCCATATGAGGGCAAACCAGTACCAGCCGGCCACTCAGCTAAATAGTTACATGAGTCACGGTCATGAAAATGACCGCCATGGAACCGACAGACAAGATGATAGTAACCACTACTATGACAGCAACTATCCTAGAAATCACAACCGAGGCTCCGGCCACGGGCGTGATCAGACATACAAATGATCAGTAGTCCAACCGATCCGCCAATTCTGGCATATTAACCTAATATTTGTAGTTCTAATTGTTTCACGTCTCGAGACACACGTCAAGACATCAGTCAAGACACATGTCTCACGTATACTTTCTGAGGACACATGTCAAGATACCAGTCAAGACATACGTCACACTTACATTTCTCAAGACACGAGTCAAGACACATGACTCACGTCTAGTTATGGAACATTCTAAGAAATTCAGGGTACCCTCCAAGGGTATATCTATGTTGTTGTGCCATGTATTAATCAGGCCACAAGAATTTCAACACCATTATCGGCGCATCAGTAAGAACTGTCACGTTGCCGATGTCACTTTCATTTCTTTGACCATAGTTCATATATTCATAACCATGAAGGACGCCTTTCGTATTCCCACGCATACGAAGGTTTTCCTTCAGCTTAATGATAAGATCCAAGCTGCTAACGCATTTCCTCGGACAGACACGAGATGAATTTTATCCTAATTATGTACTATGAACACCACACCATGCTATGATTCATAATTATGTACAGTAACGTTCAGGCTCCTGAATACATTCAGCTTGATTTTCCATCGGGAAAATCTGTACAAATTATCTATGCTTTTCAAGCACGTGCTTTGTTAGCCATATTGCTAAAATTTTCTAGCTGTCAGTAACACACGACTACTAAGGTCCTTTTACGCATAACCAACGGATTATTCCAAAATTGTTCCTTACACTCCAGAAGAACCTTCAAGGAGAAGGATGGTACCATGAGATTATGTGTCGACTACCGTCGACTTAAACAAATCACCATTCATGACCGTTATTCTCCTCCACATATTGACAACATGTCCAATCAACCGTATGGTGTTAATCACTTTTCCAAGATCGAACTCACGATCATGCTGCCAACAGTGACGAGTGAAAAAGCAGGACATGTCCATGACTGCTATTCGTGCACGACTCGGTCATGCTAGATTTATGATTTTGGATTAGTCTCATCAATGCTCCAACAGCATTATGGACTTAATAGATTGTGTTTCCATGAACTCCTAAACAAATTCATCAGCATTTTCATTGAGGATAACCAGATTTCCTCTAAGCCTAGAGAAGAACAGGAAGACCATATATGCACTATGTTGCAAATTCGATGACAAGAGAAATTCTACCCTGGAATTTTTTTTCCAATATCAATTCTGTTTGATTATAGTGACACACTGAATCACATGGGTTTCTATGGTTAATCTTACCATGACTCAGCCTATGCGTAAAGGAGTGAACCCTACACTACATTAGGTGTTCTAGAAAATTATACGCTAGGAGAAGTCTAGATTCAGAGACTCAGAGTTTCGCAAACTCCTAGGTATCAAGTTCTACGAAGCAAGATACAGTTACGTTCATATCTAGGTACCTGACATACCAACAGGTTAAGATAGGACACCAACAAACTGAGATGTTTTCATCATATGAAATTGTGAATCGAAAAGGGACAAGATCTCCATGGATTTTAGTTACCAGATTTCAGCAAACTCAGAAGAAGCATGATGCTATCTGGGTTGTTTTCAACAGTTTGATCAAGTCTGTAGAATCCTTACATCCGTACGGATTTCAGAACCAATAGATTGAACGAACATGTTCCAGCCAAGGCTCATCCGATCACTTGGCAATCCCTCAGCCATCGGGTCAGACAAAGATTCGAAATTGTACTCCCAACTTACTTCACGTCTTCATTCTAATTCCACGACTTGCTTTCGCGCTCACGTTCATGACACTATTCACGTTCATGATCGTATTTTGGCTTACGATTTTACGTTCATTTCTTTGCTCATTCTGGGAAGTTTGCAAGAACTTGTGAGACCAGACCCAAGTTTAGTATAACTCTCCATCATCAGATAGACGTTTCACGTCATATTCCACGTCTCACCTTGTAGCGTTTGGCGTTACCGCCATTATATTCTATGATCACGATACGTCTCACATGTCATGTTCATTCCACGTTCCTCATATCATGAACAAGATATGTTACACGTATCATGGATCACGATATGTTTACTCATACTACACTCGCCATATCTCCACGTAGCACGTTCAAAATTTTTCACGTATCACGTTCAAAATTTTTCACGTACTACGTTTCTTTATGTCTCGCGCATCGTTTCTAATTATCAGTTAAGTCAGATGGTCTTGCATCATAACGTTTCAATTACCCTTGCACGTTAACTCTTATTTTTTTTTCTCGATCGAATTTAGGGGATCTACCTCCCGTTGATAACCAAGAATTTCTTCGTATTCCAAGTCAAGGTCAGGAGGACCAAGATTTATCATTAGTGTCAGGATCTTTTGAAGGAACCGTTCCAAGAGGGAGGCCACTTGGAAACGGACAAGTTCATCCGGACTTCTTATCCATTTTTCTCTTATCGATTAGATATGTCCTTTCAGTCACGTCACGTTCCATGTCTTTTCAAGACAGGTCACGTTCCACGTTCCCTTCTACCATGTCACCTTCATTTCCGTTATTTGGCATATCTTTCCAGTTTGATTCGGGTATGTTTCGCTTCCAGTTACTTTATCTATAATTCGGGGACGAATTATTCTTTTTAGGGGGGAAGAATTGTAAAACCCGCATGCTTTTACCATGAATAGTGCCCTTAAGATCGTACGTCCTAGATTAAAACTTACCCTAGTTAGTATTGATCACATTCATGTGCTAATAATCAAGCAAGTGCATACGTGTATGACATGATAAGTATCGATTACGTACAAACTCATGATAAGCAGTTAATAAGTATTTACTATGCACGATCACGTAATAATTATTTAAACAATAATTAATCACGAACATGCGATCATAAAATCATGAACATAATTAAATCACGAGCTAATATTAATTACGTATATATATATTTATTACGAACACGAATAAATATATTAGGTCAAGGTAATTATTTAACGAGAACACACAAAACGCGAACACAAATAAACACGAACAAACACGTAAAACACGAACACACTTATTTTAGACACGGAAAACATTTGGGTTACCCCATGTGGGCCCCATTAACCACGAAATAAGGAAGGGAGAATGGGCCTAGCCTATCATTTTTACTAAACAAGAAAAAGGAGAAATCTTGTGTCATTTTTACAAAAACAAGAAAAATAATAAAACCCTAAAAGAGTTTTTCTCCTTCTCCTCCTTGTTCTTTTGTAGCCGCCACCCATCAACATACCAAGAGGTGTGTTCTTGTTGATTTTGATCTTGAATATTGTACAAGTGTTCGTGTTTGTTCATCCTCTATTGATCAACACATTCGGTATACCTTTTTAACCTTTCTTTTTAATTATTTCTTTTGATTTGATCTAGTAAGATTAATGAAGAACATGATGTTTTTAAAACCTAATTAAAAACATAAAATAAACATGTTTATGATTATGTGGTAGATCAAAACAAGGTTTTTAAGGGTGTTTGTCTAGCCGACACCTAAACCGAACCCCTAAGGGGTCACGGCTTGGCCAAGGAACCACCACCGAGACCATAAGGTCCCGGTTTGGTGGTGTGGGTCCCACGGCAGCAGTAAACCAAGGGGAACCCCGATTTGGTTCGGGGTAAGGTGTCGATTTCATGACCGGTTCATGGTTCTTAGTCAAAACCCGGTTCATGGTTCATGTTAAGATTATTATTTTGTATAAACTTATGTTATAATTAAATTAATAAAATGACATGATTAATTTAATATACATGACTTAGGTTATAATTAAGTTAATGATTAAAACCATGGAATTACTAACCTAAGTATTTTATATTTATAGACTTTATAATTAATTAATTAATAAAAAAACCATAGTCATAATTTATTAATTAGCATGACTTAGGTTATATTATTAATACATAATAATACATGTTTTAACCTAAGTATTTAACCTTATTTAATTAAAAACATGATATATTTAATTAAATACTTTTAACCTATAGTTTATTTAAATTACATGAAATAATAATTAAACTATACACTATATCATATGACTTAAGAAATCAGCTTATAAACACTTAGGCTTATATGTTAGCTTATGTAACCAGCTTAATTCTAAATATGGAAACCTTCTATATATGGAAATCTATCTATTTCAGGCAGCTAATCTAATCATGGAAACCTTCTATATATGGAAACTTATTTAATTAAGGCATCTGATCTATTTTTGGAAACTTTCTATTTTTAGAAACTAATCTATTTAAGCAGTAAATTCTATTTTAGGAAACTTTCTATTTTTGGAAACTTTCTATTTTTGGAAACTTTCTATTTTTGGAAACTTTCTATTTTTGGTAACTTTCTATTTTTGGAAACTTTCTATTTTTGGAAACTTTCTATTTTTGGAAACTTTCTATTTTTGGAAACTTTCTATTTTTGGAAACCTGCTATTTTTGGAAAGTTACTTATTATTACACAGTAAGTATAATAATACATGAAATACCAGTAATACTTAAACAAATTAATCAAAATACAAGATAAACACAGTTTAAGGCTTTAAACAGTAAACCATGACCTAAAACATACCAAGTAAGCTAAAATGAGACATAAAACCCAGTACGTAATCAGTGAATCGATACTTATACACGTGTGTATTCATGTAGCGTTAGTGATCCAGAAGTAGGAGTCTTTCTTCCGTTCATTCACTGGACTTGAGGTACGGATTCCCGTCCTTTCAGTATGGACATTCTTTCCTTATTAGGATTTCCCCGTATGCAGCCAACTGTTTTCCCCAGCATTTGTTTTATTGTTTTGAACTGCTTATGTTTAATTAGCATAATCTATAGCCATATACAAGCATGACCAGTTTCACCTAGTTATGGAGGTACCATAACCATAACATTGGAGGCACCAATGTTATGACTTCCCCACGGCGGAGTGATTGCTCGTGGCGTCCCTTTTCAGTTTTGGCCATATTATTATATCAGGTGGGGCGTATGGGTTCATCCTAGTTACATGTTTTATTCAGTTTATCATGGTGAATGTGGTGTGTGCCTTGCATCCTTCACAAGGAGTTGATCCCTCCTACCCAAACCAGTATATTAATTAGAGGCATCCCCTCTAATCAGCATGATGAGGTCACCCCTCCAAGTATTCATGCACGTGACCTTTTCATGACCTATATGGGCTATGGTATATTTATGTTAAAACAGTTTTCATAAGATAAACATAAGGCTTTTCAAACTATAAAACCAGTTTTCTCAATACTTAACCAGTCTACTCAGAACTTAGTCTTCCGCTGTTATATGTTACATGCTTATCCTATTTCATGCTATTTTGTATATCCGTGCACTGAGCGTTTTGCTCAGCCGTTACTTTCCTTTCCATGTCCCAAAACGGCAGGTACCCAAGACTCGAGCATTTGGAGGACGTGCATAGGATGGAAGCTGCCATAGACTTCTTCTCCTGTTTCCTTCATATATTTATGCTTGTTTAGTCTTTCATTCAGTTCATTTACTTTCTTATGTTTGGGAACCGATGTTTGATTCCGGTTTTCCCTTTGGTCATGTATGTTTTACTACATATTACCTTGCATGCTTTGATGACACGCCATAATTACGCGTGACATTCCATTTATCAAAATGGGGTGTTACAATGACGTACATGGTTCGTTCCCCCTCACCTCATTTCATAGAGATGAGGGGGAACCGACTATTACAAGTCCTACGGGTCGGGTTAGGCTTAGACATTGCCAACCGACCTTTATTCTTAGTTATTAGGCTACTCGACTCTTAATCCCTAGACGTGACTTAGGCAAACATAAAGACTAAATATAACAATGACGCCGCTCATGTTAACATAACGCGATCTATGAGGCCATTGTAAGTAGTGCTCTAATAGCATATATTCAAAATTAAACTAGGATCCAACAAAACACGTAAACTTGTTGATCGAAATTTTTTGTGTTATATTTTTAATTATAAATAGCACATTTGTATAAATTGTATCTTTTGGTCTGGATTTTTCTTTTTACCGACTAATTTGCACGGTTTGTCATCATATAGTTTTTTTTGCACACAATAAGAATTGAACTTAACTTCACACATTTTAACGGGATAATCGGGGACGGAGCCAGGGGTTTCCGCGGGTGCTCGTGACACTTATGAATTTTTTATGTGTAGTTTTAATTTGTGAAAAAAAACATCGATTTTTTCTAAATGCATCTTAAATGCACTCATTCAATCAGAACTTGTTTCTACCTTCATTTTAATTCACTTTTTAGATCCATTATATTACGGTTTAAAAATTTAATGCACCCGGTTATATTTCGTGCTGGTTTCGTCCCTCGTGATAATTACAAGCTTTTTTTTTTGCTCTAACCACCCGTAAATGGTTGTTATTATGCGAGTACAATTGGTTAATGGCTACGAAAAGCCAAAATGTGATCCGGGAAGTATTTACTTGAATTACAATATAAGAATCTTTCGAAGAAGTATAATCACAAGTAGAAGTGGCGAAATAAGTGGAGCGGAGTAGACCACATAACGTATTATGTTCAGTGAGGGATCTAGGTTTTTGAAATATATGTGGCACACATGATATATTTTAGCTAATTAATACGGAGTATATATACAATAAAATGCTCGAAATTAGAAAAATCATATACAAGCTAATATAGTTGGATTACTTTATAACAAATTATCAAAAAGCTACTATTCACATAATCTTCGAACTCGAAAATAAAATACGCATATAAAATATAAACATCAAAAGCTTAAAAATAATCAAACAATATTAAGCTTATAAGATACAATAGCTGATGTCAAACTCATTACTAGTTGAACCGTCTTTTGAAAACTTGTGAGACAATAGCTAGTATTTTAGCTTTGAGTGATTCATGACCAAACAAAGTAATGTTTTAATGTTTTAATGTTTTCATGAGTTAATAATAATGTTATTTTTATCAGTTTTAAGCTTTTTATTTTTTTTAAATTAAAACAAGAAATATGAGTGAAATGTGTAACATTTAGAAACACTAAGTGGCAAATATGTAAATGGCTCAAAATGACCATTTTTTCGTCCGATCCGAACATATTGTTAGTGAATAAATAGGCTCAAGCCCGGTTTGTGGGTTTAGGGCATTAGGGTTTTACCACTATATAGTGAATGAATAATACATAATATTCATGGGGGTTTTATCCATTCTAACATGGTATCAGAGCCATACCCCAGATCCACCCTAAAACCACTTCCGTTCAAACAAAAACCCTAAACTCACAAAATATTCTGGTGATCCATACAACAAATTCCTGCTTGGTTTACTACTTATTGTGTGGTTGCTTGGCGTACATCTTTATCAACCAACCAATGACCTAAAAACTCTCACACCATCGATCCCTTTAACAAAAAAAAAAAAAAAAAAAAAACAAAAAATAAAATAAAAATCACAGCCGCATGATTCTTTTTCAACCCTATTACGCATGCATACATATGAAAATTTTAATAATTGGTTTGTCTCTGCGAGTGTACATACATGACATCTATGTTGATGTTGACATTCTACAAAGACTTTAATCAAATGTTAGTAATGTTGATGGTAGATACTCTGCCGCCATTAGACCTATCTGGTTTTTTTTTAATTTTTCCTTTTTTTGTTTTTCACTAAAAAAAGTAATTTGTTTTGTTTTTATTGTTTGTGTCCTGGTCTGCTTTTTCGATCTATCTATTCTAAAGTTTTCAATCTATCACTCAATTTTATAAAATAACTAAACTCTTTTGTTTCATCTTTTGTGTTGGTGATTTGTGCAAAGGTCACAAATCCACACGGTTGTCTATTTAGTGGAATGTTTGTGCAAAGGTCATAACCCACATATGACGTTTATGAAGAAGAATCAGAGGCTGTGCAAGGCTTTGTGGATTTGTGTTGATCGGGTTGGAGTTTAGGAAGATAATCGAAAGTGCCCGGCCTTATTTTGTTTTCAGGTTTTATTTTGTTTCTTTTATAGTTTCGTACTCCAGTTCGAGCTTTCGCGATTTCGCCGCTCGAACTGCGGGGGAGTGTTAATGAATAAATAGGCTCAAGCCCGGTTTGTGGGTTTAGGGCATTAAGATTTTACCACTATATATACTGGATGAATAATACATAATATTCATGGGGTTATCATAGTCTAACACATATACGCATACACCGCTAACCTTGTTTTATAACATACTTTATACAAGTACATTAGTCGACTTTAAACTTATTCTTTTTGTAAAGTCCTATACTTTTTATTCTTGAGCACATTTTTATTAGTTTTATGCCTGTAATCGAGTTACAACATTATGATTCATATGGTTAATGCAAAAGGTGATTAAACAATTTCTGCATTAAATGCATATTACATTAAATGATTAAAACTTTTGTGAAATACTTGTATTTGAACAAGTCTTGTGTAGAATTTGTTTCAAAAAATACATAATAAAATGTGAAAAAGTATATTGGTACCACTAAAATTGATTCCAATACCTCTCTCCATCTTTTTAATTTTTTTTATTTTTATAATTTTGTTTTTGTTTATAAAACTGTGAAACAGAAAGTACGGAATAAAAAATATAAATTTTAACATGTCAAAAAAATACAGAACATGAACTGACAAAAAACTGTGTTGTACTGTAACAAGAGAACAAAGGGGGTATTGCAAGGACTTTTTTTTTGTACTTTTTGCCCCAAAAAGAGAATTAATAATCAAGGTTGCAAAAATCGTTCGGCGCTAGCTAGGCGGTTGGGTACCGCCAAGCGATTAATCGGTTTGGCGGGGATTAATCGAAAATTAATCGGATTTGATTTTTTATGTATAAAATTATAAATTTTTTAAAGTATATGCCCGATTAGGCTGATTTATCCGATATTTTCCGATATGGCCGATTTATATTTGAAACCAAGTTGGCCGATTTATCCCTTTTTTAAGATTTGACCGATTTATCGCCGATATATCTCCGATTTATCCGATTTTGACCAAACCGATTAATAAGGTCGATTAATAAAATCGTAACGATTAATCCCCGCCAAGCGATTTATCCCGATTAATCGACCGCCAAAGTCGAGTTTTGCAACACTGTTAATAACATAACCCATTAAAATAGTAAAAGGTTATTGACCATTTTTACTGATGAAGATGCTTTTAGTATATATTAGTCGAGCTACATTTTGTACTTTTCTTGAGACTAACTTGAAAAAGAGAACAAGGAAAAAAAAAGGCAAAAACAAATACGACTTTCAGCCGGCTTTATATAAACCGTTTTTTAAATGTACGCAGATAATAAATTCTGTATGTCACCAAATATTTTAGTTATTAGCCATTTGACGCATTAAAAATGCTTTTAGTAATTAGTCAAGCTTTTATTTTATTTTTTGTATTTTCTTAAGTCTAACTAAAAAAGAATAAGAAAAAAGAATCAGAAACAAATACAACTTACAGCCGGCTTAATATAAACCATTTTAAAGGTAAAAAAAAACGTAAGGTTTGACTTTCATGTCACGTAATAAACAAAGGCTCAAGTTTAAAGCTTAAAGTAAGACAATAAGTGAAAAACGTGATAAGTCGCGATAAACCATGATGCGTAGAAGCTTTTTTAAATTCAGTTTCGGTAAAAATAGTAGTATTTTTTATATAAAAATAAAAAATTACATTCGCAAATAGTTTTTTAACTTTATTCTTTATGTATTACACATTTTGTGACTACAATATATTTATAATATGAAAAAATTAAATAATATATATTTTTTATACTTTGTGATATTTTAATTCACGTATTAAGTACGTCATGACTAGCAAAGGTATGAGGCTTGGCCATACCGTCACGTCACGTTTCACGTTATCTAAAACTTTGGTTAAAATGTACGTAGATATATAGATTCTTTGTCTTACTACATCCGCCCCAAAATAAGTGTTAATATTTGACTTTTAAAGCCTATTTTCTGAAACTTTGACCGATGTAAATTATATGAATAAAAAGAGTATTAAATCTATTTTTATTAACATAATTTATCAAGTATTATATAGCATATAATGCTTATTTACGGTCAAAGTTTTGAAAAAAGACTTTAAAAGTCACCAAGTGTCAACATTTGACTTTTTGGACATCAATCATCTTTCCGTTAGTGAATGGTGCCTCATACATTCTTCTGGACGAATGGTGCAAATGTTTTTCTCGTTAAAAATTAACAAGATCTAAAAAGAAGGGTATTCTTATCTTTTTCATTTTCCAAGGATGTATCGTGAACTTTATTATTTCAAAAAGAAAGTGAAACAAGTTATTTTTAAAAAATTTCTCGAAAAAGTTTATTTATTTTTCAAAAAAGATAAAAAAAATATTTTTTTCAAAACAAGTTATTTAAAAAAAAGTTTTTTCGAAACAAACTTTTTAAAAAAAATTATAAAAAATTCGAAAAAAATGTTTTTATTTTTTGAAAAAGATTAAACTTTTTTTTTCGAAACAAACTTTTTTTAATAAATATTAAAAAAATTTGTCGAAATTCTTTTTTTGGAAAAAGATTAAACTTTTTTTTCGAAAATAAATATTTTTTTCTGAAAATAGTTATTTTTAAAAAAGAGTTTAATTTTTTATAAAAAAAAATTGAACTTCTTTTAAAAAAATTAAACAGTTTTTAAAAAATAACTTGTTTCGAAATTTTTTTTATCTTCGAAGAAAATGTTTAAAAAGAAATATGATTTTTTTTTCCGAAAAACTTAATTTTTTAGATAAAAATACTATTTGATTTTTTTAAATGATAAAGTTTATCATAAATCTCTGAAAAAGAAAAAAGACAAGAATACCATTCCTTTTATACCTTGTCTTTTATATAATAAAAGAATTAGATTTTTTGAGAGTTTTATTGAAAATGGAGGTTGTAGAAAAAAACAATTGGACCAATCAAATTGTTTGATTTTGGCACATAAGCAAAATCAACCAATGTGATTGGCCCAAAAAAGTCAAAATTGAATGAAATTTAGTCAAAATTAAATGTTTTGGTGGAAGAATTTGATGAAAATACAAAAAGATATATGTGTCAAATTTGTAAAAATAAAAACTTAAAAAAGGAGGAGGGGATTAATTAAAACTTTAATGGTTGAATTTTAAATAAATTAGATAGACTTAAATGTAAACTTATATTTTTTTCATATGTTTTAGTAACTTTATAAATAAACGAAATACCCCTTAAACTTTATACCATTTAGATTTTATATTTTAAAAATATAAGATATATATAATATTAAAAAGTCAACAAATCACAAGATTATTAATATTCAAATAAAAAACACATTATTGTTTATTTATATATTGACACATTAAAAAAATAGACGGTTGCTAAAATTTCATTTAAAAAATTCAAATATTTTATGCAATAAATATTAATACAAAATATCAGTTAATATTTACTCAAAAAAATATCAATTAATATTATCACATAATGAAAAATCAGGTAAAACATATATAAATACATAAAATCGCAATAACGAAATTATTACCTTATTTATCTTTTACGTTCGAGTCCCGTGCGTGTACGGACATTAAAACTAGTTAAATCTTAACGGAAAAAACATTTGCACTATCCATCCAAGGGATATATGATACGCCGTTCACTAACAGATAGATGATTGATATCCAAAAAAACTAACGAATAATGTAATTCGATTTTTTTGAAATAACATAGAGATGATTTTTGCACTCCACTCCATGTATTATTTTGAAACGGATTTAGTATCAAATATTTTAATTAACTGATTTGGGATATTTTAAGCAATTAATTCGTTTGGCCTATTCCAAATGTTTATATTGGATCTTCGTATCGGAATATTGTATTTCAACTAGAACTATGTTTACCATTTCGTTTTATGTCTCTGCCTATTTTAGTAATTTTGATAATCCAATTCCACTAAAGTACTCAAACTATAAGCAAATTCATTACGTATGTTCAGTGAGATAGTTTGTTGGTGAATGTCGATGCATAACAAACTGTAACATCATTTCATGTTTCGTTTGCCTTTTCTAACTGTCTAAGTACATGTGTTCGACATCAGCGTGTGAAATTGAACATAGGCGAAAGTGAAAAATATACCAAAGACATGTTTTTTAGGTTTACTCAATGATGTCCTTTGTTAACAACCCATCATTCTCTGCATATTAACAATCTAACATACATCTGGTATGTCGAAAACTAGGATTATATTTATGTAGGATAAATTCGACAAAAAAATTTCTTCATTTTTTCACGGTTTTAAGTTTTCTTATTACCATGATAAATCATATGTGATTAGACACTAATAGTAGTATAGCGTAAATGGATGGTCTCGAGCTTTTTCCATGAGTCTTGTGTAATTTTCCTGTTTCTTCTTGAATTAAGTCTAAATCATGCGCAAATCGTTAAAGTGCTTGTAAAATGCTAAAAAAATAAATAAAAAAAGATTAAAGACGTTTTCAGAGTGCGTTTGTATAAATATGATGGTTAAATAACACCCAAAAAATGTTTTAAATTACACCTCATTAAAAGATGTCGTATGTCGCGTTAATTTGATCTGACTTGAACCGCGACAAACGACACAACCAACCCACCACCCACCTTATGGCTGAGCAGCAGGCTCAGACCGCACCAGTCTGGATCGAAGATCAAATTGATTCAAAACCTTAGATCGAGACTGGACCGAAATGAGCTGGTCTGGGTTGGTTCGGTCTTGTCTGATTTTCGGTCCGATCCGATCCCAATTAAGTAAATTAAACTGAATTTTGGTAAAACCAAATCGGATCAGACCGAGAACTGAAATGATCCAAAATTGCGGATCGAGGACCAGACCAAATATGCTCGATTCTGTCTGAATCAATTCGATCCGGTTCATTTTCCGATCCAGTCCAATCTGACGGTCCAAATGATCGCCCTTACCTCACCCCTCGTGTTGGTACTCGCGTGAAGGAACACACATCATAAACTGGTTCTATTCTTTTTGGTTTAAATGAATTTTATATGGTATCTATGGGTAGTGGTGGACCCAAGATTTATTATAAGGTGTTGCAAATTTTTTTTTTTATTAATTATAACCATTAAAGTTGACCCACGTTATCTAGAAATGCGTGTTGCACGTATCAAGAAAAATTTTTTTTTATAATAAATTTACCCTTCGTGACCTAAAATCGGGTGGAGCCCGTGCCACACCCGGCTCTTATGTGGGTACGCCCATGTCTATGGGTATGTTTGGTACCAAGCGTTTGAGAGCATTTTGTAGCAACTAGCGGCAAGCAACTAGCCGTTTAAATATAATGCTTGTTTGGCAAAGAGTGACTAGCGGTTGAATTGTGTGTAACTGCTCTTATTCAAAATGCTTTATCAACAAGCATTTAGATCTAACCGCTAGCGTTTTGATTTTTAAATTACATATATGCCCCTTCTCTTTATTTAAAGAATATTTATGTTAATGTGTACATGTTCTTTTAAGTAATTTTACAGTTTATAATTAGTTTCATTTACCAAACACTTTATTTAACAAACGGCTATTGCTTACTGCTCCTACTAATTGCTACTGATTACCGCTTATTGCTTATACTCATACAACTGCTTACTGCTACGTGTTACCAAATATAGCCTATCTACGTCTAGCGTTGCAGAGATGCACTTGAGAATCTTTTGTCATTTACTCATTTTAAAGAAAACTCTAAAATCATTATAGCTGAAGACAACATTTAAAACAAACACAACAGTGACAATTTATCAGAACAGACAGTTCAATCAATAATTTAAAAAGAATTGACTTATAAAGATTAATAAATAAATAAAAATTGACCCATAAAGATCTATCAATAATTTATAAAAATAAACTGACTCATAAATAATTTATAAAAAAAGTACTCATGATCAATAACTTATGGAAAAAATATTGATTCATAAGGTTCAATAAAAAATTTATCAAAAAAAATTTACTCATAAAGACGAAGAAAGTAATTAGAAAATGCTTTTTTATTCTTGTTTTATTTTATCTTAAACCTTTGTAAACAGTGATTTTAAATTTTTAATCATTGTTTTAAGACTCCGACTAACCTGACCGGTTGAACGTTATTGTATTGTGGCCCGATCATTTAAGCAAGCGAATTAGAAAACCGGTTTCTAAAACATTGTTTTTAATTCTTAACATAAGTAAAAACATTATGTAAATGTTGATTGTAAATTTTTAAATTTTAAATTTTTGACATATATCGATTGCTTTTTAGTTTTAATCAGTGAAACTAATTAATTGATCTAACAAATTGAAAAGATTATAAAATGATGGCCCAACGAGGTGTAAGAGCATTTATAATGTTACAAATGATCAATAATTTTTTATTGTTTCAATAAGTGTTTTGTTATATCATTTTAGCATTTTAAGACAAGCATTTTGAAAAGTTTTTTACAACATCTTGACAAATGACATGCTTTTGATAAAAGTTGTAGTATGTTTAGGTAATTTCTTGCGTGGGTCCAGTTACAAGAATCTTTCAGACTTCGGTTGAGCTTGTCTTTTGGATATCCAGAAACCAAAGTAAACGTATTAGCTTCGTCCAGGTACTGGAACTCAGACCAAGCTCCGGCGTGAGAGTAAATATGTGATATGTGCCGAAAGGCAGAGTGAATAAAGTATAATTATGGAATATAATAATGGAAAATATATTACCTTAACCTTTATTGAGGGGTATTTATACTGCTCACAGTTCCTAAAGGCCGCTAGGCCCATGGGCTTTTATCTGAAGGTTTTAGGTTACGTGAGAGACAACCCTCCTAAAATATCGAGGTACTTGGTTTGGGGCCTTATCGTTGATTTTGGGCTTTGCTGTCCGGACGAGATTAGAACCTTCGGACTCAAGTCGGTTCTGTTGTTCGGACTTGTCCTAATCGGACCTATATCCCCCTAATGTTGTGTTTATCCACGTCATTGCATAAGTGGATAAATAAGATTTCCTTAAAAAACTTCGTTCGTCACTACTTCTCTGTTTGGTATGCACTTCGTTTCTTTGCATGAATTTGACCCATTGGGAGCCCGCTAGAAATCCCACTAGGCCTCAAGCCTAAAACATTTACCTTTCGTCGATCATCGCCACATGTCCCTCCTTGCATCTACCGGCTCTACGAGTCTTCTCCTGACCTGGCGTGACTTTCCAGGTTCCCTTCACCCCCTATAAATACCTCTCCTTACTTCATTTTTACTACGTGTTTTTACTTTCTCCCTCTAACATTTACTTCTCTCTCTAACTCTTCGTACTTATGTCTATCTATCTCGGGCATTCTCAGGTATATTCTCTACTTTTCTTTTTGTTAGTACTCTTCGGTTTCCACAAAAATCATGGCAAATGAAGATCAACCCGGACACTCAAAGATGGTGCCCAAGTATGACATGCCAAAGTACACCTCTGTTCTTTCCGATGAATATGTTTTAGGTTTAGTAGAGAAATATAATATTCCGAAGGATCTTCACCCTCGAGCTCTTCCCCCAAACTTGTCGTTAGATTAACTTCCTCGGTCACCTATAGGCCTATATGAACAATTTTTAAGTTCTCTGGCCACATGGTTCCTTTTTCAACCTTCCTATTAGCCGTAACTAGACACTTCCGTGTACATATCTCCCAGCTAGTTCCACTAGGTGTAAACCGCGTAATCACCTTTGAAATATACAACTGAAGCCTCCACATCACGCCTTTCGTTACTCTTTTTCGAGTATCTTATAAGTTAGGTAAACAAGGACATTGGTTTTTCCTTTGAGAAGCGGACAGGAAAGAATGTCGGTAAGCAAATATTTCATGAAGTTTTGACGTGTATGAAGGGATGGAAGTGGGACTCTTCCTAATTGACCGAAGAGCCATTCAGGAAACCGTGTCGTGGAGACATTCGATTTCGGATGTTATTGATTCTCTACACCTTGGAGGGTTTCATGACCAGGATGTTCGGTCTTTGGAAGAGGGTGTAGTGTATTTGTATACCATCCTAGTACCTCTCCTCTTTATGTTGGGTTTATCTTCTACTTTGGAACATCCTAATCGACTGCCTGGTTTTGTGGATGCCGAGGGAAATGATACCGACCTGTTCCAGAACTCTTGTCCGTTACTGCGTGCTTTGCTTGTTTGTTGTTTTGTTTTTTTACCATTTTCTCTTTTTTCTTTGTTCCTTGCAGGTATTACCATGTCACAGTATCTCTGTTTCCCAATCACTTCTAGTGCCAAGATAGTTTGAGGTAACAAGATAACTGATGCCAATCGGATTGTTCCGAATGTAATTGTTGCCCTTGAGGCCGAAAGGAAAGTTCCCTCACTTACTCCCAATCAGCATGTTGTCGAGAGAGAGAGAAAGTGTAGTTGTTCTCCTTGCTCATGAGAAGAAGAAAGCTCAAGCTGCTCGTGCTGCTGAGAATAAGAAAGATAAGCAGAAAGCCACATCCTATGTGAAGCCGAAATAGAAGAAGAAAAAGAAAAAGACAAGTGATTCTAGATCATTATTGAAGAGGATGAAAAGGAAAACTATTGATCACACCAAGTGGGTCCGCTCCCCCTCGGAACGTGAGGAAAGTTCTTAATGTTGATGAAGTTGAAGAGGAGCAGGACATTGGATCGCCACCTATTGTTACATCTCCTCCGCCTCTTAGGTCTTTCGATCTGAAGCTTACATCTGCTGTCCAAGAGGATGATGTTGATCCGAAACTTAGATCAATTTAGCTTGTGTAAACGAGAATAAATCAAGTTAAACACTTAGAGAAACTTTGTTGTATATGAAACAATTTAAGTATTATGCGGAATTAATACTTAAACAAGAACACACAAACAAGATAAACCAAACTTTCACTTTGATTGATTAATCGAACTTGCGTACAATGAAAGTGCGAAAAACATATATTGAACTAAACCTAAAGGCCTCCTTTTATAGATTAAGGAACCTTGTACAAGAGTCTACGTATCAGCTATTTTAGGTAAAGATAAACATAATAAATACATTGTCGAACATATCTTTACTAGAAACATACTAGAAACATAAAACGTGTAGACTAAGTATCCTATCAGTGCTTGACTTCTTCTTGTCAACGCTTGACTTCTTCCTGTCAACGCTTGTCTTGACAACGCTTGATTTCTTCCTATCAACGTCCAATTTCCTCTTGTCAGCGTCCAAGTGTCTTGGCTACATTTTATTCCCAACAATCCTCCCCTAAACTTGATATCTACTCTAGTAATCAAGTTTCTGAATAAAAACTAAGTACAAGGAGGATTCTTACAAATCTTATTAAGTTGGAAATAAATATATCTAATCAAGTCTTTGCCAACGTCACTTGTATAATCCATCTCCAGCTGTGTTGACACCGTTTTCTTCAAAACTTCTTTGGACATAGAATACTCAGCATCCACAAGAAGATATTTAGAAAACTTTGTAGTACTCAAATGATACACACCAGCTGCTGAAAATAAACGCCATTGAAGTCCACTAACATCATCAAGATCCTTCAAAATTGGATCTTCTTCATTTGGTGCACATATTCTCTTGAATGTTGACCAAATCTTTATTCCATTGACTGAAGTAGGTGCTTCAGTCTCATACTTGGCCTGCATCAACCTCCAAAGGTCTGCCAAGTCTTCCCTATTCAGGCTTGCAAACAAAGACATAAGAGTAGTGAAAGTATGTACCTTCTTCCCATATCTGCCAATCATCCAAAACCCACTTGCATCTTCCTCATAGCTAACTATAGGGTTTCTAGAATCATGAGGTAACACTTCTACCATATGTGAAACTTCCAAGGGTGAGAGCTTAATACTCTTTCTAATAACAGCTTCAGTAGGATTCACTCTATCCAAATTTTCTGGAAACTCAAGTGGAACTCCCTTCTTCAATGGTCTTGTTGTAACCAAAGCCTTTTGGATCTCCATCTCTTCTACAAGTTCTTCCTTTCTTTCATCTGAAAGAAGTCTAATAGTGTTCTGATCTTGCACACTTGCCCATATAGGATAAGCCTTATACTCCAATTCATCAAAGGAAAATCCCTGCAACTTTCTAAAAGTCCAACCTGTTTGATGACATCTGAGCAACATGTAGTAGAGCTCCCTTCTAGCTGTCTTAGTCTGTGAAAGAACTTTGCTAGCTTTATATTTTAGAATCACCTTGCAATCCCTTTGAACTCTTAGTAGAATCTCCAAACCCCAAATTTGATCTGATAAAGTCATGTCTGGATTCTCCATTACCTTATTCTCCCATGCAAAGTACATCTGAGCAACTTCAGGCATCTCATAATCCACCTGATTTTTCAACTCTGCAAGCTTCTCCTTTGCCAACTCATCACTATATTCAAGCCTTTCTGGTTCTTCAATGATCATTACACTTGAATTTATACTGTCATCACCACTGCTTTCCTTACTCTCAATAGCAGTCTCCTTCATCCTATCTTCTTTCTCAAGTTGTGCAGCCAACATGGAATCAAACTTTACTTGGGTTGCATCCTTGGGAACTACTGTTTCTACCATAATCCCTTTACCCTTATCTAATATATCAATGGTGGGTAAATAAGATGATGGTACCTGTGTAGACACATCCTTGATGATAGCTGATGACTGGGATACATCAACCATACCTGCAGGTCTATCAACGTCCAAAACTTGTGTGTCAACGCCTAACTTACTCCTATCAGCGCTTAGCTTGTCAGCGTCAAAAACCTGTTTGTCAACGCTCAACCTACTCTTGTCAGCGCTTTGCCTTGTGAACTGCTCCATCATCTCAGTAAAAGATAAATTCAAATTTGTAGGGATAACCAATGAAACATCAAAAACTGGTTGCCTCTTTAAATCTGTAAGAGCTTCAGCTATACCCAAAGATTCTCCTTCATGTGAGCCTATGTCACTCACATGCATCTGCTCATCCTCCCCTTTGAAAGAATCCTCCACTCCACGCCTAGGGTTAGCACCTTCCAAAATAACAATCCTCTCCCTCAATTGCTTGAGTTCAAGGCCTTGTGTAGAGACAGTATGTACAAGGTCTGCATTTTGCTTTTGCAAGCTAATGCAGACAGCCGTCAATTCCAGTAATGTATAGGGTTCCAATCTGCCCTCCTCTAGAATGGGAATTTGACCTCCCAAAATAGATTCACGGGGCATGGATGGGGTCTTAATGATGTTAGGACTGGCTTGTCCTGCATCTAAGCGAGTACCAATAGTCCTAGCCCTACCCATGTCACCAACCACACTTGTGGTGGTGGTTCTCTCTACAACATGGCTAGGACCACTAGAGGAGAACACTCTAATAGTCCTTTGGCGTTTTTCCATCCTAAAGTCTAGGGGTGAAGAGGATGATGTGGATTGGGTTTTAGTTTGGAGGTTAAGGGGTGTTTGGGTTTGTTGCAAGAGGGTGTCAGCGTTTGGATTTGGAGTGTCAACGCCAACATTTAACGTGTCAGCGTTGAAGGGATCTTGGTCAATTTCCATTTGCTGGGGTGATGGTGATGGTTCAGGTAATGGGTCTGTTTGTGGTTGTGGGTCTGGTTGAGGTTGTGTTGCTGCAATAACAGCAAGCATGGTTTGGGTAAGGGGTAAGTCTCTGTTTGGGGGTGTATTCATCTTTCCAAAAATTGCTTTCTTTTGCATAGGGATCGTATATAAATCATCATGATCCCTGGTGCAATATCTTTGTGCATCAAAAACCATTTGCAAAAATCTTGGGTAAGCAAGAGTCATCTTGCTACCCTTTTTTACACATGCCATCAAAAATTATTTTAGAAAAATTATATTTTTGCCCAGTAGCAATACACACAATGGCACTCCCAATTGATCTGTTAATTTCATTGTGTGCAGTACATTTAGGACTCAGACATTGAAGAATGACATGTATCAAGTACTTCCAAGCTGGGGGAAATTCTTGTTTTGAATATTTGTTTAAAGTTCCCTCTTCAGGGAAAGGATAACCCAAAGCTTGAAGTCCTTGTTCTAGCTCACCAATGGGTAGGGTGGTTATACCATCTGCATCACTAAGATGCAAAGCCTGGCGAACCAAGGCTTCAGTAACCACCCATTGAAGCCCATGGACTGTAGCAGTCAATGTAGTCACATTATTAATCGTTGAGGAAGTGACAGTATTCCAAAACTGTTTAATATGAGTGACAGGGATAAGAGGAGCATGAGAAAGTGCATACCTTATGGGGGATGCATTTAAATACACCACCATCTGAGTATATTGAGGAAACAGAGTCTTGTCAGCCTCTAAATAGGCAACCATGTTGTGCTGACTTCTGAACCCCAATACCAAATTACTCGGTTTAAACTTAGGCGCCATTGATGTAGAAAGCTCTGATATATGTTATGAAAGATGAAAGTGTATGAAAATGTAGTTAGACAAGAATAAGCAGTTACCCTGTTTCAAAAGAATGAGCCAAATATACAGGAGAGGTAAGCACATGTGATTGGTCAAAAATGAGGCAATTATTTTTCAAAATATAATGATTAAAATCTTGAAAAGATATAACTTATCTTGTGCATTAATAAAAAGTTACCAACTCCTAAAATTACGGCCCAAATTTTCGTCAAAAATAAGAACTGGGTAGGACCCAATGTTTGTCAACGGTCAAAAATAACCTATCAACGCTCAACGGCTATATTCTTGTCAATGTTGGAATTTGCCATGTCAACGTCAAAATTGGTCCTAACAACGTTTGGAAATAAAAACTGTCAACGTCCAAAAATAAAAATAATAAAAAGAAAAAGGATCTTAACAAAGTGATTTATCCTAGTGAAGACAACCTATAGACTGAAAATTACTATAGGGTGGCAAGCACTGTCCAATCATGCACACTTGCAAAAGCAAGATAGACATAATTGTCCTCAAGTGTCCCTTGCTAATCAAAGTTCTTAACAGTGAAGTTATCTTACAAAATCCTTTTTAACTTCCCAGGTAAGCCCAATAAAAATTATACCCAAGTCTCCTAACAGACCACATCCAATTCTAGGGCAAAAAGTCTTGGCATCGTGCATAGTATATCAACTTTGCATGCTACAGTGCCTCACGATTTAGTAAACTAACTCGTACTCACCAGTGGAAACAATCTAGAATTATGATAAGAGTATTATATGAATACCTAAAAAGTCCTAAAGGTTTCCTAAACCTCCCCTTAAAATAAGATATACATGTTGCTAAATAAAATGCATGCAATAAAAATTTATGTCAAGATAGGAATATAAATATTTGAACCATCATCCATAAACTTGAACATGCTATAAGTAAGCTCCAAGGATCCATAAGCAACTCTGTATCCATTTGTACAATGCTAACAACGCCTGCATAATTAGATCAAAAACCACAAAACTAACATGTTGCTGGCAACGTCAATTTAACACTTGTCAGCGCTAAAATAACCTTTGTCAGCGTTAGACAAATAAAGTGGAAAATCTAATTTTGTACAAAGACCAATAACAATGCATATCCTGTAAATACTTTTACAAAGATTCAAGGAAACCAAGGTCTCCACATTTTGGTATGATCAAAACACATATTAGGTAAGATTGATCATTCCAATACTTGTTACCAAGTATTGAAATCTCCCAGTATCAAAAGATTTAGTTAATAAATCATCCACATTTTCTTCTGTGTCAACCCTATCTGGTTGTATTAAACCTTTTTCAAAACAATCTCTTATAAAATGATGTCTAATTTCTATGTGTTTTGTTTTAGAATGATGTACACGATTTTTAATAATGCATAAAGTACTGTTATTGTCTACAAAAATCTTGGTATGCATGAAATTATACCCATAATCCAACAGCTGGTTCTGAATCCATAAGACTTATCCACAACAAGCAGCTGCAGCTACATACTCTGCTTCAGTTGTAGAATTGGCCACCACTGTTTGTTTCTTGCATTGCCAAGATATCAACCTACTCCCAAGAAATTGGCATCCACCAGTTGTGGATTTTCTATCAAACTTGTCACCCCCATAATCACTGTCTGAATATGCAATAAGCTCCAATGGAGATTCTTTTGGATACCATAATCCCAAGGTAGGATAGCACCTAAGATACCTAAAAATCCTCTTGACAGCATGAAGATGACACTCTTTGGGAGTCACTTGATGGCGTGCATATGCACACACAACAAACATAATGTCAGGTCTTGAAGTTGTAAGATACATCAATGACCCAATCATTAACCTATAATGCCTGACATCCACCTCTTTTCCATCTCCAACCTTTCCCCAAGGGTGTTCCCTATCCATGGGTGTGCTAGCCCGTTTCTCATGTGGAGAAAAGCCAAACTTCTTCAATATTTCTGCCATTGCACTCATCTTGAACTTGTCAGTCATGAGCTTGGAAAAGTCTTCACTCATCTTTGGACTAGAAGAGCCAAAGATGATATCATCCACATAAACCTGAACAAGTAAGAAATCCTTACCAGTCTTCTTTGTAAACAAAGTCTGATCTATGGTGCCCCTTTTGAATCCATTTTCCACCAGATAGGTGGACAATATACCATACCATGCTCTTGGGGCTTGATGAAGTCCATACATTGCTTTCTTCACTCTATACACCTTGTCTGGATGTTCTGAATCTTCAAAACCAGGAGGCTGCATTACATAAACCTTCTCTGCAATTGTGCCATAAAGAAAAGCACTATTTACATCCATTTGATAGATTGTAAAACCCATGCAGGAAGCATAGGCTAGGAAAATCCTTATTGCCTCAATCCTTGCAACCGGTGCAAAAACCTCCTCATAGTCTATCCCTTCCTCTTGTGTATAGCCTTGAGCAACTAAATGTGCCTTATTTTTTTACCACAATTCCTCTCTCATCCTTTTTGTTTCTAAGAACCCATCTTGTCCCAATAGGTCTGACATGTCTGGGACAATCAACTAACTCCCAAACATCTTGAATAGAAAATTGGTGAAGCTCATCTTGCATTGCTTCCACCCAACTTGGTTCTTTGAGAGCATCAAAAATCTTCTTGGGTTCCTATTGTGACAGAAAACAGGCAAACAAACATGCTTGAACAAGAGGGGTGTAAAACTCGCATGCTTTTACCATGAACAGTACACTAATAACATACGCACATATTAAAACTTTCCTTTTATAGCATGAACACGTGTCACGAATATTAATTACAGGAATTACGTACGTGTTATTACACGATAATAATTATGTACGTGTTAATACACGATAATTATTAACTATGACGAATAAATCACGAACATGTAATCACGAACATCTAACATGATTATTGCGTATATTATATAGACGCGACGATTAATTTCGTATATTAACTTCGTACGGTAAGTAATTGCGTATGTTATGCTTATTATTAATCTACGACATGAATCTACGTATAATACGTAAAACTGCAGGATAATAAATCACGTTATTTAAATCACGCGACTCGACTATTTAACACGATAAATAACTACGTATGTAATAATTACGTTTAACACGCATAAGGGTAACCATGGGGAAAATTCACGACGTTTTAAAACACGATTGCGCGTATCGTTTTACAATACGTGAATTTTGTAAATATATATATATATATATTATATATATATATATATATATATATATATATATATATATATATATATATATATATATATATATATATATATATATATATATATATATATATATATATATATATATATATATATATATATATATATATATATATATATATATATATATATATATATATATATATATATATATATATATATATATGGGCCGTTTAGACAAAGAATGAAAGAGGAGGGACTTGGGCTCAAGGCCCAAGTGTGTTTGTTCGGATTTAAAAGAAACAGGTGGGGATGGGGATCTTTACATTTAGATAAAACACAAAAACCCTAAAACCCTAAAACAAGATAACTAGCCGTCGTTTTTTCCCCTTCTTCTTTTGTCTCTCTGCTGCCGACCAACACCAAGACCAGAGAGGGGATTGTAGGTGATAATCGAAGAAAATAAGGTGTTTGATTCGTGTATGATAACCCCTAACCATCACACGTTATAGGTAATCCTTGATTCTTGTTCTTTATTTGTTTTACACTTCTAATTTGACCAAGAACATAGTAATGGGGGATTAAAAACATGTTAACAATAAGTTAATTAATATGGGGTGTTGTTTTGATGTTGCTGTGTTCAAACTGCACGCAAACCGAGACCATCCATGGTCTTGGTGGTAAAAAGCAGTCACCAGCCGCAACCCTAATTGGGTGTTGGCTGGGTTTTGTTCAGACGGGGGCAATGACAGCCGAGCAAGGGAAACCACTGGCTGAAGCCAGTGGTGTGTTTGTTCTGGAAATGGGAACCGAGAGCTTATGCTCTCGGTGGGAATTTATGTCGAGCAGGGGAAACCGGCTACTGCCGGTGGTAGCAACACAACTGCCAGGGGAAACTGGCAGATTAGGGGGCATTTGGTTTTTGATTTAAGACATCATAAGGGACTGTTTGGCTATGGGTTTAATAAACAGGATTAAGGGGCTGTTTAGTTCGGCTTATATGTAAACACAACACGGGTTTCATGGGTTTTCACGGGTTCGGTTTACGACATGTTTTAATAAAATAAATACATGGGATTCGGGTCATTATTTTTACAAGTTTAATTAGCTTTACATGTATATTAATTTACAAGGTAATTAATGAAACATGACTTATAATTACAAGATTAATTAAATTAATTTTGTAGAATATTGATAACCTATGAATCTATGAAGGGGTTTGTTGATTTCTAGAGAGAGAAAGTTAGAGAGAGAAAGTGAGAGAAACTATGTGTTATTTCAATAAATGGAAACTAGCAAATGACAACAACCAACCCCTTTCCATGGTGGAAAGGGGTATTTATAGTTCCAAGCAAACATGGGCTTGGGCCGGTCCATGACAAGCCCATGGACCGGTTCTTACTTAAGTTAATAAGTAACTAATGACTATTTTCTAACTACGAGCTATTACAACATAAATATTATTGTGGAGTGACCGATACTTCTAATATACGTAAAACGTATTTCTAACAATCTCCCCCTAAGGGAGGTCACTCCACGTTACAAAATTCTAAACCTAGCATACTATACTAAGTCTTCGTTCTTTAGCTCGTAGTCTTTTCTTCTTTTCTTTCTTTTGTTGTGAATATGTTGGTTTGATCTTTTTGGCTTTGACTTGAGAGCATTGTTCTTAGGCCTTTCACGTGCGATCTTTGCCTCTCTTGTGAATTTGCCTTCTCGTGACTCCATGTTCCACACACTTATGTCTTTTTGTTGAATTCTCGAAAGTTTCAGAGTTTGGTACAGCGGAAGACTTTATCTTGTACTTTCTTGAATTTTTGTTAAACTTTGTTGCAAAAGACATAAGCATGTGGGAACGACTTTTACAGGTACACCGCAACACCACCGTCTTCACTGGTACACAGCAACGCCACCGTCTTCAACAGGTACACAGCAACGCCACCGTCTTCAACAGGTACACAGCAACGACACGAATAAAATGGCTTTGAACATTTTATTCTAATTCGGTAGCATTTTACCTCCGGTCGGTGAAGACCGTTGGACGATATTAGATATCGTACCCGTGACGGATAGTTTCAATTAAGTAACTTCCTGACAGGATTTCGCGGGTAAACCCTTTCTCTTTATTCGACCGTCCAAAGCTGACTGCGAACATAAAGAGTGAATCACTTGGATAAATTGTCCTTGTGATTAGAAGCCGTCAATTCATGAAACCTGGAACAAGTGAATCTCAATTAAGATTTTCACCATCGTTGCTTTCCAGTTGTCACGAGCTTAATTCATAAAGAATCTTGCACGTCACCTACCAAGTGCTGTTTGATGTTGACACTAGAAGGATTTCCACTCGTCACTGTGGTCAATAAAGAGTCACTCTGAGTGTTCTGGCAAGATCATATGATAATGCGAAGAGGCCTGGAACGAGTTTAAGTTCAATTAAGAATTAAACCACTGTTACCTTCCAGTTTTTCACAAGATTGGTTCTAAAAGAACCGCACGTGTAACCTACCATGAGCTTGTTTGATGTTGGCTCAAGCAGGATTTCCATCTTCATTGTAATACTTGCGTATTACTCGGATGTTCTGGCAATATTATAGGAATATTGCGTAGGACTCATGAAAATCTCTTACTTTTCACAGTGTGTGAGAAAGCAAGGAATAAATGGAAAGCGTCCTAATGAGACTTTTGATGATCTCTTGGCTCTAGACTCGATTGTGCGTTTTGATTTAGTGAGCGATGGCTGGAGAGGAATGCCACCTTTTCAATACCAGTTTATTCGGAGTGAATAAACCAATAGATAACGTGTTGATCTCCGTGTGATTAAAACAAATACCTTTTGAGAGATATTTGAGTTAGCTGGGAAGGGTTGTGCATTGCATCACTGGGTCCATGATGTCTTTCTTCAATACCGAGAATCATTAGCAAAAATGATCTCAATAGCATATGTATTGACCCGGTTTCTGCCTAAAGTTGTAAGGAGGGCTTCTTTCTTTACACCCTTTATCTTTACATTTCTTTTTCATTCTTCAACCCCTTCAATGATTACCAATACGTCATCACTAGCACCTTGTTGTGATTGTTCCAGTGCTAGCTTAAGTACTTGGTCGGCATTCAGCTACGTTCACATTCTTTCTCCATCTTTCCTAGGACTTATAATTCTATCTAGGGAATTGTCCTTGGGAAGATTCCATCGGCTCTGATGAATCATTGGACTAAACCTATTCCTACCACCCTTTTGTCACCACATCCGTCGTGAATTAAGCGTGTTTTGGGAAGGAATTGCCACCATGAAAAATCATTGAAAATCACCTAAAGTACTTGTGATATTGAAATCAAAAGTTTTGTACCTTAGGTGTTTTGTTCATCAAAAGCGCTCCCCCTTAACACGTGCTTTACACATATTAAGTTGGATAATCGTTAAGTCTTTTTCATCTTTTAGCCAAGTATCACTTACGTCTCCTTAATCCCATTTTCTCCCCTTATCCAAAATGTTAACCATTAATATTTGGGATATTGAATGGATTAACCGGTCTTTGGGTAAAAAAATGAAATCGATGTTTGGCCATAGAACAAGTTATTGCTCCCCCTTAAGTTAATAAGGGATAGTTGTAGTGCTTTAGTATGATATATTTTGAAAGATTTAGAATCTCGTGAGAAATTCTTGAAAAATTATCATACCTTAACACTACATCAAGCCATTAAAGCACATTATTCACAAATATACATATTCACAATTGAAAACCAATATAAAGTGGACCTTAAATGTACAACCCATTAGATGGATCGTTGCAGTAGCTTGTGGTGCACTAAATACGGTCTTCCACCCACGAACCTTTCCAAGCTCCTCATCAATCTACGTTCACGGAGCTTTTGATCAATCTTCTTGATCACGTACTTTGCCATCTGCCGGTAACCCGGATGCCAATCCTCCGTCATCTCTGGCAAAGTCCCACCCGAGTTCAGATGCTCCAACTTTCCTCTGACTTGTAGAAGAGTTCCATCACTATACTTGTGAAGCTCCCCCACCCTCATAAACTTCATCAAACCTCGACTGTTCAAGTAGAAAATGCCGTAATTCGGGACAGAAATGCCGGTATAGGGACATCTTTCTACATGTTGAGGTAGCACTTGATTCACAGGACGGGTTAAGTTGAGCTTCCTTTGATAGCTTTCGACTCCCAACTGAAGATCTTCAACTCGTGACTTGATGACAACGCTTCGTGTGAACATACGAAGTGCTGTATTCAAAGCAATCAGGTCTTCACGAGGAATATGTGTGAGTTGATCTCGGGTCATCAGAAGCAGCATATCTTCGATATCCTCAAGGCGAATGATGGAAAAATCTCCTTGCTGGATTTTGTATTCCCTGTCATCCTCCCTTTTCAAACGAATCTCCGTCACATGATAATAGCCATTCTTGGCTTCAGTTTTCATTCCTAAGATGCTGGAGATGCGGATGTCGGATCTAACATTGCTTCCAGAATTGACCAAGCAGCAACCCCTGTACGCCCTTCGGACTCGTTCGTCCCAATGAGATGCACCTATGACAGCATACATATCATAATTACGATTCATTTTTGGGACCCAGAGTCGATTTACCTTTTCCTCGATAAAGGGTATTGTCCCCCAGTTGGCAGCTTTCAGCAAGGTCAGGGAGGTTGCGTACTTTGATGACCCCTTCAGTAGATACACAAGATCATTGGTGACGAAGAAGTCAAGAGCAATCTGATTATCTTGAGCAGGATCCATTGGAGGTGGAGCTCTTTCTGATTCATGAAGACCTGGCCGTTGAACGGTATTTAGAGCCTTCAGGATCTCATCAGCATAATATTCAAACTCCATTCGGGTCAACCGGGTTTTGGCGCGAAGCCTCTTATCATTCAGCGCTTTCTTCACCAAGGATGGAGTAACCGAAGTCTTATACTCATGAGCAAGAAATGCACATAAGTCAATAGGACTGCGGATACGGAGATACAACACATCTTTGTCAGCATCTGTGATCGGATCATATTGTGCTGCTGCCGTGATCCAAGCTTGTGGTGGTGCAGTCTCGTCTATCTCCAACGTGTCTGCCCAGTCTCGTGTGCTTGGTTCAGGAACCGTAGATTGTTGTGCTTGTTGTAGAGGAGTAGAAGTGCGAACATCTGCTGGTTCAGTTTAAGGCATTTCGGCAGTGTCGTGAACTGGTGAGTGTTGTGCAGCTTCGGGTTCCGTTACTGATTCTGCAATCACAGGAGCAACAACAACAGAACTAATGGGGTTAGTGGTAATAGGTAAAGATACAACGATAGAGGTACCGGGAACCGATGACGCTGTAGTGGCATTCACATCGTGGCGCCACTTAGTTCGTCTTGATTCCGTCGATGTTGATTTGTCCTTTGGTGCTGCATCTTTCTTGGACTTGGTTCCAGTCTTAGCAGTTTTCTTGGAGCTGGTAACCTTGTCTCCCTCTTTCGGCTGTTCACCCCCATCATCATCCTGATTGTCATCCCCGTTACTACCCCTTGCACTTTCCTCATTCCCATCACCACCATCATCGCCATCATCATCATCCTCATCCTCGTCATCATCATCCTCATCCTTATCCTCATCATCACCATCATCGTCATCCTTTTCCTCTTCTTCTCCTTCTTCTTCCTCTTCCTCTTCACCAGTACCCTCTTCCTCCTCACTTTCTTCCCTTTCTTCTTCAGGTAGAATGTGATAAGGTACCACACTTCCAAACGTTTTGAATAACCTATCATCCTCCATGATAGCATCATTCAGGGATTTATATAGAGCCCGTTGAATCCTAGACTTATCAAACGATCCAAGTTCCACCATACGAGCCTTAAGGATCTTCTTCAATTCAAAATCCGTCAAGTCATAAGCAATCTTGTAGGCGGCTTCTGAAGGATTGGATGATTTGATCATCAAGTTGTCAGCAGCAAGAGTCTTCAACTCATCACGCAGTTTAGGCATTAGGGATTCAACGGATTCTTGCACTCTTTCTTTTACAGAGGCTTCAAGTGCTTCTTTTTGTTCTTTGTACTTATCCCTCATCGCTTGAAGTCTGGTGATACGTGCAGCATGCTTATCAGCCTCAGCCTGCTTAACCCGAGCTAGTTCTTCTGCATGTGCTTTGCGAGTCAACTCCATATCTGCAGCGAACCTAGCAATCATCTCCTCTTGAGCTTTCCTAGATGCTTCTTCACTTTGAGCTCGTCTTTGTAACTCTTGGCGAAGTTCATCCATTTCTCGTTTGTGCGTATCCACATGTTTATCCAACAGTTCGGCCATCACCAATGCAGCCATTGTAGATGTTGCAGAACTGCTTTGGGTTGATTGGAGAGATTGGAGAGCCTCGGCTGTTACTGCGGTACTAAGGATGGGAATTGTTGGTGGTGGAAGAAATGGTGTTGAAGCCGGTCTGGTTGGTAAGGGTTGTATGGGTGGAGGTTGAGTTGCTAAGGGTTGAGTTGACACCATGATCGTAGGAGCAACAGACTCCTTTTCCACACTTGCTGAAATAGGGATTGATGGCTCCTTCGAAGTGGAATAATGTTCAGGTGACCCAAACTCATCAACATCATCTGGTTCCACGTACTCATCCTCAATATCGACCCTTGCACCTGAACCACTACCGCCAGTATCTTTCCTACTCCTTTGAATAGCAATCTTCATCATTTGTTTCTCGGTTTTATCAAGAGTAGGATCAACAATGTCTTCTTCGTCACGTAGACGCATCTCATCAGCCTTATCCTTTCCCTTCTTACCCTCTGTCTTCTTCTTCTTGGTTTCGGGTTCAGGTAACGCAGCTGGTTGTTTGCGTTTACCTTTACTCTTAACCGTTGTAGATGAGTCTTCTCCGGTCTGAAGGTTTGCTTTCAGCTTCTTGATTTCTATCTGCAGTAGCTTGTAATCAGCAGAACCTTTGATTTTCTCAGAGAGAAGGTAATCAGGAATAGGAACCGGAATCACACCAATAGACGGTCCTTCATGCCTCAGATCCACAGTATCATCAGCTTCTTCAGTGTGATAGCGGCTTCCTGCACGCCTATCAATAGTAGCATCATTCTTCATAAAATAATTAATGATAAGCTTGATGAACCGAGGATAAGGAAAGAAGTTTGTCTTCAGCTTCTTGTTATAGAAGAGTTGAAAGGTGAATTCTTCCCATATCAACAATGCATAATCTGCATTTGCAGCTTTGTACATGCCATAGAAGAGGTTTATTAAAGGACTGCGCAAAGCATCATGGCCACTTATTTTTGGTGTAAGACATTTACTGAGAATACCCAACAATGCTCTCCAAGGTTGTCCTACTTTAGCAGTGGTGAATTCAGACGCAACTCGTATTTCCGGACATCCAAGAGCTTCAAATAACTCCACGAGTTCATCTTTAGTAGGATCCCTCGAGAATGACATGCCTTTGGGTGTATCCCGTATACCAAGAATCTTACGGAAGTCTGAAACTGTGAGTGTCTGCTGCTTGTTGTCGATGGTGAAGGTGATCTTGTTTGAAGTGATTTCCTTGGTAGCCCAAAATTCATACATATACTCATAAGGCACCGAGGCACTACTCCTAAGGGCGTTCTTGAAATGAGAGTTATCGAGGATGGCTATGGCGACCTTAAAACCATGGTGAGTGGATTTTGAGACTTGCTTCAGCCGGTAGTTGTTGGGTATAAACTTAAGGGTTCGTGCTTTAGCAATATCGGCTTCTCTAGATTCTTGGATTGCTTGTACTGTTGGATTAGTCATTGTATCTGCTTAAGATAAGACATGAAAGGTTGATGCACAAAAACATATAGATATATATCATTCTTACTTCTAAGCATAACACATTTCATTACATAAAACAACAAGTACATATAGCATGCAAACAGTAATAATCAAACAACTCTTCATCCGGAACTTTTCCTCATTCGGAACTTCTTCATCCGGAACATTCCTTCATTCGGAACTTCCTTCATCCGGAAGTTCTTCATCCGGAACTTCCTTCATCCGGAAGTTCTTCATTCGGAACTTCCTTCATCCGGAAGTTCTTCATTCGGAACTTCCTTCATCCGGAACATTCCTTCATTCGGAACTTCCTTCATCCGGAAGTTCTTCATTCGGAACTTCCTTCATCCGGAACATTCCTTCATTCGGAACTTCCTTCATCTGGAAGTTCTTCATTCGGAACTTCCTTCATTCGGAAGTTCTTCATTCGGAACTTCCTTCATCCGGAAGTTCTTCATTCGGAACTTCCTTCATCCGGAAGTTCTTCATTCGGAACTTCCTTCATCCGGAAGTTCTTCATTCGGAACTTCCTTCATTCGGAAGTTCTTCATTCGGAACTTCCTTCATTCGGAAGTCCTTCATTCGGAACTTCCTCATTCGGAAGTTTTTCAGAAAAAAATCCTTCATTCGGAAGTTCTTATCCTAGTTCATCCGGAACTTTTCAAACACAGCTTATGATGATTAATCTATTCGCGTGTGTGAATTTCTAAGGCAATCTAAGGCATTTAAACATCATATCATACTAATCCGCACAAAACCCACCACAAATCCCTAGTTAATTAACCCTAATTTAATCATAAACCCTAAGTGGATTAAACTGATTAATTGAGCACTGTTTAACAGAATTACATGATAGGTAAGGATGATTAAAGGTTAAAATATTGATGAAATTACCTTTTTACTCGAATGAATGGAGTTGGATGGATTAATCGCGTGTTTTATGAGTTTGTGTGTGTTTATTCAACAATGGCGGCAAATGAACAGGTAAACAGTGAAAGGAAAAATGAAGGGGGCGGGGGGTTTATGTTTTGACTTAGGTAAAAAATTTGACAAGTTTCAACAAGTAACACTTTTAGTCCCTCTATTATCTATTCTTTTCCTTTTTGTTTCTAACTTTTTCATTTCACTTAACCCTTGTTTAACGTACACACAACTTAGCAAACGCAATCTATTAGCATATCTCCAATATCTAAAAACAATGCCTATCACTTAGAACGAACACAAGTCGTATTCTAAAGCAAAACCACTCAATTACCATGTAGCCCTTAATTTTCACAATCACTTTTGAAAATCAATTTTAATGACGAAGATGATTTTACTATTTTCTCCCCCTTAAACGATGACCCGTTTTCTATTTAAAGAGCTGTAGTCATTGTTTAAAGAGTCAAATAGTGATGAAAGCATTTCCAATTTATATCTTGAAGAATTTTGATTCGTGGTGTCAATAAGATTTCTCTTATTTTAACAAATTAATGCACTGAGACGTACACAAATTCGTGTCAGATCAAGTTATAAAGTAAACTTGATCCCTTTGCATGATTTGGCTTGTAAATCACGCTCGAGAAAATTAATTCCCGTTCTGAGCCAACGTTTTCCAAGGAAATACATGACTTTAATATGAAAACCGGGTTGCAGTCAGAAATAACTACAAGCCATTGTGGGCATGTTTTAAAAATGTACAACTTTTATACGGACTCTATTTATGGCACCGTGTCAATATTGATCGACATTTCTAAGGCCGTAAATATTACCGTACTAAAAGACATGCCCGTTTTAAAACGAAAAATATTTTTGGTTTTTCTTGATTTTATAATTTTTATGGTTTTTCTAGGTTTTATATTTTTTATGATTTTTGATGGTTTTATATTTTTGTATTTTTCTTTTGTGGTTTATATATTTACGATAATATACATGATCACGAACAAAAGGATACTCTGAATAGTTTACCACGACTATTCAGCTGATTCTTCTGCCAACTCTTTGAGAGTCGCTGGAGTGAATGATTTCATGCCAAGCTTGTCGATCAAAAACTCAATTCGTCCTCGATCTAATGCTTTGGTGAACATATCCGCCAGCTGGTACTCAGTAGTGACAAAATACAGCTCGATCACTCCGTTCTCCACCTGCTCCTTAATGAAATGGTAGCGAATGTCTATGTGCTTGGCCCGGGAGTGTTGAACATAGTTGCAGCAAAGGGCAATGGCGCTCTTGTTGTCACAATACATCGGGATTTTGTTGAATCCCAAACCGTAGTCAGTTAATTGTGATCTCATCCAAAGGACTTGAGCACAACAACCGGACATGGCGATGTATTCAGCCTCCGTGCTTGATATTGCAGCGCTTTTCTGCCTTTTTGAAGACCAACTGATCAATCTATCTCCAAGGAGTTGCACAGATCCAGAAGTGCTACGCCTCGTGTCTTGACATCCAGCATGATCGGCATCTGCGTATGATATTAAAGCAATAGAGGAATCTTTCGGATACCATAGACCACGATGAAGTGTTCCTTTTAGATACCGAAAGATCCTTTTAACTACATGTAAGTGCTTTTCGGTAGGCCGAGCCTGATACCGGGCACACATGCATACAGCAAATTGCAAATCAGGCCTGCTAGCAGTCAGATATAGAAGGGTGCCGATCATCCCACGGTAAAGTTTTGGATCGACAATAGTCCCATTCCTATCTTCATCTAACTTGGATTTCTCCACCATTGGAGTGTCCACGGGGTCACAATTTTCAAAGTTATATTTCTTAAGAGATTCTAGAGCATATTTGGATTGATTAATAAAGATGCCTCTGGGATTCTGAGAAATCTGTAATCCTAAGAAAAATGAAATTTTTCCCATCATCGACATCTGAAAGCGTGTGGACATTATCTTCTCAAATCGGTTTGACAATTCTATGTTAGTGGCAGCAAAAATTATATCATCAACATAAATTTGTACCAGAATCATGTCGTTGCCTTCCTTGAGAGTGAATAATGTGGGGTCCACCTTGCCTTTGGAGAAGCCTTCCGAAATGAGATATGTTGACAGGAGATCATACCACGCGCGTGGAGCTTGTTTCAACCCGTAGAGAGCCTTCTTAAGCTTGTACACATGATTAGGAAACTCCGTACTGACGAACCCATCCGGCTGACTAACATAGACTTCTTCCCTTAGTTCACCGTTCAAAAATGCCGTCTTCACATCCATTTGATAGACGATCATGTTCATATGAGCAGCATACGCAAGGAATAGTCTAATAGCCTCCAATCTAGCCACAGGAGCAAAAGATTCTTCAAAGTCTATACCCAAGGCTTGTTTATATCCTCTAGCGACCAATCTAGCCTTATTCTTCAATACCGCACCCATCTCATCAAGTTTAACCTTATAAACCCATAACAAAGTAAGGATGTTGACCTTGTCAGGGAGAGGAACCAATTCCCATACTTCAAGTCGTTGGAATTCATTTAGTTCCTCCTGCATAGCTTCAATCCAAGAAGATTGGGTCATAGCCTGCTGCCAATTTTTAGGTTCGACTTCAGAGAGAAAGGCATCAAAGTAGCAATAAAGTGCACTCTCTTGTAATTGATGGCGTGTAGAGACGGGTCGATCTAGATCTCCAATAACATTCCTAATTGGGTGATCTTTTGTCCATTTAGTGCTATGGTTTTCAATCCTAGGTGGTCTGGAGTGAACAATAGAAGGAGCTTCTTCTGAGGTAGACGCGGCTGAAGGGTTTTCAGGGATCGCTACACCAAAGAAAGGAAGCTCTTGCAAGTGAGCGTATTCCAAGTCGTGATCAATAGAATCCTCTTCCACATCATTAGGCACAAGTGGGGGTGACGATTCAGGTGAAGTTTGAGAATCACTTGGTGAAGGTGCATCCGGTTCAATGTGAATTGTAGATGCATTAGATAAAGGTTCATTAGCTTGAGCAACCACTTCAGGTATTGGAGCAATTACTACAGGTGCTGGAACTTCATCAGTCGGGGGATCGAAGAATTCATCAAACAACGGTTGAAACAGTTTATCCCACTCAGGCCTAGTTGGTGGTAAAAATGATGTAGAAGTAGGATTATTGGGAACTAATCCGGAACTTATAGCACCGGTTCCCATCTCATGAAGCGCGGGTTCAGAGCTGTGTTGCTCAGAAGCCATCGCTGTCAGCTCGTCGAAATCTGCGTCCATAGTTTCTACAATCTTGCCAAGACGACGGTTATAGATTCGGTATGCTTTCTTGGACGGTGAGTAACCAATGAAAATACCTATATCGGCTTTTGGTTGAAGCTTACCCAAGTTCTCACTATTGATGTTTGGATAACACAGAGCACCAAACACATGGAAAAATGAAACATCGGGTTTGCGGTCATGTAGAAGCTCATAAGGTGTTTTTCCATGGCGTTTCCGAAGGATAGAACGGTTTTGGGTGAAACATGCAGTAGAAATAGCCTCTGCCCACAAGAACAATGGAGCGTTCGCATAAATAAGCATGGTCCTAGCAGCTTCCATAAGTGTACGATTCCGTCTTTCAACGACACCGTTTTGTTGTGGAGTGCGTGCAGCGGATGTTTCATGTGATATACCAACTCCTTCATAATAATCACGAAGAGTCTGGTTGACGAACTCTGTACCATTGTCTGTACGAATACGGCGGACAGTGGTATTCAAACGTACCTGAATGAATTTCAGAAAAGTGATGATAGCCTTCGGTGCTTCATCCTTTGTACGTAGAAATCTAACCCATGTAAACCTGGAGAAATCATCCACAATTACCAGAATGAATTTCTTACCGCTCACACTTTCAGTTCTCATCGGCCCACAAAGATCCATATGCAAAAGATGAAGTTTTTCTTGATTGGTGTCTTCAGCTTTGGGCTTGTAAGATTTCTTGGTACTTTTCCCCCTTGAACACGCGGAACATAAATGGTCCTTGTGAAATTTAAGCTTTGGAAGACCACGAACTAAATCGTTTTTAGCCAGATGATTAATAGCATCAAAGTTAAGATGAGATAATCTGCGATGCCATAACCATGACTTGGTCTTAGATGCTTTAGAGAGAAGACATACTGGAGAGGCGGCCATCATGTCTTGTAAGGACAAGGTATATAGATTTGCACCACGAGATCCCTTCAACAAATCTTTTCCTTCCAAGTTACGGATGAAACAAGTGTGTTGTCGAAAAGCAACCTCAAGGTTGGAATCACAAAACTGTCCTACTGAGAATAAGTTATGACCAAGACCTTCTACATAGTATACCCTTGAAATCGTCACGTTTCCAATCTGATATTCACCATACCCCATAATCTTTGCTATATGATCATTCCTGAATTTAACCGTACCAAGAAACTTGCTGACGAAATTTCGGAGCATCGAGCGATTTCCGGTCATATGTTTTGAACAACCGGAGTCCAAATACCACAGGATGATTTGGACCACCTGAAAATATCACCACACAAAGACAATGTAGAGGTATCGGAATCTGAGTGTTCCTTGTTATTAGCAGGTACAGATTTAATAATCTTAGATTTGCTAACTCTAGGTTTCTTAGACTTCCAAGCCTTCCTTTTCTTAATAGGTGGTGTAGATTCTAGTTGGCTTAAATCCTGAGGTATTTCAGCACTGATAGGCACTATAGTGGGGGCTGACCTAATTAAAGGGCGCTGTTTCCATACTTGAGTGCGAGTGTTCCTAACTAAAGGACGCTCAGACCTAACCTCAATGGATGCATTCCTAGTTAAAGGGCACATTTTTCCATCTAATGTAAAGGTCCTACCAGTGGGACGCCATTGCCAGCCAACTTGGGCACGAGTTCTACCCGTTGGCTTCCATTCAAGACCATTCTTAATAGCATTCATTTCATTAACGTGATCAATCAGACACAAATCATGACGCTGGGAAAACATACATTCATTACAATTCCAACAATTTAAATCAGAATTCACGAATGGTTTAGGCTGCTGCACAGGCGCAGAGCTTTTAGTCTTAACATGATTCTTTTTATTTAAAACTGAACTAGCATTCCTATTGTGAACTTCTACTTTCTTCTTTGTGGCACTACTAGTGGAGGGCTTGATCTTAGCTTTCTTGAGTGGCGATCCTTTAGCCTTAGTAGTCTCTTTTAATCCTGTAGAAGGCAAAGTGGGAACATTAGCAACAGATTTTAAAGGTGTCTTACTTGATTGTGCCAATGACGGTTTCGCTCCTGGAGTCTTATTAAATGGAGTGACAGCAATGGGCTTATTATTAAGTAGTGCAGAACCTGGTGTACCTATGTATTGCAAATATGCTAGGCAATATTGAACTCGCTTAACATATTCATGAGCCGAATAATAGTCGCTACTAGAGGGATCTAAGGCATAAAGATCGTCTAAAATATCCCTAAGAAGATCGACATGCTTAATGGCATTCCTCATATAATCATCGTAGGTAACCGGGTTTCTCTTATGAAGTGGATTCTTATAAAGCACTACTGACTTGGTTGTTGGAGCACTAGTGGACGGTGCAGAGTCGGTAGCTAAGTTATCAACAACTTCTTGTCGGGTGAGAAGAAGTGTCTCCTTTAACTCAGCCAAAACCATATTTTTGTCTATGAGCAGGATGTTCAAATCAGAGATTTCCTCGCACTTTTGGTTCAGTTGTTCAACAAAAGATTGTTGCTGTGCCGCATTAAAAGCGAAGCGTTCTTCTAGTGAACCATAAAGAGCGGATAATCCCTGTCTTGTCCGATCCATCTCCCCTAGAACAGACGAAAGTCTAATTTCTAAGACTTGGTTTTTAGACTCTGCAGCCTCTAGTTCCAATTTTAATGTTTCCTTTGATGATACCTCTCTCTTCAATCTCATGATTTCTTCCTCTAATGTCTTAACAATTGCAATCATCTTGTCAATAGTCTTAACACCGTTTTCACAAACATTTGATATCAAAAGATTCTCATTTTGAGTTTGTTGTTTTAATTCTAAAGATATACAATGTTGTTCTAGTTGATTAAAGCGTTTTGAAAGTAAATTGTATGAATCTTGTAGCTTTAAAAACTCAGCGTTAGATTCGTGACAAGAATGATTATCTACCTCATTTACAGTATCAGCAACATTTATAGAAAGATTACAAACATCATCACAAATATCCTCACAAATATTCACAGCATCACAATTAATCATAGCGGATGTAAGCTCATTCGAATAATTAACATTTACAGTAGTAAGCACATCACACGAGATTACTGCAGACAAGAATCGGTCATATTCGGTTAAAATCTTTTCTTTTTCAATTAGTTGTAGTTCGTAAGCGGTGTCCATTTCATAAAACACTTTTTGAACTTCACCAATTTCAAACACAAGATTTTCCTTAAGAGATGCAAAAATTCCTTTTAGACTTTCGACAAACGGATTGATCTCATTTTTAAACACCTCGTTCATATGTTCGAAAGCCCATTCTCTGGCATTTAAGCCATTTGAAGTCGTACAATCCAAAATGACCTTGTCAAAATTAGTAAAGTATTGATTAATCTCTTGCAAGTTTAACCATACAGTGCTAACCGGTGGAAGATCCTTTGGAATTTCCTTAGGACCTTCCATATTGACAAGTGTAGGAAATGTACTAGGGTTTTCTTCATCTAATATGTAGGTCGGTGCTGTTATGAGATCTTTGTCCATATGGAATCGAATTCTAAAATCCGTTTTTGCAAGCTCCTTATTCAATTTAAAATAATCACACTCGGGATATTTTGCTAAATTGTATGACCGATCCTCATCAACTAGATCCTTACTTGTTCGATCATCGGGAAAAACAATCGGGTCTAAAGCCAATCCTAATTGAGTTGCATTATACAGTCTAGGACTATGTCTTAAAGCTTGTTTTGCATATCGTGGATTAGGGGGAAGGCCTTTTAGACGAGATAAGTTAAATTCTCTAAATGAAGCATCAAATAAGTGCACTAGTTGTGAAGCAGCGTATTGTCTTAACAGCAAGTAATCTAGACTTCTAATCTTATTAGTGGCATTAATCTCCATTTCATTCTTCTTAGACTCTAGTGATTCAAAATCCGTTTGAAGTTTTTGAAAATTAGTGACCACTAACTCCTTTTCTTGAAGTTCATTAGACAGATTTGCTCTTAAGTTTTCTATTTCTTGCAAGTGACCCATTTGTTTGTTTCTAAAATGATCATATTCGAGATTAGTTAGAACACTAGACGAGGGCACTAATTCCAAGGTTTGAACTTTCTCATTGCTTAAGGCAAGCTCATCAGACAAATTCTTATTCTTAGCTAAGGTTTCTAAGAGTGCAGCATTCATTTGGCTAAGTAATGTAGCAGGAACCATGACCAAATCTTGTTGAGCAGGAGTAGGCGTATGCGAAATGGGTCCCGGTTGTGATTCACTCAAAGTCTGGGGACTCACATTGATATTGCTATCATTGTTTGTCTCCTCGTTTGAAAGACTCACCACCGAAGATTCATTCGAATCAGCACTCTCTTGCACAACTTGATGTGGTTGAATACTAGCATCAGTGGTATTATCGGTGGTATTAATAAGTACCTCAAATCTCTTTTCTGGCCCTAAGCTGGAGATAGTTGCCATGAGAGCAGCCTTTGCAGATTGAAAGTCATCACAGTCTGAGTCATACGCATCAAGATCATCGGCTTGGTATGCTGCATTCTGTGTGGTGACCGTGTCTTGTTCAGCAATCCCTGGATCAGCAAGAAAAGCAAGCTCCTCTTCATCAAGTTCCCTGCCTTGTGCTTGAGCATTCACCAGATAGATCTTTTCTGCAAACCATTGTCCATCCCTTCTCCTCTTGGGTTTCTTACAATCCCTGGACATATGACCCTCTTCCTTGCAGTTGTAGCATGTAATCATTCTCAACTTGCCTGTATTAGCCCGTGGAGGATTGTTGACCATTGGAGCAGGAGCAGGATTGACCGTGCGAGCATTGGTTGATGTGGAAGGTCTCCCCTGATATGGTTGAATTGGCTGAACCATTACCCTACCATTCTCAATTGTAGCTTGTTGGCGAGAATTGGATGAATTCCTCAACTGATTGTTGGTAGGAGCTGATCCCCTAAATCCTCGTTTGCTTAAAGTCCTTGTGAGATAGGCAGACATAGTGGTTAACACTTCAACTGGATCAGCACCTTGTTTAAATACAGGAACGGGGACTTCCTCATCATCACAGTACATTGCTTGATCTTGAGCTGCATAATCACTAGAAGGAATACTCATTTGATCAGGGTAGCTTGTTGGATATGCTGCATTCTCTTGATAAGATAAATATGAAGATTGAGCATAAGGTGCAACATTTGCTGGGTGAGGTTGTATAGCATATTGTGATGAAGGTGCACTGAACCGATATTGTTGCTGATGTGAGGTGGGTGGTTGTGGTAAAATCGAGTATTGGGGAAAGGCTGGTGTCATGTAAGGTGATGGATGATAGGCTTGATGTCCCAAAATATAAGGAGTGTTGTTGTGAGACAAGCTAGGTTGATTCGCCATCAAAGCTAATGAATCAGGGTACATACCTCTTGGAGAACGGTGCATGATCACATGTTTCTCATGTTGCTGAAGAAAAGCATATAGTTGATCCAAATTGCACTTATGCAGATCCCTGGTTAACTTAACGTCGGTAATATACTCACCCCATTCAGCTTGAGGTAAAGTATTCAAGAATTTGGTGTTAACCTGGAATGGAGCAATCACCAGATTGTATACATTCAGATCATTCATGAGTGTGGTGAATCTGAAGTAATAATCGTGAAGCGTTTCCCCTGGGTTGTAAGTGAATCTGTCAAACAGGTCATACAACTGACATTCCCTTTCCTGCTTGGTGAGAGACGTACCTTGTAGTAACACCTTAAGACGTTCCCATAAATCCTTTGCCACTGTATACTGACTCACCATCCTATAGATGTCATGGGGAAGAGCTTGGAGAATTGTTTGAAGAGCTTTCTCGTCTGCATCGGCAACAAGTTGTTGGGCTGGTGTAAGTTCTTCAAATTCTCTTGGTCGAGTCACATTGTTAGCCACAATGGTACCATAGTCAAGTGGACCATTTAAGATTGACTTAACCATAAGCCTCCCATAGACCGGTTTTCCCTTAAGATAAGACATCATCCGGCCTTGCCAAGCTTCAAAAACTTCTTTGATGAGCATTGGCGGGCGATTATCCGTTCTCGTAATCACCGAAATATCCGTAAGTGATGTCATATGAGGCATTACTGAATTCGGATTCATTTTGTTAACTTCAAAGAGACAAAGATTATCGGTTGATCGAGCAGTGAAGTAAATCTTTGTGAATTGTGTTGTGTTTTTGTTGTAAGAAACCAAGATTAAATCCTCTAAAAAATCGTCGAAAAAACAAGCAAAATAACCCTTGATTCGGAACTTTTTGTTGATTCAGAAGTTTGATTCGGAAGATTACCTTGATTCGGAACTTTTGGCTTGATCCGGAACTTCTTGATTCGGAAGTTCTTGGTTCGGAACTGTGGCTTGATCCGGAACTTCTTGGTTCGGAAGTTTCCTTGGTTCGGAACTTTCTTGATCCGGAACTTCTTGATCCGGAACTTCTTGATCCGGAAGTTCTTGGTTCGGAACTTTGGCTTGATCCGGAACTTCTTGACTCGGAAGTTCTTGGTTCGGAACTTTGGCTTGATCCGGAACTTCTTGATTCGGAAGTTCTGGTTCGGAAGTTTCTTGATCCGGAACTTCTTGATCCGGAACTTCTTGATCCGGAACTTCTTTATCCGGAACTTCTTGATCCGGAACTTCTTGATCCGGAACTCCTTGATCCGGAACTTTTGCTGAATAATCAGTAACTTGTTCCGATGAACAGTCGAACACTAAAAATGATGATTAAGCCCAGATTTTGACCAAATAACCCAAAAAGTTTTGTGATTTCAACAATAATAAGTAAAAACTAATACTTATCCACTAATCCCAATCACAAAACACCAAAAACACCAAGAATCAAGATGGTTTTTCTTAAAGAACACTAATACAATCAAAAACTAAAAAACCACACAAATCACTACCTTAAATCACCCCATAGCTCTTGATACCAAATGTAGAATATTGATAACCTATGAATCTATGAAGGGGTTTGTTGATTTCTAGAGAGAGAAAGTTAGAGAGAGAAAGTGAGAGAAACTATGTGTTATTTCAATAAATGGAAACTAGCAAATGACAACAACCAACCCCTTTCCATGGTGGAAAGGGGTATTTATAGTTCCAAGCAAACATGGGCTTGGGCCGGTCCATGACAAGCCCATGGACCGGTTCTTACTTAAGTTAATAAGTAACTAATGACTATTTTCTAACTACGAGCTATTACAACATAAATATTATTGTGGAGTGACCGATACTTCTAATATACGTAAAACGTATTTCTGACAAATTTAGCATGCTATATAATTAATTTAATTTAGACATGACTTAGGTTAATTATTATTAGTAATAATACATGATTTTAACCTAAGTACTTTATGATTTAATTTAGACTAAATTAATTAATTAATTGCTAAATCATGACATTTATTTAATTTATTTCCATGACTTATGTTATATTAACAATAAATATTAATACATGTTTTAACCTAAGTATATTATACACTTAATTTAATTAAATCATGTTTATATTTAATTAAATTTTACAACATATAGTTTATTTAGTTTACGTGTATTAATTAATAAACTATACTATTTATCACATGACTTAGCATATTTAATCAGTAAAACTAAGCTTATATTATTTATCTTATTAATCCAGCTTAATTCTAAATATGAAAACTTACTATTTTGTAAACTTTCTATTTTTAGAAACTTATCTATTTTAAGCAGTTAATCTGTTTTTGGAAACTTTCTATTTTTGGAAACTTTCTATTTTTGGAAACCTGCTATTTTTAGAAAGTTACTTATTATTACATAACAAGTATAATAATACAAGAAATAGAAGTAATACTTAATCAGAATAGACATAATACATGATAACACAGCATAAGGATAAAATCAGTAAAACATGACATGAACATATAAAACAAGCTAAGACATGATATAAAACCAGTTACATATTTAGTAATCAGAATACTTATACACGTATATTAATAAAAAAAACCCACCTCACACTTACCATTTTAATAAAAAAAAACCCACCTCACCCTTCTCCTCCCTCCTTGCCGTGAGATCACCCCCCAAAACACCCTTGATTCATCAAAAATTAACTTGATCAATCCAAAACTAATTAAAGACCACATCCTATTTTTGAAAGGTGATTCTAATGGTACAAGAATTTTGAACATGCAACAAGTTTTCAAGTTTTGGTGATTTCTTGGTGGGGATGATGTTTGATCATTGTTTTAGGATGATCATGACTAGATTTTTGTGTTTTTGATGTTGAAAAGTCTAAGTTCTTGATTTTTATCTTTTGATCTTGATGCATGCAAGGGTTTAGGATGTTTAAGGGTAATATTAGGATGATTTTATGAGTGGGAAAATGTTTAGATTTAGTTGAAAAAGTCATTTGATATGATTTTCAAAGTGTCAATTTTAGGCAGAAAGTTGAGGAAGGTTTTGGGTTACTTAATTTTGTTTTATTATTAAACAAATAAGATAGGATTGTAGATATTTTTCTTAGCTTCGATTTGATATAAATTAGAGCTTCCAACTCCAAATGAGTTGGAAATGGCGTTAATTTGATTATTCGTGTACCGGGAGACGAGTATCGACACAATCTAAAATTGTTGTCGATATTTGGATCGAATTTCAGGGACTCTAAATTGAAGTTTTGAAATGTGTAACCTACTGATAATGAGGTTTTTACCTTAGAGGTTGAGTTTACTTTAAAACCCGAGTGTCGGTTTTGTAAACGGAGTCGTTTAAATAAGTTAAAACGGTTGTATGAAAAATTAACGTAAATCTGTCCGGATTTTGTAACCCGAAGATGTGTCGGGCAGTGAGTCTTAGAAGTAAAAACTTTTGATGAGCTTTTTATATGTCTTTCTATAGATGTTAAGTGAGCTTCTCAGTTAGTACCATAAACTTTTGACGCGTCTAAGTGAGGTAAATCAGCCCGTACATTTGGTATGTGCCGGCAGTTTTTATCGAGTACATTGTCTTATAAAAGTATACTTTTAGATGAAGTCTAGAAGTAACCCTTGCATTGGTTTTTCTCATGTGTCATAATTTGATTATGTATTCATTTAATTCAAGTGTTTTTATAAACATTTACTTCGTGTCTTCTAAACTTTTGCGTCCCGTTATCGTAGGTCTCGGATAGAGGTGGCAAAATGGTTGGGTTGGGTTGGGTTGGGTCATGGGTCTTAGATGGGTTTGGGATTAGATGGGTATAAGTTTAGATGGGTCTTTTAGGAGGTTGGGTTTAGATGGGTTGGGTCTAGATGGGTTTGGGTTTAAATGGGTTTGGGTGTAGATGGGTCTTTAAGAAAACTTTGGGTTTCTTGGGTTTTTTTTGGGTTTAAATGGGTTTTTAGGTTTTTTTGGTTTTAAATGGGTTTTTAGAAGGTTAGCCTTTTACTTTTTGACGTTTTGTTAATAACTTTACGTTTTCTTTAGTAAATTTACGTTTTCGTCAGTAAATTTACATTTTCGTCAGTAAATTTACGTCTTGGTCAGTAAATTTACGTTTTCGTCAGAAATTTTACGTTTTCTTCAGAAATTTTTCGTTTTCTTCAGAAATTTTACGTTTTCATCAGAAATTTTACGTTTTCGTCAAAAATTTTACGTTTTCGTTAGTAAATTTACGTTTTCGTCTGTATTTTTACGTTTTCATCTGAAATTTTACGTTTTCCTCAAAAAATTTAAGTTTTCGTCCGAAATTCTACGTTTTCTTCCGTATTTTTACGTTTTCGTCAGAAATTTTACGTTTTCGTCAGGAATTTTACGTTTTCGTCAGGAATTTTACGTTTTCGTCAGAAATTTTACGTTTTCGTCAGAAATTTTACTTTTTCGTCAGTAAACTTACGTTTTCGTCAGAAATTTTACGTTTTCGTCAGAAATTTTACTTTTTCGTAAGAAATTTACGTTTTTTGTCAGCAATTTTACGTTTTCGTCAGAAACTTTAAGTTTTCGTCAGAAATTTTAAGTTTTCGTCAGAAATTCTACGTTTTCGTCAGAAATTTTAAGTTTTCGTCAGAAGTTTTACGTTTTCTTCAGAAATTTTACGTTTTCGTCTGAAATTTTACTTTTTCGTCTATAAATTTACGTTTTCGGCAGAAATTTTAAGTTTCCGTCAGAAATTTTACGTTTTCACCCGTATTTTTACGTAATATATGGGTTTGGTTATAGATAGGTCTTTAGAAAAAACTTGGGGTTTTGGGTTTAAATAGTTGTTTAGGAGAAGGTTGAGTTTTTTAATCACTTTTTTTTTATAATCATGACATTTTTTTATAAACTCTCTTGTTATATATTTTTTTAATTGTAAATATTATTTTTACAATTTTTAATTAAACATTTTTTAAACGACTTTTTTAACATTACTTTTTTTATTTACGTTTTCATCAGTATTTTTACGTTCTCATCAGTAAATTTACGTTTTCGTCAGAAATTTTACGTTTTCATCAAAAAATTTATGTTATCGTCACAGGTTTTACGTTTTCATCAGAAATTTTACGTTTTCGTCGGTAGATTTACGTTTTCATCAGGAATTTTACGTTTTCGTCAAAAATTTTACGTTTTCGTCAGAAATTTTACGTTTTCATCAGGAATTTTACGTTTTCATCAGGAATTCTGACGAATACGTAAATTTACTGACGAAAACGTAAATTTTTTGATGAAAACGTAAAATTTCTGACGAAAACGTAAATTGACTGACGAAAACGTAAAATTTCTGAGGAAAACGTAAAAATCCTGACAAACACGTAAAATTTACTGACGAAAACGTAAAAATACGGATGAAAACGTAAAATTTCTGCCGAAAATTAAAATTTTCTGACGAAAATGTAAATTTACTGATTAAAACGTAAAATTTCTGACGAAAACGTAAAATTACAGATGAAAACAGAAATTTTTTGACAAACACGTAAAATTTACTGACGAAAATGTAGATTTTCTGAAAAAAAACGTACTATTTCTGACGAAAACATAAATTTACTGACGTAAACGTAAAATTTCTGAGGAAAACGTAAAATTTCTGACGAAAAATAAAATTACTGATGAAAACGTAAAATTTACTGACGGAATCATAAAATTTCTTACGAAAACGTAAAATTCTGACGAAAACATAAAATTCTGATGAAAATGTAAAATTTCTGAAGAAAACGTAAAAATTTTGACGAAAACGTAAAATTTCTGAAGAAAACGTAAAATTACAGACGAAAACGTAAAACTTCTGACGAAAACGTAAAATTTCTGATGAAAACTTAAAATTTCTGACAAAAACGTAAATTTACTGACGAAAACGTAAAATTTCTGATGAAAACGTAAAATTCCTGACGAAAACGTAAATTTACTGACGAAAACGTAAATTTTTTGATGAAAACATAAAATTTTTGACGAAAACATACATTTACTGACAAAAACATAAAATTTCTAATGAAAACGTAAAATTTCTAACAAAAACGTAAATTTACTGAAGAAAACGTAAAATTTCTGACAAAAACTTAAAATTTCTGATGAAAACTTAAAAATTCGGATGAAAACGTAAAATTTCTTACGAAAGTTTAAAATTTCAGACGAAAACGTAAATTTACTGACGAAAACGTAAAATTTCAGACGAAAACGTAATATTTCTGATGAAACGTAAAATTTCTGAAGAAAACAAAAAATTTCTGAAGAAAACGTAAAACTTCTGACGAAAACGTAAATTTACTGACCAAAACGTAAATTACTGACGAAAACGTAAAATTTATGATGAAAACGTAAAACTTATGAAGAAAACGTAAAATTTCTGACGAAAACGTAAAATTTCTGACGTAAACATAAATTTACTGACGGAAACGTAAAATTGCTGAAGAAAACTTAAAATTTATGACGAAAACGTAAAATTACTGACGAATACGTAAAATTTCTGACGAAAACGTAAAATTTCTTATGAAAACATAAAATTTCTAACAAAAACGTAAATTTACTTACGAAAACGTAAAATTTCTGATGAAAACGTAAAATTCCTGACGAAAACATAAATTTACTGAAGAAAACGTAGGATATTTTTATAAAAACCTAAAATTTCTGACGAAAACGTAAACTTTTTTACCAAAACGTAAAATTTATGATGAAAACGTAAAAATACGGTGAAGACGTAAAAAAAGTAACAGGTGTGTGAAAATTTGACAAGCTTGTGAAAAAAATGGAAAAAAAAAACACTTTTGATATTATTAAACGGCTTAACCTATTGGGTGACCCATCTTGACCCATTAGTAATATAAATGGAGACCCATCTAGACCCATGTGACATGTGAGGAGACTCAAGTAGACCCATTTATAATTTTAAGAAGGAGCTTGTTTGACCCATCTAGACCCATCTAAGATTTTAAGGGAAACCCAACTAGACCCCTTTCTTTTTCCAATTTAACCAAGTTGACCCAAAAATTAACCATGGGTCAAAAATTGCCACCTCTAGTCTCGGATGACTTAAGGTTGCTTGATTTTCTGTTGTTTCTACTGAGCCCTCCTGTTTCGTGTTGATTCAACCGTATAGCTAAGGTGAGTTCATAGCCCCTCTAGCTACTTGTTCATTGTTTCAAAACACGGGGTGAGATTAACATGTTGGAACACAATCTTTTAAACTGTATGCTATCCAGAACTGTATGCTTCCAGATGATTTCATTGATATTATTGCTTTTAGTCTTTAGCCTTAAGTTTCCTCTCTTGATCATGAATCGTTAATTTCGAGTACTAAGCGCGAATGTTGTAGGTGGATCCATCGGGATTGACTATCCCCGTCTCAAGTACCTTGACGCACTAATATTTGTTTTTATTTGAGTATTTAGGCTGGATACTCCCTAGAGGAACTTACTTTGAGTTAAGCTTCGGTTCATGAACTAAATAGCAATAATATACCATGACTATGGAGAATGTACATAGTCATCTCCCCCCCATTACTTGTTTTACAAAGTATATTGTGTTCCATTACTTAGCTTTCTAACCTATGAATATCACTCAACTTTTTGTTGACGGGTTTTACATGTTTTAATCTCAGGTAATACTGCTTAATGGGCTTGGACGAGGTACCGCAGGATGTTGGCAGCTTGGAAAGATCTGTGTTGTGATATGTTTATGCTTTGTTATAAATGACGTTGTCAAAGTCTTCCGCTGATCTTTTGTTATCTTAAAACTTAAAACTATGATGTTATGGTACTTTGTTATGTTTCAAAACTTATGGGACCGAAGATTCTAAACTCTGATAAATTGTGATGTAATATATGTGTCTTTTATCGTGTCATTTTCGTGTCATTTATAACTCATTGTTACTCGTACCTTGACGTGTGATCCCCTCGTTGCCTAGTTGTTCCATGTCAGATTCTGGGGGTCTCACAGATTGGTATCAGAGTGATGGTTATAGAGAACCGAGTCATTTTCAAAACTTGGTCTATAACTAAATATCAAGATATTTCATGCTTTGCAAGTGTCAAACACAGATTCTGCCAATGTTCTTCAATATCTGCGCGGGTAACTCTCTAATCCTTATTGTTTACCTTAATTATTGTTATAATATTTCATACCTTGATTTCATTTGAAATATTACATTTGTTTCATTATGATACGTATTACCTCCTTCCAAACCCCTCTTGCTTAATATTATATATATTCTCATCCCTAGTGTTGCATTCCTTGTTGACAATCAGTTATGCATATCAAAAATCTCTTCTTATTCTATTTTCTCCAATTTCATGAATCTTGAAATAGCATATTTATACAAGTTCACACTGAATTTTATATTATGTTGTTGACAGAAACATGCCGCCTACCAGAATTCGTAGAGCTGATGGACCCAGGAGATCCCGCCGGGCTACTATGGGGAGAGTTATTGCAAAAAGGGTAAAGAAAGCTGTTGTTGATTACGAAAAGAGCCGAGAGACTCAAACTAAAGCTGAAGGTTCTTCAAGCACAAAAGGATGTTCACACAAGACCTTCATGTCTGTAAAACCCCACTCATTCAAAGGGACCGAAGGTGTCGTTGGTTTGACACGATGGCTTGAAAAGATGGAGCAAGTATTTGGAACTTGCAAGTGTGCTGAAGAGGATAAGGTAATTAATGCTGCTAGTACTTTGGAAGGTATAGCACTCACCTGGTGGAATGGAAATATTAAAACCTTAGGTCTTGATAATGCAAACCAAATCCCTTGGAGTGAGTTCAAAACAATGATGACTACTGAGTACTGCCCTGAGACTGAGATAGCTCGGATGGAACACGAGCTATGGAACTTACAAATGAAGAATGATGATATTGAAGCCTACACTAATAGGTTTCATGAGTTGGCCTTAATGTGTCCTGAACTAGTTCCAGATGAGAAGAAGAAAATCAAAAAGGTATGTCAAGGGCTTTCCTGAAAGGATTAAAGGACACATTACTTCATCAAAACCCCCTTCCTTACATGAAGCAGTGAACATGGCTCGTGAATTGGTCGAGCAGTCTGTAGAAGGTAAAGCTGCTAAGTTAGATGCTGATAACAAACGGAAATGGGAGGATAATAAAGGAAACAATCATGGCAATAACCGTAACAACAACCGAGGCAACAATAGAAACTCCAACAAAAACAATAACCGACAAGCCAACAAGAGACAAGAGACAACAACCATATATGCAGCTGCTCCTGCTGTTCCTGCTGCTCCTGCTGTTCCTGCTAATCCTGCTGCTCCTGTTACTCTTGCTGCTCCTATTGCTCCTGCTACTCCTGCTGGCAGACGAGGTTATACTGGGAATCTGCCTAAGTGTGATCGATGTAATTGGCATCACTCTGTCGGTGTGTGTCCTACTAGATGCACAGTTTGTAATAGGTTTGGCCATAAGGAAGGAATCTGTAATGTGGTGTGCTATGGCTGTGGTGAAAAAGGTCATTACCAGAATAGGTGTCCAAAGGCTAAGGATCCGCAGAACGATGGAGCTCGAGGTAGAGTGTATCATGTGGGAAATAACGCTCAGCAGAATGCTCAGGTGGTCGCGGGTACGTATGTTCTTAACGATCACTATGTTAGTGTTTTATTCAATTCCGGTGCTGAGAAGAGTTTCGTGTCTTCTGCTTTCACTCCTTTCATTGATATTACTCCTTCTGCTTTAGACACTAGTTATGAAGTAGAATTAGCAGACGGTAAGATTGTTAGTACCAATACAGTCTTGCGTGGTTGTACCCTTGATTTGCTTGGTCATTTGTTTTTAATCGACCTTTTACCGACGCGTCTCGGCAGTTTTGATGTTATTGTTGGTATGGATTGGTTAGCGTCTCATCGTGCTGTCATTGTTTGTTCTGAGCGAATATTGCGTATTCCTCTTTCTTCGGGTAAAATCTTAGAACTTCTCGGTGAGAAGCCGGATGACAATCCGAATTCTCTTCTTTCTATCAAGGCTGATCAGAAAAAGCTTGATGACATTCGTATCGTTTGTGAATTTCCTGGAGTTTTCCCAGATGAATTGTCGGGATTACCTCCTGTGCGTGAAGTTGAAATCCGTATCGATCTTATTTCGGGTGCACTGCCTGTTGCCAAATCGCCTTATCGTTTAGCCCCGTCTGAGATGGATGAATTATCGAATCAACTTAAGGAATTACAAGAGAAAGGTTTCATCAGACCGAGTCATTCGCCGTGGGGAGCGCATGTGCTCTTTGTTAAGAAAAAGGATGGTGCAATGAGAATGTGTATAGACTACAGGGAATTGAATAAGCTGACAATCAAGAATCGTTACGCTCTCCCTCGTATAGACGACTTATTTGACCAATTGCAAGGTGCGTGCTGCTTTTCCAAGATAGATCTTCGTTCAGGTTATCATCTGTTAAGAGTGCATGAAAGTGACATCTCCAAAACCGCATTCAGAACTTGTTATGGACATTTTGAATTTACCGTTATGCCATTCGGTCTTACCAATGCCCCTGCCGTTTTTATGGATCTAATGAATCATGTCTGCAAACCCTACCTTGATAATTTTTCATAGTCTTTATTGACGATATCCTCATTTACTCGAAATCAGAAAAAGATCATGAAAATCATCTTAGAACCATCTTAAGTCTTTTGGAGAAAGAAAAGTTGTATGCCAAATTCTCTAAGTGTGAATTTTGGTTAAAAGAGGTTCAGTTTTTAGGACACGTGGTAAATCAGGATGGTATACACGTGGATCCTAATAAAGTAGAAGCAGTTAAGAATTGGAAATCTCCTAAATCGCCTACTGAGGTCCGTTCATTTCTCGGATTAGCCGGATATTATCGTATATTCATTGAAAACTTCTCCAAAATTGCTAAGCCTTTAACCCTGCTTACGCAAAAGAACAAGGAATACAATTGGAATGAAGAGCAAGAGCAAGCCTTTTGCTTATTAAAGGACAAATTGTGTAATGCTCCAGTGTTAACACTTCCTGATGGACCGGATGATTTTGTTGTTTATTGTGACGCATCCTACCAAGGTTTCGGGTGTGTCTTAATGTAGCGAGGAAAAGTGATTGCTTATGCCTCTAGACAACTTAAAACCCATGAGCAGAACTATACTACTCACGATTTGGAGTTAGGTGCAGTAGTATTCGCCTTGAAAATATGGAGACATTATCTTTATGGGACGAAAAGTGTGATATACACTGATCATAAGAGTCTCCAGTATATCTTTAACCAGAAGGACTTGAACATGTGACAAAGACGTTGGTTAGAACTTCTTAGCGACTATGAATGTGAAATTAAGTATCACCCAGGAAAGGATAATGTTGTAGCTGATGCTCTAAGTCGAAAGGAAAGACTTAAACCTAGGAGAGTGCGTGCTATGAGCATAACCATTCAATCTAGCCTCAAGGCTAAGATTTTAGAAGCACAGAAAGAAGCTGCAAAGGACTTTAAGGCTCCAGCAGAATTGCTGCGAGGATTAGATGCTCAGTTTGAAAGGAAAGAATATGGGACAATTTACTTTGTTGGACGATTATGGATTCCACTAGTTGGAGGATTAAGAAAGGTAATAATGGACGAAGCTCACGCTTCAAGATATTCGATTCACCCTGGTGCAGAAAAGATGTATTACGATTTAAGGGATATTTACTGGTGGCCAGGTATAAAAAAGGACATAGCAGAATACGTTAACAAGTGTCTGACTTGTTTAAAGATTAAAGCAATACATCAGAAACCCTCAGGTCTTTTACAACAACCAGAAGTCTCAGAATGGAAATGGGAAAAGATTACAATGGACTTAGTCACAAAGCTGCCTAGAAGCAGTGGTGGTTTTGATACAATTTGGGTAATTGTTGATAGATTAACCAAATCTGATCACTTCCTTCCTATCCGTGAGGATTATAAAACTGATAGATTGGCTCGAATCTACATCAATGAGATTGTTGCAAAGCACGGAGTACCAATATCGATTATTTCTGATAGGGATGGTCGTTTTGCCTCTCAATTCTGGAAATCACTTCAAAAGGCGTTGGGTACGCAAGTATTAATGAGTACAGCATATCACCCAGAAACGGATGGACAAAGTGAACGCACTATTCAGACTCTAGAAGACATGTTGCGAGCATGTGTTATGGATTTTGGCGGTTGCTGGGATACTCATATACCTTTGGTCGAATTTTCCTATAACAATAGTTATCATAAAAGTGTTAAGTGTTCACCATTCGAGGCTTTGTACGGACGCAAGTGCAGATCGCCAATGATTTGGAACGAAGTAGGTGAAAGTCAACTGATAGGGCCTGAACTAGTTTTAGAAACTACCGACAAGATTGTTCAGATTAGGGAAAGACTGAAAACTGCTAGAAGTCATCAGAAGAGTTACGCAGACAAAAGACGCAGAACTCTTGAGTTTCAAGTCGGAGACCGTGTGCTGCTACGTGTATCTCCATGGAAAGGTATTGTGAGGTTTGGTAAAAGAGGAAAACTTGCGCCACGTTTTGTAGGACCATTCGAGATCGTCGAGCGTATTGGTTCGGTAGCCTATCGACTGAAGTTACCCCAGGAGTTAAGTTGTGTTCACGATGTATTCCACATATCCAATCTTAAGAAATGTCTAGCCGAATCAGATGTTCAGATACCGTTAGAAGAAATAAGAGTGGACGAGAAGATGTACTTCATTGAAGAACCAATAGAGATCGTGGATCGCCAAGTTAAGAAGCTGAAACGTAGTTGGATTCCTATCGTTAAAGTTCGTTGGGATTCACGTCGGGGTGCTGAGTTCACTTGGGAAAGCGAAGAGCAGTTCAAGACTAAGTATCCCCATCTGTTCACGTCTTCTTCTTCCATCTCCAGTTAAACTCTGAGGGACCAGAGTTCCTTTAGGGGGGAAGACTGTGAGATCTTGTATTTTCCTGGTAATTATTTTACTCGTATTCATTATTTTAATCATTGTTGGTACTTATTCGAAATTATAAAATTATTTTTATTTTATAATTCCATATTTATTTAAATCAAATATTTTGATTTAAAATCACCCACGTGTATTTTTACAAACGTTTACTTGAATCAACGGAATGAGAACCGAGGGTTAAATCTTTCGACTTAAAGATATTTATCTTTTCATTTTATTAAGTCTAGACTGATAACGGGCACAGTAATAAATTCTTGTATTTCATATTTTTACTATCGATTGTTTCAATGTTCGATGTTTTCGATGTTTTCTTTAAATGTCGCGTTAAGTCGAGTCGGGAGTCAATATTATCTTATTTTAGGTGCGTTTTAACTTTTGAGAAGTATTTTTACGAAACCCGAGCCCCGTAAATATTTGTAAATTTGACTAATAGTCATTTCCCACTTTTTTTAACTAAGCTATTTATTTTGTGGTTCTAAAGGTTCAAAAGTGACAAGTTTGGTCCCTCCACTCAACCACCATATATAAACAAATTTTTTTACTTCTACTACCACTCACACTTACCATTTTAATAAAAAAAACCCACCTCACCCTTCTCTTCCCTCATTGCCATGAGATCACCCCCCAAAACACCCTTGATTCATCAAAAATTAACTTGATCAATCCAAAACTAATTAAAGACCACATCCTATTTTTGAAAGGTGATTCTAATGGTACAAGAATTTTGTACATGCAACAAGTTATCAAGTTTTGGTGATTTCTTGGTGGGGATGATGTTTGATCATTGTTTTAGGATGATCATGACTAGATTTTTGTGTTTTTTATGTTGAAAAGTCTAAGTTCTTGATTTTTATCTTTTGATCTTGATGCATGCAAGGTTTTAGGATGTTTAAGGGTAATATTAGGATGATTTTATGAGTGGGTAAATGTTTAGATTTTGTTGAAAAAGTTATTTGATATGATTTTCAAAGTGTCAATTTTAGGCAGAAAGTTGAGGAAGATTTTGGGTTACTTAATTTTGTTTTATTATTAAACAAATAAGATAGGATTGTAGATATTTTTCTTAGCTTCGATTTGATATAAATTAGAGCTTCCAACTCCAAACGAGTTGGAAATGGCGTTAGTTTGATTATTCGTGTACCGGGAGACGAGTATCGACACAATCTAAAATTGTTGTCGATATTTGGATCGAATCTCGGGGACTCCAAATTGAAGTTTTGAAATGTGTAACCTACTGATAAGGAGGTGTTTACCTTAGAGGTTGAGTTTACTTTAAAACCCTAGTGTCGGTTTTGTAAACGGAGTCGTTTAAATAAGTTAAAACGGTTGTATGAAAAATTAACGTAAATCTGTCCGGATTTTGTAACCCGAAGATGTGTCGGGCAGTGAGTCTTAGAAGTAAAAACTTTTGATGAGCTTTTTATATGTCTTTCTATAGATGTTAAGTGAGCTTCTCAGTTAGCACCATAAACTTTTGACGCGTCTAAGTGAGGTAAATCAGCCCATACATTTGGTATGTGCCGGCAGTTTTTATCGAGTACATTGTCTAATAAAAGTATACTTTTAGATGAAGTCTAGAAGTAACCCTTGCATTGGTTTTTCTCATGTGTCATAATTTGATTATGTATTCATTTAATTCAAGTGTTTTTATAAACATTTACTTCGTGTCTTCTAAACTTCCGCGTCCCGTTATCGTAGGTCTCGGATGACTTAAGGTTGCTTGATTTTCTGTTGTTTCTACTGAGCCCTCCTATTTCGTGTTGATTCCACCGTATAGCTAAGGTGAGTTCATAGCCCCTCTAGCTACTTGTTCATTGTTTCAAAACACGGGGTGAGATTAACATGTTGGAACACAATCTTTTAAACTGTATGCTATCCAGAACTGTATGCTGCCAGATGATTTCATTGCTTTTAGTCTTTAGCCTTAAGTTTCCTCTCTTGATCATGAATCGTTAATTTCGAGTACTAAGCGCGAATGTTGTAGGCGGATCCATCGGGATTGACTATCCCCGTCTCAAGTACCTTGACGCACTAATATTTGTTTTTATTTGAGTATTTAGGCTGAATACTCCCTAGAGGAACTTACTTTGAGTTAAGCTTCAGTTCATGAACTATATAGCAATAATATACCATGACTATGGAGAATGTACATAGTCATCTCCCCCCCCCATTACTTGTTTTACAAATTATATTGTGTTCCATTACTTAGCTTTCTAAACCTATGAATATCACTTAACTTTTTGTTGACGGGTTTTACATGTTTTAATCTCAGGTAATACCGCTTAATGGGCTTGGACGAGGTACCGCAGGATGTTGGCAGCTTGGAAAGATCTGTGTTGTGATATGTTTATGCTTTATTATAAATGACGTTGTCAAAGTCTTCCGTTGATCTTTTGTTATCTTAAAACTTAAAACTATGATGTTATGGTACTTTGTTATGTTTCGAAACTTATGGGACCGAAGATTCTAAACTCTGATAAATTGTGATGTAATATATGTGTCTTTTATCGTGTCATTTTCGTGTCATTTATAACTTATTGTTACTCGTACCTTGACGTGTGATCCCCTCGTTGCCTAGTTGTTCCATGTCAGATTCTGGGGGTCTCACACAACTATTATCCCCAGTATGTGTATTATATGTTTGATTGCTTATGTTTAATTAGATACCTAAATCCATATACATGCATGACCAGTTTCACCTAGTTATGGAGGTACCATAACCATAACACTGGAGGCACCAGTGTTATGACTCCACCACGACGGAGTGATAGCTCGTGGCGTCCCTTCAGCTTTTGGCCATATTATTATTATTATTATCATGTGGGGCGTATGGGTGCATCCTAGTTTATATGTTTTCAGCAGATTATTCAGGTGAATGTGGTGTGTGTCTTACATCCTTCACAAGGAGCTGATCCCTCCTACCCAAATAGTATATTAAATTAGAGGCAGCCCCTCTAATTTGCATGACGAGGTCGCCCCTCCAAGTATTCATACACGTTGACATTTCATGACCTATATTGGCTAATGGTAAACATGATAAACAGTTTTTATAAGATAAACATAAGGCTTTTCAAACTATAAAACCAGTTTTACTAAGATATGCCAGGTTATTCAGGACTTAGTCTTTTCCGCTGCTCTATGATTATATGCTTATATTATTCATGCTTTATTTGTATATCCGTGCACTGAGCGTTATGCTCAGCCGTTTTCCTTTCATGTTCCCAAAATGGCAGGTACTCAAGGACGCTCGTAGACTTTAAGCGTACGTGCATATGGATTGGAAGCTTCCTAGCCTGCATTACTTTATGCATTTCTTCATACTTTTGATACTCATTTCCATGGACATTATTTAGTCCTTTTTATTTACATTACTTATGTTTGTGTGTGATGAGTTCTACTTTTGGGGGTACCGATGTTCGTTTCTGGTATTTCCTTTATGGTCATGTGATGTATTATACATTTATCCTTGTATGCTTTGATGACACGCCATAATCACGCATGACATTCCATTTACCAAAATGGGGTGTTACAGTTATTGTATCAGAGCCCAAGGCTTCGACCTGTAGGCTCTAAAACTTGACCTGTGACTAGTGGGTAGTCACTAGGAGCTTCCTAAGCCAACGCTTGTTATTTCACGTATTGATGTGTTCATCGCATTGTTGTTTTAACCATGATGTTTTAACCACCTTGATGTTTTAACCCAGATTTTTTCATCGATATTGTTTCACTAATATGGATGGACAACCGTCATTCATATTTAGTGTGTCATTGTTTCATGCATGATGTTCCTCGTGAACTGTGATTAATGTGAACTGAACCCCAGTAGTTCATAATTGGTCACATAAATTATTTTTTTCTGTTAAGTTTTGACAGCTGAGTTTCAGTTAATTATTTCATGTATCATTGTTGCAGGTTTATGACTAAGTAACGGTTGGTACAGGACCGGCCCTATTTAGTCGCATGTTCTTTTACCGAAACTTTTAACTTTGGGACCGACCCATAGGCGTCCCCTCGCCATGTCTTTCATTTTGGGTAAGCTGACCATAGGCGTTTACCCTCGCGCATATAAAGGTTTTTATAAACTGCATCATGTATTCATGCACTGTTTTCATGCATAAAACTTTTTCTCATGATTTATTGTCATAATTTTTTTTTTTCATGTCCCCTCATAAGTACTATGTTTTATGTCAAGTATGTTTTCATATTGTCATGGTTAACTTTAGTTTCATGCTGATTATGTTATACACTCCTTCATGTTAAGTCATTTCATGTTTCTTCATGATGATTTCGTCTTCATGATTGATTACGTCTTATGTCTCTTTTGTTGTTTATGCATTCATGATAGTCATGGTTGGTTTTCATTAATTATTCTTTCAGGAAAGTCATCGTTAAATTCGTTTAACCACACGTCAGCGTTTCTCTATGCAACCAGAATGAGGTATATACTGGCGTTGCCAGGTTATCATGATGGTTTTTCTAACCGTTTAACCGATTATATTTCCTTTAAATCATGACAAATGATCGACCCCATACCAATCATTTCATGTGCATTCCATGTGTACTCCATGTACCGTATTCCATGTGTATTACACGTACCTTAATCCAGGTGTATTTCACTTGCAATACTTCACGAATATTCGCTAGTCAATTCTGAATCATCTCAGGCGTATTTTAACTTGCTGATATTCTACAAGATTGCTGATGTCGCTCATAACTTGGAGATGTTACTAAAGGTTGATGTTGCTGATTTTCTTAGAGACACTACGAGACGCTGATGTTGTTCACAACCTGGAGATCTTACAAGACGAAGACAAAGGCGTTAGATCAAAGCGGTCGGACGAGAAGATGTTTCATCACCAGACGATTTCCATCAATCATTTTCCCTAATTCTTAGTTACATGTCACCCGTCATTCAGTTGTCGTTTCAGTTATACCGGTACCAGCCGTCCACTCAGCTGAATAGTTACATGAATCACAGTCATGAAAATGACCGTCATGAACTGACAGACAAGACGATAGTAACCACTACTATGACAACAACTATACTAGCAATCGCAACCGAAGCTTCGACCACGGACGTGATCAGAAATACAAAGGATCAGTAGTCGAACCAATCCGCCAATTCTGGCATAATAACCTAATATGTGTAGTTCTATTGGTTTCCCATCCGGAGACACATGTCTCACGTATACTTTCTGAAGACACATGTCAAGACACCATTCGAGACACATGTCATGATTATATTTCCCAAGACACGAGTCAAGACACATGACTCACGTCCAATTATAGAACATCTCCGAGAAATTCAGGGTACCCTCTAAAGGGTATATCCATTTTGTTGTGCCATGTATTAATCAGGCCACAAGAATTTCATACCATCAGCGGCGTATTAGTAAGATCTGGCACGATTGCTTGATGACACTTTCATCTCTTACACCCATATTTCATATATTCATGACTATGACGGACGCCATTCGTATTTTCCCCATGTATACGAAGGTTTTTCTTCAGCCTAATGATAAGATCCAAACTGCTAATGCATTATCTCGGACAGATGCGAGTTGAATTTAATCCTAATTATAGACTACGAACAGCACACCATGCTATGATTCATGATTATGTACAGTAATGTTCAGGCTCCTGAATACATTCAGCATGGTTTTCCATCAGGAAAACCTGTACAAATTATCTATGCTTTCCAAGCACGTGCTTTGTTAGCCATGGCTGCTAAAATTTTCTAGCTGTCAGTTAAGACACGACCACTAAAGTTCCTTTTACGCATAACAAGAAGATTTTCCAAAACCTTCCCAAACATTCCAAAAGAACCTTCAAGGAGAAGGACGGTAACATGAGATTATGTGTAGACTACCGTCGATTAAAAACAAATCACCATTCATAACCGTTATTCTCCTCTACGTATTGACAACATGTCCAATCGACTTGAGGGTGTCAAACACTCTTCCAAGATCGGATTCATGATCATACTGCCAACAGTGACGAGTGAAAGAGCAGGACATTTCCGTGACTGCTATTCGTACACGACTCGGTCATGCTAGATTCGTGATTTTGTATTAGTCTCATAAATGCTCCAGCAGCCTTATAGACTTAATAAACTGAGTTTCCATGAACGCATAAACAAATTCATCAGTGTTTTCATCAATGACAACCTAACCTTCTCTAAAGTCTAGAGAAGAGCAGGAAGACTATATTTGCACTATGTTGCTAATTCTACGACAGGAGAAATTTCGCCCTGTAATTTTTCAATATAAATATTGGTTGATTACAGTGACAAGCTGAATCACGTGGATTCTCAAGAATAAATCTTACCATGACTCAGCTTATGCATAAAGGTGAGAACCCTACACTACGTTAGGTGTTCCGAGAAAATCCTACGCTAAGAAAGTCTAATTTCGGAGACTCAAAGTTTCACAAACTCCTATGTATCAAATTTATACGAAGCAAGATACATTTTCGTTCATATCTAAGTGCCTGTCATACCAGCAGGTTAAGATAGAACACCAACAGACTAAGATTGTTTCTCCGCCAGCAGGAATTGTGAACAAAAATGGGACAAGATCTCCATGGATTTTGGTTACCAGATTAAAGCGAACTCAGAAGAAGCAAGATGCTATCTGGGTTATTGCCAACAGTTTGATCAAGTCTGCAAAATCCTTACATCCGCAAGTATTTCAAGAACCAACAGATAGATCAGACATGTTCCAGTCAAGGTGCATCCGATCACTTGGTAATCCCTCACCTATCGGGCCAGACGAAGGTTCACATTTGTGCTCCTTATTTATGTTCGCGTCCTTGTTCTAATTTCACGACTTGCTTTCACACTCACGTTCATGACACTATTCACGTTCATGAACGTATCTTGGCTTACGATGTTGATACAAGGCTTTTTGTATGGGTTCAGATTAGTTCTCGGAGTCCTCTCGAATTGATCACAGCTCAAAGTGGAATGATTTGTTCTTGGTGACAAAAAGGGGTTTTGGTTTTCTATTCTATTAAAAAAGATAAATAAAAGAAGTAAATAAAGATTTAAACCAAAAGCAGTGAATGAAATTAAACTTGAATTTAAATAAAACAATTAAACGATTAAACAGAAAAATACCCTCACTGAAGACTAGCCCTATTCGGAATAACCAACTATGCGGAATAAAGTCCTATGCGGAATACCAGTGCTGTTCGGAATAATACACTACCCGGAACAATGAGACCATGCGGAATATAAAGGCTTACTCGGAATATTTAGACTATGCGGAATGTTTAAGCTACTCGGAATAGGGACACTATGCGGAATATCAGGCTTACTCGGAATAAATTATTCTATGCGGAAAAATCAACCTATGCGGAATATAGGACCCTATGCTGAATAAACTGTTACTCGGAATAAAGAACCTATCCGGAATAAGAAAACATTCCGAATAAAAGAAAAGGAAAAGCAGACTATCCGAAATATATGGGGCTATGCGGAATAAATTGAAGTTAATGCTATACGGAATAATGCGGAAATCAAAGCTATGCGGAATAATGTTTTACTCGGAATAACTGGGGAAAGTGAAAAACAGAAACAGTAGAAAACAGGGGAAACGAATTTAATCCAAAATCGACCAAGTTTTTACCCAAATCATAAACAAGACTAATCACAAATCATCTACTAGTCATAAACAATAAATCCCAATCATAAAAACACAAAACCATTAACTTTAAAAGATCAAAATCAATCAAACAAGAACTTTAAAACTTAGAATAAAAAGAGAAGATTAACAAGATGAAATGGAAAGATTATATTGATGATTAAGGTTAAACAATCAAAGGTAAAAGATTAAAAGCTTACAAAATGAAGGATTGAACACAAATGAAGAATCACCAACACCTTAGTGGTGTTGGCTTGCTACGAAAGAAAAAAAGAACTGGGAAATAAAAACTAGGTGCAAATTTTGTGAGGGTGATCTCCTTTTATAGGCTAAGTGGTTGGTTGGTGAGTGGGCTTTCTTCCTCTCTTCTTGTCTTCTCGTCTTTTCAGAAAAGTTGACGTTTTTGATTCTGATTCGGGATTTGTCGATGATTAACTTCAACTCGTCTTTTAATTTCTTCGTTTAATAGACTTGAGTTTCCTCGACATATGTAAATCTTCCATCTTTGGTCCCTTTCTTCGATAAATCTTCAAATAGGCCCATTGACTTCAAATCTTTTGCATTTCTTGGACAATAGACTTCGTCTTTAGTCTTTTTCCTTGATAAAACCCGTGCAATCACATGTTTTCTTCAATATTCATCCGGTTGGCTCTGAAAACACATTAAACACAAAAACCACGCATAATTCCAAACAAATGATATTAAACACGCGTTTTGGTCTTGTTTTAGTAAGAAATAAGTGGTAAAAGGATGGGTGTTTTCACACCTATCAGATGTTACGTCCATTTTTTTCGTTCTGGGAAGTTTTGCAAGAACTTGAGAGACCAGACTAAAGTTTAGTATAACTCTCTATCCTCAGATTTACGTTTCACGTCACATTCCACGTCTCATCTTATAGCGTTTGGCGTTACCGCAGTTGTATTCCATGTTCATGATATGTTTCACATGTCATGTTCATTCCATGTTCCTCATATCACGTTCACGATATGTTACATGTATCATGGATCACGATATGTTTGCTCATACTACACTCACCATATCTCCACGTATCACGTTCAAAAATTTTCACGTATCACGTTCAAAAATTTTCACGTACTACATTTCAATATGTCTCGCGCATCGTTGCTAATTATCAGTTAGGTTAGATTATTTTGTATCGTAATGTTTCAGTTCCCCTTGCATGTCATTTCTGTCTATCTTACGTAGATGACAATGAACTATTCATGTTTTCAAGTCAAGGTCAGGAGGACCAAGATTTATCATTGTGTCAAGATCTTGAGAATGAACCGTTCCAAGAGGGAAGCCACTTAGAAATGGACAAGTTCATCCGCCTTTCTTATCTGTTTTTCTATTATCGATTAGATAGGTTCTTTCCGTCACGTCACGTTCCATGTCCCTTCAAGACATGTCACGTTCCACGTTCCTTTCTATCATGTCACATTCAGATCATTTTATCTTACATACCCTCTCAGTTTGATTCGGGTATGTTTCCCTTTCAGTTTACGTTATCTATAATTCGGGGACGAATTAATCTTTTTAGGGGGGAAGAGTTGTAAAACCCGCATGCTTTTACCATGAACAGTACACTAATAACATACGTACATATTAAAACTTTCCTTTTATAGCATGAAACGTGTCACGAATATTAATTACAGGAATTATGTACGTGTTATTACACGATAATAATTACGTACGTGTTAATACACGATAATTATTAACTATGACGAATAAATCACGAACATCTAACATGATTATCGCGTATATTATATAGACGTGACGAGTAATTTCGTATATTAATTTCGTACGGTAAGTAATTGCGTATGTTATGCTTATTATTAATCTACGACATGATGTTGAATCCAAGATCGTTAGACTCAAACAGCCGAAACCGTTTTATCTAGGATGACTAACATTCATATGAATTAACATAGCGGAATTGAATGATAATCATGAACAAGATGTTTAAGAGACGAATAATTCCCAAGAGGATTTGTATTAATCATTAACACAAATCACTCTAGGTGTGTATACACTGAATCCCACACCTAGAGATCATAATAGCAGTAGATTACATTTTGTGTGTTGGAACTAATGAATAAAACCTACGTCTGGTGGTTCCTTTTATAGATTAAGGAAACCAGGAATACATGGAAACTAAATAAGATAATAATGACTAAATCAAAACAGAAATATTCATTCTTATCACTACTTTGACCAAATCTCCATCTTTTATCATATATGGTAGGGGGAACTCCAACAGTGGGAACTCCAACAGGGGAATCTTCAAGCAGTGGGATCTTGTACTAGCAGGGGGAACTCTCTTGTATTTTTTCCACCAGCTTGAAGTTTCTCCTAATACCATATTTGGTCCTTCTTGTTTCCATAGTGATTTGACTCATCAACTTTTAACCCAACAATCTTCCCCTAGTTGATTATGTCAAAACACTTCCCCTTAAGCATACAACATCAAAGATCAGCAGGCTGAACATTCTTTGTAGACAACTTCCCCTTTTTGACATGATCAAATAGGGTCTTCTATGTGAACAACCTTGATTGTCAACTACTACCAACCAATATCATACATCAAACCCAAGTATTCTACTTTTCAAAATACCCTCCATGAAACACATAGGCCATCTCCTCCTAATAAAAAATGATTTTGAGCAGTAGATACTCATACTAGTTGTAGTAATACTAATGAGCAGTAGCAAAAATCTTCACCTTGATATTATATGTGAATGACTAACACTCTATCAAATGAGCTTCCCCTTAAAGTGTGCTAGTCATTGATGAATCTTCAATTCTGTAGGCTATGTATAATGATCATGAAGAAAAATATTTATAAAAATCTTGATGCTGAAGTAGAATAACCCAACCTCGTGTTCCATGTCTTGTACTAACCATGTGACTCCGAAACTCACGGCTATAATGAGTAGGCCTCAAAACTCACGGCAATAATGAGTAGAAGCCTCGTGATAAAATGAGTCCTCGCCCCTGTAAATGAGACACATATAATAGCGAATACGAGCATAGAGCGTCTTAAGAATGATCTCGTACCCAACTACCTTTTTATAAGTCTTCATCACAACTTAAAAACACCTACAAGTTATCTTCATGCCCTGCTAAGTAGAAGATATAATAGAACACCAATTCGCGAAAATCTACCTCAAACGTTAATATCATCGCAAAAATTATTCTTCACAATCATGAAAATGAATCAAGCCTTTATACCATTATACCAGTTGCTGTGAATATACCAAACTCCAAAACCTTGCTGTCCCAAAACTCATGTCTGACAGCAAGGGGAACTTTCAAAAACAGTGGGAATCTATTAGTGAAAGCAGGGGGAACTATTGAAGGCAGGGGGATCGTAGCAGGGGGAACTTTTAATGAAAGCAGTAGAAACTATTTCAAAAGCAGGGGGAACTTTTTAATGCCACTGTTTTTGTTATTAACTGTGCCAAACCCACACAAAATGGGAATGAATTTATAACAGTAGAATAAATAACAAAAACAAATGGAATAAAGATTATCTGCTGTTTAAAATGGCTCACTGTTTTGTGCAGACATCTCCACCACATCTGCTATACCCACTGTATATGACCAAATCAAAATTGGCCCCTAGATTGCTTGCGTATCTTTCTTTGGACCAGCAAAATACTCACTTTATTGAATAGCCAACACTTTGTTAAACAACATAAGCTTAAAAAGATACCCCACGTATCACCATAGAAGAAATAATATTGTAATCACAATATTACTCGGATATAGACCATGTATAGCAGATCACATGTCTCTTTCAATGTGTAACTTAATTTTTGTTTGAACCAATGTGAATACAATCCACGAGTGAACATAGAATTAATCAATCATACCTCGTGGGACCCTCCATTCTCTCGTCCGAGTCAGTAGTAACTAACCAATGTCACTTCCACAAGTACACGTTACTTTGTGCATAATCAAAAAATAGTAATATCACGTGACACCATATTTTCTTTTTACATCCATCGAGTGTAAAGCAAAATAAATGATAGTATATCGTTCGAATAAACAATACCTTTTCTTCTCGATATGTCATGATCTGCATTAATTGTGACCTCGAACAGAATATCGTTTCTTTATTACGCATATAAACTGTCTTATAACAAGCAGCAACAACAGTACGCCCCGACACATCACAGTTTTATTTATTCACCAATATATTTAGGGCTTTGAGGAATTAACCCTCTCAACGGACCCTAAACATTCTTCACAGCAACAAAAAATTAATTACCTAGGGTTTTAACATAAACCCTAGATCTTCACAGCAACGAAATTAAACATCTTGATTCTCTTAGATATCGAGAGGCACCCCCTCTAATACCACATGTTGAATCCAAGATCGTTAGACTCAAACAGTCGAAACCGTTTTATCTAGGATGACTAACATTCATATGAATTAACATAGCGGAATTGAATGATAATCGTGAACAAGATGTTTAAGAGACGAATAATTCCAAATAGAATTTGTATTAATCATTAACACAAATCACTCTAGGTTTGTATACATTGAATCCCACACCTAGAGATCATAATAGCAGTAAGTTACATTTTATGTGTTGGAACTAATGAATAAAACCTACTTCTGGTGGTTCCTTTTATAGATTAAGGAAACCAGGAATACATGGAAACTAAATAAGATAATAATGACTAAATCAAAACAGAAATATTCATTCTTATCACTACTTTGACCAAATCTCCATCTTTTATCATATATGGCAGGGGGAACTCCAGCAGTGGGAACTCCAGCAGGGGAATCTTCAAGCAGTGGGATCTTGTACTAGCAGGGGGAACTCTCGTGTATTTTGTCCACCAGCTTGAAGTTTCTCCTAATACCATATTTGGTCCTTCTTGTTTCCATAGTGATTTGACTCATCAACTTTTGACCCAACACATGAATCTACGTATAATAAGTAAACCACAGGATAATAAATCATGTTATTTAAATCACGCGACTCGAATACTTAACACGATAAATAACTACGTATGTAATAATTACGTTTAACACGCATAAGGGTAACCATGGGGAAAATTCACGGCGTTTTAAAACACGATTGCGCGTATCGTTTTACAATACGTGAATTTTGTAAATATATATATATGGGCCGTTTAGACAAAGAAGGAAAGAGGAGGGACTTGGGCTCAAGGCCCAAGTGTGTTTGTTCGGCTTAAATAGAAACAGACGGGGAGGGGGATTTTACATTTAGACAAAACACAAAAACCCTAAAACAAGATAACCAGTCGTCGTTTTTTCCCCTTCTTCTTTTGTCTCTCTGCTGCCGACCAACACCAAGACCAGAGAGGGGATTATAGGTGATAATCCAAGAAAATAAGGTGTTTGATTCATGTATGATAACCCCTAACCATCACACGTTATAGGTAATCCTTGATTCTTGTTCTTTATTTGTTTTACACATCTAATTTGACCAAGAACACAGTAATGGGGGATTAAAAACATGTTAACAATAAGTTAATTAATATGGGGCGTTGTTTTGATGTTGCTGTGTTCAAACTGCACGCAAACCGAGACCATCCATGGTCTCGGTGGTAAAAAGCAGTCACCAGCCGCAACCCTAATTGGGTGTTGGGTGGGTTTTGTTCAGACGGGGGCAACGACAGCTGAGCAAGGAAACCACTGGTTGCAGCCAGTGGTGTGTTTGTTTTGGTAGTGGGAACCGAGAGCTTATGCTCTCGGTGGGAATTTATGTCGAGCAGGAGAAACCGGCTACTGACGATGGCAGCAACACAACTGCTAGGGGGAAATTGGCAGATTAAGGGGCGTTTGGTTTTTGATTTAAGACAACATAAGGGACTGTTTGGCTATGGGTTTAATAAACAGGATTAAGGGGCTGTTTGGTTCGGCTTATATGTAAACACAACACGGGTTTCACGGGTTTTCACGGGTTCGGTTTATGACACGTTTTAATAAAATAAATACATGGGATTCGGGTCATTATTTTTACAAGTTTAATTAGCTTTGCATGTATATTAATTTACAAGGTAATTAATGAAACATGACTATAATTACAAGATTAATTAAACTAATTTAGCATGCTATATAATTAATTTAATTTAGACATGACTTAGGTTAATTATTATTAGTAATAATACATGATTTTAACCTAAGTATTTTATGATTTAATTTAGACTAAAGTAATTAATTAATTGCTAAATCATGACATTTATTTAATTAATTTCCATGACTTAGGTTATATTAACAATAAATATTAATACATGTTTTAACCTAAGTATATTATACACTTAATTTAATTAAATCATGTTTATATTTAATTAAATTTTACAACCTATAGTTTATTTAATTTACGTGTATTAATTAATAAACTATACTATTTATCACATGACTTAGCATATTTAATCAGTAAAACTAAGCTTATATTATTTAGCTTATTAATCCAGCTTAATTCTAAATATGGAAACTTATTATTTTTAGAAACTTTCTATCTTTAGAAACTTATCTATTTTAAGCAGTTAATCTATTTTTGGAAACTTTCTATTTTAGGAAACTTTCTATTTTTGGAAACCTGCTATTTTTAGAAAGTTACTTATTATTACATAACAAGTATAATAATACAAGAAATACAAGTAATACTTAATCAGAATAGACATAATACATGATAAACACAGCATAACGATAAAATCAGTAAAACATGACATGAACATATAAAACAAGCTAAGACATGATATAAAAACCAGTTACATATTTAGTAATCAGAATACTTATAAACTTATATTATCTATGTAGCATTAGTGAGATCGAAGTAGGACTCTCTTCCGTTCGTCTTCTTCGTTCACTGGACACAAGGTACGGATTCTCCGTCCTTTCAGTATGGATATTCTTCCTTATTAGGATTCCCCGTATGCAGCCAACTGTTTTCCCCAGTATATGTTTTATATGTTTGATTGCTTATGTTTAATTAGATACCTAAAGCCATATACATGCATGACCAATTTCACCTAGTTATGGAGGTACCATAACCATAACACTGGAGGCACCAGTGTTATGACTCCACCACGACGGAGTGATAGCTCGTGGCGTCCCTTCAGCTTTTGGCCATATTATTATTATTATCATGTGGGACGTATGGGTGCATCCTAGTTTACATGTTTTCAGCGGATTATTCAGGTGAATGTGGTGTGTGCCTTGCATCCTTCACAATGAGCTGATCCCTCCTACCCAAACAATATATTAAATTAGAGGCAGCCCCTCTAATTTGCATGACGAGGTCACCCCTCCAAGTATTCATGCACGTTGACATTTCATGACCTATATTGGCTAATGGTAAACCTGATAAACAGTTTTTATAAGATAAACATAAGGCTTTTCAAACTATAAAACCAGTTTTACTAAGATATGCCAGGTTATTCAGGACTTAGTCTTTTCCGCTGCTCTATGATTATATGCTTATATTATTCATGCTTTATTTGTATATCCGTGCACTGAGCGTTATGCTCAGCCATTTTCCTTTCATGTTCCCAAAACGGCAGGTACTCAAGGACGCTCGTAGACTTTAAGCGTACGTGCATATGGATTGAAAGCTTCCTAGCCTTCATTACTTTATGCATTTCTTCATAATTTTGATACTCATTTCCATGGAAATTGTTTAGTCCTTTTCATTTACAGTACTTATGTTTGTGTGTGATGAGTTCTACTTTTGGGGGTACAGATGTTCGTTTCCGGTATTTCCTTTATGGTCATGTGATGTATTATACACTTATCCTTGTATGCTTTGATGACACGCCATAATCACGCGTGACATTCCATTTACCAAAATGGGATGTTGCAAGGGGTATCAACCTTCTTGTGAATATTGGCAATAAATCCTCCATGATTTTGATGAGACCTTCTAGTTAGTACAGGAGGCATCACATCACCTATGATTAGAGAAGAAGGGTGATTCTTCACAGTAGATGTAAGTACTCCTCCTTCAATTATTGTGTTGTCATCAATTTCAGTCTCCAAGTTGCCAATATCTTCTTCAACTTCTCTTCCATCATCATCTGAATGAACCTCTCCATGTATGTTTGAAGGTTCACCTTGTTCAAAAACACCGGAAGAGAATAAATGGTCAAAAGAGTTGTCAACGCCTGAATTAGGGCTGTCAACGTTTGAGCCATCAACGCCTGAATTTGTCTTGTCAGCGCCAGATTTTCCTTTGTCGGCTCTTGAAGATTCATGCATGTTTTCATCAACTAGTATTACTTGTGGACCACCTTTTTCCTTTCCAGCAGCAGCAGCAACAAATGCATCTGTCCATATAGGAATGGTAACATACTTAAGTATGGGTGCTGATTTGTCTGCTTGTGATCCAACCTCCTTATCAACCTGTACACGTGAAATTTCAACAACTGGTTCTTCCACAACATTTGAAGTCACCTTCACAATGTCTGGATTAGTAACAGTCATATAATTCAAGGTTCTAGATAGAGGTTCCAAGTAAAATAGCCAATTTGGTCCACTCTCAGGATCACTAGGTTTACTTTCTAAAAACCTAAAATGTACCTTTTCAAGTATACATTTTTCTTTCTTAAGGTAAACCCTATATCCTCTACTCTGTATTGAATATCCCATAAAATAGCCTTCATCACCTTTAGCACTAAACTTACCTAAGGCATCACTAGTATCCAACACGACTACATGACAGCCAAAAGGTTTGAGAAAACTAATATTAGGTTTCCTACTCCAAAATAGCTCATAAGGTGTCTTATTATGAATTTTGTTGATCAATGCCCTATTATGAACATAACAAGCTGTATTCACAGCCTCAGCCCAAAATGCAATGGGAAAGTGAGCATCAACCAACATTGTCCTAGTTGCTTCTATGAGTGTTCTATTCTTTCTTTCAGCCACCTCATTTTGTTGTGGGGTTCTAGCTATACTAAACTGTCTAGTAATCCCTTTCTTGGCACAAAAGTCATCTAACAGTTTATTTCTAAACTCACCACCATTATCACTTCTAAGTATTTTAACCTCATTCACAGTCTTTTTCTCGAATTGGGTAATAAAGTTAATCAAAACATCAGCAGTTTCACTTTTCAAAGCCAAAAAGAAAGTACAAGTAAATCTAGAAAAATCATTAGTGATGACAAAACAGTAGGATTTACCATTTAAGCTTTCTATATTAGTTGGACCAAACAAGTCCATATGCAGCAAGTGAAGTGGTTTAGAGCTAGAATGCACAAGTTTAGACTTAAAGGAGACTTTGTGCTGTTTTCCTTTAAGGCATGCAACACAAGAATGGTCATTGTTGAAAGCCTTTTCAGGCAAACCATCAACTAAACCATGTCTTACAAGTCTATTTATGTTCTTAAAACTAATGTGCCCTAACCTTTTGTGCCAAAGATTACTCTCATCAACTGAAGCCTTAGCATATAGACATGACAGATTATTATTCATCCTAATTCCATTAAGATTCACATTATAAATGTCCTTATGTCTAGGTGTTCTATAAATGAATTTCTCATCAGGTATTTTAAAATCTTTGCTTAACACCAAGCATTTAGTATCAGTGAAAAGAACCTTATTTTTGTTATCACAAACTTGTGATACACTAAATAGATTATAGTCAAGTTCTTTTACCAGAAATACGTTCTCAAAACGCAAATTGTTGGTGATAAGAGTGCCTTTGCCAGTGATAGTTCCATATCTGCCTCCAAAGTACACTTTGTCACCATATTTAATAGGGGTAAAGCTTGTCAAGTAATCTTCCTTCCCCGTCATGCGCCTAGAGCATCCACTATCCCAATAGCCATAATCATTAACGTGCTTTTGAATGCCCTGCACATAAAGAAAACAAATTAGTTTTCTTTGGGAACCCAAGCCTGAGCAGACTTGGATTCATTTGGTTGTTTAACAAGAACAGACTTAGTCCTTATGACAACCCCTTGTTCATCCCTTTTGGATTGAACACACAGTTAATCCTAATTGGTTTAGTTATGACCTTTGAAATATAATGAAATCTGTTACAAGTCATAGAAATCCCATCTGAATTAGGGTTTTGATCTTGTTTAGGTCTCCAAGATAAGCTAGAAGAAGCTTTAGACCCCTTTCCCTTTGGTTGCAAGTATTTGGCATTACTTGGTCTAGCAGCGTTGGAAACATTCCTATCACCGTTAAAATTGTTCTTGACAACGCTAAAATTACCTTTATCAGCGTTAAACCTAGGGTTTGCTACAGGAACCCATTGTCTGTTAGACCATGTATTGGTCTTTTGAAAAGGCCTTTGTCCATAAGTATTAGACCCTTTAGTAAAGAATGGGGTTGGTCTAATCACTTGTGGACTTTGCTGGACAAAAGGTTTGGGTTTGACCATGGTTGACTTTCTATCAGCGTTGACCTTTGAAGCATTGACACACTTATAAGCCAAATGTGAAAACTTCCACAAGTATACCAGGATTTTCTAGACATAACTCTAGGTCTAGATGAAAAGAAACCTGTCCCATTATCACTAACTTGACTTTTTGGCGACCTAGGGTTTTCTATACATTTCTGCATATTTAATACTAGGTTTTCTATCAACGTTTAAGCCAAGGTAAACAGTCTTTCCGGTAGTAGGATTGGTCACTTTTATGGGTGTAGACTCATTTGGGCTGTCACTAAGTATGCCACCCCTAACAAACAAAGTAGGTTGGCTTTCTTCCATTGGTCCAAATCAGTCAATTTCTCCTTGTATTCCTCTACTGGAGTAAGAACTCTTGGTGGAGGAATAAATTCCTCTTCTTGGAGTTCTGGTATACCAGTCCAAGACAAATCCTTTCTAAGGACACCATAGAAGTTCCCAGCAAGTGCTGGAACACCAGCATACTCTTTCATCCCAATCCCAGTCATATCCCTAGAATCCCTTTGTTCACTAACATATTTTCTAGGGTTTGAGAAGCTTTATCAAATATTTGAATTTTAAGATCTACATTATCTTTGTTTTTGATGGCCTCATCTAACTTAGCCTGAATAACACCATTGGACCTCTCCAAGATGTCCCTTACCTTAATACTAGCATTTAGGTCATGAGTCAAGACATTGATTTGATCTTTTAGGTCAAGCTCCATTTTCTTATATTCAGCCATAGTCTTTTCAGTTTGAACAAGTGCAAGTTGATAGTTAGATAACTTGCATTTTTCATTAACAACATCTGATTTTAACTTTAAAATTTCTTTGTTGAGTTTTTTAGTGTTTAATCGACAACCTTTACTACAAAATGCATGATCATATACCTCATTGTCTGATGAAGACGAAGAATGTGCCATAAGAGAATAGTGAACATGCTCCTCTACCTTCTTTTTTACAACCAGGGCTTTGTTCTCTTCCACATATTTGGCCAAGAAGCTCCAGTCCCAGCCAACACCAACAATCTCTTGCATGGCAACCATAGCTTTTGTATCTTCAACCTTGATGATTTGGATTGAAGGCTTTCCATCATCAGATCTTCTTGGAGATCTACACTCTCTCATAAAGTGACCCATTCTATGGCAATTGTAACACTCAACCTTGGATTTATCAAACCCAACAATGTCTTTAGCATTAAACGTCATCTTCTTCCTGAATCTCCTATTCCATCTATTGACCCTTATGCTTGCAAGTGCCATATTCCACTTTATGTCCAGATCATCCAAGTGCTCATCACTAATTTGCTCAAGGTCCTCATATGTAATCACTGAACCATTAGGCAATGAAGCAATGCATGCACATACTGTATCTAGATCAATACCAGCAGGCTTAACAATTGGTGAGTCAACATTGTATTTGTTAGCGTCTGAATATGAGGCACTGACAAAGCTTGATCCAACGTTGACACAAGGTGATCTAGTAACAGGGTGCATGTATGACTCCCTTTGATCAAATTGACCTTCACTATGTGAGAAGAAGGCCATATTTCCATTGGTAGACTTGCTTCCTTGATCCAGAAGGATTTCACTCTCTACAATCCTCAGTTTATTATAGACGTCATCAAAAGTGGAACTTTTGTGAGTATTATTAGCAATCATAGACCTTGCTTCAATCTTCCATGCATCACCAAGACTTTTAAGGAAAGTGGTGATGATATCAGCATCATCATGCACTGTTCCCATAAAAGACAACTTGCTTGTAATGTCAAGAAGTATGTTTCTTACTCCACTTAGCTTTTCATTGGGAAGAGCTTTGAACACAGCATACTCATGCAAGATTTGCTTCTTTTTCTCTGAGGCAGTATCATCATTACCACCATAAGTAACTTGAAGGGCTGCCCAAAGATCTTTGGCAGGCTCATAGCCTCTATACTTGTGCTGATTGGCTTGTCCCAAGGAAAGTTTGAGGATGCTTAGAGTTTTCATGTCATTCCTTCTCTTTGCAATGTCCTCAGCTGAGACAGCTCTTCCATCTTCAGGTTGTTCTTTTCGATCAGCTTCACTTGATCCTGGAGTTGATCTCGCAGTAATAGCAGCTTGAATCTTGGCAGCCTTATCGAATGTGTTTCCATATTCAATAATTTCCCATAGGGTGTGGTCATGTATTTGAAGATACTGCTCAAAATTGAACTTCCACAGCTCAAAGTTGTCTGGGTCTAGCATGGGGATCTTAATGTTATGGCTTGAGGAGGAGGTTAACTCTGGAGTAGACATGTTGTCTGGATTTTAGGGTTTCTTGAAAATTAGGGTTTTTGGCGATTTAGGGTTTTTGTGTTCTTTAGATCAAAGTTCCTCAACAAGCTCTGATACCACTTGTTGATCCCAAACTTAGATCGATTTAGCTTGTGTAAACGAGAATAAATCAAGTTAAACACTTATAGAAACTTTGTTGTATATGAAACAATTTAATTATTATGCGGAATTAATACTTAAACAAGAACACACAAACAAGATAAACCAAACTTTCACTTTGATTGATTAATCGAACTTGCGTATAATGAAAGTGTGAAAAACATATATTGAACTAAACCTAAATGTTTCCTTTTATAGATTAAGGAACCTTGTACAAGAGTCTACGTATCAGATATTTTAGGTAAAGATAAACATAAGAAATACATTGTCGAACATATCTTTACTAGAAACATACTAGAAACATAAAACGTGTAGACTAAGTATCCTGTCAGTGCTTGACTTCTTCTTGTCAACGCTTGACTTCTTCCTGTCAACGCTTGTCTTGACTACGCTTGATTTCTTCCTATCAACGTCCAATTTCCTCTTGTCCGCGTCCAAGTGTCTTGGCTACATTTTATTCCCAACAGATGAATCTTTCTCTAGCTCCCACAAGACTCAACCTGATGCTGATAAGACCATTGTTCTTTCGTTAGAGTCCGGTGGGGGTACCAAACAACAATCAAATGATCATCTGGATGTTTTTAAGGAGAATTATGCTTCGGCCACCTTTTCCCTATTCTGTTTAGTCAATCCGGAGGAGCCCAATACTCGGGGTGTCTTCTCTTCGGATCGTGGAGTTACCCTAGAGCTGAGACCTCAACGTGACACCAGGAAGCACATGCTAGTCCGGGCTACTTTAGCTTTAAAGGTGAACTTATTTTTCTTTTTTTCTACCTTCCTTTCCCCTTGTGTTATGTAATGTTGCTCATTTTCAAATGTTTTTTGCAAGGGTTCGTTCTGCCGAAGAGGGCCCGTCGAGCTTCAGAGATGTATATGTGTCGGACTAGGGCATCCACACTAGAAGTCGAGTAGATTATCCGGATAAGTGCCTCAATTTAATGATACATCTGACACCTCCATCAATCCAAAAGGAAAACAAGTCCTGTCCTCTTTCTCTTTCCTTTCAACGATATTGGTTTTTCTTAGGCCGAAGTACTATGGGTATGGCAGATGTTTTCCAGCGGCTTGAATATACTTATGAAGATTACGAGACTTTATTGGAGACTCACGATGAGCGTCAACCGAGACTTGAAGCTGTAGAGAAAAAATTGGTTGATCAGACTAAAGTCGGGGCAAAACTTGCACTTTGTCTGGCTGATTCCAAAAAGTTATATGCTGAGAAGAGCATAGAGTTGGTTGTGCTTTAACAAAAGAGATGTGGGTTTTCCCTAGAGGTGAAAATAAAGAATGCTTAAATTAGCCGAACTTGAAGCCGCCCTTGCTCTAAAAAATGTAGAATTGAAAGGTCATGAGATCAGAGCCAACTTGTGAGAAAATGAGAAGAGAAATCTTAACGATAAGTTGAGCGCTCCTGAGATGGTCCGCTATGAGGCCATTCGGACGTTGCTTCCTTCAGTTATCTCTAAACTTCTCCACAGTCATGCGCATCAAGAGCACATCTCGGAGTGTTTCAATATGGCCATTTAAGTCGGTTGGGAGGAAGGGGTTAAGGTATGGAGAACAGTCGAGGAGAAAATGGATGTTGTGATGGTCGGTGACGACTTTAGCCCTTATTTGGACAAGAAAATGTATGCTCTATTTAACCTCCTTCTTGATAAAGAATATGTATTTATCAAAGAAGTAGCCTCCAACTACTATCTCTCAGTCAAGCGACTTCTAGAATCCCTCATGCCCCTACGCCCCCACTGAAAGAGAAAGTAGCCGAAGGGGATGCTAAAGACGGAAGGGCTTCAGGTTCCAATGTTGATGACATTGTGTAAAAGTGTAAAATTTTCTTTAAAGAATCATGTCTTATTTGTAACACCCCACTTTGATAAGTGGACCGTTACGCGTGATTATGGCGTGTCATCAAAGCATGCAAGGTAATATGTAGTAAAACATACATGACCATAGGGTAAACCGGAATCAAACATCGGTTCCTAAACATAAGCCCAAAACATAATAAAGTAAACGAAATGAATGAAAGACTTAAACAAGCATAACTATATGAAGGCAAAAGGAGAAGAAGTCTATGGCAGCTTCCATCCTATGCATGTCCTCCAAAATGCTCGAGTCTGTCCTTGGGTACCTGCCGTTTTGGGACATGGAAAGGAAAGTAACGGCTGAGCATAACGCTCAGTGCACGGATATACACGTATAGCATGAATAATATAAGCATATAAACATGAAACAGCGGAAGAAACTAAGTCCTGGATAACCTGGTTATATCTTAGTAAAACTGGTTTTATAGTTTGAAAAGCCTTATGTTTATCTTGTAAAAACTGTTTAACATATTTTACCATTAGCCAATATAGGTCATGAAATATCAACGTGCATGAATACTTGGAGGGGTGACCTCGTCATGCAAATTAGAGGGGCTGCCTCTAATTTAATATACTGGTTCTGGGTAAGAGGGATCAACTCCTTGTGAAGGATGCAAGGCACACACCACATTCACACTGAGTAATCTGCTGAAAATATGTAACTAGGATGCACCCATACGCCCTACATGATAAATATAATAATATGGCCAAAAGCTGAAGGGACGCCACGAGCAATCACTCCGTCGTGGGGAAGTCATAACACCAGTGCCTCTAGTGTTATGGTTATGGTACCTCCATAACTAGGTGAAACTGGTCATGCATGTATATGGCTTTAGGTATTCTAATTAAACATAAGCAATCAAACATATAAACTTATACTATGGGAAAACAGTTGGCTGCATACGCGGAATCCTAATAAGGAAAGAATGTCCATACTGAAAGGACGGGAATCCGTACCTTATGTCCAGTGAACGAAGAGAACGAACGGAAGAGAGTCCTACTTCGGTATCACTAATGCTACATAAATACATACGTGTATAAGTATCTAATTACTAAATACGTAACTGGTTTTATATCATGTTTTAACATGTTTTATATGTTCATGTCATGTTTTACTGTTTTAAGCTGTATACCGTGTTTATCGTATATTCTGCCTATTCTGATTAAGTATTACTTGTATTTCATGTATTATTATACTTGTTGTGTAATAATAAGTAACTTTCTAAAAATAGCAGGTTTCCTAAAATAGAAAGTTTCCAAAAATAGAAAGTTACCAAAATAGAAAGTTTCTAAAAATAGAAAGTTTCCAAAAATAGAAAGTTTCCAAAAATAGAATTACCGCTTAAAATAGATAAGTTTCTAAAAATAGAAAGTTTTCATAAATAGATTATATGCCTTAAATAAATAGGTTTCTAAAAATAGTAAGTTTCCATAAATAGATATAAGCTGGATAATTAAGCTAATTATATAAGCTTAAGTGTTTCCTGATTATTATTCTAAGTCATGTGATTATATAGTATAGTTTATTAATTATTACATGTAAATTAAATAAACTATAGGTTAAAGTATTTAATAAAATATAACCTGATTTTAATTAAATAAGGTAAAATACTTAGGTTAAAACATGTATTATTATCTACTAATAATATAACCTAAGTCATGTAAATTAATTAATTATAGTCATGGTTTTAATAATTAATTAATTATATAGTCTAATTAAAAGATAAATACTTAGGTTAAAATTCATGTATTAATAATTAAATTAATAACCTAAGTCATGTAAATTAAATTAATCATGTTCATGCTTTAATTAATTTAATTTTAAGTCTTGTAAAAATAATATAACTGGAAAAATAATAAACCTTGAAAAATAACTCATGAACCGGACCGTCTTTTTATTTTAACATGTGGGAACCGGACCCGTGATTAGAACCCATGAACCGGACCCGTAAATATCACCATACCCCGACCTAGGTCGGGGTTTCTTCCCCTTGCTGCTGTCGTGACAACATCATCACCAAACCGAGACCTTAAGGTCTCGGTAGTGTGCATATAAGCCAAGCCGAGACCCCCTTTGGGGTTCGGTTAGGCGTCGGCCACAACAAAAACACCCCTAAACCCATGATTGATTATACCCCATGATTAGTAACATGTTTAAATACTTGTTTTTAATTAGTTTATTAAAAAAATCGTGATTTTATGTGATTAAATAAATCAAAACATAAAAAGAAAAAGGTTAAAGGTTATACCAATTATGTGAACAAAAGGAGGATGATAACACGAACGATGTCTACTAGAATTGGATCACCAAAAATCAACAACACCCTCCTTGTGGTGTTTTATAACCGACAACCAAGAGAGGAGAGAAAAGGAGGCTAGGCTTTTAATATTTTTCTAATTTTTTGTAAATATGAAACGTGATTTCTCCTTTTTCTTGTTTAGTAAAAATGATGGGCTAGGCCCTTTTCTTTCCCTAATTTCGTGGCATGTGGGCCCCCAAAGGGGAAACCCGTTGTTTTTCCCGTGTTCTAATTATTTACGTGTTCTCGTGTTCGTAAATTACGTGTTCTAATTAGTTATCAATAGTGACTTAATATATTTATTCGTGTTCGTAATAAATATATATACATACATAATATTAGCTCGTGATTAATTTACATGTTCGCATGTTCGTGGTTATAATTATTATTGGAATAATTATCGTGTGTTCATACGTAATTAATACTTATCGTGTTATAACACGTACGTAATACTTGAAATTCTTGTTCGTGAAACGTAAACATGTTATAAAAGGAAAGTTCTAATCATGTACGTACTATCGTAAGGGTACTATTCATGGTAAAATCATACGGGTTTTACAACTCTTCCCCCTAAAAAGAATAATTCGTCCCCGAATTATAGGTAACGTTACTAAAAGAGAAACATACCCGAATCAAACTGAGAGGGTATGTAAGATAAAAGAACATGCAGGTGACATGGTAGAAGGAACGTGAAACATGACATGTCTTGAAAGGACATGGAACGTGACGTGACTGAAAGGACATATCTAATTGATAAGAGAAAACGGATAGAAGTCCGGATGAACTTGTCCATTTCCGATTGGCCTCCCTCTCGGAACGGTTCCTCTATGAGATCTTCACACATATGATAATTCTGGTCTTGTGACCTTGATTTAACAATACATAAAAGTTCCTGGTTTAACGTAATATGGATTCCCTGAATTTGATCGAGGGAATAAAATTTTACGTGCAAGGGTAACTGAAACGTTGTGATGCAAAACAATCTGACTTAATTGATAATTAGCAACGATGCGCGAGACATATTGAAACGTAGTACGTGAAAAATTTTGAACGTGATACGTGAAAAATTTTGAACGTGATACGTGGAGATATGGTGAGTGTAGTATGAGCAAACATATCGTGATCCATGATACGTGTAACATATCGTGAACGTGATATGAGGAACGTGGAATGAACATGACATGTGAAACATATCGTGAACATGGAATACAACTGTGGTAACGCCAAACGCTATAAGATGAGACGTGGAATGTGACGTGAAACGTCTGTCTGAGCATAGAGAGTTATACTAGACTTGAGTCTGATCTCTCAAGTTCTTGCAAAACTTCCCAGAACGAAAATGAACGCAAAATCGTAAGCCAGGATACGATCATGAACGTGAATAGTGTCATGAACGTGAGCGTGAAAGCAAGTCGTGGAATTAGAATAAGGACGTGAACGTAAATAAGGAGCACAAATGCGAACCTTTGTCTGGCCCGTTAACTGCGGGATTACCAAGTGATCGGATAAGCCTTGGCTGGAACATGTCCGATCAATTGGTTGGTTCAGAAATCCTTGCGGATGTAAGGATTCTACAGACTTGATCAAACTATTGGCAATAACACAGATAGCATCTTGCTTCTTCTGAGTTTGCGTTAATCTGGTAACCAAAAGCCATGGAGATCTTGTCCTATTTCTGTTCACCATTTCTGATGATGGAAAAAAACATCCTAGTCTGTTGGTGTTCTCACCTTTATGCATAAGCTGAGTAACTGTATCTTGCTTCGTAGAAACTTGATACATAGAAGTGTGCGAAACTCTGAGTCTCTGAGATTCGACTTTTCTTAGCGTAAGATTTTCTTGGAACACCTAACGTAGTGTAGGGTTCTCACCTTTATGCATAAGCTGAGTCATGGTAAGATTAATCCTTGAGAATACATGTGATTCAGTGTGTCACTGTAATCAACTAGAATTTATCTTGAAAAATTTCTGGATTGTCTTAGAATTTGCAACATAGTGCAAATGTGGTCTTTCTGCTGTTCTCCAGACTTTAGAGAATGTTAGGTTGTCATAGATAAAAATACTGATGAATTGGTTTATGAGTTTGTGGGAACTTAATTCATTAAGTCTATGATGCTGCTGGAGCATTTATGAGACTATTTCAAAAATCATGAATCTAACATGACCGAGTCGTGTACGAATAGCAGTCATGGACATGTCCTTCTCTTTCTCCCGTCACTGTTGGCAGCATGATCATGAGTCTGATCTTGGAAAGATGGTTAACACCCTAAAGGCAATTTGGACATGTCGTCAATACGTGAAGGAGAATAACGGTTATGGATGGTGATTTGTTTACATTGATGGTGGTCAACACATAATCTCATGTTACCGTCCTTCTCTTTGAAGGTTCTCCTGGAGTATATGGGAAAATTTTGTAATAATCTGCTGGTTACGCGAAAGAGGACTTCAGTGGTCGTGTCTTAACTGACAGCTAGGAATTTAGCAACCATGGCTAACAAGGCACATGCTTGTAAGCATAGATAATTTGTACAGATTTTCCTGATGGAAAATCAAGCTGAATGATTCAGGAGCCTGAACATTACTGTACATAATCATGAATCGTAGCATGGTGTGTTGTTCGTAGTCCATAATTAGGATAAAATTCACCTCGCATCTGTCTGAGGTAATGTGTTAGCAACTTGGATCTTATCATTAGGCTGAAGGAAAAACCCTCGTATACATGGGGAATACGAATGGCGTCTGATATGGTCATGAACAATGAGATATGGTTACAAGAAATGGAAGTGTCATCGGCAACGTGACAGTTCTCACTGTTGCGCCGGTAATGGTACTGAAATTCTTGTGGCCTGATTAATACATGGCACAACAAGATGGATATACCCTTGGAAGGTACCCTGAATTTCTTAGGGATATTCCAGAATTTGACTTGAGTCATGTGTCTTAATTCGTGTCTTGGAAATATAACCATGACATGTGTCATGACTGGTGTCTTGACATGTGTCTTCGGAACGTATACATGAGACATGTGTCTTGACTGTTGTCTTGACAAGTGTCTCGAGATGTGAAACAAATAGAACTACAAGTATTAGGTTATTTTGCCAAAATTGGCGAATCGATTGGACTACTGGTCCTTTGTATTTATGATTGCGTCCGTGGCCGGAGCTTCGGTTACGATTGCTAGGATAGTTGCTGTCATAGTACTGGTTACTATCGTCTTGTTTGTCAGTTCCATGACGGTCATTCTCATAACTGTGATTCATGTAACTATTCAGCTGAGTGACCGGCTGTTACCGGTTCGCACTCATATGACGTGTGACATGTAACTAAGAATTTGGGACATGATTGATGGAAATCTTCTCGTGGTGAAGCATCTTCTCGTCCAATTGCTTTGCTCTGACGCCTTTGTCTTCGTCTTGTGGGATCTCTAGGTTGTGAACAACATCAGCATCTCGTAGCGTCTCCAAACATCAGCAGCATCAACCTTAGTAACATCTCCGAGCTATGAGCGGCATCAATAATTTGTAGAACATCAACAAATGGAAAACGCATGAGATGATTTAGAATCGACTAGTGAATACTCATAGAGTATTGTAAGTGAAATACACATGGATTATGGTACGTGTAATACACATGGAATACTGTACGTGGAGTACACGTGGGATGCACATGAAATGATCAGTATGGGGTCGATCGTCGGATATGATTTAAAGGAAAAATAACTGGTTAAACGGTTTGAAAGACCATCATGATAACCTGACAATGCCAGTATATGTAACACCCCCAATTTCATGTCATAGCAGCGGAAGGGTCATTGGGTGTTACTATCATGGTTCAACCTCAATATCATAGAAAACGCCTCAAAATGAGTCGTTTTAACAAAACATACGTCCATTCATTTGTTTAAAGATAAAACAGTTTACACACGGTCCCAAATAGTTTTAAGTTTACACAACCAACCAAATGATAAAAGTTTCTTAGATTAGACATAGTTTAGAAAAGTGGGCCAAAACATTGATATTAAGCAAGTTGCGTGAAACCACCTTCCTTGAGTGCCTTCTTCATGGACCTGAGATAAAACATGCTATAAAGTCAACAAAAATGTTGAGTGAATCTATAGAGTTTAAATTAAATAAACGAACACAAGTATTCTGAATAAACCTTCCGTGGTTGACAATCATGTGGATCATACATAATTATCGTTGTTATTTCTATTTGCCTCGTGAAATTGAACGTTAACATATATATTTCAGCCCAACACACCTAGCCAAGTGCGTATATTTCTCTTATACAATTGCATCCGATGTTTCATTACTGGTGCATCACAACACCACGCGAGAGCTACTCGCGACCGGACTGGGTGTCACCCCGATAGATCTATCCCATAGTATTAGCGTTCCTTTAGATTAACAATTCACGATTCATGGGTCTTTTAAGGCTAAAACAAACTTACATAACAACTTTCATCTAAGCATACAATCGGGTCCTTTGTGTTCAATTTTTAAAGAAAGAGGGTTTACCACAACTTCTCGTTGTACCCTTCATTTATAATAATGTTTTCCAATAATAAGGGTTTCCACAACTTCTCGTCGTACCCCTTTTATTTTAATAAAACAAGCATGTTATCCCCCTCGCGGGTTTTATAAAACAAGTAAACATGTTAAAGCGAGGCTATAGACTCACCTTGGTACGATAGTAGAAATGTGACGATCGCCGACGATTTGTGATGCCCGTTAAACACGAAGACCGCAACCTACCAAATAAGGCGCGTTCGTTAATAAACGACTCAAGTATATTTATAATACTTAAATAATACAAAAGTCAATTTCAAATGACCATGAAAATCCAAAAAAAAAAAAAAAAAAATATAAGTGTACTACTATACCCTTTTATTCAACACTTATTCTTTTAAAAACTTACACCCTTGACATTGACCCGTCATAAGACGCCAAGTCAACGCAAGTCAAACCATCATTTTACTTCCCTCGGACCAGTAGCTAAGTCATTTATATAATGACTTAACACTTGAGTAAGTCACCATGTCCAATAGTGAATACTCAACTCACGCCACACAAGTATTGAACTACGTGTCCAAAATACCACTCAGCATGTACACTCCAAATGTACACACCAATCTAACCTATCTAGACATGTCCGATTTCGACGAAACTTGGTGACAAACTCACACATAATATGAATAAGACTCAGTTTAAATTTCATTCAAAAATATTACATCTAAGACCTTCTGCCCAACACACCTTCGTGTTACAAAAACCGGACAGTTTTACGCCTTCGACTTGTAAAACCATTTTGACTTATTTAAACTATTCCGTTTGCAAAACCGACACTCGGGTTTGAAAATAGACTCATGACCTGAGGTTTATCAACTTACAACAGCCCTTGAACATTTTTAAAACTCATTTTATAGTCCCCGAGATTCGTTCCAAATATCCACAACAATTTTCGGATTGTGCCGATACCCGTCTCCCGGTACACAAATACTAAAAGTAGCATAACTTTTCGCTCGTAATGAGTTAGAAGCTCTACTTTAGCTCAAATCGAAGCTAACGAAATTCTCTACGACCCTATCTTATTAGTTTACCAAGTTTATCACAGTAACAATTTCAAAAATGGCCTTAAAGTTACTGCCTAAAATAGCCTATCTAAAAATCATACCAAAACAATTTTTCGACCCATTCCAACAATTTCTATAGTCCTAATATGATCCTAATATCATAATAACACATCTAATTAACTCATAACACCCTCAAATTTAATCTTACAAAAATAAAATATATAAAAATCTTACATGCAACCAAAACCCACTATGAATATAATAATATTAACACCATTCATCACCATAAAAGTGGATCAAACATGGTGTTCATCATCAAAAATTGAAATAAAAATTTAGTGAATGCATGTGAAAAAAAATTATACCAATAGATAGCTTATCAAATTTCCAAGATGGGTCTTGTTTTAGTTTTTGAAGAATCAAAGTAGAAAATCAAAAATCTTGAGAGATTGTGGGTTGATGGTGGACGGCCAAATGAAGAACAAGGAGAGAGGATTTAATTTTTTTTTTTGTAAAATGAATTTTTAATTGAAAAATGGTTAGTGGAATTTCCTTATATAGTGGGGTGGGGGTAGATTTTGTCATATTTGCATTCTTTTGGTCCAAAGGTGTAAGTAAATAGTTTACATGGTAGGAAATGTAAATTGTACATTTTAAAAATATTTACGGGGCTCGGGTTTCGTAAAAATACTTTTCGAAAGTTAAAACGCTTCATAAAAATAATAATAAAGCTTCGACACGACTTAAAACGTAATTAAATCGAAAACGTCGAAAATATACAATATCGAGACAATCGATAATAAAACATAAATTTTTGGGCATCCGTCGGTATCGCGATCACTAATAGTTATCGTCATTCGTTAAAACGTAAAATGCGAGAAATAAGGATTAAATATAATAAAAATCATTTTCATGATTATTTGAGAATATAATATCGATACCTAACATATTCCTTGTCGGTTTTCATCTAATCGACATTCTTACGCTAGTTTCAAGTCATAACCTTCTCGGTTAGTCGATAAATTAAAATTCTAATTAAAGTAAACACGTAATACGTATTAGTCGAGATTAAAATAACGACCTGGAATTGACGGGTTGTCACATCATCCCCACCAAATTAGGATCTTCGCCCTCGAAGATCAACTTGCGTTCTTGCCCGATCGCTTGTTGAAATCAAAGAGATGAGGGTAATTCTTCCACATTTGGTCTTCTCGTTCCCAAGTAAACTCCGGTCCTCTTCGAGAGTTCCATCGAACTTTGACGATAGGTATTCGGCTTTGCTTCAGTTGCTCTTGGAGTAGATTAGAATATCATCTATGAAAACGATCACGAATTTATCAAGATACGGCTTACAAATGCGATTCATTAAGTCCATGAATACAGCAGGTGCATTAGTCAAACCAAAAGGCATAACCAGAAACTCATAATGACCATAACGAGTTCTAAATGCCGTAATAGGAATATCTTCCTCACGTATGCGAAGTTGATGGTAACCAGAACGAAGATCAATCTTGGAGAAAACACGAGAACCTTGAAGTTGATCGAATAAATCATCAATTCTTGGAAGCGGATAACGATTCTTGATCGTTAGCTTATTCAACTCTCGGTAATCAATACACATACGAAACGAACCATCTTTCTTCTTAACGAATAAGACAGGAGCTCCCCAAGGTGACGAACTCGGTCGTATAAAACCTTTATCAGATAGCTCTTGCAATTGCACAGATAACTCCTTCAGCTCGGATGGGGCTAAACGATATGGCGCACGAGCCACGGGTGCAGCACCAGGAATTAGGTCAATTTGAAATTCTACTTGCCTTGGAGGAGGAAGTCCAGGCAAATCTTCCGGAAACACTTCAGGAAAGTCACGGATAACAGGTACATCTTCAGCACGTTTCTCCTTCGGTTCTTTCTCCACTACTTTAGCTAGGAATAACTCACAGCCTCTTTCGATATACTTACGAGCCTTAATGCACGAAACGATTTTTAGTCGTGAACTACGACGATCACCTTCGATAACCATGGTCTTGTCGTCTAAAGGAATCCTAACTTTCTTTTCTCCACACAAGATAGACGCGTTATACTTGGATAGCCAATCCATTCCGATAATAATATCAAAACTTCCCAATTCGACAATCATCAAGTCTATTTTAAAAATACGGTTCAGAAGATTAAGAGAACATCCTAGGAGCGCACGATTTGTACTCACTAATTTACCATCAGCTAGTTCTACCTCATAACTCACGTTTAATTCGACCGGTTTGATATCGATTAAGGCACTAAAACTTGTAGACACAAAGCTTTTGTCCGCACCAGAATCAAATAAAGCTGTAGCATAACGGTTGTTCAGTAAAAACGTACCAGTGACAACTTTCGGGTTTTGCTTCGCTTCGGCTTCGCCCAACTGATAAGCTTTTCCCTGGTTATCACCACCACGTGCATTCTTTGGAGGTTGAGGGCATTGGTTCCTCATGTGTCCTTTACCTTGGCAGTTAAAGCACGTCACTCCCTTCTTTCCTGGTCCCCAACAGTCTTCAGTCTTGTGACCTAACTTGTTGCACTTTCCACACTTAGCACATTCACCAGTATGAGACTTCTTGCAGCGTTGACATCTGGTTCCCTTATCAGCAGTTGCAGCTTCAGTCATCGCATTAGCATTACCCCTCCTTCGGTTTTGATTTCTGTTGTGAGATTGACGGTTATCACCACGATCATCACTGTCATTTTCAGCTCTTCTTTTGTTGCCTTCAGAAACACCATCAGCCTTGTCTTGGATGATTTGACCCATTAGTTGGTAGGCCATACGAACAGCTTCATCAATGTTGGCAGGTTTAGATGAGGTCACATCCCCACGGATGTTGGTAGATAAGCCTCGAATATACTGCTCCACCTTCAAGTATCCTGGGTTAACTTTGTTCGGACAAAGTAGAGCTAGTTCATGGAATCTGTTTGTGTATCCATCGATGTCGGTACCCTTCAGTCTCAGCTGATATAATTCCTGTTCTAACCTTTGAATAACACTCCTTGGACAGAATTCCTCAGTCATCCACCCTCTTACTTCCACCCAAGGTGTAGCGTAAGCAGCATCCATACCCATTGATGCCATTCTTCCATTCCACCAAGTTAATGCTCGCCCTTGAAGAGTAGCAAAGGCAAACATCACTTTATCTCCTTCCTCACTTCCACTAAATCGAAACACGGATTCTAATCTCTCAAACCATTGCATTAACCCAACAGCGCCTTCAGTACCCTTAAAAGTTGGAGGTTTGCATTTCATGAACGAGGTATAATTGCACTTCTTGTTTTCAGGAATCACCGGTCTATCAGCATTACCAGTTCCAGCACCAGCATTGCCAGCTCCAGTATTACCAGTTCCAGTAGCGCCAGTTCCAGTAGCGCCAGTTCCTGTAGCGCCAGCTCCAGTAGCGCCAGCTCTAGTAGCGCCAGCTCCAGTAGCACCAGTTCCAGTAGCGCCAGCTCCAGTATCGCCAGCTCCACCAGATCCACCAGCTCCACCGGATCCACCAGCTCCACCAGATCCACTAGCTCCACCAGATCCACCGGCTCCATTATTCAAGTTTGCCATAAATGCATTCATAGATATCTGAAATTGATCAGCTACTATAGCACGTAACTGAGTCTCAGTCAACTGTTTTGGCGGCATGATCCTGTTACACAATTCACATCAAAATGAGTATTCATTCAACGCTTGTGATAACAAAACATGAATAACACAGAATAAGAATAGATAGATGAACAGAAACAAGAATGGATGATAGAACGAAGAATAGAATTTAGACAAGGAACGAAGATTCACGAGGAATGAGTCAAAGGACAGGGATTTCTATTGTGACAATCAGCGTAGTTTGTAAATCACGTATTAGTATTATAATAATCAAATAATTAACATTTATAAGTAAATGTAATTTCATTATGCTTTAAGCATAATTAATAATTAAATATGTATAACATATATATATACTTTTCTTATTCTCGTCCATTGGCCACTCGGAGGTTTCGCTTGCAGATGTTATAGTCAAAAGATTTCAAAATTTTATTTTTGGAAAATCTTTTCGTTCTCTATAACTTGAGCTCTGATGCCAATCTGTAACACCCCCAATTTCATGTCATAGCAGCGGAAGGGTCATTGGGTGTTACTATCATGGTTCAACCTCAATATCATAGAAAACGCCTCAAAATGAGTCGTTTTAACAAAACATACGTCCATTCATTTGTTTAAAGATAAAACAGTTTACACACGGTCCCAAATAGTTTTAAGTTTACACAACCAACCAAATGATAAAAGTTTCTTAGAATAGACATAGTTTAGAAAAGTGGGCCAAAACATTGATATTAAGCAAGCTGCGTGAAACCACCTTCCTTGAGTGTCTTCTTCATGGACCTGAGATAAAACATGCTATAAAGTCAACAAAAATGTTGAGTGAATCTATAGAGTTTAAATTAAATAAACGAACACAAGTATTCTGAATAAACCTTCCGTGGTTGACAATCATGTGGATCAGACATAATTATCGTTGTTATTTCTATTTGCCTCGTGAAATTGAACGTTAACATATATATTTCAGCCCAACACACCTAGCCAAGTGCGTATATTTCTCTTATACAATTGCATCCGATGTTTCATTACTGGTGCATCACAACACCACGCGAGAGCTACTAGCGACCGGACTGGGTGTCACCCCGATAGATCTATCCCATAGTATTAGCGTTCCTTTCGATTAACAATTCACGATTCATGGGTCTTTTAAGGCTAAAACAAACTTACATAACAACTTTCATCTAAGCATACAATCGGGTCCTTTGTGTTCAATTTTTAAAGAAAGAGGGTTTACCACAACTTCTCGTTGTACCCTTCATTTATAATAATGTTTTCCAATAATAAGGGTTTCCACAACTTCTCGTCGTACCCCTTTTATTTTAATAAAACAAGCATGTTATCCCCCTCGCGGGTTTTATAAAACAAGTAAACATGTTAAAGCGAGGCTATAGACTCACCTTGGTACGATAGTAGAAATGTGACGATCGCCGACGATTTGTGATGCCCGTTAAACACGAAGACCGCAACCTACCAAATAAGGCGCGTTCGTTAATAAACGACTCAAGTATATTTATAATACTTAAATAATACAAAAGTCAATTTCAAATGACCATGAAAATCCAAAAAAAAAAAAAAACAAAAAAATATAAGTGTACTACTATACCCTTTTATTCAACACTTATTCTTTTAAAAACTTACACCCTTGACATTGACCTGTCATAAGACGTCAAGTCAACGCAAGTCAAACCATCATTTTACTTCCCTCGGACCAGTAACTAAGTCATTTATATAATGACTTAACACTTGAGTAAGTCACCATGTCCAATAGTGAATACTCAACTCACGCCACACAAGTATTGAACTACGTGTCCAAAATACCACTCAGCATGTACACTCCAAATGTACACACCAATCTAACCTATCTAGACATGTCCGATTTCGACGAAACTTGGTGACAAACTCACACATAATATGAATAAGACTCAGTTTAAATTTCATTCAAAAATATTACTTCTAAGACCTTCTGCCCGACACACCTTCGTGTTACAAAAACCGGACAGTTTTACGCCTTCGACTTGTAAAACCATTTTGACTTATTTAAACTATTCCGTTTGCAAAACCGACACTCGGGTTTGAAAATAGACTCATGACCTGAGGTTTATCAACTTACAACAGCCCTTGAACATTTTTAAAACTCATTTTATAGTCCCCGAGATTCGTTCCAAATATCGATAACAATTTTTGGATTGTGCCGATACCCGTCTCCCGGTACACAAATACTAAAAGTAGCATAACTTTTCGCTCGTAATGAGTTAGAAGCTCTACTTTAGCTCAAATCGAAGCTAACGAAATTCTCTACGACCCTATCTTATTAGTTTACCAAGTTTATCACAGTAACAATTTCAAAAATGGCCTTAAAGTTACTGCCTAAAATAGCCTATCTAAAAATCATACCAAAACAATTTTTCGACCCATTCCAACAATTTCTATAGTCCTAATATGATCCTAATATCATAATAACACATCTAATTAACTCATAACATCCTCAAATTTAATCTTACAAAAATAAAATATATAAAAATCTTACATGCAACCAAAACCCACTATGAATATAATAATATTAACACCATTCATCACCATAAAAGTGGATCAAACATGGTGTTCATCATCAAAAATTGAAATAAAAATTTAGTGAATGCATGTGAAAAAAAATTATACCAATAGATAGCTTATCAAATTTCCAAGATGGGTCTTGTTTTAGTTTTTGAAGAATCAAAGTAGAAAATCAAAAATCTTGAGAGATTGTGGGTTGATGGTGGACGGCCAAATGAAGAACAAGGAGAGAGGATTTGATTTTTTTTTTTTGTAAAATGAATTTTTAATTGAAAAATGGTTAGTGGAATTTCCTTATATAGTGGGGTGGGGGTAGATTTTGTCATATTTGCATTCTTTTGGTCCAAAGGTGTAAGTAAATAGTTTACATGGTAGGAAATGTAAATTGTACATTTTAAAAATATTTACGGGGCTCGGGTTTCGTAAAAATACTTTTCGAAAGTTAAAACGCTTCATAAAAATAATAATAAAGCTTCGACACGACTTAAAACGTAATTAAATCGAAAACGTCGAAAATATACAATATCGAGACAATCGATAATAAAACGTAAATTTTTGGGCATCCGTCGGTATCGCGATCACTAATAGTTATCGTCATTCGTTAAAACGTAAAATGCGAGAAATAAGGATTAAATATAATAAAAATCATTTTCATGATTATTTGAGAATATAATATCGATACCTAACATATTCCTTGTCGGTTTTCATCTAATCGACATTCTTACGCTAGTTTCAAGTCATAACCTTCTCGGTTAGTCGATAAATTAAAATTCTCATTAAAGTAAACACGTAATACGTATTAGTCGAGATTAAAATAACGACCTGAAATTGACGGGTTGTCACAGTATATACCTCATTCTGGTTGCATAGAGAAACGCTAACGTGTGGTTAAACGAATTTCAACGATGATTTTCCTGAAAGCATGATTAATGAAAACCAACCATGACTATCATGAAAGTATAATTTACATGAATACCAACAGTGTCTTGCATGAAAACATAAACAACGAAAGAGACGTAAGACATAATCACGTGAAGACGAAGTCATCATTAAGAAACATGAAACAATCTATCGTGAAGGAATGTATAACATAATCAACATGAAACTGAAGTTAACCATGACAGTATGAAAACATACTTAACATAAAAACATAGTAACTTATGAGGGGACATGAAAAATTTTATGCCAATAAATCATGAGAAAATTTTTATGCATGAATGCATGATGTAGTTTATAAAAGCCTTTATATGTGCGAGGGGACGCCGATGGGTCGGTCCCAAAACAAAAACATGGCGAGGGGACGCCTATGGGTCGGTCCCAAAGTTAAAAGTTTCGATAAAAGCACATGCGACTAAATAGGGCCAGTCCTGTACCAACCATTACTTAGTCATAATTCCTGCAACAATGATACATGAAACATAATAAATGAAACTCATCTATCAAAACTTATCAGAAAAAATAATTTTATGTGACTAATTATGAACTATTGGGGTTCAGTCCACATAGCCACAGTTCACGAGGAACATCATGCATGAAACAATGACACATAACTAAATATGAATGACTGTTTTCCATCCATATTAGTAAAACAATATCGATGAAAACATCAAGGTTAAAACATCAAGGTGATGAAAACATCAAGGTGCTGAAAACATCATGGTTAAAACAACAATGCGCTGAACACATCAATACGTGGAATAACAAGTGTTGGTTTAGGAAGCTTCTGGTGACTACCCACTAGTCACAGGTCAAGTTTTAAAGCCTACAGGTCGAAGCCTTGGCTCTCATACCATAATTGTAACACCCCACTTTGATAAGTGGACCGTTACGCATGATTATGGCGTGTCATCAAAGCATGCAAGGTAATATGTAGTAAAACATACATGACCATAGGGTAAACCGGAATCAAACATCGGTTCCCATACATAAGCCCAAAACATAATAAAGTAAAAGAAATGAATGGAAGACTTAAACAAGCATAACTATATGAAGGCAAAAGGAGAAGAAGTCTATGGCAGCTTCCATCCTATGCATGTCCTCCAAAATGCTCGAGTCTGTCCTTGGGTACCTGCCGTTTTGGGACATGGAAAGGAAAGTAACGGCTGAGCATAACGCTCAGTACACGGATATACAAGTATAGCATGAATAATATAAGCATATAAACATGAAACATTGGAAGAAACTAAGTCTTGGATAACCTGGTTATATCTTAGTAAAACTGGTTTTATAGTTTGAAAAGTCTTATGTTTATCTTGTAAAAACTGTTTAACATATTTTACCATTAGCCAATTTAGGTCATGAAATATCAACGTGCATGAATACTTGGAGGGGTGACCTCGTCATGCAAATTAGAGGGGCTGCCTCTAATTTAATATACTGGTTCTAGGTAGGAGGGATCAGCTCCTTGTGAAGGATGCAAGGCACACACCACATTCACACTGAGTAATATGCTGAAAACATGTAACTAGGATGCACCCATACGCCCCACATGATAAATATAATAATATGGACAAAAGCTGAAGGGACGCCACGAGCAATCACTCCTCCGTGGGGAAGTCATAACACCAGTGCCTCTAGTGTTATGGTTATGGTACCTCCATAACTAGGTGAAACTGGTCATGCATGTATATGGCTTTAGGTATTCTAATTAAACATAAGCAATCAAACATATAAACTTATACTATGGGAAAACAGTTGGCTGCATACGGGGAATCCTAATAAGGAAAGAATGTCCATACTGAAAGGACGGGAATCCGTACCTTATGTCCAGTGAACGAAGAGAACGAACGGAAGATAGTCCTAATTCGGTATCACTAAGGCTACATAAATACATACGTGTATAAGTATCTGATTACTAAATACGTAACTGGTTTTATATCATGTCTTAACTTGTTTTATATGTTCATGTCATGTTTTACTGTTTTAAGCTTTATACTGTGTTTATCGTATATTCTGCCTATTCTGATTAAGTATTACTTGTATTTCATGTATTATTATACTTGTTGTGTAATAATAAGTAACTTTCTAAAAATAGCAGGTTTTCTAAAATAGAAATTTTCCAAAAATAGAAAGTTACCAAAAATATAAAGTTTCCAAAAATAGAAAGTTTCTAAAAAAAGAAAGTTTTCAAAAATAAAAAGTTTCCAAAAATAGAAAGTTTCCAAAAATAGAATTACTGCTTAAAATAGATAAGTTTCTAAAAATAAAAAGTTTCCATAAATAGATTAGCTGCCTTAAATAAATAGGTTTCTAAAATTAGAAAGTTTCCATAAATAGATATAAGCTGGATAATTAAGCTAATTATATAAGCATAAGTGTTTTCTGATTATTATTCTAAGTCATGTGATTATATAGTATAGTTTATTAATTATTACATGTAAATTAAATAAACTATAGGTTAAAGTATTTAATTAAATATAACATGATTTTAATTAAATAAGGTAAAATACTTAGGTTAAAACATGTATTATTATCTACTAATAATATAACCTAAGTCATGTAAATTAATTAATTATAGTCATGGTTTTAATAATTAATTAATTATATAGTCTAATTAAAAGATAAATACTTAGGTTAAAATTCATGTATTAATAATTAAATTAATAACCTAAGTCATGTAAATTAAATTAATCATGTTCATGCTTTAATTAATTTAATTTTAAGTCTTGTAAAAATAATATAACTTGTAAAAATAATAAACCTTGAAAAATAACTCATGAACCGGACCGTCTTTTTAGTTTAACATGTGTTAACCGGACCCGTGATTAAAACCCATGAACCAGACCCGTAAACATCACTATACCCCGACCTAGGTCGGGGTTTCTTCCCCTTGCTGCTGCCGTGACTACATCATCACCAAACCGAGACCTTAAGGTCTCGGTGGTGTGCATATAAGCCAAGCAGAGACCCCCTTTGGGGTTCGGTTAGGCGTCGGCCACAACAAAAACACCCCTATACCCATGACTGATTATACCCCATGATTAGTAACATGTTTAAATACTTGTTTATAATTAGTTTATTAAAAACACAATGATTTTATGTGATTAAATAAATCAAAACATAAAAAGAAAAAGGTTAAAGGTTATACCAATTACGTGAACAAAAGGAGGATGATAACACGAACGATATATACTAGAATTGGATCACCAAAAATCAACAACACCCTCCTTGTGGTGTTTTATAACCGGCGGCCAAGAGAGGAGAGAAAAAGAGGCTAGGGTTTTAATATTTTTCTAAATTTTTGTAAATATGAAACATGATTTCTCCTTTTTCTTGTTTAGTAAAAATGATGGGCTAGGCCCTTTTCTTTCCCTAATTTTGTGGCATGTGGGGCCCCAAAGGGGAAACCCGTTGTTTGTCCCGTGTTCTAATTATTTACGTGTTCTCGTGTGTTCTCGTGTTCATAAATTACGTGTTCTAATTAGTTATCAATAGTGACTTAATATATTTATTCGTGTTCGTAATAAATATATATACATACGTAATATTAGCTCGTGATTAATTTACGTTCATGATTTCATGTTTGCATGTTCGTCGTTATAATTATTATTGGAATAATTATCGTGTGTTCATACGTAATTAATACTTATCGTGTTATAACACGTACGTAATACTTGAAATTATTGTTCGTGAAACGTAAACATGTTATAAAAGGAAAGTTCTAATCATGTACGTACTATCGTAAGGGTATTATTCATGGTAAAAGCATGCGGGTTTTACATTTTTACTCGTTTCGGATTAGTAATAATTACTTTGTACTCGGATGTGGTCCTCCATATGTGTTTTGAATGTTACAACTTTGTTGTATAATGGTTAATATCTCTTTGCATATGATATGTGATCACTTTGCTTTGTGCTTGTGAGTGTTATATCTGTTTTACTGAATATATTCTATTTTTCGGGTCACTCCTGATCGGGAGTAAAATGCTTGACAAGTTTTAGTAATAACTTCTCCCTTGAGAAAGTTAAACATTTTTTTATTACCAACGTTTCCCTTGCCGAAGGGAGAGAAAGCTAAACATTTTTTATTAATAACTTTTCCCTTGCTGAACGGAGAGAAAGTTAAACAGTTTTTTTAACTTTTCCCTTGCTGAAGGGAGAGAAAGTTAAACATTTCTATCAACTTTTCCTTTGCCGAAGAGAGAGAGAGAGAAAGTTAAAAATTACATACGCTATCTTTGATTTTCCTAATTTATAAATAAGAAAACATGCTCAACACATTTATCACGAACTGTTTTTCCCTCGTAAGTGGGGGAGAGAAAGTTTTTTTTTATTATCAAAAATGACTTTTCTCTTGCCGAAGGGAGAGAAAGCCGGTACATCAGACATTTGAAAGAAAAAGATAAGAATTTCCCTTGTTGAAAGGAGAAAAAGTCGATACATTCCATTAAGTAAAAAACTACAAATAGCATTTTTGAAGGTTAATTGCATGCCAGGTTCGAGGGACCTCTCTGTCTCTCATGGTGAGCAACTTGTATGACTTATTCTGGTATGCCTCCTTCACTCGGTATGGTCCCTCCCATGTTGGTGCTAATTTTCCTTGTTTATCTACCTGTCTTGCTTCGTTTCCTCATAATCCGAAATCTCCTAGTCGGAATGCAACATGCCTCACCTTTTTGTTATAATATTGCTCCATCTTCGTCTTGTATCTTTCCTATCGGATAGCTGCCGTTTCCCTTTTTCTTGAAGTAAGTTGAGGTTGAGACGAAGTCCTTCCTCATTCTCCTTCTCACTAATCATCAGTGATTTTTTTGTCGGCATCCCTATCTCGGCCGGTATGATCGCCTCTGTCCCATATGTCAAGCTGAAAGAAGTTTCTCCATTGCTTTGCTTCAAAGAGGTCTGGTGGGCCCATAAGACGTGAGGAAGCTCATCCACCCATTCGGATCACTCTCGGCCTAACCTTGTTTTGATTCCTTCCATGATGGTTTTGTTAGCTCTTTCGACCAAACCATTTTCCTTAGGATGTGCTACAGCCATGTTGATTTTCTGAGTGTCCAAGTTTGCACACCAACTCTTAAAAGGATCATTGATGATCTGCTTACCGTTTTTCATGACAATTATCCTGGGTAATCCGAACCGGCACACGATATTGTCCCATACAAATTTCTTTACATCCTTCGCTGTGATCTTTGTTAATGGTTTTGCCTCTATCCATTTTGTAAAGTAGTCGAATAGCCATAATCACATACTTGACTTTTCCAACGGCTTCAAACAGCATACCTAAGATGTCCATTCCCCATTAGAAGAATGGCCATGAAGACATGAAAGACTTCATCAATTTTTTGGGATGTCTCGGTACCGGAGCGTGGACTTGATATGAATCACATTTCTTGATTTCCTCCCTTGCGTCCGTGTGCATGCTCGGCCAATAGTATCATGCTCTCATTGTTTGAGCCACTATGGATCTTGGTTTGAGGTGCATACTGCATGACCCCATGTATATCTCCTAGAACACGTAGCTTTCACGAAGGTCGTCTAGTCTATCTGGATATTGATGGGTATGAACATACTCGAGTCATGTTTGTGTTTATTGGTTTCACTTGTTTGTTGGAAATCAATGAGCCAATCTATCCTTAGTTTCTTCTGGAGTTCTTTAGCCTATAATCCATCATTTACAACAATGATGGTATGTTTATTAGGTTTTCCATTAAGGGTCAACCCATTATATATTCCTTTACCGAATTTGATTGAATTCTCAAGGTGCCTTATGAAGGGCAATGTCAGTTCACTGACGCTTGGAGTCTTGACTCCTTGGAATATGCCTTTGTCGATAGTCATTATAACACCGACATTCCCAAACCCTATGACATCGCCCAAGCTATGCAAAAACCCCGTGAGGTCTGATCATCATAATTCGTAAGTTTCAAGGAGTTACTCGTGATATTACTTTTTGGGAGTTATTGACTAGTGAGATTAATGATTGTATGTTGGCATGGGCCAAAATCATTAGGGAGAACGCGTTTTGTCTTACTGGTGTATTGTGTCGCTACGTCTACCCCATAAAATCTCGCGTACCTCATCGCTAGAAAGATAAATTTTGTCCTCTCAAAGCCAAACAAAAACCTTCCATATGACATGCTCCCCTCTCGCCTTTTTAAAAGGGTTGATCAAGACTTTCCTCACCTCGGATTGTCCTCATATGACCAAGTTGATAATGTGATGATTCCTATTCAAAGGAATCGTCCACGGAAGCCTAGGAGTGATATCGGTGCAAGGAGAAGTGTTCATCGGGAAGCACACAACGATATTGGCCAACAGTAATCTTCATCTCATCATGACGATGAAAGTGAAGCTAGTGCCGACGTAGGTTTCCCGAGTGATTCCACATCATCAATATACACTTATGTTGATGGTTTACCCTAAACTTATCGTCTAACATCTTCCACCTCTTCCGATATCCCTCAAACATAAGTCTTGAGACCCTTTATTGACAAAACCTTCAAATTTCAGAGGATGTTCATGACCACTGATCAAGAGGAGCATTCAAGTCAATTGGGAGAATGCTCAAGAACTTGGGAAAGAAGAAGAAATGATTCCTCTTGTATGATATTTTGGGTTTTTGATTTCAGTTTTGGTTATCTAGTTTAGCTTTAACTTAACTTTGTTTCTCTAGACATTTTTCTTGGATTATATGTTTGGATTGATTTATTCTATGTTATGGTTATGTTTTCGGGTATCCGGATTATATGATTATGTGCATTATATGTGCTTCCCAGCTTTATAGATTTTGGTGGATGCTCTTTAGGCTTAATGCAAAACATAGAAAATATGGATAAAGTTTGGATTTTTGAAAGTTTTTGGAAGTGTATTTTTCAAAACATTCTTTCCATGGTTCTTTGTTGTCCACGGATCGTTATATATGACGAACCGTGGAAATATTTATCGAACTGTGGGTTGATTTTTTAAAATCGAACCTCTTCTCCACTGTTCCCTCTCTTTTTCTATACATATTCATAACTTTTTTCTAAACACCGGATTTTCTCCTTAAGGGATAACATGCTTTAGGTTTTTACAAAATCATTTTAAAACCCTTTCCACTTTGGTTTATCCTTTCTCTTTTTAAACAACCTCTTCTTCATCACTCATCTCTCTAAACCTCAACCATGGTTTCTACAAGAGCTTCTTCATCTTCCAAAAACTCCACAACACAGTCACACAAAAGCCTCATAATACCAAAAAGTGGCTCTTGCTTAAATGCTCTTTAACTAAGGATAAGATGACTCCCTTACCAATCCTTATTTCTTCTTCACCATCTCCACCAAATGCTCCATGAAAAACTTCCTCTACCTATGGTACCAACCATCCCTATGGTTCTACCCCCTCTTCATTCCAATATAGGTTGAATGAGGCTTCTTCTCCTATCTCTCCAAGTCATTTCTTGGAATAAATTCCTCAATCTCTTTAAAGCATTCCTTACGAGGAAGATTTTGATGCTCCTTCCCCTACCTCTTCACTAGACAACATGATGAACTCTCCCATCGTGCCACCACCTTCACCTCAAAACACTACTCTCTTGGATATCCCCATCTACCACCTCATGGGTAACCCATATTTCTTTGATTTTCTTGAGGCACATGGTATAAATTTTCCATGTTGTCTATACAACAACTATCTCATTCACTCCCTAAGGATGAAAATGCATCACATGCATGCAACGTTGGAGCATATCTTATGACTTTTCTTTCTCCTCCAACTCCACCTATGGAGTGAGATGATGATCCATTTTTATGAAAATTTTAAAGTTATTGGGCTTAAGAGATCATCTACTTCAGTATATAATAGCTAGCTTTTGTAGTTAGTTGTTTTTATTATCTTGTATTGTTTCTTTTATTTTTTGAATTTTATTTCCAATGCATGTAGTTTCACGTATTTTTGTTTATGTATTTGAATCCTTTCTTATTTTTTGATTCTCTTCACACATCTTGACTAATTTCAATTTGACATTAAAATTGAACCTAATCTATTGTCACCTCTAAATTGATTAAAATTGAATCAAACTGTTATATTAATATTTTGTCACTATCAAAATCAATTTGAATGCGCTTATTTGGAGTGTGTAGCTTTTTATGAAACCCTAGCATAACACTATTGCTATTAAAGGTAGAAATCCAAGAATTGCTAAAATTTGAAAAATCTCTTGTCCTTTTCAAAATTTGGGAAAATAGTATTTTCAACCTACTGTCCATGGATCGTCAAATGATCTGGCGGTTCATTATTGATAAAGAACCATAGTGGTCGGTATCAAACCGTGAACATTGTGTCTCATTTTTTGTCTCTCTCTCTATCTTTGACCAATGTTGTAAAGATTCCTTCTTTTCTCTAATAACTCCAACATTTTTAGAAACCCTAATTTCATCTTCTACTTCTTGCTTGTTCTATTCCTTTATAAACCCCTTCTATTGGGTCTTTTCTCTCATTCCATCAGGTATTCTTCTCCTAAACAAAACCTAGACAATCCTTTGTCTCAAACCTCACTTTCTAAACCCTAAGCTTCCTCTTCAAAGCTTGCCAAAAAGCCTAAAATCTCGGTCAAACTAATTTGGTTAAAAAGGACAAGGAACTCATTGAGCCTTCTTTCCCCAAACTCTTCAAAAGTTTCTTCTCCCATATTGAGTATTGGAATGAGTCTTACTTTATCAATCCAATAACTGGAGAAAAGGAAGCTATTTCACCACCTTCTAAACTCTTCAACAACCCACAACTACTAACTTCAATTCCTACCCTGACCTCACAAAATTTTGTGATGGTGCCTTTTTCACCTCTTCTCCAAAATATCATTCTCCACCACCTCCCTCTTCTTCTAATGATGCACCTTCACCTTCTTTTGACTTCGCCATGCATCATGTAACCTATTGCGATTGTTATAGGTTCCAACACATTGAATTTGCTCATATTTTTGACAAGTTGAATTTTCTTGAATTTTTTTCACTTGACCTCCTCTTCCAGTGCTTGTACCCGTAAGTAAATATCCGAAAGAAATTCCCTCATCTTCTTCTACCGATTAATTCACATTGTGTGTCTTAATCCTTTGGGTCAAAATAATCTAAGCAAATCTTAAGTAGCTATTTTTATTGGAATAGTTATTATGCTTAGGTATTTTATTTTCATGTTGTAATATTCATATTCTTATATATGGATATTTTTATGTATGCTCCTTCATTATATAATATGATCTTTATGTGTGATTTTTGTTGATATTATGTTTTTCTTTATCACATATATTGTTGAGAGTTGATCATGGTTCAATATGAACTTTTCTTGTAGATCTAAAAGTTTAATATTTTAACTATTTGACATTATATCTTGAAATTAGTTGGATTTTTTTTCTTTCTCAAATCCAACTCATGTGAATTTATCTTGTCAAATACTCTCTTTGGACATTCTTAGCAATTACTTGCTATTTAATTTGACATTTATTTTCTTCCTCCCTCTCAAATTTCTCGCATTGATTTGCGAATTTCCTATACATGGGTACTTCTTTCTTTATACTAACCCTTCTATGTAGCTCGTCACCATAACTCGATCACTTGGCGCCCCAATCTATAGGGAGTAAGCACCAAGGGGGAGCCTTTAGCAAAGTCGAATTTTCTCTTCCTCAAGCCTTTTGCTACCTTTTTTGCTTCGACAAAAGGGGTAGAAATGGTAGTAGATAAACTCGTTAATAATTCGAAGACATTTGCTTTTACATAAACGAGTTTATAGTTTGTCTAATCAAAAAGGGGGAGATCGTTAATGCAAAGAATGCCTAAATACATTATTTAATAATCAATATTTCTATGTTTTGATCACGACAAAGTGTAACATTTATCGTTAAATATAATTGCAAAACGAATTATTTAACGAATACTACCATGTAGGTTATAATCAATTAAGGTTTGCATAAATGCACTTCTAACATGTTTAGTGATCACTGAAAGTGATTTACCTTAAAACTCACATTTTTTTAAAATGTGACAAAACATGTTCAAATATACTTTAATTTTAAGAAAATGTTTAATGAAAATGGAAAGTTTGAATATTAGATATTCCATTTTTGAATATTGGATATTCCCTCCAAGTTTAAACTAGCTAGATAAACTTTCTCCACTAAAGGACAAAAACAGTAGCGTAGTCTACGCCAAGATTTCAAATAGGGTCCGTGGGAACAATAATGAACCATGAGTAGATAGCCGTTGGCCTCTTAGTCCCTATAAATAGTGGACCATTTTTCATTCTCCTCAACAGTTTTACACTTCTCTTTTCTGCTTCTAAATCTTGTTTTTAATCATTAGTAAATGATCACTTAATGTGTTAAGTATGTTTACTTATGATTATCTCATTGATCCCCTTTCTATGTCTAAAGTAAAGACTACTCACATCCTTGTGAAGTGTTAAAAGATGAGCATTAATAAAAATCCCTCCTCTAAATATTTAGTCATGTTCATCAAGTTTATTAATTTGTGTCTCGTGTAAATCCAAGTTATGTGTATACTTGGTAGTGTAGTGTGTCTAAGTTTTCACTTGGCTTTAAAGTGATGCAACTATGAGTGTTGTGTGTCTAAGTGCTCACTTGGCTTTAAAGTGATGTGAGTATGAGTGTGGTGTATATATTGGTTCTATCTATGATTAGAACTCGACATCTAGCCTTGTGTCGGAAAAAGGTAACAGGCTACGAGATTAGAACTCAACATTTAGCTTCGTATCGGAAATCGGCATTAGAGACGTGTAAGCTTTTCTCCGCCGAATAGGGAGCTTGTGGATATAGTGAAAATATCGAGTATGTGTACTCGAGAAGTGGAGTAGGAACGAAGAGACAGCTTTGATGCCGAACCACTACAAATTCCTAGTGTATTTCTCTAGGTTGTTTCTTTCCTTACACATTACTTACTATTGTATTAAGTCAATAATAATCAAGATCTCTTAATATAGCAAATGTTTTTGAAACATTATAAATTGGCTAACTATTTTGAAACAAGTTTTTAAATGGTAAAAACTATTTAAACCCCCCCCCCCCCCCCCTTTTAGTTTCCACACACGTAATTATAGTTCTTGGAGTTTAATTCTTATGATTCCGATGTTTTTTTAAAATTTTATTCGTGCTTTTTGGGTTTCCTCTGCAAGTCTTGGATTTAAGGGTGAAGATATTATACGTTTTGTCATGGATTTACGGTGATGATGATGAGAAGATGAAGATGATGCGACGATAACAATGATGAACATGCGACAATGACGCATCCATGACGATGATGATAATGTGACGATCACCATGACAATGATGTAACGGATATTAACATGCGGAGATGATTAACATGTGACGATGACGAGGATGCAACAAGGATGGACTATTGATAATGATGATGATGTCTGAACTTACGATGATGGTGATGATGATGATGCGAGGATGATGAACTTGCCATGATGATGCAACGTTGATGTGATGATAATGAACTTGCGATGATTATGATGCGACGATGATATACTTGCGATGATGATGATGTATATTTATGAATATTAACTTGCGACGATGGTGATGCAAAGATGAAGAAGATTATCATGCATATAAACACTTTAGATGCAAAGAATTTGAAACACGGAATGAGAAGCAAAAAATATAACTAATTGGACGGACTGATGAAGTGAGGGTGGTAGACCAACGACATGGCACCTCGGAGCGCCAACATGAAGGTGCCAGTGGTGATGGAGGTTGGTGGTGAGAAAAGAGCAATTGTTTTCTTACTTTTTCAAAACACCATGATCATCCAAAAAAACTTACATAAACACATCACATTAGAAAAAAAAGTTAGAGAATTTATAAAAAATGAAAGTATGAATTGAGAGAAAAAATGGGAAAAAATGAGGTTAAACTTTGTACTTAGAGGGCTAGGTGTCGTAACACCAAACCAACACCACGTCAGTAAAAAAGTACAGCCACATCAACATAACATCAACCAACACCAATCCCTCTAATCATAACACCAAACCTGCACAACTTTTCCTTTTTTTCTTTATAAAACCCCCTCAACATTTATTTCATTCTTTAAACAAACTATCCATGTCATTTATAATTAAAATACAAATTAGACTAAAAAATAAATTAAAAAAACATACTACAAAACATAACACACAACAGGTTCTTTTTTGGGCTTATACAATTATAAATGATCTTATGTTTCTTTGTTTTGAGCTTATATAATTATCTTGGCATATATGGGCCCCAAAATACCTATACGAACATAACTAGGATTTTTTTTTAACCTCCTCCAACCCCACCTACGTTGTCTTCTTCATCTCTCCCTGCAAAAAAGGGTTTTATATTAATCAATCTTACCATCTTCTCCATCTTCTCCATCTCTTGCAAATAATGGCTGAAAATGACAAAGAGTGGCAGCAAATGGCAAACACGAAACATGGGGAGGTAAACATTTTTTTTACACTTTCTATCCCTGACGCGCGTCGGCGTTGGGTCTTTGACAAGTGCGGTGTAGTAACACCGGTGACGCCAGGCAACGCGCGTTGTCGGCGTTACGTCACCTAACCCTCTTAAACACTTAAACAAAGGGGTAACATAAAAATTATGTTGCGGATATGAAGAAGAAAATAAAAATCTTTAAAGTAACCTTGTTTCAAGTTTCAAAAACGAATACACTGACAATTGAGAATCGTTGGCTGATCATTTGATTAAAATAAAGTGATCAAGGATTGGTTCAAAGTATTCAACTTGACTATGTTTTTTTGGGTAAACTGCAAATTTTGTCACTATACTTTGCAAAAATGGCAATTTTGCCACCGAGTGCAAATTTCAATCAATTTTGTCACTATACTTGAAAATATCGTGCGATTTTACCACCGAGTTAACGTTTGCTAACTTTCTTTAACTTTTGGCCGCTAACTCTTCATGCACATGAGGGCATTTTCGTCATTTCAAGTCACCCTTTTATCCCAACCTTTCTTTTATAGAAATTTTTATCCCTGGAATGCTTTTTCCCCACTTTAATTTTCCTAAAACACCACCACCACCACCAACATCGTTGCCGCCATCCACCAACACCACACGCCGCCAGAGACGGAGCTAGTGGGGGGCTGACGGGTGCTCGGCCACCCCCAACTGACCCAGCTAGACCACTTGTAGCTTCATTTTCTGGTCTACGTTTCACAAAGACTTTAGGCTTGGCCCCTGCCATAGCCGAAACTTGCCATAGCCGAAACTGATCACGCTTGAAGGCATCAAACAAAAGAGGAGCATCAATAAGGTTGTGTTTATGATGGAGAACATATACATCGTATTGGCAAATTGGTTTTTTTCGTTTCTTTGATGAAGAAGAGATGGTTATGTTCTTTGATGAGGAAGACAAACCAGTAGTAGATATATGTTTATCTTTATGTGTGGGCCAAAGAAACGTTTGGATTTATTAGTAGATGTAAAAAATTTATTTGAACCTTAAAGTTAAATATTTAACAAAGTTAGCCCTCAATCTAAGTATGTTGTTCATCTTTCCGGTTCTAAACATGAGCTCCTTCTAAATTTCTGACGTACCTATTTGCTATCGTATGAGGTACCTATATTTGCTATCGCATTTGTTAATTTTTTGATATTAAAAAGATTAAGACACTCGAAAGGAGTGCACAAGTTTTCATTACTATTAGTAAAATCGACTGAAACTCGATCCTTTTTATGAAGATTCGTAGTATTAATTATTTATTATTCGTTTGTTACTATCGTATAGAAAAAATTTCAGCCCCCCTTAACTCAAATTTCTGACTCCGTCCTTGCACGCCGCCTAATCGAATTTTAAAACATACACCAGTAGAACAGCAGACGGGTTTATCATAAAAACATACACCAGCTGGGAAGCTTTGTCTGTATGCAAATGATGGGAGTTTGATTCATGACACAAGTTTTGCTATAAATGGTGGTCGAGGCCCGAGGTGATGATTTCATTGGATATCATAACCATTTCAATAATATATATGAGAACCCATAAAAAGCCCATCACAATTGTAGAGATGTTAGGGGTGCTTCTCTGTATCTACTGGGACCCACACATCTTGTTGTCTCCCGCCTTCTGCCATTGGAGGCGTGGTTATGTTTCTCGTCATTAATTATATTATACTATTCCCTCCGTCCCATATTAACAGTCCACTATACTATTTTGGACGTCTCATATTAATAGTTCAGTCCAAAAATAGAAAAGAAATGTAGATTAAGTTTACTATATCACCATCACTTGAGGGTATTATTACAAACAATAAAGAAGTTGTAAGAAACGGTATCGTTTCGGCTTTTTGCATGTCGTTTTTCTTTGAATTGTGTCGTTTCACAATCTTACATAGGATGTGTTATTCACGGGTTTAAGTTGGATCATGTGAACCCAACTTAAACCCGTGAATAACATGCATCACAAACGTTAATTTTAAGAGCTCGATCAAGGGTCGAGGCTACAGTATATTTAGGATGAGCACGGTATCGGTACCGTACCTCGAATTGGTTGTACTGATTTTTTCTCGAGCATAAATTAATAGTACCGGTATCGTACCGAATGGAATTCGGATATTGGTACCGGTACCGGGATATCGGGATTTTCTCAGTTTTTTCGGAAAATTCTCGATTTGATACCGGTCCTGTACCGAATTAGTGGTACCGATTTTTTTTCACCTTATTTCATAGTACCGGTAACGTACTGAACATGATTCAGATACCGAGAATCGGTTCAGTTTCGATTTGATTTCAAAATTTGAGACGAAATGCTCCTCCCTACTAATACCGTAAATAGCAAAAGATCTATCCATTATCCATTGTAGTCTCGCACATTGAAATTATACAACATATGTTAATAAGTATATTTTTTATTTATAAAAATCATATAAAGCATGATAAAAAAAACGATATATGTGGATACAAAAATTATACTTCGTTTGATTTATGTGGATACAAAAATTATATTTTTTTATAAAAAATCATATAAAGCATGATAAAAAAAATATACTTCATTTGATTTAAAGAATGACATGCTTTCAAAGAGTGTTTTAATCCATTACTAACACTAAAAGAAAAAAAACAAATGTTCTCAAGAGAATTTAGGGTTTGTTTGGTTGATTTTTTTATTAAATTATATTTAATTAACATATGACTTAATGCAGATAGTTTTAGTTTTATTATTTAATATTTTCAGACATTTTATTTTATTAAGTCACAAACAAACAACTTTTTTATAACTTAATAAATTCAGTTTTCTTTATATTAAGTCACTTAAGTTCTTATCAAACACCACCTTATAGTGAGATTATAATATATATTAATCTTTGTAGCAAATGACGTCGTATGCTACATTTTAATGTCGTTTTATTCACATGCAGTTGTCGTTTAGGAAACCTCAACGAATTAGCATGAATAAAATTTCATCTTTTACAAAACAGCCATTTTATTTATGTGATATATTTAAAAACAGCCTTAAACTTTAAAGTATTTACATCTTTTTGGTACAACAAAATTTATCTATCAAATACGATGCGTATATTTATCGATTCTTTTAAAGAAAAAATGCAGTTGAAAAGATTGTCAAATTGCGAACCAAACAAGCCCAATATTGCAATGCTTATAATTTTATAAAAAATGTTGAAAGTTAATAACAATTCAAATATCCTTTTATCGAAATGGTCCTCGAGGTTATTCGTTCCTTACAAGGTCAATCATTGACGTGAACAAGTTTTTGTTTTGTTGGTCAACAGTTAGTCGTTAGTCTTTTACCCTCCGCTGCAAAGCGCGGGTTATATACCTCGTATATATATTAAATGTTGAAGGATACGGTGTCGTTTAGAATGTTTTGATGTCGTTTTATTCTTTGGCCTTTGTCGTTTCATAAACAGAAAAGGAACCTCATTAAATCTTTTAAAAATATATTTTTTAATACCCTTTATATTTATGTAAACTGCTTTACACTTAACTATTTACAACTTTTTAGTGTAATAAATTATATTTGTCAAATATGAAACTTATAACTACTTATTCGTTCGAAAAAAGAAAATACTATTGAGAAGATCGTCGAGTTACGAACCAAACAAGCCCAATATTCACATGCTTCGAACATACATACGATCTTATAATAATGTTTGCATTTAATATATATACTTAAAAATTCTTACAACAATAGTTTTTGAGGTTATTTGTTCATTGCAACGTCATCCATTGACGCGATTTTTTTAGAAAATAGCCCCATACATAATGACGTGTTACAAAAGTAACTTTAGATTTTGTAACTACTTACATCGTTTTTACATAACAATGTTTATTTATCAAATATGAAGCGTATATCTATCAAATCTTTTGTTGAGAAATAATGTTGAAAAGACCATTTAATTACGAAACAAACAAACACAATGTTGCAATATTTCTTACATACATATGATTTTATAAAAATGTTGAAACGTAATACACATTCGAAATATATTTTTATCAAAATAGTGATTGAGGTTATTCATTCCTTTCAAAGCCAGTCATTGACGTAAACAACCGTCGTAATACCGGTCCCTGCAACTATTAGTCATGCACCTTCTGCGGCAAAGCACAGGTTACATACCTCGCTTTTTAAAACACTTTAACACAAGATTTAATAAATAAGTTGGGTTTAAAGTGAATTGTTAAGTGGTACTATAAAATTGAGAAAGGTGCTTACATGGTTAGTTGGTGATCGGAGATTACTGGGAATTGGTCAGTCGAATTCCCACGGGTGCTACGTCATTTTGACACACAAAACTCATGTTAGCATGACATACCACATCCTCCTCACTTTGGCCTTACCACTACCTATTTTTTCTCCCTTTTATAATAAACTTAATTCATTTCTTAAAATAAAAATAAAAATACAAATTACAATACGATATGAAAAAAATACGGTTACTGGAAAATTCAAATTAAGCTACTCATTTTTTTTGGAATCCGAATCATTTGATTCTGCAAACGAATAACGCAACAAAAAATACTCAGCTCTTTCTTTCTTGATCTGTTTTTCCAACTCTTTTTGTTCCCTTTCTTCTTCTGCTAATGTTTCACGTAATGCTTCTTCATCAAGAAGCAACTGGTGTTCTTGTTCCTCAGTAAGACGGAACGCAGCAGGTACCACGTATTCTTCTTCAACAGGGCTCTCTGGTTCGTCAAGTATTTGGGTAAGGCTGTGGGGGGAGTGATTCAGGGACTGATTCAGGGACTTTTTCCAGCGTCGATTGGTTGCTTACAGTTGCTTTTCGTTTGTTTTGTTTCTTGTTTCCAGAAGAGTTAGTTTGAGACATGTTTGTGAGTGTGTTTTGTATATGAGAAAATGCAAGTAATATTTATAATGAAAATATAGCCGTTACACAGTGAAAATACATAGCCGTTACGCAGTGAAAAGTAAACTACGAAATTAAAATTACATCACAGAAATAAAAAATACTATACAGAAATACAAATCAACTAAACAAATTCAAATGAAATAACTTAGGCTCCCAGACTGTTGGAAATACGTTTTACGTATATAGAAAGTCTCGGTCACTCCAACAATGTAGTTATAGGCTCGTAGTAATGTTAAGTTTCATATATTAAATAGCCCGACCCATGAGCATGTTCATGGGCCGGAAGCCCAAGTCCATTAAGGACTTGGGGTATTTAAACCTCTTTCCACCATGGAAAGAGGTGTTGGTTGTTTTCATTTCTTGTTTTCAATATAACAAAGTTCTTTCATTTCTCTCTCTAAGTTTCTCTCTCTAGAAAACATCAACCCCCTTGTTTCACAAAGATTATCATTGTTCTTCAATTGGTATCAAGAGCATGGGATGAAATATAGGTTTGTTTTTGGTGTTGCGTATTGTTTTATAAACATTTCGTAGAGTTCTTGCCGAATCTTCAAATTTTTTGTGTGTTTGATCGTAGTTTCAAGTAGTGTAACATAGTGATTCGTGTTATAGTGTTTTTGGTATCTTGGTTTTGGTTAAAACACAATCTTTCTTGGATCAAAAGTGCAAAAAGGTATTGTGTTCTTCTTTCCGAAATTCAAGCAAACATCTCCATCGGAAAGTACAAGTGAAAAAGGGCTTCTATCGCAATAACCATCACCATCGGAAAGTGACTGGTTCCACATTGCGATACTGGGATTTCTATACTTATTCCGATCTGGACATTCCGATCGTTCTTTGCGATCTGGGATTCCGACGGTTATAAGGAAGTTTTAAGTCGTTACGCTGCCTAATTTTTGTCAGCTATATTCCGATCTGAATCTTTCCGATAGGACTTTGCGATCTGAACATTTCGACAGCTTTGCATTGCGATCTAGGCATTCCGATACCATCATCATTCCGACAAGGTTACATTGCGATCTGAGCATTCCGATCTGAAACATTCCGACAAGCACTTTGCGATCTGAAATCATTCCGACAGCTTTGCATTACGATCTAAGCATTCCGATAGTAAGATATTGCGATCTGGGTATTCCGACAGAAAGAACATTTCGATAGAACATGTTTTTTTATACTTAGTGGATTTCTTCTATTTGGCAATTAATTTGGTAATTTGGTAAATTTTTAAAAGCAAACACAACAACAAGATAACAACATCTTTTAGTTAACAACACAAAAAACTCATAACCTTATTTCATTGTTCGATCATCTTTGATAATCTTTTTAAAGTGATCAAAATGAATCCGAGTTCATTAATGCCTCAAATGATATCCCTTACGGATATTTCCGTCATTACGGGAACGGATAATCGCCCTCCAATGCTCACTAAAGAAGTCTTTGAAGCATGGCAAGGCCGTATGATGTCATACATTAAGGGAAAACCGACATAAGGGAGGCTTATGGTCAAGTCAATTCTAAATGGTCCACTTGATTATGGTACCATCGTGGTTAACAATGTGACTCGACCACGGGAGTTTGAAGAACTTACACCAGCTCAACAACTTATTGTCGATGCAGACGAAAAGGCTCTTCAAACCATTCTCCAAGCTCTTCCACATGACATCTATTGAATGGTAAGTCAATATACGGTTGCAAAGGATTTATGGGAACGTCTAAAGGTTTTGCTACAAGGTACGTCTCTTACAAAACAGGAACGGGAATGTCAGTTGTATGATCTGTTTGATAGGTTCACGTACAGCCCAGGGGAAACGCTTCACGACTAGTACTTCAGATTCACTACTCTAATGAATGATTTGAATGTATACAATCTCGTGATTGCTCCATTCCAGGTTAACACCAAGTTTTTGAATACTTTACCTCAAGCTGAATGGGGTGAGTATATTACCGATGTTAAGTTAACCAGGGATTTGCATAAGTGCAATTTGGATCAACTCTATGCTTTTCTCCAGCAGCATGAGAAACACGTGATCATGCACCGTTCACCTCGAGATATGTACCCTGATTCTCTAGCATTGATGGCTAATCAACCAAGCTTGTCATATAACAACACTCCTTATATCATGGGACACCAAGCTTATCATCCATCACCGTACCTGACTCCAAGCTTCCCCCAATATTTGATTCTACCTCAACCACCCACCTCACATCAGCAACAATATCGGTTTAATGCACCTTCGTCTCATAGAGAACCACAAGCATCACAATATGCCTCACAACCTCACCTATATTCACCAGCAAGCATTGCACCTTATGCTCAGTCATCATACCCTTCTTATCAAGAAAATGCAGCATATCCATCAAGCTATTCTGACCACATGAGTATTCCTTCTAGTGCTTATGCCGCTCAACAAGACCAAGCAATGTATTGTGATAATGATGAAGTTCCCATTCCTGAATTCAAACAAGGAACTGACCCAGTTGAAGTGTTAGCCACTATGTCTGCTTATCTCACAAGGACATTGAGCCAACGAGGATTTAGAGGACCAGCTCCTACTAACAATCAGCTGAGTAATTCATCCAATTCTCGACAACAAGCTACCATTGAGAATGGCAGGGTAATGGTTCAACCTATACAACCTAATCAGGGGAGACCCACTACATCAACCACCAATGCACGCATGGTCAATCCTGCTCCAATGGTCAAAACTCCTCCACGGGCTAATTCCACAGGTAAGTTAAGAATGGTTACATGCTACAACTGTAAGGAAGAGGGTTACATGTCTAGGGATTGCACAAAACCCAAGAGGAGAAGGGATGGTCAATGGTTTGCAGAGAAGATTTATTTGGTGAACGCTCAGGCACAAGGACAGGAACTTGATGAAGAGGAGCTTGCATTTCTTGCTGATCCAGGGATTGCGGAACAAGAAGTTCTCACTACACAGAATGCAGCATACCAAGCAGATGACCTGGATGCTTACGATTCAGACTGTGATGATCTTCAATCTGCTCAGGCAGCTCTTATGGTAACTATCTCTAGCTTTGGGTCAGATAAAATATCTGAGGTACCTACTAATACCACTGATACTAGTATTCAACACATCAAGTTGGGCAAGAGGGTGCTGATCCGAATGAGACTTCGATGGTGAGTCTTTCAAATGAGGAGACAATTAATGATAGCAATATCAATGCAAGTCCCCAGACTTTGAGTGAATCACAACCGGGAGTCATTTCGCATACGCATACTCCTACTCAACAAGATTTGGTCATGGTTCCTGCAAAATTACTTAGCCAAATGAATACTGCACTCTTAGAAACCCTAGCTAAGAATAAGAATTTGTCTGCTGAGCTCGCCTTATGCAACGAAAAAGTTCAAACTTTGGAATTACTTCCTTCGTCCAATGTTCTAACAAATCCCGAATATGATCATTTTCGAAACAAGCAAATGGGTCATTTGCAAGAAATTGAAACCTTAAGAGCAGATCTTTCCAACGAACTTAAAGAAAAAGAGTTAGTGGTCACTAATTTTTATAAACTTCAAACGAATTTTGAATTACTCGAGTCTAAAAAGAATGAAATGGAAATTAATGCGGCTAATAAGATTAGAAGTTTAGATTATTTGCTTTTAAGACAATACGCTGCCTCTCAACTAGTGCACTTATTTGACGCATCGTTTAGAGAATTTAACTTATCGCGTCAAAAAGACCTTCCCCCTAACCCACGGTATGCAAGACAAGCTTTAATCCATAGTCCAAGACTTTATAATGCAACCCAATTAGGATTGGTCTTAGATCCGATTGTTATTTTCGAGGATCGCACCAATAAGGATCTAGTTGATGAGAATCGGTCATACAACTTTGCAAAATATCCCCAGTGTGATTATTTTAAAATGAATCAGGAGCTTGCAAAAACGGACTTTAGAATTCGCTTCCATATTGATAAAGATCTCATCACAGCACCAACCTACATGTTAAATGAAGAAAACCCTAGTACACTTCCTACACTTGTCAAAATGGAAGGACCTAAGGAAATTCCAAAGGATCTTCCACCTGTTAGCACTGTATGGATAAACTTGCAAGAGATTAATCAATACTTTGCTAGTTTTGACAAGGTCATCCAGGAATGTACGACTTCAAACGGTCTAAACGCCGGAGAATGGGCTTTCGAACACATGAACGAGGTGTTTAAGAATGAGATCAATCCGTTTGTCGAAAGTCTAAAAGGAAGTTTTGCATCTCTTTCGGAAAAACTCGAGTTTGAAATTAAAGAAGTTCAAAAAGTGTTTTATGAAATGGACACCGCTTACGAACTACAATTAATTGAAAAGGAAAAGATTTTATCCGAATATGACTGATTCTTGTCCCAAGTAATATCGTGTGATGTGCTTACTACTGTGAATGTTAATTATTCGAATGAGCTTACATCCGCTATGAATAACTGTGATGCTGTGAATATATGTGATGATGTGCATGATCTCTCTGTAAATGTTGCTGATACTGTAAATGAGGTAGATAATCATTCTTGTCACGAGTCTAACGCTGAATTTTTAAAGCTTCAAGACAATTACAATTTACTTACAAAACGCTTTAATCAACTTGAACAACATTGTATATCTTTAGAATTAAAACAGCAAACTCAAAATGAGGATCTTTTGATAACAAATGGTTGTGAAAACAGTGTTGAGACGAGTGACAAGATGATTGAGATAGTTAAAACATTAGAGGAAGAGATTATGAGATTAAAGAGAGATGTATCATCGAATGAAACACTAAAATTGGAACTAGAGGCTGCAGAGTCTAAAAACCAGGACTTAGAAATTAGACTTTCGTCTATTCTAGGGGAGATGGATCGGGCAAGACAGAGACTATCCGCTCTTTATGGTTCAATAGAAGAACGCTTCGCTTTTAATGCAGCACAGCAACAATCTTATGTTGAACAACTGAACCAAAAGTATGAGGAAATCTCTGACTTAAATATCCAGCTCATTGACAAAAACATGGTATTGGCTGAGTTAAAGGAGACACTTCTTCTCACCCGACAAGAAGTTGTTAATAACTTAGCTACCAACTCTGCACCGTCCTCTAGTGCTCCATCAACCAATTCAGTAGTGCTCTATAAGAACCCGCGCCATAAGAAAAATCCGGATACTTACGATGTTTATATGATGAATGCAATTAAGCATGTGGACCTTGTTAGGGATATTTTAGATGATTTGTATGCGTTAGATCCCTCAAGCAGTCACTATTATTCAGCTCATGCATATATTCAGCGAGTTCAATATTGCTTAGCATATTTGCAATACATAGGAAAACCGGGTTCTCCACTACTCACTAATCGACCCATTGCTGTAACTCCATTCAATAAGACCCCAGGAGCAAAACCGTCATTGGCACCATCAACTAAGGCACCGTTAAAATCTGTTGCTAATGTTCCCACTTTGCCTTCTATAGGATTAAAAGAGTCTACTAGGGCTAAAGGATCGCCACTCAAGAAAGATAAGATCAAACCCTCCACTAGTAGTACCATCAAGAAGAAAGTAGAAGCTCACCCTAGGAATGTTATTTCAGATTTAAATAAAAAGAATCATGTTGCTAAGACTAAAAGCTCTGCGCCTGTGCAGAAGTATAAACCATTTGTGAATTCTAATTTGAAATGTTGGAATTGTAATGAATGCATGTTTTCCCAACGTCATGATTTGTGTCTTATTGATCATGTGAATGAAATGAATGCCATTAGGAATGATGTTGAATGGAAGCCAACTGGGAGAACTCGTACCCAAGTTGGATGGCAATGGCGTCCCACTGGTAGGACCTTTACATTAGATGTAAAAATGTGCCCTTTAACTAGGAATGCATCCATTGAGGTTAGGTCTCAGCGTCCTTTAGTTAGGCACACTAGCACTAAAGTATGGAAATCGCGCCCTTTAATTAGGTCAGCCCCCACTATAGTGCCTATCAGTGAAGAAATACCTCGGGATTTAAGCCAACTTGAATCTACACCACCAACTAGGAAGAAGGCTAGGAAATCTAAGAAACCTAAGGTTAGCAAATCTAAGATCATTAAATCTGTACCTGCTAATAACAAGGAACATTCAGATTCCGAAACCTATACATTGTCCTCGTATGGTGATATTTTCAGGTGGTCCAAATCATCCTCTGGTATTTGGACTCCGGTTGCTCAAAGCATATGACCGGAGATCGCTCGATGCTCCGAAATTTTGTCAGCAAGTTTCTTGGAACAGTAAAATTCGGTAATGATCATATTGCAAAGATAATGGGGTATGGTGAATATCAGATTGGAAATGTCACGATTTCAAGGGTATACTATGTAGAAGGTGTTGGTCATAATTTATTTTCAGTAGGACAGTTCTGTGATTCCAACCTAGAGGTTGCTTTTCGACAACACACTTGTTTCATCCGCAACTTGGAAGGAAAAGACTTGTTGAAGGGGTCTCGTGGTGCAAATCTTTATACTTTGTCCCTACAAGACATGATGGCCGCCTCTCCAGTATGTCTTCTCTCTAAAGCATCTAAGACCAAGTCATGGTTATGGCATCGCAGATTATCTCATCTCAACTTTGATGCTATTAATCATTTGGCTAAAAACGAATTAGTTCGTGGTCTTCCAAAACTCAAATTTCACAAGGACCATTTATGTTCCGCGTGTTCAAGGGGAAAAGTACCAAGAAATCATACAAGCCCAAAGCTGAAGACACCAATCAAGAAAAACTTCATCTTTTGCATATGGATCTTTGTGGGCCAATGCGAACCGAAGGTGTGAGCGGTAAGAAATTCATCCTTGTTATTGTGGATGATTTCTCCAGGTTTACATGGGTTAGATTTCTACGTACAAAGGATGAAGCACCGAAGGCTATCATCACTTTTCTGAAATTCATTCAGGTACGTTTAAATACTACTATCCGCCGAATTCATACAGATAATGGAACAGAGTTCGTCAACCAGACTCTTCGTGATTACTATGAAGAAGTTGGTATTTCACATGAAACATCCGCTGCACGTACTCCACAACAAAACGGTGTCGTTGAAAGACGGAATCGTACGCTTATGGAAGCTGCTAGGACTATGCTGATTTATGCGAACGCTCCATAATTCTTGTGGGCAGAAGCTGTATCTACTGCATGTTTCACCCAAAACCGCTCTATCATTCGGAAACGCCATGGAAAAACACCTTACGAGCTTCTACATAATCGTAAACCCGATGTTTCATTCTTTCATGTGTTTGGTGCTCTTTGCTATCCAAACATCAATAGTGAGAACTTGGGCAAACTTCAACCGAAAGCCGATATAGGTATTTTCATTGGTTACTCACCCTCCAAGAAAGCATACCAAATTTACAGCCGTCGTCTTGGTAAGATAGTAGAAACTATGGACGCAGATTTTGATGAGCTGACAGCGATGGCTTCTGAGCAACGCAGCTCTGAACCCGCGCTTCACGAGATGGGAACCGGTGCTATTAGTTCCAGATTAGTTCCCAATAATCCTACTTCTACATCATTTATACCACCTACAAGGCCCGAGTGGGATAAACTATTTCAACCGTTGTTTGATGAATTCTTTGATCCCCCAAGTGATGAAGTTCCAGCACCTGTAGTGATAGCTCCAATCCCTGAAGTTGTTGCTCAAGCTAATGAAGCTTTATCAAATGCATCTTCAATTAACATTGAACCGGATGCACCTCTACCAAGTAATTCTCAAACTACACCTGAATCGTCACCCTTACTTGTGCCTAATGATGTTGAAGAGGATTCTATTGATCACGATTTGGAATATGCTCACCTACAAGAGCTTCCATTATTTGGTATACCGATACCTGAAAATCCTTCAGCCGCGTTTACCTCAGAAGAAGCTCCTACAATCATTCACTCCAGACCACCACGGATTGAAAATCACAGCACCAAATGGACAAAAGATCACCTAATTAGGAATATTATTGGAGGTCTCGATCGACCAGTCTCGACACGCCATCAATTACAAGAGAGTGCACTCTATTGCTATTTTGATGCATTTCTCTCCGAAGTTGAACCTAAAAACTGTCAACATGCTATGACTCAATCATCTTGGATTGAAGCCATGCAAGAGGAACTAAATGAATTCCAAAGACTTGAGGTATGAGAATTAGTTCCTCTCCCTGACAAGGTTAACATCCTTACTTTGTTGTGGGTTTATAAGTTTAAACTCGATGAGATGGGTGGAGTCTTGAAGAATAAGGCTAGATTGGTTGCTAGAGGATACAAACAAGCCTTGGGTATCGACTTTGAAGAATCTTTTGCTCCTGTTGCAAGATTGGAGGCTATTAGACTATTCCTTGCGTATGCTGCTCATATGAACATGATCGTCTATCAAATGGATGTGAAGACGGCATTTTTGAATGGTGAACTAAGGGAAGAAGTCTATGTTAGGGATGGGTTCGTTAGCACGGAGTTTCCTAATCATGTGTACAAGCTTAAGAAGGCTCTCTATGGGTTGAAACAAGCTCCACGCGCGTGGTATGATCTCCTTGCAACATATCTCATTTCGGAAGGCTTCTCCAAAGGCAAGGTGGACCCCACTCTATTCACTCTCAAGGAGGACAACGACATGATACTGGTATAAATTTATGTTGATGATATAATATTTGCTGCCTCTAACATAGAATTGTCAAATAGCTTTGAGAAGATAATGTCCACACGCTTTCAGATGTCAATGATGGGAAAAATTTCATTTTTCTTAGGATTACAAATTTCTTAGAATCTCAGAGGCATCTTTATTAATCAATCCAAATATGCTCTAGAATCTTTAAAGAAATATAACTTTGAAAATTGTGACCCCGTGGACACTCAAATGGTGGAGAAATCCAAGTTAGATGAAGATAGGAATGGGATTATTGTCGATCCGAAACTCTACCGTGGAATGATCGGCACCCTTCTCTATCTGACTGCTAGCAGGCCTGATTTTCAATTTGTTGTATGCATGTGTGTCCGGTATCAGGCTCGGCCTACCGAAAAGCACCTACATGCTGTTAAAAGGATCTTTCGGTATCTCAAATGAACACTTCATCGTGGTCTATGGTATCCGAAAGATTCCTCTATTGCTTTAATATCATATGCAGATGCCGATCATGCTGGGTGTCAAGACACGAGGCGTAGCACTTCTGGGTCTGTGCAACTCCTTGGAGACAGATTGATTAGTTTGTCTTCAAAAAGGCAGAAAAGCGCTGCTATTTCTAGCACGGAGGCTGAATACATTGCCATGTCCGGTTATTGTGCTCAAGTCCTTTGGATGAGATCACAACTTACTGACTACGGTTTGGGATTCAACAAAATCCCGATGTATTGTGACAACAAGAGCGCCATTTCCCTTTGCTGCAACTACATTCAACACTCCCGGGCAAAGCACATCGACATTCGCTACCATTTCATTAAAGAGCAAGTGGAAAACGGAGTGATCGAGCTGTATTTTGTCACCACTGAGTATCAGCTGGCAGATATGTTTACCAAAGCCTTAGATCGAGGACGAATCGAGTTTTTGATCGACAAGCTTGGCATGAAATCATTCTCTCCAGCGACTCTCAAAGAGTTGGCAGAAGAATCGGCAGAATAGTGGTGGTAAACTATTCATGCGTATCCTTTGTTCGTGATCATGTATATTATCGTATATATAAACCACAAAAAGAAAAATACAAAAAATATAAAACCAAGAAAAACCATAAAAAATATAAAACCTAGAAAAATCATAAAAAATATAAAACCAAGAAAACCCAAAAATATTTTCTTTTTAAATCGGGCATGTCTTTTAGTACGGTAATATTTACGGCCTTAGAAATGTCGATCAATATTGACACGACGCCATAAATAGAGTCCGTATAAAAGTTGTACATTTTTAAAACATGCCCATCATGGCTCATAGTCAAATAACAGTCTGTGACCCAAACTTCAAAGAAAGGGAAGTTTATCTCGTCAACGATAACTTACCCTCAAAACGAGAAATGATTTTTTCTCGGACACGAGCTAAATTTAAAACTATTCAAAAGTTTTAAGCTCGTGTAAATGGCTCCTCGTTAAATGACAGACGACGACCCGGACTTCAGAGACAGGGAAGTTTATCCACGCAACGATAACTTACCCTCTTAACAAGAAATTAAGTTTTCTTGGACACGAGCTTATCCTAAAACCATTCAAAGGTTTTAAGCTCGTGTATAAGGCGCTTCATTAAATATCAGATGATGACCCGATCTTCAAATAAAGGAAAGTTTATCGCCGATGATAAACTTATCCTCAAAAACGAGAAATTAAATTTTCTCGGACACGAGCTTACTTAAAAACTATTCAACGGTTTTAAGCTCGTATAAAATGGTTCATTGTTAAATGTCAGACATTGACCCGTTCTTCAAATAAAGGAAAGGTTATCGCCGATGATAACTAATCCTTACAACGAGAGATTAATTTTTCTCGGGCATGAGCTAATATTGAAAACATTCGAAGTTTTTAAGCTCATGCACAATGACTTACAGTTAAATATCAGACTGTAACTCGGAATTCAATTTTAGGAGAGCTTATCTTTAAAGATAGTTTATCCTCGTAACGAGAAATTCATTTTTCTCGGTCATGAGCTTGTAGTAAAACATTCAAGATTTTAAGCTCATCAAGGAAAGTGTATCTTTTAAATAAGAGAACTTTCCCTCCTAACGAGAAATTCACATTTCTCGGTCATGAGCTTTATGTTAAAACATTCAAAAGTTTTTCAAGCTCATGAAAACGACTTCTAAGTAAATGTCAGCTTAGGAATCGTTCTTCAGTTAAAAGGAAAATTTATCGCCGATGATAAACTTATCCTTAACAACGGGAAGTTTACAACTTCTCGGACTTGAGCTCGTTTTATAAGATATTCAACATCTTAAGCTCAAGTAATTGGTTTTCAAAACTTTGAACACAATTTTTCGAGAATTTCTCAAAAGGTTTTTTCTAAATCTTTCAAAATTGTGTTCAAAAATGTTTTGATAAAAAAGAGCATGTCTTCTGGAATCGATAATATTTACGATACTAGAAATGCCATTCAATAATGACACGGGGTTGTAAATAAAGTTCGATCAGAAGTTCAAACACTTTAAAACATGCTCAAAATGGTTTGCTATTATTTCAGATAGTAACCCGCTTTTCATACTCAAGTCAAGTATTTCACCGGAAAGCTTTGACTCAACAACAGGAATTAATTTTCTCGGGCATGGTTTACTTTACAACCATGTAAGGGATTGTGTTTACTTTATAACACAATCTAACACGAATTTATGTACGTGTCAGTGCATTTATTTGTTAAAACAAGAGAAATCTTGTTTTTATGAAGTTATCATCTCCACCAACCGTAGCAATTTACAATTGATATCTACATACTCGACGATGCGACTACTCAAACGGCGACTACAGCTCTTTCAATAGAACACGGGTCAACAATTGAGGGGGAGCAATTGTCCAGCATTCAGAATCTTTGACGCCGAAAGTGCCAAGTTCACATGTTGGTGTCAAGACAACGATATCAATCGTACACATGGAGTTAAGAGATAACTTCAGACGTGATGAGGCGACCAACATTCGTGAACAAGAACCATGTGCTTCTTTCATATGATGTTCTCCATCATTCAGGTCCAACCTCATAAATCGCTAATCTTGTGAATACATTATCATATATGATCTTTTCACGTGATAAGTACCTTACACTTGTGGTTAAAAGGTATTTAATTTACGTTTCAAGTACACCCTCATTAATTTGAGGGGGAGCTTGTGTAATTCATGAAGATAATTGGATTTGCATTTTTCTTCCCAAATTTTCTTAAAATGCTATTAAATCAATTGATATTAAAAACATCGATTGGGTTAATATTTTTAATATGGGGGAGAAAATATGATTTAATATGGGAAATGATTAATCATAAATGGTTTGACTTAACGTGCTAGCTCATCCCGACATATGCGAAATGTTTTCGGATATCGTGGCATATGTTAAGGGGGAGAAAAATGGATTTGCACTTCAAAATGGATTTCATGGTGACATATACTTACCCAAAACATCTCTATTCACGACGGTGAAGATTGTGGTGACATAAGGATGGTAGGATAGGTTAAAGTCCAATGATTCCTCTAGAACCGGAGGAATCTTCCCAAGGACATTCCATAGCTAGAAATAGTAGTCCTTAGGAAAGATGGAGAAAGATTGTGAATGTAGCTGAATGCCGACCAAGTACTTAAGTTAGCACTGGAACAATCACAACAAGGTGCTAGTGATGATGTATTGGTAATCATTGAAGGTGTTGAAGAATGAAAAAGAATTGTAAAGATATATGGTGTAAAGAAAGAAGCCCTCCTTACAACTTAGGCAGAAACCGGGTCAATACATATGCTATTAAGATCATTGTTTAATGATTCTTGATATTGAAGACAGACATCATGGACCCAGTGATGCAAGTCACAACCCATCCCAGCTAACTCAGATATCTCTCAAAATATATTTGTTTTAATCACACGGAGACAACGCATTATCTATTGATTTATTCACTCCGAATAAATTGGTATTGCAATGGTGGCACTCCTCTCCAGCCTCCGATCACTAAAATCCAATATGCACGATTGAGTCTAGAGCCATTTGAGATTATCAAATATCTCATTAGGACACACTTTCATTATTCCTTGCTTCTTCACACACTGTGAAAAGTAAGAAAGATCTTAAGAGTCCTACACAAAATCTTCATGATCTTGCCTGAACATCCGAGTAATACGAAAGTATTTACAATGAAGATGGAAATCCTTCTTGAGCGAATATCAAAAAGCTCATGGTAGGTGGCTTGTGCGATTCTTTATGAATCAAACTTGTGATAACTGGAAAGCAACAGTTGTTTAATTCTTAACTGAATTTAAACACGTTCCAGGCCTCTACGCAATATATTAGTGATCTTGCCAGAACACTTAGAGTGATACCTTAGTGTTCACAATGACGAGTGGAAATCCTTCTAGTGTTAACCTCAAACAGCACTTGGTAGGTAACTTGCAAGATTCAATTTGAATCAAGTTTGTGACAACTGGAAAGCAACGATGGTGAATATCTGAATTGAAATTCACTTGTTCCAGGTTTCATGAATTGACGGCTTCAATCATAAGGATTTTTAATCCAAATGATTCACTCTTTATGTTCGCAGTCAGCTTTGGACGGTCGAATAAAGAGAACGGGTTTACCCGCGAAATCCTGTCAGGAATTTACTTAATTGAAACTATCCGTAACGGGTACGATATCTAATATCGTCCAACGGTCTTCACCGACCGGAGGTAAAATGCTACCGAATTAGAATAAAATGTCAAAGCCATTTTATTCGTGTCTTATTATGTTGCTGCATTCGAAGACGGTAGCGTTGCGGTGTACCTGATGAAGACGGTGGCGTTGCTGTGTACCTGTTGAAGACGGTGGCGTTGCGGTGTACCTGTTGAAGACGTCCTCACATGCTTATTCTTTCTGCATCAAATTCAAGAAAGTATGACATGAAAGTCTTCCACTGTATCGACTCTGAAACTTTCAAGAATTCAACAAAGGATAAGTGTGTGGGACATGAAGTCACAAAGAGGCGAACATCACAAGAAAATAAAGATTGCACGTGAAAGGCCAAAAGAACGTGTTCCAAGCAAAAGGCTGATATTACTCAACACATATTCACAAAAGGAAGAAAAAGAAAGAAAAGAAGACTACGAGCTCAAGAACTAGATCTAACATGCTAGATTAGGACTTTGTAAATTTGGAGTGACCTCCCTTTAGGGGGAGATTGTTGGAAATACGTTTTACGTATATAGAAAGTCTCGGTCACTCCAACAATGTAGTTATAGGGTCGTAGTAATGTTAAGTTTCATATATTAAATAGCCCGACCCATGAGCATGTTCATGGGCCGGAAGCCCAAGTCCATTAAGGACTTGGGGTATTTAAACCTCTTTCCACCATGGAAAGAGGTGTTGGTTGTTTTCATTTCTTGTTTTTAATATAACAAAGTTCTTTCATTTCTCTCTCTAAGTTTCTCTCTCTAGAAAACATCAACCCCCTTGTTTCACAAAGATTATCATTGTTCTTCAATTTTAATCTTTGTCAATAACTTAGGCTCCCATGGAAATAACTTAGGCTCCTAGACTGAGTTAGCTTCCATTTCTTTTTCAATTTTAGCTGCTTTTCGAAACAAAGCATTATGCATTTCATAATCTTTGTCTGATGATTTTTTCAAAAATTTGATGATCGAATCACGGCTTTCTTTAGGAATATCAATGCATTTTTCATATGCTTCCTGCAAGTCAAATTTAGCAGTGGATGCACTTTCATATTGGAGTGCTAAATCGATCATCACTTTTTGTCGAACGCCGTCTTCTTGAATTAACTTATGAACCTTTTTCTTTTATTTGATCAACATTGTGTGGAACTGAACAAGACATTATTTGTTAATTTGGAATTAAGTTTGAATTTAATTGAGTATTTTGTAGGTAAAAATGGAAATTTTGTACTGTATTTTTATAAGGGAAAGGGGATAAAAAAAATTAAAAAAAAACGTTTTTAAAAATTTTGCAACGGATATATTGGAAGTGGGGCCCGACTTTTTTTGGATTTTACTTCCTCACTTAGGTGGCGAAGTGGTATTTGGCGAAGCTTTGGCGAACACCCACGGTGTGGTGGCGAGCTGCCACATTGGATTGGCGAGCTGCGCTCGTCACCACACCTTGCCCTTTAATGTATGAGATTAAACATAAATCATTAAAATTCGATCAGGCGGCGTGTGGTGTCGATGGATGGCGGCAGCAGTAGTGGTGGTGTTCTAGAAAATTTAAAGTGGGGAAGAAAGTATTTCAGGAATAAAATTTGCATAAAAAAAGTTTAGAAAATAGGGTGACTTGAAATGACGAAAATGCCCTCATATGCATGACATATGAGGGGGGGTAACAACCAAAGGTTAGAGAAAGTTAGCAAACGTTAACTCGGTGACAAAATTGATTGAAGTTTGCACTCAATGGCAAAATTGCCATTTTCATAAGGTATATGGACGAAAATAGAGGTGGCAAATCATGTCCATATGCTTAAATTTGGGCTATTTGGACCCTTTTTTAAACTAATGGACTAAATGGGTATTACTTTTATTTTAGTTAGACTATTTGAACAACATAAAAAGCATTTTTTTAAACAAATGGGTATTATGGACTATTTAGACAACATAAAAACATTTAGTTAAATTAATCTTGTGTCTATTTATTTCTCCTTTAATATTGTCCATTTAACCCATGTCCATTTGGTCCAATGTCCATTTGATGTAAGTCCATTTAGTCTAAATATTAAAAATTGCCCATTTAGTCCGCGTCTATGTACTAACGTTCATTTAACTCATTACCCATAACCGTCCAGTCCACCCATTTAGACACCTAGACGAAATTTACAATTTACCCCCTTTTTTTTCCCCTTTATATACAGCAGTGGCGTGGCCATAACCCATCCAACAAGAAAACATAAACGAATCTATGTTCTTCTTCCATAACCAATGGCAACAACAACAATCTCAAAAACCCAATCAAAAAACACCAACATTAACCCTACACAAAACCTTAAACAACAGCAACAACAAACATGGTACTCAAACCAAACAGGAACATACACAAGCAAACACCCAAAAATCCCACTCCCAACAGACCCATTTCACAGCATTGTCTCCCACATTTTCTCCCTCAAACACACTGCCAAACCCGCACTCGTAGACGCCGAAACGAACCTCTCGTTTACGTACAACGAGCTCGAACCATTAGTCGTAAACTTAGCTAGTGGACTTTTTCATAAACTAGGTGTCACCAAAGGTGACATAGTTTTGATACTATTGCCTAATACTATATACTATCCTGTTATTTTGCTAAGTGTGTTGTATCTAGGTGGTATAGTTACTACCATGAATCCTTTTAGTAGTTTTTCCGAAGTTGAGAAACAAACAGTTGGTGTGCAAGCCAAGTTTGCGTTTACGTTGGGTGATAGGTTTGGTGAGGTAGAGTCGTTAGGGGTGAAAACTGTTGTTGTGCCGGAACGTGTAGTGTTAGATGCGAAAGAAGCGCGTTTTGGTGCTTTTTGTGATCTTTTGTATGGTGGTGGGTGTGAGATGGTTAAGCGGGAAAGGGTTAAGCAAAGTGATACTGCTGCGATACTGTATTCGTCTGGTACTACTGGTGCGAGTAAGGGTGTGGTGTTGACTCATAGGAATTTGATATGTGGGGTTGAGTTATTTGTTCGGTTTGAGGCGACGCAGTATGAGTATAGGCCGGAAGATAATGTGTACTTAGCGGTTGTGCCTATGTTTCATATATATGGGCTGACGTTGTTTACTATGGGGATATTGTCGTTGGGGACTAAGATTGTCGTTGTGAGGAAGTTTAGTAGCGAGGAGATGGTGAGGTGTATTGATAGATATGGGGTGACTCATTTTCCGGGGGTACCGCCTTTGGTAACCGCGTTGATTAGAGCGGGAAAGAGTGGTTTGGGGGAAAAGTTTAGGAGTTTGAAGCAGGTTTCGTGTGGTGCTGCACCTTTGAGTACGAGGACTATAGATGAGTTTATGCATTATTTTCCTCGAGTCGATTTTATTCAGGTAAGGAGATTATGGTTATACGGTTGTTTGGGATTGCTTATTAAAGTGCAGATAAGAAATTTTGTGTCTTTGGGTAAATCAGTTTATTTGCAAATAAGCAATTCCAAACACTCCCTTAAAGTGCTTATGGTGGATATGAAGGGGCTATTCGCGATTGCTTATTTTGAACTATTTAATTATCTTATTTAATCTAGAATTAGCAGATAAGAAGTTTTATGCAAACACTCAAAAGCGTTAAGTTAGCCTAACACTGTCCAACCTGTCTATTCATTGTGAAATAAGCAGTTTTTATTGCAGCTTAGGATCGCTTATCTTCTCTAAAACAATGCAATAAGCACTTAAATAAGCAACCCCGTATATTCCTCTATCCATGAAATGGTCTTTTTGCTAAAATCTGATACTAAGTGTTCGTTTTCAGGGTTATGGCATGAGTGAATCAACTGCTGTGGGAACACGTGGATTTAACACTCGATATGTGCATAATTATGCTTCTGCCGGACTATTGGCTCCAAATATGGAAGCTAAAGTGGTGGATTGGGTTACTGGTTTGTATCACCCTCCAGGAAAGACCGGTGAACTTTGGTTACGTGGCCCTGCTATAATGAAAGGTAGCTAATTCCCTAGATTATACTAGTAAATAAAAACCGTTTCTCTATTTCGTCTTTGGATACAGTAGACAAACAGTTTTTACAGGTGTTTGGAATTGGTTATTCAAATAGCTTATCCGCTTATTTGCAAGTGATATATGTTGTTTTGAATAAGCAGCTTGAAACTGATTATTTCAAAAGCAAATAAGCTGATAAACAGTTTTAGAGGGTGTAAAGAGCGTGTTTGGGATTGGTCGTTTTAGTGCTTTTGTTTACTTATGTGTTTACTTTTAAAGGAGCAGTTTTAAGTAGTGTCTCGATGAAACTTGTTATCTGCTTACCTTACAGTAAAATTAGCAGTTTACGATAAGCAATCTCTAACAACCCTTAATCCAGTCATATGCTAATACTTCAAAAGGTGTATTGATTCCTCATCGAATCTTGATTTATAACATGTGTTTTGGTATTAAATTTTGTAGAATATTTGAACAATGCTGAGGCAACATCATCTACTATAGATAAGGATGGTTGGTTACATACGGGCGACATTGTTTATTTTGACAAAGACGGGTATTTGTATATTGTTGATCGTGTTAAAGAGATAATAAAGTACAAAGGATTCCAGGTAACCGAATAGATTACGTACTTACAATATTATTAATAAATTTACACTACGAGCGAAACTGACCAATTGTACTTTAGATTGCTCCTGCTGATTTGGAGGACGTGCTAGCATCTCATCCAGACATACTTGATGCTGCAGTAACAGGGTAAGTTTGACTTAGTAAAGTCAACCTTTTAAAAAAAAGCCTGATGCCGTGCTCACATAAAAGTTTGTTTTGTTTGTCAATTCAATATGTAATTCTCATGTGTATTGTGTGCCGCGCAGAGCAAGAGATGAGGAAGCTGGAGAGGTTCCGGTGGCGTTTGTAACAAGGAGGCCCGGAGCCGAAGTTTCTGAGTCAAGCATAATCGACTTTGTAGCAAAACAGGTCTGAATCACTATATATAGTCCGGAAAATCTCACTGTTGTTGGTTGCAAGATGATTCATAAAAGTTATATATCGACACATATCATTTTCGACCAAGTTATTGATCCAACTCTGCCCCATTTACTTTCGTTTCCTATCAGAAATTGCCACTTTTCCACCCCTATAAGAATTATATTATAGTAACGTCAGTGTTTAGAACAAAACCGGCTAATTGATTAGTAATACTATAGCTATGTACACATGTTCAAAACTTAGGAAGAACAAGGTTTTTGCGTAAACCCGGTAAAATTTTCAATCTGGCAAACACTTGCCTGATTTGAGTCAAACTTGTGTTGACCCGTTACCCGACCTCGCCAAATTCTCCAACTCTAAGGTCAATTTATAAAAATCTAAATCACTAACGTTTTTCAAGTCGTTTGGTAACAGGTGGCACCATATAAGAAGGTAAGAAGAGTGATATTCACGAATGTGATACCGAGGTCTGCGGCTGGAAAGATTCTAAGGAGGGAATTGAGAGACAAGTCATTTTCAAGACTGTAATATGTTTTTTCCTCTCTCTGATCAGCAATCCGAAGCCCATTTCGAAAAGCAATAAGCACTTGCAAGGTCGCATTAACTGGTAACTGGTTCTAGTCTTTGTTTGTGCAGCATATTCAGTTTTACAGAATGCCTCTTTTCAGAACTTTTTGCGAGTACACGATATTCTTTGTATTAGTGTGATGGTAGGGTTTAAGTTATACAACATAAATTTACCCGCCAAATTGGGTCGCCCACATCTTTTAAATAGTTCATACACGAAATGAAAGAAAGATATTTACATTATGTTTTCTGTATATTAGTAGTGTAGTTTGGACTACGAAATCAAGATCATGCATCGCGTTTTTCGTTAATTGAGTGGACTATGAAATCGGATACAACTTTTATAGAATGCCAGTAGAAATTATAACTAGCTGTTTGTCGATGTGGAGCAAAGAAACGACATATGTATAGCTGTTTGTCAATAGCCTTATTCTAAACGATAGTAGTAATTCAATATCTTCACGGAACCATCTTGCCGCCCTGACCTCTACCACCGCCATGTCCTCCCTTGTCGGCCCCTCTGTGTCCACCACCATGACCTCCTCCTCCTCTTCCTCCTCTGTGACCTCCACTTCTTCCCTTTCCGCCTCCATGACCACCACCACCACCACCACTATATCCTCCGTTGTCACTACCACCTCCACCACCAAATCCATGACCACCACCGCTCCCACTAAATCCTCCCGGTCCAGTACTTCCATGACCACACCATCCTACAACACAACCACCACCCGATACACCACCGTTTCCTCCACTTCCACGTCCATACCCGTACCCGGCCCCACCATCTCCAGCACCACCTACCCGTGTCCTTCCACCTGAATCCCCTAGGAAAACATAAAAAAACAATAATTCAAAACAGTTAGTTACAAACACGGAGAAGATAGTTTATGGGTTGAACCACGGAGTTGAAAGTTTAGCATACTTCTTTTCTCATCATCTTCCAAACTTTCAGCTATCAGCACGGAAACAATAAGGACAACGGCATATAGAAGAGCCAGTAACCGAACAGAAGCACCCTTGGATTTCATTGTAAGAAAGTTGTACATAAAATGCCAATGGATCGATCACTTATATATCAACGGGGGTTGGCTTCTCTTTTAGCCCCTTTATGTGGACTAACAAGCATTAAAAGAGCTACTATCCCACCTCCCCTACCAAATTCAGGTTAGAGTGACCATATTTCCGAACCTCTTAGATCATGTTTTTTGACTAAAAACACGAAGAGAGTTAGCATCGTGGCATGTGGCACCAAAACCGACGCGTGAACGTTGCAATTACACTCACTTTTAATGATCTTGATTAAAATATTATTCATGAATTTATATCTTTATTATACAAGTATCCATTGAATAACGTAACAGGTGGCACCGTACAAGGCGAGTGAGTAATTTTCACGAACAGGATACCAAGGTCTGCTGCGTCCAGGTATTCTGAGGAGGGAATTGGACGAGAAATAAGCATTTGAAAAATCACATTAAGCGGTAACTAGCTCTGTTTTTAGTTCGTACAGCCTATTTAATTAGCTCAAATCCAACTAGTTACAGTAGTATATTTGGTACAAACATAAAGTGTTGAATCTTTTATTAACAATGAAACACGATACAACATAGGAATGACATGAACTACTCAATCTGCGATGTAGGTCGATGTAGAGCAAAGAAACGACCTATGTATGGCCGATTGTCAATGGCCTTATTATTCAAACAAGTAGTATTTTCATTTTCTGTTAGGACCTCCCTCGCCACCGCCTCCGTATCCACCACCCCCGCCCCATCCTCCATAACCACCACCACCGCCACTCCATCCACCCTTGTGACCATGTCCACCACCGCCACCACTCCATCCTCCCTTGTCACCCCCATGACCGCCTCCACCACCACTACCTCCTCCATAACCACCACCTCCACCGCCACTCCATCCTCCCTTGTCACCCCCATGACCGCCTCCACCACCACTACCTCCTCCATAACCACCACCTCCACCGCCACTCCCTCCTCCATAACCACCTCCTCCGCCACTACCTCCTCCATAACCACCACCTCCTTTTCCACCACCACTTCCTTGACCACCACCTCCATGACCACCACCTCCTTGGCCACCACCTTCATGACCACCGCCTCCTTTTCCACCACCGCTTCCTTTTCCACCACCGCTTCCGCTGCCTCCTCCATAACCACCACCTCCTTCATGACCACCACCTCCTTGTCCTCCACCTCCTTTTCCGCCACCGCTTCCGCTGCCTCCTCCATAACCACCACCTCCTTCATGACCACCACCTCCTTGTCCTCCACCTCCTTTTCCGCCACCGCTTCCACTCCCTCCTCCATAACCACCACCTCCTTGTCCGCCACCTTCATGACCACCGCCTCCTTGTCCACCACCTTCATGACCACCGCCTCCTTTTCCACCACCACTTCCGCTGCCTCCTCCATAACCACCACCTCCTTGGCCACCACCTTCATGACCACCGCCTCCTTTTCCACCACCGCTTCCGCTCCCGCCTCCATATCCACCACCTCCGTGACCACCTCCATGTCCACCACCTTCATGACCACCACCTCCATGTCCACCACCTCCATGTCCGCCACCACTTCCACTCCCTCCTCCATGACCACCACTTCCTTGTCCACCACCACCTCCACTCCATCCACCCTTGTCACCTCCTCCATGACCACCACCTCCACCACCCCATCCATGACCGCCACCACCACCACCACCTCCTCCTTTACCTCCACCTCCATAACCACACCATCCTGCAATGCAACCACCACCTGATCCACCACCCTTTCCTCCACTTCCATATCCAAATCCGTCTAGTTGTGTCTTTCCACTTGAATCTCCTAGCAAAACATTAACAAACAAGAACAAACACATTACAATCATTCTAAACATGTTAAGCAACTAGGGTTTCTATTGTTCTAAGTTTCTATCCCTTAAACTTTTGCCCTTTTTCCGGTTTAACGCTTAAACTTGTTTTCACCGTGGTTGGTTCCTTGATATGTATTTTAATGCTAGAACTAACTAACCAACTTACACCATTTGCAGATTAAGTCTCTTAAATTCATATAAGATTTAATTCGCAGAAAATTGAAACTTATAGTGGTTTTGGCAAATATTAATCATACAAGACGATACTTACTTCTTTTCTCGTCATGCTCAGACGTTTCTGCTATCACAGCGGAAACAATAAGTAAAAATGCACAGAGTAACAACACAAAACCACCCTTTGATTTCATTGTCGGAATTCGTATATAGAATATTTACCAACGTATTGATCACTTATGTCAATATCACGGATTCTTTTATACCCTCTTTATAGATTAGAAACATTTAAGAACTACTGCTCACCTCCTACCAGATTCAGATAACAGTTCAATTTCAAATTTCTTAGATCATGTTTTTTTGACCAAAATCCCGAAGAGAGTTCGCATCATGACACGTGGTAACAAGAAATCGACGCGTGGAAATTAATAACATCTCTATTAATACTGCCAGGAAATCTTCATGCTCTAACATTGGTCTGGTGATGTCATTATACAGTTCGATAGAAGTGTTGCTTTTAATGACTTTCGACTTAGATGAGCTCATCTAATCTTTGTAAATGTCCGCCTATTTCCAGCACAGAAACAAACAAAAATATGAACCTTGAGGCTAAATTAGGTGTGTGTAAAATCTCATATTGGGGTGACTGTAAATGTGATTGTAAACTGATTGAGAAAATTAATGTTGTCACTCCAAAATGAGTTTTTTTTTTTAAATATTACCTTAATTTCGATAAAATTCGATACTCAGAAGTATAATTTGTTTCCTGTCACACTAAAACTCACTATCATCATTTCAAAACATAATAATCGCATAATCAGTTCCAAACCGTTCCTTCCTTGATGCCCAGGAAACACGCATACGAGCTTCCTCCCACATGGGATACATGAAATGTTAGAACCTTTATCGAATAAGTAAAAAGAGTTGGAAGTATTGAACCCCTTTTATCATTAGGGATTAGTCGAGTAGGTACCACTCTAATAACTGTCTCACCGTCTGCATATTGGTTCACTAGGTGCTCCTCTGATGCATGCAACTTTTGGTGGGTTGTGTAATGGGTCAAAACGGGTAGGTTTGGTAATGGGTTAAAACATGTCAAACCAGTTTGTGCCAACCTGTGACATAAAGAAATTTACATTATTTTTATATCAATGTTAAGTATGTGATCAATATTCTCAATCCAGTGTTTTGTTTGTCTGCAACTTGAACTGAGATTAGATGGATCATCATGATCTATGAGATCTTATTGCAGATTAATACTACGGAGTATTAGATTTGTTTTAAGTGATGTGTTCTTATAAAAATCCAAAAGTTGCGACTAATAAGCTCGAATCCAATGTTTCAGAATGTGAGCTAGATATATGAACTGAGAAATTTGATAGTAATACCAAACACGATACATGTAGAAGTGATATGAACTACTTAATCAAGAACATATGACGACGTGGAACAAAGAAACACATATGCATAGCCGTTTCTCAAAGGCCTTATTCTTTGGACGAGCGGTAATTTCAATTTCCCCCCGGAACTACCTTGCGGCCACTTCTTTTACCGCCCCATGCTCCCTTGTCATGACCACCATCACCCTTACTCCCTCCCGCATAACCAGGTCCATCATGTCCAGGTTCTCCTTTTCCTCCACCATAACCAGGTCCTTCATGTCCAGGCTCGCCATGTCCACCAACATAACCAGGTCCTTCATGTCCACAATCATCACCCTTTTCGTTTCCACAATCGCCACTCCCTCCTTTGTAACCACCTCCCTCGTGTCCACAGTCTCCACTCCCGCCTGCATAATAACCACCCCCTTCGTGTCCACAATCTCCACCTCCCTCGTGTCCACAATCACCCCCTTCGTGTCCACAATCGCCACCATAACCACCTCCCTCGTGACCACAATCATCGTGTCCACAATCACCACCATAACCACCTTCATGTCCATCTCCTCCATAACCACCTCCATAATGTCCGTTTCCTCCAGAACCACACCAGCCTCCAACACAACCGCCACCTGATATCTCGTCCTTTTCTCTAACTCCCCCATCCTTACCGTCACCTACTTCTTGCATTTTTCCACTTGAACCGTCTAGACAAACATAAACAACGACAACAAACACATCACAATCATTCGATACATGTTGATTAATAGTGGAAAGTAATACCTAATCTTTTCTTTTCATATAGAAAAAATGCGGGAAAACGATTCAAAAATAGTTACTAAAGAGTTGAAAGTTAAGTAATTTAACCCTTATCAAGTCTAGAAACAAGCACTTACTTCTTTTGTCATCATTTCGTGGACTTTCAGCTATCACAACTGAAGCAATAAGAACAAATGCACACAGAAGAGCAAATAGCAGCTCAAAACCGCTCTTGGATTTCATTTTCAGAAGCCTGTAGATACAATTCCCCAACAGATCGGTTACTTATATCATTGAGAACGCCTTCTTTTAGCCCCTTTTTGTGGACTAAACAATTCAAAAGAGTTGGTAATCGCCTACAATGTTTTACGTAAGAGCTGAGTGACTATATTGACAATAATCTTTAGATCATACTTTTTGACCCAAATCACCAAGAGAGTAAGCATTGTGACACGAAACCGAGACACGTGGTAAATGGCAATTATAAGCCTTTGAATGATCTTAGTTTATTTATGAAGTGCTATCTGTATATTATACAAATCTCCACGCAACAATACACAAACGGACTTAAATACATAAGGGATCACAACACTCATAATTTAATATGATCAAGCTTTTGCAGCTTCTGATAGAGCCGAGACCTTATTGGTTGCAATTTGTTCAAACAAATCTCGGATCTTCAACCCGACAATGGTTTGAAACAAACCAGTTCCATTGTTACTACCAGGAAAGTCAGCATGTTTCAACATCTGTTGCGTGATTTCACCATAGAATTTTGTTGATATGTTGCTTAAATGGCTCTCGACATAGATGAGTTCGTCTAATCTGTCAAACTGCCCGTCCATTTCCAACACAGAAACCTGCAAAAACATGGAATTTTTTGTTATCTTTACTGTGTATAGAGGTGTATTTCCGGGTCTTAAGAAGCGAAAAAATATCATATGATATCGCATATGGACTATACTAATTCAACTTCTGTTGAGTAGATGTATATAGAATATCTAACTTTTTAGCCATATATACCCATAATCAGAAGCATCAATAGTTTAACGAAACACTCAAACTCATTATTACGACTTCAAGCCATACTAATCAGCTCCACACAGCCCCTTATGCAAATGGTGTAGGTTTACCTCATGATCAAAATAAGCATCTGGACCATATGCGAATTTGATGCCAGGATACGAGCAAGTGAGCTTTCTTCCACATGGGATCCACGAAATGGTGGAACCTTCATCGAATAAGTAAACGGGATTAAAGTATTGAACTCCTTCTTTCATGATGAGCTTCACTCTCAATACTTTTCCCTCGTTATCATCAGGAATCAGCTGTGTAGGCAACACTTCAATAACTGCATCTGCATATTGCTTTTGCGGGTCTGCATTTATCATCATGATCATACCATTAGTATACATTACGTGACGATTTGGCTTATGTTTTATGTAATGACCAACCATGTTAAAAAAAGAGTAGCTAATATTGATCAAACGATTTGAAAATCGCGCATTTTTGTTCAAAACACCTGGTTGTAGTGAAAATAACAGGGTCAAATAGGCCCGGCCCGGCTCATTCTGACCCTTTTCGACGTGGACCAAGACTGAAATGTGTTTTACCTTAACCAACTATTAGCCCATTACACAACCTATATATCTGTTTCGTCAACTCTAATGAAGTATACAGCTTAACGTTACCAATATAAGCATCAAAGTCTGGTTTCCGGGCCTCAATGCTTGCTTTAATGCTTTCAAGACTGTGTCCTCTCTCTGCCATGTCCCTCTACAGTTTAGAGATACAATTAGTATGTCATCAAATTGTCCATATTAGTAAAGTATATAGTTTTTTTTTTAAATAACGATAGTTTGTTTGTGCACACGGTACCTGAATTTTCCAGGCAAATTTAACCTCGTTACTGATGTCCAGGTATATACTGAAGTCCAAGAGGTCTCTTACTCTCTCATCATACCTACATACGTTTGAAATGTTGAAATGGTTAAAACGTGTGAGTTAACCTAGACAATAAACATAATACTGGAAGCAACTCAGCATCAACATCAACTGAGTCAACACATAAAATCAGCACAATCACAAAGTCCGCACAAAAGTCAAACGGGCCAAAGAAGTATCTTGTACATCAACAAGCTACCGTGGATTGCAAGCAGATGTACGCTATGTTTGGCGCGTGAGCTTATCGTAGCATGAGCTTATTGTTTTTCAAAAAATAAGCTACTATAAAAATAAGTCTCGTTTGGCTGACAGAGCTTGTTAAAAAAATAAGCTCGTAAATGGCATGCTAGTTGAAGTAGCAAGCAAAAATAAGCTCAAGCTACATGCTCCAGGTTTAACTCCAGCTGTTCTTCATTCCTTCCGCTTTCATCTCTGAATTTTATGTTTCTAATAAACATACTTCTACTGCTAGGTTTAACTCGTTAGCAAACCTGATTGGAAGAGGACAAGCACCATTGCTTCCCAATTAAGATAATGTGATAATGATTAGATCCCTCAAAGGGCCGGAGAAGGGTAAAAAATGGAAAAAAAATATCAAAAAAAAAGTTTTGATCTAATGAAGTCCCGCACTGCAGCTTGAACAAGCTCTAATGAAGGCACCACAGCTTGAACAAGCTTCTTTTGTCACACTTATACTTGGATTTTGAGTTTAAGTCTTTTTAAACAAATGCAACTATTTGAAACGGAAGTTGCAAAGGTTGAGTACTACTAATTGATCAAAACACTATCCTTTACCCCTACTCGTTTAATATGCGTCCGGAGTACATAACTTAAAACCTAAAATGTGACATGATATGTGTTTAAAACCGTATGTTAAATTTGCTGATAGTCAAGATTGTTTTTCTGATGTTTCTTTTTCCTAAAAGGGAGAAGTGTAAAAATGGTTAAACGCAAACATATGCAACAAAATAAGTACTGATCTAATGAAGGCCGGCACCGCAACTAAAACAAGCTTCTTTTGCCACACTAAGTCTTTCTAAACAATTGCACATGTTGAAAACAAAAGTTGCTAACTTGAGTACTAGTAACTGATCAAAATATTACGTGTTACTAGTTTTAATGAGTCCAGATTATATAATGTAGAACTAAAATGCGATACGAGATGTTGAAAGGAAACTTGCTCACAGGTAATATATGAATATACCTTTTATTGATTGGTTTACAGAAACTTGACCTATATATACAAACCGAAAAAACATAAGTGAAAGGTTGTGATGGTTCAATCGAACCTCTTAACCAACGGTTGTGTCCTTCACAATAGCGCTAATTCTTGAAATGTCCTAAGATGTTACTTTCTTTTCCTTTTTGCATCTACTAAATAAGAATTTCTCAAAATGTTTTATGCAACCTATTTAACTTATTCAACTTATACCACTTGTCAAAAATAATAAAATTGTACTTTATTCTCTATGACACATAGTACATTTGTGTAAGATAAAAGTACTTGTGTGTAAGAACTTGTTTTTATGCAATTTCGTTATACTTTTTATGCGACTTGTATTAAAAAATACTTTTTACTTTACTTAATTTAAACTTTATTTCTATGCGACTTACCTTTATTTATTAAAAAATTATTTTTTATAAAAAAATTAATTTAAAAAAAATCATTTTATTAAAAAAATATTTTTTATAAAAATATTTTTTTATAAGAAATTTTTGTTTTATAAAAAAAATATTTTAAGAAATAAAGGTACAAGTCGCATAAATAAAAAGTTTAAATTAAATATAGTAAAAGGTTTTTTTTAATAAAAAGTATTTTTTAATACAAGTCGCATAAAAAGTATAACGAAATTGCATAAATACAACTTCTTACACACAAGTACTTTTGTCTTACACAAATGTACTATGTGTCATAGAAAATAAAATACAATTTTATGATTTTTTGGCAAGTCGCATATATAAAGTATTTTAAGAAATTTTTATCTAATAGGTGAAAAAGGGAAATATGGTGATATTTTAAAGCATTTCAAGAATTAGCCCTTCATATTAACTAACTTTAACTACCATATAACTAATTATAACGAATTTAACTAAAACATAACCCTGACTTTGCGTTTATAACATTATTGGTCCAACACGAGATATACATAGATACTAGAAGGATAAAATAAAATGAAGTTACATTCGTGTTGGCCAATTTTGTATGCAATGTGTTTCAAAAACCTATCTAGTAGATTTAGGTAAATTAGTCGAGATTGAATTAGTGGAGGTCTACGGTCTGGAAGCGGTCCACTTAGAGCACAGGGTATGGTTTTGGTGTTTTCGTGTTGAGCCGTGAGAAAACACGAGAATTTTCAGGGGTATGGTGAGTGGTGGCTAAATGATCCCACCACACCACAAGCACGAAAACGCCACATTTCACGCTCCCTGGTTGGCTTGAGCCATGGGGAAAAAATTGAGCCCACTTTTATTAAAATAAAAAAAAAATAAATAAAAAAAAATAATGCACGAAAACGCGAGACACGAAAACGCGAGACCGGGTACGGTCTCGCGTTTTCGTGCAAAAACGCGCGCCGTGCCCTCGGCTCGAGACACGAAAACGCCACACGGGGTGTGGCTCTCGTGTTTTCAGGTCGCGTTGTGGGAAAACGCGGGGCGAAAACGCCCCGTATCCTGTGCTCTTACCCTGAGGTTTATCCGAGGGTAGGGTGTGATATGTCTACATTCTAGCTCCCCAGACCCTGTTGAAGCGGGATTCGGTACCGTGGTTGTTTTTGTTTATTACGAGACACAAAGTAGTACCTAAGTATGCAGTTTTTGGATATTAATATAGGAATAATGTTTTTTTTTTGCCCAAACCAGGTTTTTAAGCATTGTCCAATAATACTATCAGATATTCATAATATTCTCAGCCATACAAACATATATCCACACATGTATCACCTTTGATATCTTCTTCTTATTAATCTATGATCACAAACAAACAGATGACATATTTTTTTAACCTAAAAAATTCACATTACTTGCTACAATATCAATACTGTAAAATATAAATATATAAACACTTACATTGGATGCAAACCTTCAATGACAAGTATCTTAGGTGGTATAATAACCTCAGGAGGATCCAAAAGACCCGAAACATGGTTATAAATCGGCTTTTCGACAGCTAAACCGTCTTTAAGAGCCTTAACTTGCTCATACATAAGATCAAAGTCATTAGCTCTTGGATCAAGTGCAGTTACACCTTTTTGTTTCCTCCCAGTTCTATCTAATGAATGATAATCATCTAAACATATAACAGTTGTTGTGTCACTTATAAGTCTTTTTGACACTTGTTGTGTATGAAAAAACATGGTTTTGGTTGAATCCTATATTGGTTTTTGTTGGTGTTGAGATTGAGTTCATTGAGTTTGGAGCATGGAGTGTGTTCATTTTGCACACTACCATTGTTGCTTGTAGTTTTAGAGAGAAAATGGTTGGATCTTTTTAATGGGATAAACAAGATTGTGTTAGGTTATTTTCTTAAAAGTGATCATAGGGGTATATTCATATACATACACGAAAGCAATGTTTTTAAATTCGGATTTCGAATTGATCCGGTCAAGACACCGGGTCACCGGTTTAACTGGTTAGACCGCCAGATCGATCCGGTTTACTATAAAAAAAATTATATATATATTTGTAATACTATAAAAAATATTTATATAAAAATATAATCATGAATATTTCATATATTTGGTCTAAAAATCATTTACTAACAAATATAATGTATAAAAACAAAGTTACGTGCAAATATATCTATTAAATCGCAAAAAAAAGGAAAAAAAGCGAAATCTGGCCGGGTCTCACGAACCGGGTCAACCCGGGTCGCTTCAAACTTAGTGTGTTACACCGGGTTTCTAAAATATGAGACCCGGGTCAATTTGGCCTTTTTTTTACCGAAACCAATTCAACCAGTTGGATTGACTAGATCGACCCGAGTTTCAAAACATTGCATTTTTGGTTAATATACAAATATTTCACTAGACTTTCCAAAAAAAAAGGTATCTTTAAGGTAACCAACTTTCATTTTGATCCCTGAGCTTATAGGAAGCATATTGTTCTATAATTTCTGATCCAAGTGACTTGGATATATAATTTTTACACGTTAAGTAACATAAATGACGTGTTTTTGCAAGTTCATGATGTTTCTATTTCAAAATGTCATGCCTTATAAGATTAATATTTTAAGTGAATAAAATGAAAAGTTTAATAACTTGATTGTTTAGCATATATGTATACTTTCCATACAAAATAAAGAAAAAGGTATGGTCCAAAAAAGGCAATGTGCAACTTGACATGAACATGTTACAACTTATGTCTAGTTAAAAATAAATAGATGGAAGTATATATATAGGAAATGAGGTTAAATATATGGGATGCCATTAACTAGTTTTATGGGTTTCTATGACTACCCTTGGTTTTGGACAAAAATGGAGGTGATATTAAGGTAGAGAATGAGAGGTCAATGTTGAAGTTTCTATAGAGATTAAAGGGTATTGTTGTTATTTTCAAGTTGACTTATGTAATACTCCGTACTCCATTACTCCGTATGATTGAAGTAGATGAATGTGCATGGATGGTTATTTGAAAGCCCACGTGGCATCATGTTATTGGGTGATTATGGATGAAGGTGATAATGTGTTACGAGTGGAAAAGATATAGTTTTCTAATTGTGATTCTTTTTTAGTTTCACTGATATTTGATTTTCGTACATGCATGTATTTGTACTACACGTTTATTTGCGTATATTTGTGAAAATTATCAAAAGACAAATAGTTAATTATAGGGCTAATTCGTTAAAAAAATAAAATTATATGTTAATTGATTTGATGATCACATCAATAACCCGTTGATTAAATCAGATTAATTCAATGATCAAATCAATAAACCGATAACTTGACTGGATTAACTCGACGATCGAATCTATAAACTGATAACTCGACTAAATTGACCTCAGTCTCACCCGAGTTTATCTTACTCCTTTATAAAACAAATTACACCTTCTCTCATATTAAATAAAAAAAAAAAATTAAGAGGCACAACTTTACAAGCCAAATATACAACTACAACAGCATACTATACATCGTTTTAATGCATCAACTTACATTTGATTTTATGTAATACAAGTTCAACAACATGATGTACGATCCAAACTTTTCCAAGAAAAAAATTACAATTAATGATAACATAAATACACCCAACCCCTTCTATTACAACATAAAGAACATAATGTACAACTCAATCACTACTTTTTTTCTTTTCGAAAGAATGTTCACATAACTATTATAAATTGACAACAATAAGTTATATATGTTTCACCACTAAAACATGATAAATACATAGATCTATGAAAAATCTTAAAAAGTGGCGACAACATCAGGATTCTGTGACATATCGACAGAGTCAGCGACGCGAACACCAATCTATATGAAAAACCTTATTAACATGAAAAATATATATGGTCACTTTTTTTACACACATAAAAACTTATACCTTTAAAATACCTCATATCAATAAGTAATTTACGGTTGTTGTGGTCCTTGTGTTGTGGTTTTCTGAGAAGACAATGATGGATTTTTCAGAGACATGACAACTGTTAGAAACGAATACCCAAATAACATTTGTTCGCTAGAAAATTTTGTCACAAGGTACTCGTCACCGCATCACGCGAGTAGTATTAATAACATATTTTACCACTCATTCTCTTTCATCATGAAACAACCAAAAATTTCAAATTACAAACTATTCTAGTTATGATAACGTTGAACAAAACATATGAAATTTTCTCTAGCCTAAGCTACCTCTAAAATCCACCATACATCTGCTTCAAAGCTCAACTAGAAATAGTATCATCTGATCATTCATAGAGTGTATGTGTTATTAACTTAGAAGCAACAAGCCCGTTATACATAAATCAGTGGCCCATTCTACCACCACCATATTGATTAGAAAGTCGAGTCATTCCTACCTCCCAATCGAGATGATCCAAAACCACCGCCAATATACTATCTCAATGGTTCGCCTATGGAACAAATATTTCAGATGCCGTCAGGACGGAGCCAGGAGCGTTTCGCAAATGCCCGGGACACACATAGATTTTTCAATGTAGTGTTAATTTTTGAAAAAAATATATACCTTCTCAAATGAATCTAAAATGCATCCAGCTTATTAAAATGTGTTTAAACTCTTTGTCTTAATTTACTTTTTAAATATGTTAAATTAAAATTAAAAGTATTTATACACCCGATCATATTAGATCATACATTCATCCCTAAATGTCGTTCATAGTCCACTGAAATCAAACATTTTCTATATGGAAGTGAGAAAGTCAATATGGGTAGTACGTAGTCATGTTGGTAAATAAAAATAGGTAAGATTAACTTTTTTCTCAGATATGTCTACAAAATTTTGCAAATATTTTTTTAAATGTTTTTAGAAATTTATGAAACTTTTATGAAATTTCGCAAATATTTCCAACATATTTTGCAAAATTTCTCAAAATATTCGCAAAATTTAGATACTTTTTTTTACTTCGCAAGCGTGACAAATTTTTAAATACTTATGAGTATTTTTGCCTTTTGAGAAAAACATTAAGGGGTGTTTGGATGTGCGGTTAGGAGGAGATTATCTCGGAATCTCAGTTTCAAAATGGAGATAAGTTAAAAAAAATGTTTGGGTAATAAATGGAGATAAGTGATTATTTGCGTTTAGGAGCTTTAAAATGGAGTTTTGAAAAAGTTAGCGGAGAGTTACTTATTTCAGTTTCAAAATGGAGTTTTGAAAAAGTAAGCTTTCAAAATGGAGTTTATTATCAAATAATCAAATTTGCCAAACACTCAAAAAAGTGATTATTTGATTATTGCGATTTCAAACTGGAATATCAAATCCAAACACTATTTTTTAAAATGTTGTTTTCAAAATGATGGTTTTTCAAAATAGAGTTTTCAAAATAAATAATTTGTTTTTAATAAGCACATCCAAACACCAACTAAGCTATTTTATAAAGTATATTTTAAAAAAGTGAGTATTTTTGTGATTTTCTTTTTTTATAAGGACAAAAAGAACAACAAGTGAGCTTTAACACACGATACAAATTATAGTTAGAGCAACCACAATGCATAAGCCATGAAAAGCTTTTTATCATTTTGCCAAGTCTTTCGAAGAGCTTTTTTTTTGCATTGTAATATGAGCTTTTCTAAAAGTTTTTCACAAAAGAATTGGTAAACACCAAGCTTTTTAAAAAAGCTATTGAGCATAAGTGACCAATTCAATTAGTGCATTCAATGTGAAGTAGTATGCATTAGATGCAAAAAGTCATTCACGAATATTTGCATTGTTAATGCTCTTACTGAAGATAAAAAAGATAAAAAAAAATGATGTGCCAGTTGAATACACTCCTCACCCGGTAGCAAGATGTTACATTTATCATATCTTTTCAGATTCTAAATTTTCGATTACTAAACGGGCAATAAAATAAGTTGATTTAGTAGAATTGTAAAATATAGAAAAAAATATGTTTTTTTAACGGCTAAAGGAAATATATAAATAAAAGGTTCCTAGCAAGACGCTAGAAACCGAAAAAGTACAGATACAATACTAGAAAAAGTAAAGACCTAAACTAGCATCTTCCCAAGGCTTTAACTGCAAGGATGAAAAAACTCTTGCCAATAACGAGGACAATAGAAAAATCCCGACTAACGGAGGCAGAGCCACCGGTTTTAACTCCGAAGCGTTTTTGATGCACCCCAAACAAGCCTTAGGGAACACGAAATAATAAAAACAAATGTCATCCGAAACCGTTGCTCGATACCAGCATAGGGGATTTAAACCAATCACACCAATTGCATATCATGTGACCCCTATTATGCAACCAAGAATACGAGGCCAGGCGAATGTTATCGAAAATGTCGCTTTTCTCAAAGGATGTGAACAAAAAGTAACACCGTTGCGATATCTCCATATCCACCATAAAGAAGAAGAAAAAATAACTGATAAGCGACGAGACTTCTCTTTGACCACCTTCCACAATGTAAACCAACCTTTCCAATGCTCATATGAAGTAAAAGGAGGAAAAGAGATCTCACACCATTTACGAACAAGCATCCAATTGTCCTTGCAAGAGGGGAAAGATATAGCCTGAATGTCACCGCGAGAAGAAAGATTCAACCTATGAGGCAAACGATCCAACATCAATCTTCAAATGAAAATATTGACCTTTCGAGGTATGTTTTTGTCTCAAACAGTCGAAGGTGTCATAGAAGGGAGCGTCTTCGAATCAATAATGCATCGAGCATCATTCACATAAAAAAAATACCATCTGTGCCTAACGACCAGACACAAGTGTCCTCCCTCTCGTTAATATCTTCATAACTAATTTCACAAATCATATCTAGTAAATAAGTAGAATTACGGGCACCAAGGTGAGACCTTGACCAATTCCAACGCCATTGGCCGTTATCGATACGGTCAAATGATAAGACAATCTTTTTCACACTCCAATCTATAAAGCCTATTCAACCGAATATAAAAAGGAGACTCTCCCGCCCAAGTATCTTTCCAGAATCTGATGCGCGTTCCACAACCCGCTTGGAAGCGAAAAGAACTGTTTGGAATAATATCATTCAAGTGTAAAAAATTAGAAGATCCAACAATTCTAGCCTACGTACCATTATACATGCAACCATTATTAGCAAAACCACCATCTGGACCATGTAAAGCTTTAATGACTTTTACCCAAAGAGTGTCCTGATGCGATAAGAACCTCCATCGCCAGTTTTGGAGAAGGGCCATGTTAAAAGCTTAAAACTACCAATGTTTAAATCGCTATTATCGAAGAAGAGAGGACATTTTTCCATTTTACCCAAGATAGTTTTCTATCTTCAAGTGAACCTCCCCAGAAAAAAATGACGCGAGATTTTTCCAGGGAATTAAGAACGAGTTCAGGGACCTTGAAGATCGAGAAGTAACAAATTCCAAGGCTACCAAGATCTGCTTTTATTAACGTGAGACGACCCCCGATAGAAAGGAGATTAGCCTTCCATGAAGATAACCTCGATTGAAACCTATCCACCAAAATCTGCCAAATCGATATCAAACTCATATTAGAACCAATAGGTAACCCAAGATAAGTAAAATGGAAGAGTCCTGAAGCACATTCACTATTACTGGCCATGGAGGAAATATCAAGGTCCGAAACACCAATGCCATAAACGTTGGATTTCTGCATATTAATTTTTAAACCCAAAACCAAGTAGAAGACCTGAAAAACATGGATAATATTTTCAATATTGTTAGCATTCCATTCAGTAGTGATGATCACATCGCCAGCGTAAAATAAATGAGATATAGTAACATCAGAAGATCCAACTTTGACGCCTCGAATAAGACCCGAACTAACAGCTGTAGAAAGAGCATTATGTAGCCCCTCCATAACAAGAATAAATAGAAAAGGAGAGAGAGGATCTCCTTGCTCGAGGCCACGTTTGATAGAAAATTCCGATGTGGGACTACCGTTTACAGGGACAGAAGCCCGTAATGAGGATAAACAAGCTCTAATCCAACAACGCCATTTAGAGCCGAATCCAAGATTAAGAAGAACAAAGTCTAAATATTTCCAGCTCATCGAGTCAAAAACTTTCTTGAAGTCCACTTTGAAGATCAACAACTATTTCTTCTTTTTCTTGAACCATTTGATGATCTCGGTTAGAATTAGAGGACCGTCCAGAATTTGACGCCCGACTAAGAAGGCCGATTGCTCGTGACTAACAATCTTATCTATCACCCCGGCGAGACGATTAGCTAGAACTTTAGCTATGATTTTGTAGTGAACGCCTATGAGAGAAATTGGACGAAAATCTTTGATGAAGATAGGATTGCTAACCTTAGGAATAAAGGTAAAAAAAAGATGAATTAGATCCCTATGGCAATATTCCGGTATCAAAAACGCTGTTGACATACTCAAAAATATCAACTTAAATATCATCCCAATATTTCTTCACAAAAGCGAAGGAAAAACAGTCTGCACCAGGAGCCTTGTTACTACCGCAATCCTAAACTGCATTCCTTACTTCATCTAAGGTAGCGAGAGTCTCCAAACTATCATGGTCAAAAGCACGTAAACCATGGGAGTTAACTAATGGAGAGAAATCTACATTTGAGTCATGATCTTTGAACTTGTCTTTGAAATAGTTGAGAATCTTGTCATTAATCTTTGAGGGTTCTGTAATCCAAACGCCTTCTTTCATGATACCATGAATCATTTGAGCTTTCCTCTTTTGGTTTATCATCCCGAAAAAAAATTTTGTGTTCTCATCACCTTCGATGTCCCATTTGATACGCGCATTTTGGAAAATATCATAGGACTAAAAAGTATCTAACATGTCCACCTCTTGCATCAACTTAATATAGGAATCACGATCATCATCATTTGCGGAACCCGCTTCAATTTTATCTTCTATACACTTGATACGTTGCAAGTTATAGATTTTGGTGACCCGGTCAGAGGATTTAGTATGAAAATTCCATTCCTTGATTCTAGCTTTGACGAGGTGAAACTTTTCATGAGATAAGAGCTTCCTTCCGTAGTTATGAGCTTCCAGTTTGAGCAGCTGCGTTTTTATAACAACGTCAAATGAATCACGAAGTAACCACGAATGGAAAATCTTGAAAGGAATAGGACCAAAATCAGATTTAGAGACATGAAGAAGAATGGGATTGTGATAAGACCATAATCGATCAATGGCAGTAACACGAACATCAGGAAGAGCCTCAACAACTTATTGGGAAATTAAAAATCTATCAAGTTTGCTAAGCTTGGTACCAACTTTGTTCATCCAAATGAAAAGACGAACTCCTAAGGGAAGATCAACCAAACCCGAATTTTCTATAAACAAGTTGAAGTTGTTTGCTTCGTGTTGACATAAATAGAACCACTCCTTTCATTTTAATTACGAACAACGTTCATGTCTCCAAAGATAATATACATACCGATGTGTTGATGCATAAAGTCACCAATTCTGTTCCACAAAGTAGCCTTGGTCGACGAATCCTGAGGACCATAAATGTTTATCATATAACAATCGCCAATCGTATTTGTCCAATGACCTTTTACAACGATAAAAGCGTCATCGCACCATAAGTCATCTTTGATGAAATAATTCGGATCCCACATAGAAATCAAGCCTCATGATCTGCCGCTAGCCATACTACACGCAAAATCAAAGTTATAATTACCCCACATGGACTTAAGACGAAAGATTTCAAGACGTCTCATTTTGGATTCTTGAATGGCAAGAAAATGAATGTTTTGCTTTAGACATAGATCTTTAATCCAGATACGTTTTCTCTTTTTCTTTGTCCCACATGTATTAATAGAAAAGATGTTCATTTATCAGCTATATGCGCGCCAATCCCATTGATCATTCTATTGAGCGTTAGTCTACATCCTATAACATCAAAACCTAAAGAATCTCCCACCTCGATGATCCTTGATAATTCTTCAATAAGAGAAACACCTTTTATATCTTTTTGCGGTATCTAGCAAAAGAAGTGGAGCACCTACTAGATGATCGTTTCATGTATCCAAAGCCTGGAGGGAAACTTAGATTTGAGGAAACATCAACTTCTAGGGAAACTTTATGAATGACGTCATCCTGATCCTTTTGCTTATTGCTAACAACACGTTGGTTTTCATTGCCTGCCAATTCGTTAATAGTTTCTTTCATTACATTTGATCATTCAACTCGTTTATAGTTTCTTCAATTCATTCAAGTCATTCAAATCGGCCAAATAATTTTCTTCTATAGAATCCTCTGCCTTTTCCATGTAATTGGCATCTATAGGATCATCCGCCTTTCCCATGCCATTGATGTTTATATTGTCGGAAGAATCAAGTGTTTCGTCAACAATATTTATGTTCCACACTCTTAACTCGTGAACTTGTACTTCATAATTCGCCCCTTCTACTTCAATTAACACTATTTCTGAAACAAAACTACGAGACTTAGTAGAAATACAAATCCTACCTGAACTCATATCCGTCGATTCCTCAGCTTCAAAAAACATGAAGTTGCCAAACCACGAATCTCAATCCAGATCATACGTTCATCAACTTTAAAGGATGGTGTAACAGTTTTGATGCAAGAATAAATACTCTTTAAAGAGTTGTTAATCTGAAAGTAATCTGCTGAAGAACTCGGAGGGAATTGAATCCATATCCAAAGGCCCCCAACATGATGAATTTTCAATTCCGAAAAACCTTCATTCCTACATATCACATACATATTACTCATGGAATTCACGTCTTTTAACTTCACCAACAATACCAAAGACGGGTCTTCAACCTTAATGAGATCTTCATCATTGAGAGTTAAGGCACGTATATTAGCATTTGATTTAGAGGTTTCCACAACAGGTTTAGCAATACCATTCGTAACAGAAGCAAAGGTAGGGAAACCAGGAAGTTGGTCTTTGTTCAAAAGAGGGATGTTGTTAGGATAGCTTGTGGCGTTAGGTTTAGTGTTATTGTATTTTATCGTGAAGTTGCGGTTTAAGTTGGATCCGTTGGTAATAGTTCTTTGGGAACGAGCAACCGAGATGTATAAATGATAACTACCTATCCAAATATTCGACAATGATTTGACAAACTGAGACTCGTCTCTAATTCCTATGAAACGGATGAAACCGAAGCGTTTTACCTCCTTTTGATAATTTGTTTGCGATGAAGGTATCGACCAATCGACCGTGAGGTGCACAAATCTTCCACAGGCCTTTAGCATCCACCGAATTAGGAATATTGGATACGTAAAAAGATGTGGCTATTTTTTCCACATGTTTATGAAAAGGTTATCGATTTGTTTTTCTAAGGTTATAGATTTGTTACGGAATATCCATGTCTAACCCCGAGCATCAGTGATGTTTCTAGGTTTAACCATGATTGACAAGATGAACTCCAATCTTCCGAAGAGATTCCGATGAGATTCAGAGATGCTTCTGAGTGGTGGGGGAGAAATGAATACTGGTCAATCAAGGTGGGATCTGCTGAGAGAGCTGGTGGGGGAAGAAATGGTTAGGGGGGGGGGGGAATTAGAATCAGGAGATGATCGGTGGGGTGAAGGGGATCAGGGGATGATTGGTGCGGTGGGGTGAAGGAGATCATGGGATGATTGGTGGGGTGAAGGGGATCAATGGATGATCACCATTAAAACTTTATTGAACAACATGTTATTGACTTAACCTCAATAATTTTTAGAGTTTTAGGTACAATTGAGCTATGAGCAAAAAATGGTGTCACATCATCGTTTTTTTTCATAACATCAAACTAGGGTTAAGCATCGGGCCACTGGCTAAGACCGGACCAAACCAAGGAGCGAAATGGTCTGAAACCTCGGACCGAGACCAGACCAAAATGGTCCGATTCGGTCCTCGGTTCGGTCTTATTTGGCATAATCGACGAGATTTTGGTAAGAACGGACCGATGGACTGAGGACTGTATTTGTCCGGTCCGGTCCGGTTCTGGGTCTGCCATGCTTAGCCATACATGTGCGCCCATTGAGCCCATAAGTTTCTTACATATGCGCCCGTTTAGCCCATTAATGATAAAGAATGGGCAAAAAGTGTCTCATCCTTTTTTAAAATTGAGCAAAAAATGTCCGTATTTATCAAAATAGGTAAGATTTGCCACCTCTACTAAAATCAATCTTACTTATATAGATTTTAGCCATGTTAATGACTCTTTTTAAGATAATTTGTTACAAACTTCAAACGTACACATGCATAAAAACGTAGGTACGTCGTATCTGTGATGTAAGCTCGTAGTTTTATTCTCAAAATGGGAAAAAAAAAAAGTTGTATGAGGACATACAAATTACAAATATGTAATGAATAATTTCATTACGTCAATTCAACATAACATTAACTTATTTTAAAATTTGAAGTGATAACGAGTCAGTCTTATCGTGCATTTTAATTAACTAATGAATCACGTTATTGTAATACGCAATCAACTAGTAATAATTTAGTAATATATTATGGAGCGTCGTTTTCGTAATAACGATATTAAAATCTATTTGACAATTTGTATATTTGACTGGTTTTCTTTAAATTTTAATGGACCCCTTTTTTGCATTATACGATTTGTAAACTGGTCAAATGATCCTGTTTAGGTTATTTGGTTTGAGTGAACTTTCTTACTCAGATGTACGTGGACTAAGCAAGTAAGTACATTACTTATGGTTTTCAAATCTTTTCACTGCTCACTTTAAAATTTGTGTTTAGTTATGTACACAATTAAAATTGATATATACATCATTTTTTATGTATAAGTTTGTTGTACTATATGCATTAGTTATATAATTTATTGGTGTATGCATCAATTTTAGTGGTGTACATATCATCTTCTATATTTAAACCAAAATGCTAAATTTATGAAAATTTTATATATGTCTTTTTTTTTTTATAATTCAATAATTGCATTTTTTTTACTAGTTTTTGATGCAGATGGTTTCCTTAATATAGATAAAATATATATAATTTATTTAAACATATAAAATATATAAAATTTATTTAAACTACGTAGTATAAAATTAAAATAAAATTGGTGTATATATAAGTTTCATACACGCACGAGACTTATAAGCAGTAACGTATCTTTTTTTTAAACGAAACTTAAAGTTGGGACTTTTCAAAAAAATATTTCTCTAATAGAAAATATTCTCTTGATTTATTCCTTTTTATTTTATGTTGTTTGTAAGTAAGTCTAAAAAATTTCTTATTTGGTAAAAGTTTTTAAAAAAGTTGATGGTGAAATTTGACGGAGAAAAAAAGATATTTAAGAAAAAAACTTAAAAAAATGTTACAAATAAAAATTTTAGTAGTTAAATTTAAAATAAATTAAATGATTAAAATTTTAAATTTTCATATTTTTGTAATAAGTTTACAAAATTAACAAATATCCATATACTTTATAATATTACAATTATAAAATATTAAACACAAAATAATTTAATATTATACTAAAATATTACTTGTAAACCCGTTGGTACGCGAGAGTTATAACTAATACTCCATCCGTCCCATATTAAATGTCCACTTTGAACTTTTTTAGTTTTTATTTTCTAACTTTAACCTTAAATATTTTTATGTGCGTTATATAATATTTTATGTAAAGTATATAAATCGATTGTGTTTTAAATGTACTTTTCATTAGTATAATTTTTATCAAATGTTATATAACACAAAAACCGTTATTTTTTATCAATGTTAAAGATATAAGACTTAAAATATCAAATGTGGACATTTAATATGAGACGGAGAGTATTAATTTTAACAATATTTCAAGAAGGTTCGACAAATTGTTCCAATTTTCCTTTCCATAAATTATTATAAACCCAAACAATACTACCTCCGTCCCAACATTATTGTACAAAAAAACACACAGTTTTAGAAAAACATCACTTTTTCAGCTTTCTCTCTCCTACTTTTTGCAGAATGACAGTTTTACCCTTAACCAATTAATTTTATACTTATTTATTGTTTGTAATAATAACCTCATGTGAAGGTAATATGGTAAACTCAAACAAAATTCTCTATCTAATTTTAGAAGTTTTTGAAGTGGACAATAATTTTGGGACAACCAAAATAGAATAGTGAGTATCATAAAAAAGAAAAGAATAATGGAATTATTTAAAGGCAAAAAAAAAAAGAAGTTGATACGACAGATAGAATCCAGCAAAACCCACCTTCCCAAGCTACCTTCCATCCGTCTCTTCATCTTCCCATCTTCTCTCTTCTATTCTATTCTCTTCTCTTCTTTAAACATACAAAAACCAAAGTATCTCTGACAACATATAACTCACTTCACTTTTTCTACAAACTTGTTGTGGTAGTTTACTTCAAACATAAACCAAGACAAAGATTCTGTCAAGTTAACCTTAAACATGGTTGGTTTATTTTCAAGGTTTTCTGTTAGTAGAAATGGTCATCGTAGATCACAAAGTGCACTTGTAAGTCTTTCTAATCTACTATTTGTTCACATATATTTGTTAGATAAGGTTTTCTAAGTACTTTTTAAGTTTTTTAATTTTTTTTTAATTATTTTTAATTTCTTTGTTTTGTTTGTGTTTGGTTTGTTTATGATTGTTTGTTGTGATATATGAAATAGATTTTGTTAGAGTAGGTTTTTTCAAGACCCTTTTGAGTATTTTTTGTTTTTTTTGTTTAGTTTGTGTTCTATAGTATCTTTGTTTGTTGTGATTTATGAACTGGGAATTTGTTGTGTCTCAGTTAAGTTTAGTTATAAAACATGTTTTGTACTTATGTTTTTTTTAGTTTGTAAAAAATTTGGAGTTGACTTTTTTGAGTTTCAAAATACTATGGGTGATCTTGACTTTGGATTCAGTATTACTTTTTTAATCTGTTTGTTGTGATATAGGAAATGGAATTTTGTTAGATTATATTGTTTTTACTTTATACTTTTACTGAAGTTATCAGAGCTGGTTTGGCTGATTGTGATCTTTTTAGCTTGTTTGTAATTTATGGGGTTGACTTTTGAGATTTTGAAGTTTTGGGGTTTGACTTTTGGCTCATACCTGGTTTTGACTCGACATTGCCCACCAATCCTAGGGCGACTATCTTTTTAGATAGGCCGGAACCTCCGTGGCCACCTGAAATATACACACCTAGAGAGGTTTGAACCCTTAGACCTCTTGTTTGAGAGTCAAGGACTTTACCACTAGGTCAAGACGACTTCTTTCCCAAGAAGTGCAGCAAGTACTTTAGGAATTTGGTGTCTTTTGTGGTGGTTAACTTTTGGCTCAATATGTTGAAGAGTATTTTGGTGTTTATGTTAGTTGATAATAATATTGTTTGAGTTTACTTACAATTAGATTAATAGTGTTTGGGGAATCCTGAAACAAGTCTTGTTTTGGAATAAGCAGTTTGATATCAGCAAACTTGTATAACATAATCTGTCCTAAATAAGCAAATATTAATAAGCAGTTTTCGACCTAATCCACAATTTGATGATGTTTTTCTTGCTCTATTAGAAAATTTCAACTCATGTATTGGTTTCCATATATCTACCTTGTTTGACTTTTATGAGTCAAGATTGTAATTAGCTAAAGTCAATAATATATGTGAACTGTTATCTTGTGATAGAGAAAGATTTGTTGCTACATGTAACTATCCGAAACAATAATAATGCAACATTTCGGATTAAAAAAACCAATAATTGCGTGGCAAATTTGATTCTAGGAATTATGGTCTTTGACTAAACGAAACCATAACACTTGAATTGGCTCTCATTTTACTGTCGGAGTAGCAGATTGTTACAATTATAACTTATTTTGGGGCTCCTTGTTTTTTTTACTTATATTAGTTAATTGTGTGTTTGGTTGCTTACTTACTTGAAGGATCAAAGGGAAGTTGCGCCACCTGATACATTGGCTATAGAAACAACAAGTGTTGCAGGAGTTATGTCTACTTCTCATCATGGAATTGAAGTAGCAGTTGAGTTCAAACCTGTTGAGCATCCTACTGAGCCTCTTGATATTGATCAACCTATTCAATGCCCATTGCCCGAACCTTCAATCCTTAATGTAAGTGCCTCCAAACTAGTTTCTTTCATTTTTTTTGTTGCAAAAGCTGCCAAAACTTGATGACGTTTTCATGACATCTGAATGTACGTTTAAGTATATATAAGTAGGAATAATGCATACAATAAGGATGCCATCCAATTATGAAAGTTTTCATTAAGGTTATTAAGCAATTGGGCGTTTGGAATTAATTCTTATGCCACCTTAAATGCATATCAAGTTTTGGTTTAAGTCAAATCTGGTATAAAATTATTGGGCAACCAGCTTCTCAACAACTAAGAGATCCATTTGAGGAACATCGGGACTAATTGAAGTAATGAGCCCCCAATATCGGGAGATGTTTGAGGACAAATTTTCTTCCATGTTTTGACCGTTAGAGAGTTCCTACAGTACTTTACAAAATATAAGAAATTTATAAGGAAATTTTTGCAGCGATTCTACGTTTTCCAGATTTGGTATACATTAGATGAGCTGCATATTTCTGTGGCCTATAGAGTATTTGAACTTGTAAGAATTTGGTGACCTTATACATTATCTATATAAACTGCTACACTTTGACTAAAAAGTCAACCAGCTACTTTCTGCAGGGATAATAGACATAGATTTCGTTATACTTTAAAATTCTTTAGTTTCTTGTAGTTCTGTCATTAATAAGAATCCAAGATTAACATACGTGGAATACTATTTCGTAACCTATACATCTTTCAGTAGTTTAGTTCTGACTCTTTTGTTGATCTAATTTCTTTGTTACGCAAAAGGATGGAAGAATTTGGAAAGAGCGTGTATCTGCAGGTGTGCACACGCGAGCGGACATGTCCACAATGCAGGATGAAACAGGAGCCCCACCACAGCCAGAAACACCTAGAATGAAGTCAAGACCTCGAACAAATCGTATGATATTACCATCAATCAGTGCACCTGAACATAACATTCTTAAACTCCTTGAAGAGTCTGGGATGTAAGTTTATGCCATGTTTTTTTTATATTCGTAAACCTGTTGCTATATATAGAATTCCGACCTTATCCAACACATTTTTAAAATGTTATATATACATTCGTCAATCTGAAAATTTGAACTCAAAGACATGATAACGTATGTACATACTGTAAATCTAGATTTACAGCTCAATAGTTTGATTAGTTTCTTATCAGGGTATATGTTCTACCCGTATAAATGTAAATTAAGTTATAATGATGTAAATTTCACCTGATTTCGTATCAATATTTATCAGAGAAAGAAAATAAATCAGTAAGTATGTACTCCAAATTTACAATAAATTTTTTGCAGAAGAAAAAAAGTTACTGCTGGCAAACCATAGAACAAGAGTATTATTCAAGTTCGAAAAAAAAACATGAATATGATTTAATAACCTATTAGCGACCTGCAAAGAAAACCCGAATTTTTGCCAAGCTGTCTACAAAGCTGCACAAAAGACATCTTATATGTACTCCAGGAACAGATGGTATGATACCTTTACAAATCATTTTCCGAAGATATTAACAACTCCGTATATAGTTTGATTAATTTCTCATCAGGGTGATATGTCTACTCCTTTGAGTTTAGAAATATAAATTAAATGTTTATTGTATACCGGCCATGTGACTTACTGCATTGATCCAAAATTGTGGCAATTTGATGTCTTTCGACAGAATCTCATATCAGTACTTATCACAGGAAGATAAATGCCTGTAGAAAAAAGTTGCTACAAGCAACCAAAACACAAGAATTTGATATATTCAAGTATAGAAAATTAGACATTTCACTAAGTTGTGTACAACAAAATGAGCACAAATGATACGACACAGAACGGAAGTATGAACTTGATAAATAACGATGAGTTGATAGAAACTTCTATTAATGAATGAATTTTTCCATACAGTATTGTTGATGCAAAAGTTGGTTGATCCTTGCTAGACCCGAATTAGGCTTAATTCGGGTTGGCTGGGCTCCGGCTCCTGCACCAAGTGAATTGTTTGGTTGGGATCCTGCACACTAAACAGCACGCGTTAGGCTTACCGTGGGAATGTTTCCCACGATTAGACTCCGGCGTGAGAGTAAGTAATCGGTTTAAGGTTTATGTGAGTTTTAGAATATAAGTCGTAATACCTTTGTGGAACCCTTGGGGGTTCCTTTTATAGGCAGTGAAACCCTAGTGGGCTTTCACTGATCCTTTGGCCCCAAGGAAGAGATAAGCACCATAATTAGAATGATTGTTATCTTCTAATTCTGGTAATGAATATCTCTTCGTATTGGGATTAAGATATACCTAGACAGAATATTATTCTGTCTGATCTTATGTCGGCCGCCTTGGGCCGTGGGCCGCACACATGTGCGGACACTGTTCACTCAAGCCCATAAGCCTGAATGACATTTATCCACCCATCTGTGATGGGCCGGATACGGGTAGTACCCGTGAGCCGGGCTCATGACCCGGTTGGGGACTATACGTCATCATGTCCCCCCAGTCTAGTTGTTACAGCCGTAGGCGTAACCTCTAGACTATCAAGCTGCTCTCCGGTCATATCAAGAAAGGCCTAGGAAATGACACTGGAAAATTTGTTCCGGCCGCACGTGGCAACCGGTCGTAGGAATATACTTTAATGAATACTACCTCAGCCGCACGTAATGGCCGAGACAAATTAAATGCAACATTTAATACGGTCTTACGTAAGAGCCGCATAACCCGACAAGAATCCAGTCGCATTAATGGTATTCAACAATCCAGTCGCATGTCTGCAAAAAGTGCATGATTACTGACCACCCTTGAGCCACGCGAAACTGTTTAAGAAGTGACCCGTGGGTCCCCTACTGACGTTACAGAAATGTCAGAAACCCTATCCATTGGATAGGGAATGCGACTGACACGTGTCAAAGATCCACGGCCCCTCGGAAACCGAGGCCACCCTATATAAGAGTGAGTATGCGTGTATGTTACACACACAACTCACTCATTCTTCCGCCATTGTTAACTTCAAGCTTTTCTCTTCAAAAACTTTCGCCTTCTTTTCCACGGATATCCATCACCGCAGGTTAGATTACCACGCCTTTAAAAACCTTTTCATAAATTATGGTCAAGGATAACCCCCTCATCACGGACGTCCTGAATGTGATGTCGGGGGAGAAATACCTCGACTTCCTGTCGAAGTATTATGTGCCCGAAAGCGTACACCCCACCTTTCCGGGTGATGGTGAAGCTATTACGGACGCACCGGCGGGGAAAATAGGCATATACACACGCCTGTTTGACTCAGCCAACTACCGTATTCCGTTGTCTAAGTTCTTAGTAGACCTTCTTTTGTACTATGACTTTCATATCACCCAGCTCCACTGTATAGGGGCGTGTAAAATCAACCAGTTTGAGATTACATGCCATACTGCAGGGTAACCCCCACCGTGAACCTTTTTAGGGCTTTCTATTTTCCCCAATTAGTGAACGGGTGGTTGTCGTTCAAGAAACGACCCGGCAATGCCCCGATGACATATAGGAAACCCCTTGACTCCCTGAAGAATTGGTACGACCATTACTTCTTTGTAGATGAGAAAGTATTCCCCACCCCCTTCGTACTTAAAACCAAGGCCCCAAAAGACTATCCGCCCAAGTCCAAAGATTATAGTAGCCGGGACCTGAAAATACTAGATACCCATCGCACGGAATTTCATAGAGGGTTGCCGGAGAACTTTTTGTGCTTAGTGGGGATAAGCCGCCGTTACTTTGGGAGGGACGACTTATATCCGTGCTTCTTAACGGAACAGGGCGAGGGTAGGTCACATATATTTTGTAAATTTGATCTATCACATATGTTTAAAATATTACTAACCCATATACTTCAATCATTTGCAGAGATGAATCTTCACGGACTACTTCGTCAAGGCGACCCCATGAAGGTGGCGGAGGGATTCCGGCCGTTAAAGCCGAATGAGCTCCCGTTGCTAGAAGCTTTAGCTGACCGTACGATTCCGCTGGAAGAGACAACCGAACCCAGGTCGGACGAAGAAGAGCCTGTTATTGAGAAGTCCCCATTGGACTTTCATAACGAAGATGGCGACGACCCCTTGCTGGAGGGAGGCACCATCAACCAGGAGAAGGAGCGCGATCCTAATGAAGACACTTCGCAAGCTTCCGGATCCACCACACTTACTTCAAAAAAGAGAAAAACAACCAGGCGTGTGGCGAAGAAGACTGGGGAAGATGCCGGAGTTGCAAATGCTCCTCCCAAGAAGTTGCGGAAAGACCATCCTCAGTATCAAGAAGGAGGCAGCACCATGACTGGTCAAGCCGACCCCACCCTGACCATGGAAGGGCCAGTGCTGCGAGTCGCCCCTGTGAGCGCCGTAGCTCCTACCGGCCCAGACCCTGCTATTGGCACCTCGTAAGTACCCCTCATGATTTATGATTTGTATCTTCGTATGATATATGTAGACTAACAAATTTTTTTTTTTATTTTATTTTATTTTTTTATTTTTTTTTTGAACGACAGGGTGAATCCGGCAGCCGCAGTTCAAGGAGAAGAAGTGGGGAGAAATCCATCCCCCGCGGCTACTAACAATCCCCCTTCACCCATCACCGCACGTGCCAAAGAACCGTGCCCCGAGGGGCCAGAAGAGAGCTTGCGTTTAGCATGGAACCTATCAAGCTTGACACGGCTGGAGGCCGAATCAGAGTGTTCGGAATTCATCGAACACATCACCCCGCCTGCCCTCGCACAGGATTTAGATGAACTAGACCATGAGGCCCTGATTGAACAGTTTGATGTGTCATCCGCACATCAGGTGACGGTGGGTGCCGCGTTGAGACGCCGACTGATCAAGGCCCTCACCAATGTGAGCCGTGCCGACAAAAGGATAGCCCGACGTGAGGCATTGGTCGTAAAGAACGAGAAGACCATCACATCCTTGCAAGCGGCGTTATTGACTGCCGAGGCAACGGTGAAGGAGCAGGCGCTTCATGCCGATACAAGAGAAGCGTATCGCTGAGTTGGAGGCCCTCGTAGCCGCATCAAACGAGAAGGTAAACTTTCAAACATGTTGTTCATATATTCCTACTCCTTGTAGCCCAAATATATATTCGTGTAGTAACTCCAAATTTCATACGTAGATGTCTGCGGCCGAGGCTGCTACTAAGGCGGTGACCGCTCAATCGTTCAGCATTGCCCAAGAGCGCGACTCACTGAAGGAGGAATTGACGCAGGCTCAAACCAGTCTTGAAAATCAAGTTGCCTTAGCGGATGAAGAGTTGAGCAAGGTGGTTGTCAGCTGTGCGGAAAGAGTATGCCCCCCCCCCCCTACTGACCGCGACAGCCGGTCGTAGGTGGATTATCGGGCAAGGACTGCGGCTTGCCGTAAGTGAGGCCCTTAACGCTCCACATCTATTGCAGGCCTTTGTTGGGGTTGTATTTGACGGGATCGACCGTGGTAGGCATGAAGGCATGGTCCAAGCTGCGGAGATGATCGCAAAGAATGAGGATATCACACAGCATCCGTATCACAACCCCTCCGCAGCGGGTAAGATGACAGCGTCCATGGATGCCTTGGCAGACCTTCAACACCCCCTCCTTGACGAACTTGAAGCCATGAAAGATGCTCCCAATGAAGCAATAATGTCCCGGCTGAGTGCTGATCCACTTCCCTTGACGCTGGCTACCTATGATTTCGTATCCAAAGCCATGTCAGGTGAGAAGCCGCTTGGTGAAGCCTTAGACGCTCTTGCAGTCAAAGTTCAGGACGGGAAAGATGCCCGCGGGGAGGCCCTTCGTGCTTTAATTGAGGAAGGGAAGAAGGATCTAGAAGAATTCCTTCCCCCCTTGTAACTGATATGTTGTAAACATTTGTAACTATATTCGTCCGTGTATGTACACGGCTAAGACATATATGTAATAACTAGTCCTTTTATTTTATAAGTCCGTGACAACCACGGTCATTTTGTTTATTTGAAACTTGTGTATTTCATTGTATTCTAATGCCGCGTGACGTATCACGTCTTACACATAAAGAAAAAATACATACAAGTCTATAATTTACTAGACATGCGACGTGCGTCTTTACTATGCAGAGTACCGTGTGGTACGGTACACAAAAAACTTACCCCAACGTCTTGTGAGTAAGGTGTCTAGTAAGGATACATGATCCGTGCGGCTGGGGTTGCATCCCTCTTACGCGGCAAGTTGAATTAGTAGGTTCACTTAATCCTCTTACCCCACCTGGGGGCGTATAGTACATGTACGGTAATTTGAGAGAATGCATACGAATGAAACATGGCATATTATAATACAAGTAAAATTCATACTGCTAACAAAGAATCTAACAAAGAAAGGAAAATGATTTGCACGAAACAGGCCGTGGAGCTAGCTAGGCACCACGGCATTTTATTAGAACGTTTACACTTTTGTTTGAATGACGACAAGTCCTAAAAAACAAGAAGGGAAACTTAAACAAACATAAGAAAAACAAACAAAACAAATAACCCACATGGTTCTTTATTAAGACCGCCTATAGCGAAGTACCCATGCGGAAGCCGTAGCTTTCAAAGATAGCACCTTTTGAGATTGGAGATGTTCCATGTGCGCTCTAGGTCGCGGCCATCCATATCACGTAACTTGTACGCGCCTCGTCCCAAGGTTTCAGTGACTTCATACGGTCCTTCCCATTTAGGGCCCAGTTTTCCTGTATTCTCCACTCGACTCGCTTCATTAGCACGATAGACGTAGTCTCCCGGTCGAAAAGAAACACCCTTGACCTTGGAGTCATAATAAGCCTTCATCTTAGCCTTGGACTTAGCCTCATTGATGGCTGCTATTTCCCTTTTCTCTTCCAACAGATCCAGGTTGATTCGCAGTTGTTCATTGTTTGTGACAACGTTAACCTCCGCCGTGCGGATGGTAGGCATCCCTATTTCTGCTGGTATAACGGCTTCAGTGCCGTAAGCCAATGCAAATGGAGTATCTCCGTTGGCTGTTTTGATCATGGTTCTATGTGCCCATAGCACGTGTGACAACTCGTCGACCCATTTGCCCTGTCGTTCATCCAGCCGCGCCTTGATTCCATTCCCCAAGCTCCTATTTGCTCGTTCGACAAGGCCGTTCGTTTGTGGATGCTTAACGGACGCGAAGCGCCGTTTGATGTTCAATGATGCACACCAATCTTTGAATGGGTTGTCCGTAAACTGCTTGCCGTTGTCCGAGATAATTTCTCCTGGTAGACCGAAACGGCACACGATGTGTTCCCACACAAACTTTTTGACCTGCTTACCTGTGATAGACTTGACTGCCGTGGCTTCTATCCATCGTGTGAAGTAGTCCATTGCAACAATCAAGAATTTAACCCCCCCCCCCCCCCCCCCCGCAGCTACAGGAAATGGTCCTGCAATGTCAATTCCCCACTTGTAAAATGGCCATGGGGACGTGATGGGTGTAAGCTCCTGCTGCGGGTGTCGCGGAACTGGCCTATGTACTTGGCAATCGTTGCACTTGCGAATCATGTCGCGCGCGTCCCTGTGCATAGTGGGCCAGTAATAACCTGTTCGTAAGGCTCTAGCTACCACGGATCGTGGGCCTGCATGCATGCCGCACAACCCTTCATGTATGTCACTAATGACATAAGCCGCCTGGCGTGGCCCAACGCACCGCAGCCATGGCTGCAAGAAAGAGCGCTTGTAAAGGATGCCTTCTCGGAGTTCAAAGTGTTGTGACTTCCTTTTGATGCGTCTTGCTACTTTTTCCTCGTCTGGAAGGGTTTCATTAGTCAAATAGTTGATGATTGGGGTCATCCACGTAGGTCCCTCCTCCTCAACAATAGCGGCTACCTCCCCTTCCGTGATAGACTTCTCCTTGAGTATTTCCACCAAAACCTGTTTGGATAAGTGGGCGAAGCTCGTGGATGCGATCTTGCTAAGAGCGTCCGCTTTTTTGTTCTCGCCCCTTGGCACCTGCTTGATGGAAAACTTACTGAAAGTCGTGATTAGCGACTTGACTTTTTCCAAGTACCTGACCATGTTGTCCTCCTTAGCCACATACCCACCTAGAATATGGTTCGCGACAAGCCGTGAGTCCACATAGGCCTCAAGGTTGCGGACTCCCATTCTAGCGGCGATTTTTAAACCCGCAATTAATGCTTCATATTCCGCTTCGTTATTGGTGGCCGTGAACTCAAAACGGAGGGCGTATGTGAATTCCATTCCTTCTGGATTCGTGAGGATGAGACCTGCCCCGGACCCGTCTGTGCATGAGGATCCGTCCGTGAATAGCACCCAAGGTTCTGCGGGGATCTCGTCTTGCTTAATGACTGGTTCCTCTTCATCCGGCTTCTCGATCAGGAAATCTGCCAAGATCTGGCCTTTAACCGCCGTCCTTGGTCTATAAGATATATTGTGCCCCCCCAATAGGATGCTCCATTTCTCCAGCCTCCCTGCCACGTCTGGCCTAGAGATAACCTGCTTGATTGGCTGATCCGTAATCACCACAATTGGGTGCGCCTGAAAGTACCGGCGCAACCGCTTTGTAGCAAATACTAGTGCTAACACCAATTTTTCCATGGAGGAATAATTCAGCTCCGCCCCTTGTAGTGTTCTACTTATAAAGTAGACCGGAGTTTGTATTGTATCTCTATCCGTCATCAGTACCGCGCTTATTGCGCCATGAGTAGCTGAGAGATACATAACGAGTTCCTCCTTTGGCCGGGGAGCTACTAGCATGGGGAGAGATGCGAGATGCTGCTTGAGTTGGCAAAAAGCTTCCTCAGCTTCCTTCGTCCAACGGAAGTCTCCCTTTCTAATACACTTCTTGAGTGTCTTAAATAGGGGTAATGACTTCTCTGCGGATTTAGATAGGAATCTATTCAGCCCGGCTAACTTCCCATTCAGGGACTGCACCTCATTCCGTGTCTGCGGGGACGGTAGTCGTATCACTGCGTCCGTCTTCTCTGGACAAGGCTTGATGCCGTTTGGGTCAATCAAATATCCCAGGAACATTCCTTCTGTTGCACCAAACGTACATTTCTTTGGATTTAACTTCATGTTAATCCTTCTCAGCGTGTCGAATGTCTCCTGGACATCCCGGAGAAGTGCCTCCTCCGTGTGGCTTTTTATCACCAAGTCATCAACATATACTTCCAAGTTGCGTCCTATTTGTGATTCGAAAGCTTTATCCACCAACCGCTGATACGTAGCGCCGGCGTTCTTCAATCCAAACGGCATTTTCGTATAGCAATATACGCCCTGGCTCGTGTGGAACGCCGTTTTTTCTGCATCCTCCTCCGCCATCTGGATTTGGTGATACCCTTTATATGCATCCAAGAAGCATTTGAAAGGATATCCACACAAGGACTCCACCTTCCTGTCGATTTCTGGTAACAGGTAACAGTCCTGTGGGCAGGCCTTGTTCAGATCCGTGAAATCCACACACATGCGCCAACTTCCGTCATGTTTCTTGACCATGACCGGATTAGATAACCACTCGTGGTAGTATACCTCGCGCATGATGCCTGCGTCCACCAGCTTCCGCACTTCCTCCAGTATAACTTGGCTGCGCTCGGGCGCCTGGCCGCGCTTCTTTTGCTTGATGGGTTGGTACCCTTGGCGGATTTGGAGCTTATGCTCTGCTATCGCACGTGGCACACCCGTCATATGTTTTGGCTCCCATGCGAATATGTCCAGGTTTGCACTTAAAAGAGAGCAAATGGCCCTTTTGCCGCTATCCGAGAGCGCCCCTCCTATGGATACCTCCTGTTCCGGATAGTCAGGGTGAATGGCCACCTTCCAATTGGGTGGTGGTGCCCCATCCTTGGGGGGGACAGGTGGTGCCGGTGTTGTCACGGTGTGACACTCGGATGTTGGTAAGACTGTGTTGTAAATAGTAACGATTCCCCCCTCAACGGGGAATTTGATCATTCCGTGTGCCGTAGAGGGTACTGCCCGGATAGCCAAAATGCCTGGTCTGCCTATGATTCCATTATAAGGAGAGTGTGAACGTATCACCATGAAGTTCATCCACGTTGTAGTTGAATGTTCCTCATTCCCAATGGTGACAAGCAAACGCAATTGCCCTATCGGCCAGATAGTGTCTCCACTAAAGCCAGTAAGCGGCAACGTGGTCGGTACTAATTGGCTTCTTATTTCTGGGCATAACTGCACAAAGCAGTGTTCATACAGTACCTCTGCTGACGACCCTCCATCCACATACATGCGACGAACATTGTGTGTTCCAATGCTTATCTCAATAGTGAGAGGCGCATCAATCGCGTCGCTTGCTGTAATGAGAGGGAATGAGATTTCCCTGCCGCGTGAAAATTTTTGGCCAATTTTCTGTCTCGTGCGGCGCTGTCTGGATTGGATCATGTATATGGTAGAAGGCTTGTCCTTCTGGGGATCCTTCTTATCATACTTCTTGTTGTTGTCTTTTCCGTCTTTCCAATCCTTAACTAGGTGCTTGAGTTTGCCTGATTTGATTAGCGACTCAATATGCTTCTTGAGCTGGATACACTCCTCCGTGCCGTGTCCTTTGTCATTATGGAACTCGCAGAAGCGACTTCCTTGCCGACGTTCCGGGGGTGTGGTCACTGGGGGAGGCCTTGGAAAGTTCGCCCCTTCAGTCAACAAGATCTCCCGGTAGGACATCTTTAGGGGGGTGAACTTGTCGTCCGACCGTCCGCCTTTGCTTTGGCTCTTATAGTCCGAGCCCTTGTTATTGTTCTGGTTGCCTTGACCGCCCGACTGTCTCCGGGACTGGTCATTTGACCGGTACCCATTTCCTCGGGATGGGTAGGCTGCGGCAACAGCTGTCTCTCCCTCTATGAAATTTCTGACCCTTTCCATGAGGTCATCATATCTCTCTGGGCGCTTGTCGTTGAGACGCCTGATCAGTTCTCTGTCTGTTATGGCGTGCATGTAGTCAGAGATTTTCAGGAGCTCTGGCATGGTTCTTGTGCGTGTGCACTCATCATTGAAGCGCTCAGTGAAGGCTTCCGTGGACTCCCCCGGCCGTTGCTTAACGGTTGCCAATGAGACCGGATCCCTATTATACTTCTTCCTTTGAGTATAATTGTTCTCGAACGCAGTGCGTAGTTCCGTGAAACTATCAATGCTCCGTGGGGGGAGTGCCTCGAACCAGTCACGGGCGTTTCCAATCAAGGTCGAATTAAACATTTGGCACCATATAGGCATGGGCCATCGCTCAATTTTAGCCTGAGTATCGAATATTTTGAGGTGATCCACAGGATCACCGGACCCATCATAAGTCTTGATACATGCCGGCATGCGACGTTTGGTGTCCTCAGAATAGTTCCATATGCGGAGAGTGAACGGATCTTCCCTGGGATCCGCCCATGGCCGTGTGAGCCTAGGGTCATCCCATGGTTCACACCATGGACGCGAGAGGTCCTCTGCTTCCGCATCCCGATAGTAAGGGCCACCATAATACTCCTCATTGTTTGGTGGTGGAGGCGTGCGCCTTGGCCGGCGGCGCTTAGGCGGATGGTCATCTGAGTCCTCCCCAGACGGATCTGGGGACGGTGGTGGTGCCCCGCCTTTTGAATAGGGACCACTTTTTTGAGACGAACCAGGAGCCTTTCTCCCAGTGTTTATTCTATCCCACACACTTGGGCGGCGTGTGGTTCTGGTCAGCTCTCGTTCTGGCCGCTCGGGTGAGCCATCCGACCTTTCTCCTTCTTGAGACTGCGTTAATTCTTGTATAAGGCGATCCCCTATGCGCTCAAACACATTCCGGGGTTGAGGGTTTTCCTCAAAGGCTCCCTGCTCCTGAGGCCGAGTTCTCCTTTTCCTCCGGTTTTGGGAGGGGGTTGTTGGTCCACCGTCACCAAAGTTGAGTCTGGCTTGGAGGTTCCTCCCCAGACTCAATCTTGATGCGATCCCTGGGACGATCCTTTCGAAGTTCTGAGTGAGAACTCGAGTAAGATCCTCCTCACTGAGTGGTAGGGCTTCCACTTCTTCCTCCGTCGAGGGTCTGCGCGGTTCCTTGTTAGGAGGGTCTGGCGCACTCCCTGGATCAGGGTTGTCCAGGGTTGAAGTAGGCGGGGGTGTCACCGAGATCGTGCTCGTCACCCCCGCGGGTTGAAAACCGCTACGGTTACCCAGCCCGCCTGCGAGGCGGTTAGGTGATTGGTTGGGGATGAGAATCCCTTCCCCTTGGGACTTCCGGTTCCCAGGATTCACATTCCTGGGGTTAGTTGGCGGATGCCCCTTCGTCATTGGAGATTCGAGATGAGGTTTTGTTCTAGCTTAGTGTTATGGGTCACACGGATGGCGCCAACTTGTTGATGCAAAAGTTGGTTGATCCTTGCTAGACCCGAATTAGGCTTAATTCGGGTTGGCTGGGCCCCGGCTCCTGCACCAAGTGAATTGTTTGGTTGGGATCCTGCACACTAAACAGCACGCGTTAGGCTTACCGTGGGAATGTTTCCCACGATTAGACTCTGGCGTGAGAGTAAGTAATCGGTTTAAGGTTTATGTGAGTTTTAGAATATAAGTCGTAATACCTTTGTGGAACCCTTGGGGGTTCCTTTTATAGGCAGTGAAACCCTAGTGGGCTTTCACTGATCCTTTGGCCCCAAGGAAGAGATAAGCACCAGAATTAGAATGATTGTTATCTTCTAATTCTGGTAGTGAATATCTCTTCGTATTGGGATTAAGATATACCTAGACAGAATATTATTCTGTCTGATCTTATGTCGGCCGCCTTGGGCCGTGGGCCGCACACATGTGCGGACACTGTTCACTCAAGCCCATAAGCCTGAATGACATTTATCCACCCATCTGTGATGGGCCGGATACGGGTAGTACACGTGAGCTGGGCTCATGACCCGGTTGGGGACTATACGTCATCAAGTATAGCCCATTATAAAGGGCGACTTCATCTGGAAAATTAAAATTGACACATATTAGACACCTGCTAAGGCATTGTTGCAAACCGTGTACGACTGACGAGGGACTTGTTGCGGGCTTTTTGATGATATATTTTGAGCCCCGCAACACCAAACGATCCACAATTACAGCCCTTCAAAGTTGGGCTGGTTACCTACCAGTTTATCCCACTCTCCATAAAAAATCTGCCAACTCTTGCACTATTGATGATGTAACTTTTGTGTTACTCTTCTCTTTTTCTTTTTCTTTCCAGACCTGACAGTTTGCTCTCTTTGTAAGGAGACCCCGTGTCTAACAATTCAAGGCTTTCGACAAACCATGACCTATCATTAATGAAAGAAGAGTCACTGAATTTTACAAGACGTGATCGCTCCCTTGTCCTATCATTATAAACTCCGATACCATCACGGAGATATTTTTACAGTAAATTACCCTTTCCAGAAAGCGGCATAACTGATGCATAATAATTCACCCTAAATGATAAATAAGCAACCCATTTAGGACTAGCGTTGTTTTCTTTTCTAACCCAAATCCTTGCATTTGCATAATTATCTTTATTGGTACCTTTATAGGTTATCATAGCGAGAGAACCCTCTATAGTTGTAAGCTTTACAGAGGACTTATGAATATTTGGGAAGTTTACAAGTGCAGGGGTTAATTGCCATTAGCTAATAGTTTATTTTTTGTATTAGGGATTACCTCAGGGTTTAGGGGGATTGGATTTCTTATTTTTCTATCTTTTTGTTATTTGTTCTGTAGGATTAGTTTTGTTATCAATTTATTCACAAGCATATCAGTTTGCTATTATCAACTTGATTCATATCAAATTGGTATCAGAGCTACTCATCTTGCAACCTGTGATTCATCATGCCGCCAAAAAACAGTGACGTGGGAGCCAATTTGGAGCAATTCAAATAGGAAACCCTAGCAAGTCAAGAAGAAAACCTGAATCGATTTGAACGGATGCAGGAGTCGATTGACAGGAATAAGGTCGAAGTGGATAAGCGATTTGATCGGTTGGAGGAGTCAATGGCGGAGTTGCTGCAACATCTTAAAGCGTTGCAGCCGTCCACAACCACACCCACCACCATATCCACTACCGTTACGCCGTTGACCACCCACCCCCGCTACACTGCACCAATGACTACCCACCCTGCTACACTACCGCCGACCCACCACACCAACCAGCACATACCACCGAATAGCCAAAATCCATATCCACCATTCTCCGTGACTAATTACCCTTCGTTTTCGGTCCGGCCTTCAGCCGCCTACACTAGTTTTTCAGGGCTTAGGTTTGATTCACACGGTTTTCCATTGCCATATAATCAGGCCGGAGATGTTAGCTAGTGTCAACAGTAGCCATCGTCCACCGGTTCGTTCTGAGGGGTTTTTCAGAGTTACACCGGGAATACGTATGGAGATGCCGGAGGGATACTTCTGAATACTACTGGGCAGCCCCCGCCGAATGTACACGGGCCAGGGCACGGATGGCATGTTGGATCTGATCACCGTTGGCGAAAATTAAAGATGCCATTATTTGGTGGAGAGGACGTTTACAGATGCGAGAGGTTTTTCGAGGTACCAGGACTGATTACTACAGGGGATCGATTAAGGGCGGCTGTGTTGGGCTTAGAAGGGTCTGCCCTATCGTGGTTTCGATGGATTAATAACCGCGAGCCTTTTTGCAGTTGGGAAGATCTCAAGCGCCGCTTGCTACACCGTTTTCAACCTTCACAAGATCGTAATCTGCTTGAACAATTTTTTTCTATTAATCAACAAGGAACGGGGCGTGAATATGTGACCCTGTTTGAAAAGATGACTGCACAGCTAGCTGGTCTATCGGAGGAAGTGTTGTTTGGAGTTTTTATCAAAGGGTTGACCTACAAATTGAGGGTAGCGGTGAGAACACAACAACCAACCACTTTGAGCCAAGCTATGGATTTGACTTTGTTAATTGACGAAAGTAGCACGGGTGGGACCGGAGATCAGCGTGGCGGAACAGTTCCAAAACCGGTGCCTACTCAGGTTGGTGGAGGGGGAATTTCTCGGCCATCAGGTGGAGTGATGGTAGGTGCAGGGGAGGCTCCATTTAGACGCTTGATGGACTCGGAGTTCGCAGATAAGAGGGATAAAGGGCTTTGCTACCGATGTGATGGGAACTTCGGTCCAGGACATCGGTGCCCGGTGAAAGCACTCCAGATTCTTCTAGTTGATGATGACGAGGAGGATGAGGAGGAACACGCTCCACCTTGAGGACAAGGTGGTTTTTCAGGGCGGGGTGATGATATGAATGTTTGGGAAGTTTACAAGTGCAGGGGCTTAATTGCCATTAGCTAATAGTTTATTTTTGGTATTAGTTTGAAGAATAAGTAATCTTCACCTAGAGGGGATTACCTCAAGGTTTAGGGGGGATTGGATTTCTTATTTTTCTGTCTTTTTGTTATTTGGTATGTAGGATTAGTTTTGTTATCAATTTATCCACAAGCATCCGATTACGGTTGCTATTTGTTATCATTTTTCTATTATCAACTTTATTCATATCAGACTTGTGACTTGGGTATTCAATCATGCCAAAAACATGAGTACTCACATCGGATGTCAGTATGTAGCTATGGATGGTATCACGTCTCTCCTCAGTTACTATTCTTACAGCCCAGTGTAACACTTCGTTGACTAAATGTCCTTCTATAGTTTCAAAAAGGTTGCTTGCATATCTTCTTATAGTTGCACTAGTAGAAGGAGTAACAGGGTTATAAATCTGACACCATGTACGTGTCTTCATTGTGTAAACGTATGTATATGTTCTACCATTATTCTGATTGACAGAAAGCGTAACAATCTTATAATCCTCAGTGACTCTATCAAAAGCAAACCCAGTGGCAAAGATGCGAGCTTCCTCTAAATGATATCTCGGTAAGGTTAGTTTGCGCCTTATTGAGGGGTTCCAGAGAATTAAATCTCTTGCATCATGAAGCACGCACATAATTCCATTACATGAACCAACAACACCAGCCCTACTTCTTAAATGAAAAGGAAACTTGATTGGTGTAATACCATCATATCCGCGATCTGGAGACAATGGCAATTGGTATTCCGAATGTGATGTATAGAACTTTTCATAAAAGTATTATACCCCTCCTTGTGAGGAGTTCCATGTGTTAGCAAAACTTTTTCTAGGAACCTACAAAAGATAGTTGATCATTCTCTCCGTCTAACAGATCAAGGCTTTCGGCATATCTTAGCATGTCAGTATTTTTAAAATAACTGAAATCCACAAGTCTTGATCGCATGCTCGTCTTACAATTAAAAACATAGAACCCTTACACGACTTGAACAATAAATCCCTAGCGCGACTAAGTTGAAGAACGTCCTCAAACGAAATTCCACATGCGTCACCTTTAAGATAATCGAACCAAGAATAAGTATTACTGTACTTTGTTCTAACCCGAATCCTTATATTGTTACCTTCTTCATCGGATATGATAGCTAGACAATCGTTGATGATTGAAAATTTTAGGGAATCTATAAAGGGGTCATTCTGGCAATTCTATCAAGCAAAAATCATGCGTACTCAGATTAAATGTCAGTATATACCCATGTCGAGTATGATATCTTTCATTTAGATCATTTGTTACGAACCAATGCAATGATCCATCGAAAAAAATCCTATATTTCCCACAAAATTTAATGGGGTAGTAGGGAAAGAAGTGTGACAACCCCGGTTTTGAGGTTCGTCACTTAGTTTTATTTTGTACTAGTTACGTGTCTTTGCGTGTTTATGTGCTAATTGGTGTGTATAGATTGTGGTTTGGTTATCGTTTCTGGTACGGGGTACCTTGTGAGTGAAACGATGTGTGATGATTTCATGTTCATGAGCTCACATAGTAGTGACTATGAAATGAGATGGTGTTATTTAGTGGTTTTACGTATACGTATATGTATTATAGAAAATCGTATTTTTACGATTTACGGTTTACCATTTTGAGGTCTCGGAAGAGGTATTTAGTCATGTGAGTATTTTTCGGGATGGTTTTAAGTCATTTAGGACTTAGTTATAAAGTTTATTTCAAAATTTAAGATTTTGTTTAAAAGTGTATATTTTACGTCTTTTACGGTAAACGCGTAAAAATTGACTAGTTTTACGGTTTTGAGGTTTTGGAGGTTTTAGGAGCTGAAATAAATTAAGGAAAATTAAGGTAATATTAATAAGATAATAATAAATAATAAAAAGAAAAAAAAAATTAAAAAAAAAGAAAGGGGGAGGGTCGGTTGGACGATCAAAAAGAAAGGGAAGGAGAAAAAAAAGAAAGTTGGGTTTGGGTTGGGTTAGGACTCACCCACATCCTATATAATGTCTAATACTAAATCAAAACTTCATTATTCTCTCCTGGAGACAAAGAAGTCGTGGGTTTCACATAAAGTTAGGGTTCCTCATAAAATTTTTGGGGTTTTCATAAATCAAAGGTAAGATCTTTAAACCCTTTTTAATTTAATTATTTTTAATGTTTATATAATCATCTTATGATTGATTTAGGTTAGGGTTTGAATTAAAAACAGTATAAAATCTGTATTTTAATGATATCATAATGATTAGATGGTTTAGGGCTTGTAATTTGTGGGATTATGGGTAATTAATTAGGTTAATTTAATTAAACCCATTTTTAAAAACTGGACAGAATTTAGGGTCAATTGTTTTGATGAGTTCTACAAACTCTTATTTTACGATCCAAGTATCCCTGAAAAGGTAATTGAAGTGGCTTTCAAATGCAAGAAATGAGAACTAAATTGGAGGTCGGGAAGTGGGTCAAAAACAGGTTACAACAGTCGGAGGTCAAAACAGTTTGGAAATCAGTCTGTTTTCTTTTTAAGTTTTGGGTTATTTGGGGTACTTAGGTTTGCATTGGGACCTTCAAACGAACATGGGAGATGGTTTATATATTATAGGAAGTATCTGCATTGTGGATAAGATTGTGGGTTAGGGTAAGACCCCCTAATCATAACAAACTTTTTGTATGTTTAAAATTAGTAAAATCTGGATAGACAAAAGTATATATATCTATATACCCTATAAAGGGTGTATCCCAAATGTTGAAAATTGAAAAGTTGAAAATTTTCAACTAAACTTCTCCTGTAAGCTTCATTCCATCCAGCCCTCACTTATGGAAAGTATTAAAAGCGTATGTTTCATTCCTAACCCCCACTCCAGTTACACATTTGCATATTCAATACTTTCCACTATGTAAACATGTAACCGATATTTTCTTATCACAAATACTGCCAATGTCTCACTCCCCTCCCCTTTCTCCACGATGGAACCATACCACCATCTACCAAACCCCTCCGCCAAAACCCTTTTTATCTCATTCACATCTCACATACTCTCTAATATCATCCCATCTACCGCCACACATATCATATTCTGCCGCCACCACTGTTTAATTCTGCCGCCACCACTATAGGTGGATTTGGCTGGTTGTTTTGAAGTTGGTGGTTTTGGCTGGTGGTTTTGGTTTATGTGGTGATGGTCTCATTGCTTACTCAGATCTATCCCTCGTCGACACATAAAGGTAGGTTTTTTTTACCTGATCTATGAATTGGGGTTTTTCTTGACCTAATTAAATTGGGTTATTGGGGCTTAATCAAGTCCGAATTTGTGGTTTTTTGTTTATTTATGGGGTTAATTATGTTTAATGGGCTTTATCTTGCTATTAGTGACGTTTATGTGTTAATTCCGTGCTTCTTAGTTATAATATGAACCTGTTGGTATGTTCGTTCAGGGGCATTATGTTGATAAATTTAGACGACTTCATTTGGAGGTAAGGGTTTGATTGCGTTCAGGGGCATTGTGTTTTTTTTGGGTAACCGTAATTTATGGCATTGTATTGATAAAGTCTTTATTTGATGTGTGCAATAATTAAGATTAGATAACTAGCTATAAGAAAATATGGATAAGTGGTTTCCAGTACACTGTTTGGTACTGCTTACTTGCTTCAAAACTGGCAGGTGTTTGCTTATTTTGCTTAAAAAGTATGTTATACATTGGTAAACACTAGAAAAGCTGTTAAATTATATAAAGATAATTGAGCCTATTTTATGTTTTATTCTTGTAGATTGTGAGAGAAGAGTTCATAATACACTTTAGCAATATATTTGATGCGTTATATACCGCAGGCTTGGATCCCAATGTACATAATCGTGGTCTTTATAATCTGGTAGATTGTGAGAGGAGAGTTTTTTTTATATGTTAGATGAAAGTATTAACTGATAGGAAGGAACAAATAAGACACTCATTATGCACATGTAGAGATAGACTTCATTTTGTTGAATTAGTTAACTGATGATACACTTTATTACTTGTATGTCTCATGGTATGCTTGTTCTTTCCGAATACAGTCTTGTTTTTTTTGTTGAAACCAGACATCTACGCAGTTGGTGATAATTCTATATACAAATGGAGTACTGTTTTGGACTACGATGTAGTAACTGTAGAGTAATTACGTGTACTTGTCATATGTTTTATACTTATATATTGAGTGACCTTACCAGCAACCAGTTTCTCATTGTACGTTCTATGGGTCACTTATTACCGATTTGAACTAATATTACTTCGTATTATTTTTCTTCTGTTGTCGTTTTTGTAGCGCTTATAGAATCCTGCTTTGCAAATCAAATATGTATGGAATATAGGACACCCACCCTAACGACATACTTGCACCAGTTTTGAAGGTACGTTTATATGCTCCTGTTTTAGTTTATGTGGCATGGTTTTGTTTAAGCTCTTATTTTTTATAAAACACCATAGAATATTTTGATCGGTCCACATGATAATATATGCATCGAGCTTAATTAATATCATGAATTATGAGATAATTACCATGTAATACAAGATTTCAATATGGTCCCCACCAATTTACGATATAACAGGGTATTTCAAACATTATATTATATGTATATATGAATATAAGAGAGCCATTATTTGATATCAGGTTATGGCCTTACGGGTCATTGAAATATTTATACAAAAAAATTCTTGCAATTTTTATCTTTCCTAACTTTAATGTGTCTATCATATTTCTCTTGCCAATAGATATCGATCAGTCATATCGCCCTTACTCACAAATTTGTGGTAATGTTGAAGGAAAACCGTGTAAATGATGAATTTTAAGTAAATAAGGAAATATTGACATCATTAAAATACAATTGGTAATGGCGTATATTATTGTGATTTCATGGCTGGCAATTTAATACATAATTCATTTTTGGTAACTCTTCAATTACATGGCTGGAAAGTTTATATAGTTCTGATTTCATGAGTTGAAACTTATAAATCTAAATAAATAAATGACTTGAAAACATGCTATATAAACAAACGTTATATAGTATTTATTTGATATTGTGACTATTTGTGGTATTTTGTCTAACAAGTATTCTTTTTTTCTGAATCAAAACATGCTTTTCCATCCATCAACTGCTACTGCTGCTCCTATCAAATATTTCTCGGACTCTCTCATTAGTGGTTGTTGTGACTACCCCTCCGGTCACGTAATGCTTCAAGATCCAAGGTAAGTGTTGTTTATAGTATTTCTTTTAGAATTTCGTTAAATAAAGTTGTGGAAAGATATATTGGTTATGGATAATGTTTTGTAAAGGTTTGCATTTATATTTGTTTAGTTATTACTTTAGGTAACTATTTTGTTAACTAAGGTATTGATCGTGAGAGTTTTACAGCTTTTGGAAGATGAATATTGATATCAATACAAACTTGATTAAAAAATGGAAGATCGTTGATAAAGAGCTTTATCAAGACCTGTGTGATCAGATTCGAGCTGTGTGTTATAGGTGTTTAGGTTCATGTTGAATGCTTTTTTTCTTTGTCATCGTGTGCGTGTATGTGTCATTAGGGTCATGCATGGTTTTGCAATTCAATGTTTCCTTCTTTCTAAACTATGTTCGTTTGTAGGTTTGTATTACATTTCCTAAGCTATTGCTTTGTGTTTGTTTAGTTTGGTTGGATCTTGTGTTCTTAGTAGCAATTCCATGGTTATGCATCCTCATAATTGTTTAACGACATATGATTCAATGTTTGAAGTTTGTAAATGTAAGATTCTAAGCAACTGAGCGAAGTTTGCTAAGTGTTATGTTTGTATTATCTATTCTTTTAGACATATAACTGATCAAAGTTTGCTCTCTGATCATTTAAAGATTCTAAGTAACTGAGCGATGTTTCCTATTTTTCTTTAGGCATATTATGAGAAATAGTATGCAGAAGAACATCAAGGTGTATAGATGTAAAATGAAAATAAGAAGTTTAAGAACAACATATGTTTATCCTTGATCACTTGATTTAATAACAAAATGGTAGTAGATGAATGAATAAATGCTTGAGTTTAGAAAAAGTGTGCAGTTTTCAAAACGTCCAACAGTTACGGAACGGGATCTGGTATGGGCCATAAAACGTGGATTGTTAATTTATTTGAATTTTTGAAGTTTATCTCTATTTACAAAAATACTGTTTTTAACTTTGACCTCATTATTTGTTCACGTTCACATGATGTCATTTACATTGTGATATTTATTTTGTCTTAGTAAATTGTATCATTTGTTAGTTTTTTTTCATATGCTCACATTCATGTGTTTCTTTCCGAAGGTTAATTAACGTAACGGGCCATTAAATTTTGGTATAGTGATGTTCTGGTTACACAACATTACATGAAATATTTAACTCAAATATTTTTAGACGAGTACTTGCGTATAACGAAAACGTGACAATCCAAGTGTGACAAACGAGACGATTATTCTTGCTCCTAATCCCTATCAACATCCCCATCGAAATACAATAATCATAACTCTTTGCCGTTATAAAATCTGGTTTCTATGTAAGCTTTATTTTGAACGTTATATGAAACACTTACCACGATAATATACATCGTTAATTTTCTATCGTCAGAAATTCCGCTGCTATGCGCGGGTACTCGTCTAGTATATATATATATATATATATATATATATATATATATATATATATATATATATATATATATATATATATATATATATATATATATATATATATATATATATATATATATATATATATATATATATATATATATATATATATATATATATATATATATATATATATATATCGGGGCCTTAACAGTAGCTTTAAGGTTGGGGCAAATGGGAGGTGTTAGCTAACATATGTAATGGCATAATTATTCCCTTTACAGAGATCATGGGTATGTTTTAAGTGGGCGTTTGGCTTATAGTTTGGAGACCTAAAACCGGGACTGTTTTGGGTAAAATGTTAACGGGACGGGTTATGAAGTAAAATGAGTTAAGGGCTTTATAGAGGGGTGTAATGAGATTCTTAGAGCATATAAATGAGGTATTTATATAGGAGGAGGTTAGATGTCCATCATAGGTTGATGAGCCGTCTTAGTGATTGGTTCATGTTTTGATTATGTGTTTTTGGTTTGTTAGCTTTTTGCTAGTGCGGGGACTTTTGGAGAAGCTCAATCAGGTGAGTTTCATAGTCCCATGTTTACTATTGTTTTTGACTTCCAGATGGGATGGAAGAGACACTGTGTTATGTTGTTTATTAATTTATGCTGTGAATGTTTGGCGTTGGTAATGGACTTATGTGTGCATACTTATGTGATTAACTGCTAGATAATTCTTGATTGTTTATATTTTGACTTGGTACCAAGGGGATGTTGACAAGGCGGGGCCTTGGGGAGGTACATAGATGTGTGAGCATCTATGGGACCAAGGGGATATGGGCAAGGCGGGGCCTTGGGATTGGTTCATAGGTGTTTGGACGCCTATGGGAGTATGGTGTTTGGTAAGGCTAGGAGCCTTGGATTTGGTTTGTTTTGTTAATTCTTGAATATTAGTTGTTAATGCATGTTAGCATCACAATGTCCATATGTTTCTTAGATTTGGTTATTATTCACAGCTTATGGTTTGATTTTGGCGTTGGAGTCTAAACCTATGACTCTCACCGACTTTATGTTGAAGTGTTTTAGTGTCTCTTTCAGGTGATATTGTGGTTAAGCGTGAGAACATAAGTGGCTAGAATTTGGAGAGCGTAGGAAATGCATTTAGAAGGAGATCCCCGTTCCTTCTTAGATTCTTTCGCTTGTTTTTTTAGTGATATTGTTGGCATCTATATGTTTGATTTGTTTGTGTTATTTGTTTGTCTTGGGTAAGAGGTAGGACTGTTACATACTTACCTAGACTCCTGCATTATTGAGATATTGTCATGACATTTGTGTCACCATTTTATGACATTTCTTATATCATTTAGTTATCTCTATACACACGCTATTGTTGTGATGATATCCATACGTCGCGCCCCATATTCCGCCATGGTAGGGTGTGACAGAATGGTATCAGAGACAATGGTTATAGAGAATTAGGTTGCCTAGTCTAGTAACCTAGTCTATAGCTTAAGGGTCCCTGCATATAGGCGTCATAGGAGTATGTGTGCATTTTATCTTAATTAAAGTTTTCTGGATGTTATTATGTGATGGTGTTAAGTTATGAACTAATATGGTTCATACTTGGCCACATATTATTTTCCTTTTCGGGTTTTGACTAGTGCGGGTTTGACTACCATCGTCCACGCTAGTCATTTTTGTACTTTGCTAGAAATGTATATTATAGTATATAATTTGGTGCATGATAGCATCTGCCTTTTGTTATGTTATTTTATGTACCTGAGGGATAATATTTTCTTTTGATGTTTAAGTCATGTTCCCTAAAAATCATGTGGTGGTTCGAGTTAGTAAGAGTAGGTGGGTATGAAGGATTTTAAGATGTTTCCACTCTTATGGGCGACATGACTTATAATTGATTATGTTTTCGTTTTGGATTTTGTCTATGCTGTTTTAGCTAGACTATGGATTTCTGTATTCCAAGAGTTTGACTATGTAATTTTATTAGTTGGAGTTTTTGACCTTATTGTTTTTGTGGTTATGTGCTTAGGTGAGTTGATGGATTTATGTGTTATGTGTTATATTGATTCTTATAAGTGTCATCATAGGAGGGAGTGCATTGGGGAAAGGGTAATTGTATAAGTATGGTGGCCAACATAGTTATACAAGTACCACAACTTCAATGGGTTCCTAAGTATGATTGCATGAAAGAGGGTTAGTACATGCTTGTATATGATGGGATGTGGATTATTGGTATATGTATAGTATATGGGCTTATGTAACGGTTGCCTACGATATGGATATTTTTGAGTGTGTTATTGTTTTGAGTTATAGTCATGTTGTGCGATTATGGGGTCACACGATATGGACTGGTTTTAGTGATGGTTTTATGCCTTGTGGTAAGATGGTGGTTACTCGTAAAAAAAAACGAGCGTATGACGCGATTGGTTGATCTGACATGTATGGTAACGAGTATGTTTTGGGTGATTTAATAGGTATATATATGCGGATGTATATATACTACTATGTGTTAAGTTTGGTATATGGTCGTTAACTAGTTGTTATAACTTGAACGTACCTTGTGTTTGTTGGTGTTTTATGGTACTGGAGTTTGATGGAGTTCCAACGATGTTTTGAGTCTTTTGGATGTGTGTCTACATTCGGTTATGTATTTTTATTAATGCGAACCACTAAATTTTCTTGCAAATAAGTCTGGCTAATTATAGGAAACGGTTTTGAAAATAATTTGTAAGTGTATGGTATGATATCGTAACTTACATTTTTTTAGTTGTAGTAGTAAGTTATAAAAAGGTTGTCTTGAAAATAATTGGATTAGTCTTCTATGTAACATGTGATAATATATTTTAAAGGGGTAAAGAAATTTTACAATAATTTTCTTAAGTGGAGTTAAAATTTTAGAATAATTTAACTAAGACGGAAAGAGATTTTATTATACTAATGATAATAATAACACCACACTTTGTAAACGTGTAGTAGTTTAGTTATACCCAACCTAAAAAAAACAGTGTGTTCTATAAACATGTATTGGTATCATAATAACAAGTGAAATAAGTTTAATACGGGTAAACAAGATAATGGTTAGAATAAGATTGTAGTATACAAACTAGTTGATATCTGGATAAAATGATGAAGATAAAGGATGAGTTATTGGTTAAAAATGAGTAAGATTGATTTTAGTAGTATTGGAGTTTGGTTCTTATGAGAAGTAACTAATTGGGACGAAAGTTTAAAAATTTTCTAAGGTATCGAGATTTGGTAATACTAATCGTGAAGAGTCTAAATTTTTCGTCGTTGGCATACTCCATTTATCTTTCGGATTACATTGTTTTGTTTTCAGTTGTTTTGGCTAGGGTTCGTTTTACCCTATATTTTATTTTGGGACACGATCGTTTGGGATTCTTTGGTTACACGTCACGATTGATTTATTTATACGGTTGTGGGAACGTTAGGATGAGGGGATAGAGTTGGGCGGTATTACTTATGGTTAGATACTAAAATGGAGAGATGTGTTTTGGTTTAAAGGTTGTGTTGAAGGAATGATTAAGATTTGTGGTGTTTTGAAACTTAGATTAGTTACGAGAATAAGGAAGTAAGTAAAGTTAGTTGAGTGGTCATGGGAACGAGAGGTCATATTATGAGAAGTTGGTTGAAGTACCATTAGGAGATTGATGAAAGTACTAGCGGATGTGAGGGTAGAGTATAAAGTTTATACTAATGGAAAGGTTGGGTAAATAACACGCAAGGGATTGGTATAGTTATGGAGGCAAGGTAGTAGTAGACACATGAAGGAAAGCAGGAATGTGAAAGAATGATTGGTAGGAGGCTGATTAACGGTGAAATACAACAAGTAAGGAAGAGTGAGCCATTGAAGGGTTGAAGTACTTTTAGGAATATTGTGGTAGATGAGTTGAAGTTAGAAGCTACTGGTAGTCTGAAGTTCCTAGGTAACATCATGGAGACGAGAAGGAGTGCGTAAAGAGCTACATCGCGAAGCAAGGAGCTGAAAGGACTACGTGTCGGCTGCAAGAAGGATGCAAGATATTTCGAAGGAGTCACAAAAGTTGCAAGGACTAGAAAGGTGACAAGAACTATGATGGGAAATTTACGTATGATTCGTAACGAAGAAGGGCAGATCGAGTACCAGAGTGGAGCTACAAAGAGCTGAACCAGTGGATCGTGATGAAGTGAATACATGACATGGGGGATTAAGAACTCGTGGAAATAACAAGGGGAGTCGAGTGACTACGCGGATAGAATTTTTATGGCAACCAATATCGAGGGATGAGTAGTGAAGCTGAGCTAAATAAGTTCGTGGAGAAGTGATTAGAGAGTCGGTTTTGTGAGTGTGTTATGAAAGATCTTTGGAAGAGACAGCTATGCATTATCCAATGCACTAGTGATTTCCATAGATTTGAGGAATGAAGTATGGAATTTCTGTTAGACGGGATAGTGTAGGAATAGAGAGAACCAAGTATTCCTAGAAGATGATGATTGAAAGTACCTCATGTTGGGTGCAAGATCAAAGTAGAAGTATGAGATTTGAATAAGAATTCAAAATATAGCTTAGTAGACAAATGGAAACTAATGTGGGTATAAGATGAGAGTGTGATCCGCATGAAATCACATGAAACTCTAGTCTGTCCCTATTAGGAGGGAGTAGGAGAACTGGTTGTGAGAAAAACGAGTGAAGCTACTTGGAAAAGTTTTTTGGCATATAGATGACTAGATAGACTTAGTTAGTGGAGCTGGATTATTATATATGCCTAGAATGCTAGGGGCATTTGGGGTACGAGACGTAGAGAATGATCTAAAAAGATCATGAATGTCTCCAACATATATTTACTCATCTTGATTGAACATCTGGAAAAGGTGATGGGTGGAGTTAAGTGATAAAAGAAAATTGCAAGGCCAAGTACCATCTGGGAAAGGCAAGCATGGTTGATGAGACATGGAATAAGAAGAATGAAGTGAAGCTGAGACGAACTTGAACTATATGGATGACGTATTAGGGTGGTTTGGATGAAGGATGTAGGTTGCACGAGTTGAGTTGTCTAAAGCAGAGAACACGTCAACATGTATGTTGCGTGGCTTGGACAATCATATGGAGAAAAGGGACGTAGACTATACTTCCTAAATAGATAGGAGTAGCTTAGAAAGGGCAATGTAAGGACGAAATTGGTGAAAGTACGACGAGAGTTGGGTGATAGTCGATAGACTAACTAATTCATCTCATATTTCAAGAGGAATGAGAAGTCACGTAGTTGAGAAGTTGGAAGGATTGCGTACGGATGTGATGGAATAGAGGGTTTTGCGTAAAAGTTAGCCTAATATGTATGGAATGCCTTATGAAGGAAATGGCACTGACCTATGCTGATTGTTTGGGAGGCTTAGTATCGATAATCGAATGGATGAGGAGTTATAGGTGTGATGTGCCATAGGGACGAAGGGCTTGGTCTAACTGAGACAAGATGAGGAGCAATGTGACCTTGAAGGTAAAACATTGTGTAGGTATAAAGGAAGTGTTGAGTATAAAAAAAAGTCATCATGAAGAAAAGTGAGAAAGAAGTGTATAGGTGCTACTAATGAGCTATCCAAATTTAATGAAAGTAGTTGTAGCATGGGTTTGGATGGCAGTTGATAGACTGACTGAGATAACCGTCCTTTTGATGATGTGTATAGATCATAAGTTGATTTGGATTGGAAGAACTAAGGGATATGTGAAAGACCGTCATAGGTCACTTTGTAAGGAAATTGGAATTTTTAAGTAGTTTGGAGTACGGACTAAAGGGAGCTGATGAACATGATTGAATATGAGTATATCCAGCTAACTGGAAAAGGATAGGCAAGTGAGATATTTATACAACCTTAGGTGTTACACTGAGGGCATGGGTGATTGATTTAGAGGTAGTTAGGAAACTCGTTAGCGATGGCTGAGTTTTCATATAATGATAGTTATCATACTAGAATTCGATAAATGCCATTTGAGGCACTGTATGAAAGGATAGGGTGAGTTGTCCCCATTGTGGACTAGAATTGGTAAAAGAGGCTACTAATGTGGTAATGGTGTTTGTGGAAAGGATGAGAGCAACATGGGATGCTATGTAGAAAAGGAGTAAACCACTAGAGTTAGTGACAAAGTTATGTAGGAAGTTTCACCCGTAGTAACGGGTGGTATGTTTTGGTAAAATGGAAGAGTTGATGTAGAGTTTTGTAGTTCCATTTATGATCTTTGGAAAGATCGGACCAGTAGCTTATGAGTATAGAATTATCTGGGGAAAATGAGTGGTATACATGATATATTTCATGTATTGAGATTGGTAAATGTTGTTTGAGAATGCATATTTGCATGTACGGTTATTCAGGACTTGTGTTAATAAGAGTCTTTGTTTTATCAAAGAGTCATTTGTGAGATTTATTGACTGTGAGGTCAAGAGTTTGGCAATGAATTTAAATATTGTTGGTTAGTATATGTGGTAATTTGAGACTTGAACTAAAGTTCACGTGGAAATGAGAGGAGTTCATTTAGAACAAGTATCCTCAGTTGTTTGCTGATGGTATGTTGGATCCTAAGGAGTAAATCTCGGGACGAGATTTCTATTAGGAGGGAGTGATGTGACAACCCCGGTTTTGAGGTTCGTCACTTAGTTTTATTTTGTACTAGTTACGTGTCTTTGCGTGTTTATGTGCTAATTGGTGTGTATAGATTGTGGTTTGGTTATCGTTTCTGGTACGGGGTACCTTGTGAGTGAAACGATGTGTGATAATTTCATGTTCATGAGCTCACATGGTAGTGACTATGAAATGAGATGGTGTTATTTAGTGGTTTTACGTATACGTATATGTATTATAGAAAATCGTATTTTTACGATTTACGGTTTACCATTTTGAGGTCTCGGAAGAGGTATTTAGTCATGTGAATATTTTTCGGGATGGTTTTAAGTCATTTAGGACTTAGTTATAAAGTTTATTTCAAAATTTAAGATTTTGTTTAAAACTGTATATTTTACGTCTTTTACGGTAAACGCGTAAAAATTGACTAGTTTTACGGTTTTGAGGTTTTGGAGGTTTTAGGAGCTGAAATAAATTAAGGAAAATTAAGGTAATATTAATAAGATAATAATAAATAAAAAAAAGAAAAAAAAAGAAAGGGGGAGGGTCGGTTGGACGATCAGAAAGAAAGGGAAGGAGAAAAAAAAGGAAAGTTGGGTTTGGGTTGGATTAGGACTCACCCACATCCTATATAATGTCTAATACTAAATCAAAACTTCATTATTCTCTCCTGGAGACAAAGAAGTCGTGGGTTTCACATAAATTTAGGGTCCCTCATAAAATTTTTGGGGTTTTCATAAATCAAGGTAAGATCTTTAAACCCTTTTTAATTTAATTATTTTTAATGTTTATATAATCATCTTATGATGGATTTAGGGTAGGGTTTGAATTAAAAACAGTATAAAATCTGTATTTTAATAATATCATAATGATTAGATGGTTTAGGGCTTGTAATTGGTGGGATTATGGGTAATTAATTAGGTTAATTTAATTAAACCCGTTTTTAAAAACTGGGCAGAATTTAGGGTCAATTGTTTTGATCATATAGGGAGTTCTACAAACTCTTATTTTGCGATCCAAGTATCCCTGAAAAGGTAATTGAAGTGGCTTTCAAATGCAAGAAACGAGAACTAAATTGGAGGTCGGAAAGTGGGTCAAAAACAGGTTACAACAGCCGGAGGTCAAAACAGTTTGGAAATCAGCCTGTTTTCTTTTTAAGTTTTGGGTTGTTTGGGGTACTTAGGGTTGCATTGGGACCTTCAAACGAACATGGGAGATGTTTTATATATTATAGGAAGTATCTGCATTGGGGCTAAGATTTTGGGTTAGGGTAAGACCCCCTAATCATAACAAACTTTTTGTATGTTTAAAATCAGTAAAAATCTGGATAGACAAAAGTATATATATATATATATATATATATATATATATATATATATATATATATATATATATATATATATATATATATATATATATATATATATATATATATATATATATATATATATATATATATATATATATATATATATATATATATATATATATATATATATATATATATATATATATATCGGGGCCTTAACAGTAGCTTTAAGGTTGGGGCAAATGGGAGGTGTTAGCTAACATATGTAAGGGAATAAGTATTCCCTTTACAGAGATCATGGGTATGTTTTAAGTGGGCGTTTGGCTTATAGTTTGGAGACCTAAAACCGGGACTGTTTTGGGTAAAATGTTAACGGGACGGGTTATGAAGTAAAATGAGTTAAGGGCTTTATAGAGGGGTGTAATGAGATGCTTAGAGCATATAAATGAGGTATTTATATAGGAGGAGGTTAGATGTCCATCATAGGTTGATGAGCCGTCTTAGTGATTGGTTCATGTTTTGATTATGTGTTTTTGGTTTGTTAGCTTTTTGCTAGTGCGCGGACTTTTGGAGAAGCTCAATCAGGTGAGTTTCATAGTCCCATGTTTACTATTCTTTTTGACTTCTAGATGGGATGGAAGAGACACTGTGTTATGTTGTTTATAAATTTATGTTGTGAATGTTTGGCGTTGGTAATGGACTTATGTGTGCATACTTATGTGATTAACTGCTAGATAATTCTTGATTGTTTATGTTTTGACTTGGTACCAAGGGGATGTTGACAAGGCGGGGCCTTGGGGAGGTACATAGATGTGTGAGCATCTATGGGACCAAGGGGATATGGGCAAGGCGGGGCCTTGGGATTGGTTCATAGGTGTTTGGACGCCTATGGGAGTATGGTGTTTGGTAAGGCTGGGAGCCTTGGATTTGGTTTGTTTTGTTAAATCTTGAATATTAGTTGTTAATGCATGTTAGTATCACATTGTCCATATGTTTCTTAGATTTGGTTATTATTCATAGCTTATGGTTTGATTTTGGCGTTGGAGTCTAAACCTATGACTCTCACCAACTTTATGTTGACTTGTTTTAGTGTCTCTTTCAGGTGATATTGTGGTTAAGCGTGAGAACATAAGTGGCTAGGATTTAGAGAGCGTAGGAAATGAATTTAGAAGGAGATCCCCGTTCCTTCTTAGATTCTTTCGCTTGTTTTTTTAGTGATACTGTTGGCATCTATATGTTTGATTTGTTTGTGTTATTTGTTTGTCTTGGGTAAGAGGTAGGACTGTTACCTACTTACCTAGACTCCTGCATTGTTGAGATATTGTAATGACATTTGTGTCACCATTTTATGACATTTCTTATATTATTTAGTTATCTCTATAGAAACGCTATTGTTGTGATGATATCCATACGTCGCGCCCCATATTCCGCCATGGTGGGGTGTGACAAGAAGTCTCACACCGAGTTCTTGTCTTAATCGTGTAAACAAATGAACTTCGTTCATGTTCATGTAGGGATTTACAGGATATCATAACAAGCTTGTAATCATTGGTGACTGAGTCAAAACCAAATCCCATGGAACTCCACCAAAGGTGATCTGGGCGACTTTTTAACTTAAGGTTGCGCCTAATTGATGGGTTCCATAAAATAAAAGTGTTTCCATTCTTCAAACACAAAATTCCGTTACATGAACCAGCTATCCAGGGAAATAGTAGAGGAGCCCCGATTGGTGTTATACCATCATATCCAGGACTGGAAGACAATAGAAATTGGCCATCTGAATGTAATGTACAAAATTTTCTTAAAGTATAATCATGGACGAGCAAAACTTTCTATCGAGATCGATTAGTGTACAAGCGGATGAAACTAGGGTTGGTAATACCACAACATAATGATTTAGACACTGATCTAAAATGGAGGATGGATTTAGGCGGTAAGCGTGTGAAAATTTCAACAATCAACTCTTCACATACATAATCTGACATAGTGTAATTATGCACTAACCGCGGGCTTGAAATCTAGTAACAAGATGCAATAAGAGAAAAAAAAGTAATCAATAATTAAGCTTTATTCAGTTTGGTGATTGAGTATAGCTTTACTTATAAAAAAAAGCATTGTTCCATATAAGATAGTCGGAAACGATAACGACAACCAAACTTTAAAACTAAAGAAATTTGATCGCGATACCAATGATAGCAGGCAAGAAAAGGTTACATAAGCTTAAAAACAAATCAGATATTATTAATATCACTTACATAAGGTTAAGAAGTGGTGCCGAAGATTCTGTTGAACTTTTGATGAGGTCGCTAGGGATTACTTGATGGCTTATATAGTTTTCCTTTGGTCGGCCAAGCGCTGGATTTTTACAAAAACTCAAACCCATAATGGCATAATATATAGACAACCAGCAATTTGGCCAATTTGTTTATTTAAAGAAAAAAGGTTTGAAGCAAACCCAGACGCCCACCAGAGCTTAGGTCCATAGGATGAATAGGAGATCTAACCCAAATCTTTGTGTTTTTCCCATTAACCGCTATTAGACCTAGGTTTTTGTTGATGTTTGTAAAGGGCATGACCAGTGGCAGATCTTATTAGGGAATGGGGAGGGCCCGACCCTCCAAAGATAGTAACAAGTAATTTAAATAATATGCATTCTGTTTAAAAGTTATTGTCCCTTTTTTTATTTGTGGGATCGTATTGTGTGCAAGCGGATGAAACTAGCGCTAGAAATGTACGAGGAAAATGATCTAGACACCGATCTAAAATAAGACTAAAAATACACAAAATAATAAATTTGAACACGAATCAAACATTATATTCAAATAAAAAAATAAACTCTAAGCAAATTTAAATGCTTATCAGCAACCTGTAAAGAAAAGTACGCATTTTGCTGAGCTTTGTAATTCACAACTTACAGATATGATGTGACGCGTAACTGAAGTATGAACGATAATAAAAAATGAATTGAGAGAAAGTATAACACCCCATCTTGACGATGGTATGTCACAGGGTAATTATGGCGTGTCATCAAAGCATGCAATGCAAGGTAAATGTCTTAAAAACATTTATTGACCATAAAGACAGATACCGGAATCAAACATCGGTAGTCTTAACATAAACTCACACACTGAAACATAAATATTAAAATGGAAACGGACTAAACAATGTACAAAGGAATGAAGTAAAGTAACGTAATGTATGAAAGTGCATAAATAAATGAAGGTCGGATAGCCTCCATCCATATGCACGTACTTTCAAAGTCTACGAGCGTCCCTGAGTACCTGCCATTTGGGAATATGAAAGGAAACGGCTGAGCATAACGCCTAGTGAACGGATATACAAGCATAGCATGAATAATATAAGCATAAAAGACATATAGCAGCGAAATTGTATAAGTCCTGGAAAACCTGGTATAAACTAGTAAAAACTTGTTTTATATTTTGAAAAGCCTTATGTTTAAAATATGAAAAATGTATTTTATCTGTAACCAAAAGCCCATATAGATCATGAAGTATCAACGTGCATGAATATTTAGAGGGGGACCTTATCATGCAATTAGAGGGGTTGCCTCTAATTAATTAAGTCCGGGTAGGAGGGATCAACTCCTTGTGAAGGATGCAAGGCACACACCACATTTACCTGTAAATACTGGTAAAACATGTAACCTAGGATTCACCCATACGCCTCACATGATAATAATAATAAAATAATAATAATAATAATATGGCCAAAACTGACAGGGACGCCACGAGCTCTCACTCCGTCGTGGTGAAGTCATAACACTGGTGCTGCCAGTTTTATGGTTATGGTACCTTCATAACTACGTGGAACTAGTCATGCATGTATATGGTTTAGACATTTAAAACTAAACATAAGCAGATCAAAATATATAAAACATATACTTGGGAAAACAGTTGGCTGCAAACGGGAAATCCTAATAAAGAAAGAGAATGTCCATAATGAAGGACGGAAAATCCGTACCTTGTGTCCAGTGAACGGGGAAAGATGAACAGATGAAAAGTCCTACTCCGATCTCACTAAAGCTACATAAATATGGGACATGTATGAGTTGTCTGATTACTGAACATGTTATTGGTTCTTGTATGTTCTTAGCTTGTTTTATATGTTATTGTCTTATTTTACTGTTTTAAATGTTATACTGTATTATTCATGTATTTCATGTATTCTGATGATGTATTATCTTGTATTCTTGTATTATTATACGTGTGGTATAATAATAAGTAACTTTCTAAAAATAGCAGGTTTACTAAAATAGAAAGTTTCCAAAAATAGAAAGTTTCCAAAAAATAGACCAGTTCCTAAAAGCAGACAGTTTCTAAAAATAGTAAGTTCCTAAAAAAAGTAAGTTTCCTGAAATAGAAAGTTTCCATATTTAGAAATAAGCTGGATTATTAAGCTAATAATATAAGTTCAAGCTTATTGGTAAAAATTCATAAGTCATGTAGTTTATAGTATAGTTTATTAATTAAATGTCATGGTAATTTAATAAACTATAGCTTATATGATTTCATTAAATAAAGCACGATTTAATTAAATTAAGACATATAAAATACTTAGGTTAGTCATGTATTAATAACTTATTAATTATAACCTAAGTCATAATTTATTAATGAATTATAAGTCCATGTTTTAATAATTAATTAATAACTATAGTCTAAATTAAATGGTAAAAATACTTAGGCTAAACATGTATTATTTATTATAAATAATAAAACCTAAGTCATGATTAAATTAAATTAATTACCTAGTCATGTTTAACTTAATTTAATTAACCTTGTAAAAATATACTTGTAAAAATAATCCCGTGCCCGTGTTTTTATCTAAGCCGAAACATAAGTCGAACCAAACAGCCCGATAGTGGCTAACCCGGTCTAGCCGGTTGCCACTGTCGTGGCCTGGCTAGCCACCGCTGGACCAAACTCACCACCGGCTGTAGCCGGTGGTTCCCCCCGTCCGGGCTGCGTTACCCCTGCTCAACCCGAAACAGCCACCGGCTGATGTTGGTGGTGTTGTTGCTGCTGCGCCGAGACCCAAACAAACTAAACACCACCCTGACGTGAGTTGGGGTCCTATGTTCCCTGCGGCTGACCGAAACCCAACCACACCGAGACCTTGGGTCTCGGCTGTTGGTGATCGCAAGACCAAGCCGAGAGCCTGGGGCTCTCAGTTGTGCGTGTCAGTCGAACAAACCCCACCAAAAATCCACTATTCATGTTTTCTTGATTAGTTTTTATGTTTTTTTTATGTTTTTATTTTAACACATGAATCATAATTAAAAGAAAAATAAAGTAAATAGATGAAGGTTTTTGATGATACCGAACACGTGACTTGAAAGGAACTATGAACACGAACACATTCTACCCAAAATCAACAATCAAAATCAAACAAACACCCCCTTTGGTGTCTTGAAGCTGGCGACAAGGAGAGAGAACAAGGAGGCTAAGGTTATATTTTCTGTAAATTTTTATGTTATGAAAAACTCTGTGTTTTACTTATTCCATTTTTAGTAAAATTCCAAGTTGGGTTGGGCCCCTTCCTTTCTCTTGTTCGTGGCTACCATAGGCCCAAAGGGCAAACCCGTACGATTTTCATGTTTAACTATTCTACGTGTTCGTTTGCATGATTAAATGTTCGTATTGGTTCGTGTTTTAATATTCATGTTATATTCATTATACGTAATACTTGTTTATCGTGTAATAATATATAATACGTAGTTCACATGTTCATGTTTTAATGTTCGTGATCATATGCTCGTGATTATAATTATTATAGTTAATAATTAGCGCGTATTAACACATACTTAATAATTATCGTGTAATAACATATACGTAATTTCTGAATTTAATATTAATTACACGTGTACATGACATAAATGGAAAGTTTTAATTGGTTTATATGTTTACATAGTGTACTATTCATGGTATTAGTATGCAGGTTTTACAACTCTTCCCCCCTAAAAAGAATAATTTGTCCCCGAATTATAGATAACATAAACTGAAAGAGAAACATACCCGAATCAAAACTGGAAATGAGGGTAAGAAGTCCGGATAGACTCCTCCGTCTCCCAGGTGGCTTCCCGATTGGAATGGTCCCTCCAAAGGATTTTGACGAATGGGGTCGTCTTCTTCCTCATGACGCGGTCTTGACGATCTAGAACTCGTTCGGGTTCCTCAACGAAAGTAAGATCCTCACGAATCTGTTCGAGTGGATACTGAACCATGTGTAGGGGATGATAATTGTACCCTCTGAGTAGTGACACATGAACGACATTGTGAACGTGTGAAAGATGCAGAGGTAACGCTAAATGATATGATACTTCACCGACTCGTTCGAGGATATCAAACGGTCTGATGAACCGAGGACGGAGTTTTCCCTTGATTCTGAAACGCATAACTCCACGCGCCGGTGATACCTTGAGAAAGACATGATCTCCCACCTTGAAATGAAAATCCGTACGATGCTTGTCGGCATAAATCTTTTGACGCGCACGAGATTCTTGCAGTTTCGCCTTTGCTACAACGACTTTCTCATCGGTCATCTCTATCATCTCTGGACCTTCAAGAATTTGCTCACCAACCTGATCCCAACAGATTGGGGCGTGACATTTTCTGCCGTACAACATCTCAAACAGTGCACACTTGATACTGGCATGCCAACTGTTGTTGTATGCAAATTCTACTAAGCAGATATAATCGTCCCAACATCCTGTCCATTCTAAAGCACAAGCCCGCAGCATGTCCTCTAGTGTCTGAATGGTACGCTCTGACTGCCTGTCTGTCTGCAGATGAAAAGCCATGCTAAGCTTAAGTCTGGTGCCCCAAGCTTTCTACAGACTTCTCCAAAATCGCGAAGTAAACCGAGGATCTCTGTCCGAGATGATACTGGATGGAGCACCATGAAGTCTCATGATCTCCTTATGATATAAGTCAGTGAGTTTGCTAACCGCATCGTCCTTGCGGATCGGTAAGAAATGAACTGACTTGGTAAGTCAATCGAAGATAACCCAAATGACGTCATGCTTCCTCTTGGTCTGTGGAAGTCCGGTGACAACATCCATGGAGATTTGGTCCCACTTACACTCTGGAATGTCCAATGGTTTGTAGTAGACCACTGGATCACTGATGCTCGATCTTAACCTACTGATAGGTAAGACATTTGGATACATAGGTGGAAAAATCCTGTTTCATACCACTCCACCAGAAATGCTTCTTGAAGTCTTGGTACATCTTGGTCGAACCAGGATGAATGGAGAATGGGGAGCTATGAGCTTCAGCTAATAACTCTTTCCTGGGTGCAATACAAAGTCCCGTGCCTTGCCATAGGATACTATCATCATCTAACCGAAACTCTGTCTGCTGATCTAAGTTATGAATAATTGCCCAGATTTCACCATCATCCTTCTGAGCTTCCTTGATCCTAGAGAGTAAATCAGGTGCCACTCTAAGATTAGCCCAGTAGCCATGCTATCCACGTACCATGATCTCGATATCTAGTCGCTCCAAGTCTCGTATAATCTCTTCCTCTATCTTTATGCCGTTGATCATACCCGACTTCCTACTAAGAGCATCTGCCACTACATTCGCCTTGCCGGGATGATACAACAGATTAATGTCATAATCCTTCAACAACTCTAACTACCTTTTCTACCTCATGTTCAGTTCACGCTGAGTGAATATGTATTTCAGGCTCTTGTGATCTGTGAAGATATCACATGATTCGCCATACAAGTAGTGCCTCCATATCTTCAGTGCAAACACGAATGCTGCAAGTTCCAAGTCATGCGTAGGGTAGTTCTCCTCATAAGGCTTAAGCTGCCGTGATGCGTAAGCAATCACTTTCCCATGTTGCATGAGAACACAACCAAGGCCCTTCCCTGAAGCATCACTGTAGGTTTTAAATCCACCTATACTTGATGGGAGAGTAAGAATAGGTGCAGCTACTAGCTTCTGCTTTAGTTCTTCAAAATTCTTCTCTCTTTCTTCAGTCCAGACGAATTTCTCCCCTTTCCGCATCAGTTTGGTCAATGGCAGTGCTAATCGGGAAAAGCTCTCTATGAACCTACGGTAGTAACCAGCTAGGCATAGAAACCTGCGAACTTCGGTTGCTGACGTTGGTCTTGGCCACTTGGTAATAGCCTCAACCTTTGCAGGATCCATGGTTATTCCTTCTGTAGATACTATGTGGCCTAGAAACGCCACTTTACTCAACCAGAATTCGCATTTGGAGAACTTGGCATACATCTGCGTCTGACGAAGTATCTGTAACACTGTACGAAGATGGTCTTCGTGTTCTTCTTTTAACTTAGAGAAAATCAGGATATCGTCAATGAAGACAATGATGAACTTGTCTAGAAACTAATGGAAGACACAATTCATCAAGTCCATGAAAACTGTTGGAGCATTGGTAAGACCAAATGACATGACTACAAATTGGTAGTGTCCATATCGAGTACGGAAAGCAGTCTTTGCAATGTCCTGCTCTTTCACCCGTAACTGATGATAGCCCGACCTCAGATCAATCTTGGAGAAATGCTTGGCCCTTTAGAGTTGCTCAAACAGATCATCAATGCGTGGTAAAGGATATCGATTCATGATGGTGATCTTGTTAAGTTCATGATAATCAATGCAAAGTCGCATACTACCGTCCTTATTCTTTACGAATAAAACCGGTGCACCCCATGGAGATGCACTAGGTCGGATGAAACCTCATTCCAAAAGTTCCTGTAGATGATCCTTTAACTCCTTCAACTCGATGGGGTCCATGTGGTAAGGAGCCTTGGGAATTGGCTCAGCACCTGGAATGAGCTCAATTTTAAACTCTACTTCACGAGCAGGTGGTATGCCCGGAAGTTCTTCAGGAAATTCTGACACGATCGGCTGATTCTAGATAGATGGATATTTAGCATCCATGTGATGAACAATAGCTAAATAGCCCTCGTAACCATGTGACAGTAATGCACTTGCTTATAAGGTTGAAATTATTTGTACAGACCTTCCGGGTATGAAACCGTTGTGAATGTACTCTGGCGCATTGACATCACCGACAATGACCCGGTATAAATGGCAATCAATGGTGGCGTGGTGTTTGGATAACCAGTCCATGCCTAATATCATGTCGAAATCGCACATGTCCAATGGAAGTGCGTCAACTGGACGAATTCTGTCATCAAACTCAATGGGAAGACTCTCGTACCCATGTGTGATGTGTACAGAATCTCTTAAGGGCATGGAAATGTTTAAGACATTTTCTAGTGGCATAGGGGATATCCTAACATGCTTGACATAAACAGTGGAAATGACCGAATGAGTAGCACCCGTGTCAAATAAAACGCATGCAGCTTGACCATACATATACAAGATGCAGTGATGGTACTTGATGACTTGGCAGCTTGGCAGCTTGGTCACGCGAGGTCGTGCACACCCGTCCCGTAGTAGGAGGTGGCTTGGAGTCGGCATGTCCAGAAGTGCCCTCTATCTCGCCCTTCGACAGTCCTTCATGCGATGGCCTGGCTGGCCGCACTTGAAGCAAGCATCGCTATCACGACGACCCAGTCCTGGGTTCCTACGGTTACACGTAGCACAAAGAGGGCGAGTATACCCTCCAACAGGTGCCCTACTTGGTTGGGAGCCTATTTCAGAAATTATACGTGAGACATGGTTATTGGGTACAAAATAGGACAATGCAGAAAATCGTAAGGCGTAATACCAGATATAGCTGCATGGTTAGGCTGTGAACCTCTGTGGTCCTGTTCCTTTCCGTTGCCATAATTCCTAGTAGTAGATACTGAAGTGTCAGAATTATGAATCATAAAACATATAACATAGAAATGAGTAAGTTTAGGGACCTGGTGCTGTTGGAGTTGTTGGCATTTTTACGGTATTAGTCATTACCGCCACGCCTATCCGAAGCAGAACGGTCATGGGTCTGACCGTTACCCTTCTACTGATTCTGCTGCTGCTGGGTGGCCGATTGGGACCGGTCCCCAGTTTTTTGCCTGAAAGATGCAACTTTATAGGAATGATAAATATTTGGAAAATATAAAAGAATTGAAGTGATCACTGCTGATGAAGAAATATACCTCTTGTCAGGTCTTTCTGCCTCTCTAAACTCATCCCTCTCTTGCAGCATCTCCAACTTGCGTGTTTCATTAGCCACATGAGCTACTGTGTTGAACGTAGCACACACTAGATTATTGGTGACAGAAGTACGAAGAGCCCAGCGAAAGTGGTGCGCTTGCTCCTCTGGAGTTCCTGCTGCTGCGCCAAGGAATCCAGCCAACCGAAGAAACCTCTGCATGAACTTATTGTTGTTTTCCCCAGCCCTCTGCCTAATACCATGATACTCCCTTTTGAGCTTATCTTGCTCAGCTTTCGGGAAAAACTGCCCCATCACCAACTCTCTGAATTGTGCCCATGTCAAGCCAGCCACCAAATCATCGCCTCCCTCTGACAGTTTCAGTGCTTTCCACCATGCAAGCACTTTCCCTTCAAACTTGTAACAGGATAACCTTGCCTTAAAGACAAGGTCGCATCCCATCGCGTCAGAGATCTTCTCAATGTGAGCTAGCCAGCTCTAAGCCTCAGCGGGGCTGTCAGTCTTCTCGAAAGATTTCGGACGCTGCTTATTGAATCGCTCCAACCATGTGATCAAGGTAGATGAAGGTGGATTAGGAGGATTCGGATGATGGTACTGGTTGTTGGCAGCTTGCACCTCTGCTTGAATCTCATTCCTTAGTTGAGGAAGCATAGCTTGCATAAAAGCTTGGACTGCTACATTCAGCTGTTCTTGTGTGAGAACCATCTGACAGTATAAAACAAATGCAATGATTAAATCTGATTAAAACATAATATATATAATCATGAAAAAAATTTATGCATATAAACATGAAAAAAATTTATGCATGAAAACAGTGTATGAATGCATGAAAATGAAAATGACATGGGTTTGGGTGAACGCCTGTGGGTCGGTTCACCTAAACAAATTGACATGACGAGGATGAACGCCTATGGGTCGGTTCATCAAAACAAAATGATTCGATTAAAAGCACATGCGACTAAATATGGCCAGTCATGTACCAACCATTACTTAGTCAAAATTCCCGCGACATATGAACAATGATTTATGAAATGAATGCATGAAAACAAACTGTCAGTTCTAGGAAGATGATGGTGATTACCCACTAATCACAGGTCGTGTTTTAGAGCCTACAGGTCGAAACCTTGGCTCTTATACCATAATTGTAACACCCCATCTTGACGATGATATATCACAGGGTAATTATGGCGTGTCATCAAAGCATGCAAGGTGAATGTCTTAAAAACATTTACTGACAATAAAGACAAATATCAGAATCAAACATCGGTAGTCTTAACATAAGATCACACACATGAAACATAAATACTAAAATGGAAAAGGACTAAACAATGTCCAAAGGAATGAAGTAAAGTAACGTAATGTATGAAAGTGAAATGAAGGCCGAATAGCGTCCATCCGTATGCACGTACTTTCAAAGTCTATGAGCGTTCATGAGTACCTGCCGTTTGGGAACATGAAAGGAAAACGACTGAGCATAACGCCCAGTGAACGCATATACAAGCATAGTATGAATAATATAAGCATAAAAGACATATAACAGCGGAATTGTATAAGTCCTGGAAAACCTGGTATAAACTAGTAAAAACTGGTTTTATAGTTTGAAAAGCGTTATGTTTATAATATGAAAACTATATTTTATCTGTAACCAAAAGCCCATATAGGTCATGAAGTATCAACGTGCATGAATACTTAGAGGGGTGACCTCATCATGCAATTAGAGGGGTTGCCTCTAATTAATTAAGTCTAGGTAGGAGGGATCAACTCCTTGTGAAGGATGCAAGGCACACACCACATTCACCTGAAAATACTGGTAAAACATGTAAGCTATGATGCACCCATATGCCCCCCACATGATAATAATAATATGGCCAAAACTGAAAGGGACGCCACGAGCTATCACTCCAACGTGGTGAAGTCATAACACTTGTGCCTCCAGTGTTATGGTTATGGTACCTCCATAACTAGGTGGAAATGGTTATGCATGTATATGGCTTAGGCATTTAAAACTAAACATAAACATATTAAAACATACAAAACATATACTTGGGAAAACCTTTGGCTGCAAACGGGCAATCCTAATAAGGAAAAAGAATGTCCATACTGAAGGACGGAAAATCCGTACCTTGTGTCCAGCGAACGGGGAAAGATGAACAGATGAAAAGTCCTACTCCGATCTCACTAAAGCTACATAAATACGGGATATGTATGAGTTGTCTGATTACTGAACATGTTACTGGTTCTTGTATGTTCTTAGCTTGTTTTATATGTTCTTGTCTTATTTTACTATTTTAAATGTTATACTATATTATTCATGTATTTCATGTATTCTGATTATGTATTATCTTGTATTCTTGTATTATTATACTTGTGGTGTAAAAATAAGTAGCTTTCTAAAAATAGCAGGTTTCCTAAAATAGAAAGTTTCCAAAAATAGATCAATTTTTAAAAACAGAAAGTTTCTAAAAGTAGAAAGTTTCGAAAAATAGTAAGTTCCTAAAAATTGCAAGTTTCCTGAAATAGAAAGTTCCCATATTTAATAAGCTGAATTATTGAGCTAATAATATAAGTTCAAGCTTATTGGTAAAAAATCATAAGTCATGTAGTTAATAATATAGTTTATTAATTAATTGTCATGGTAATTTAATAAACTATAAGTTATATGATTTAATTAAATAAAAAATGATTTAATTAAATTAAGACATATAAAATACTTAGGTTAGTCATGTACTAATAATTTATTAATTATAACCTAAGTCATGATTTATTTATTTATTTCAAGTCCATGTTTTAATAATTAATTAATAACTATAGTCTAAATTAAATGGTAAAAATACTTAGGCTAAACATGTATTATTTATTAGAAATAATAAAACCTAAGTTATGATTAAATTAAACTAATTACCTAGTCATGTTTAATTTAATTTATTTAACCTTGTAAAAATATACTTGTAAAAATAATCTCGTGCCCGTGTTTTAATCTAAGCCGAAACATAAGCTGAACCAAACAGACCGATAGTGGCTAACCTGGTCTAGCCGGTTGCCACTATCGTGGCTTGGCTAGCCACTATCGTGGCTTGGCTAGCCACCGCTGGACCAAACTCGCCACCGGCTGTAGCCGGTGGTTCCCCCCATCTGGCCTGCGTTCCCCCTGCTCAACCCGAAACAGCCACTAGTTGATGCCGGTGGCGTTGTTGCCGCTGCGCCAAGACCCAAACAAACCAAACACCACCCGACGCGAGTCGGGGTCCTATGTTCCTTGCGGCTGACCGAAACCTAACCGCACCGAGACCTTGGGCCTCGGCTGTTGGTGATTGCAAGACCAAGCCGAGAGCCTGGGGCTCTCGGTTGTGCGTGTCGGCCGAACAAACGCCACCAAAAACCCACTATTCATGTTTTCTTGATTAGTTTTTCATATTTTTAATTATGTTTTTATTTTAACACATGAATCATAAGTAAAAGGAAAATAAAGTAAATAGATGAAGGTTTTATGATACCGAACACGTGACTTGAAAGGATTTATGAACAAGAACACAATCTACCCAAAATCAACAATCAAAATCAAACAAACACCCTCTTTGGTGTCTTGAAACCGACGACAATGAGAGAGAACAAGGAGGCTAGGGTTTTATTTTTTGTAAATTTTTATGTTATGAAAAACTTTGTGTTTTACTTATTCCCTTTTTAGTAAAATTCCAAGTTGGGCTGGCCCCCTTCCTTGCTCTTGTCCGCGGCTACCATAGGCCCAAAGGACAAACCCGTACGATTTTCATGTTTAACTATTCTACGTGTTCGTTTGCATGATTAAATGTTCGTATTCGTTCGTGTTTTAATATTCATGCTATATTCATTATACGTAATACTTGTTTATCGTGTAATAATATATAATACGTAGTTCACATGTTCATGTTTTAATATTCGTGATCATATGCTCGTGTTTATAATTATTATAGTTAATAATTATCGCGTATTAACACGTACTTAATAATTATCGTGTAATAACACATACATAATTTCTGAATTTAATATACATTACACGTGTACATGGCATAAATGGAAAGTTTTAATTGCGGGTTTTACAGAAAGCGTATATTAGTGAATAAATTTCTCCATACAAAATATTAGAAAGGGTAACTTTTCCGGAATCTAGATCATTGTGTGATTAGGGTGATCCCCTCAATCACGCAATCTACATTTATTACGATATAAAACTAAAGACCGAGAGTAGTCCAAATGAAGTAAAATTCGAAATTGAGGGTCAAAACGTCGAATTGGTGAAATCTGTCAAGGCAAACCGTGTACACTATTTGTTGTCGACGGGCTCGTCGCAGGCTTTTTGACGATACCAGATTCTACGGGGAAACAATTCATTAGCTTAATGCGCGGGCTTATAAAAATTGTTTACTCATGTGTATTGTCTTGGTTCAGCAGAAATACCAGATTATATAGAGAGTGAAGACACGGTTAGAGGAGGAAGAGAGATTTTTTGGGGTCGGCAAACATCGATGCATCTATGGAGCTGGCGAGTAACATTTAAGAACATGGAATATATAACAGTAGAAAAGTCTCCCAAAGCAGTAATTTGAGTTCAAGTTACTGTTGAATTCAGTTATAAAAGTTGGTTAGCTGAATAAAAAAACAGCTACTGATCGTCTCTTTTACTCATTGTGAATAAAAATGAAAATGACTATGACGGAAAGACTAATAACCACTCCGTATGTGTTCTATATTCACTTATAACTGATATGTCAATTTCGATCAACATGTAAGGATATCAATATACGGGAACAAAATTGTGCAGTAGAGGCGAAAATGTTTCACAAAACATTTATAATAAAAAAACGTTGTGTACAAACCTGTAGCGAAGCGCATTAGTATCATTGTGGCATCTTCATCTTGTCTTTTTTCTTTCTTTTGCGCGCTAGTCTCTTGCTAGTTGGTGCTTAACAATAATGCCGTTAAGTTCGCCCTAACTATTATTTTACAGGGTAATACCCTTTACCCAAAAAATATAGTTGTCAATATTGTTAATATTAGTATTATCACTAAACTTTTAACCTTCGGGTTGCCAGAGCACAAAAACTAGGAACCTTAAACTAGACACACTAGAGAATTAAGATTTCTGTAAAACGAAATGCAGAATTATACCTTAGTTGTATATTTTATGATTTAACCAAAACTATACACAAATTATGTCAAGACAGGCAAAACCGAGAGAGTTGAGTTCGCAAGATTCTTGAGATAAAAAGGAACTTAGTGAGGTAATGGCTAACTAATAAGTTCAACCCGACAGAACATGTGGGCAATGAAAATGTTGTTCCATCAATCCGTGCACCGGAGTATAACATAAGTCTTCTTATAAGAATTCGGAATGTAATTTTATATGCAGTGATTTCTTTAAATCTGGACAACATTACTTGTCCTTTATTGTTCCTGAAAGCATGATCAAACCACAAACGCTCGATATTGTTTGGCATACTCGTTGTATTGGTAATTACTACTCTTAACGTCCGTAAGCTATTGTCCCCTATTGACCTTTTCAATCTTTCTCTTTAACTTTAACTTTAAATATTTGTGTTTATATTATATAATACTTGATAAAATTTGTAATAACAGAAATATTTTTAAAACCAATCAATTTATATATATTTCATTAAATATTATATAAGACAAACAAAAATATTTATAAACTATTAAAATAGCAACCAATAGTAATATTAGAGTTAAAATAAAAGTAACATAAACTCTGGATTACATCACTACTAGAAAACCTAGCTTTTAAACCGGTTGCAAACAGCTTTTAGACCGGTGACTCGGGGGGTCTATATTAGGGGAGGTCCAAAAGGTTACCGGGCATTAAAACCGGTGGATGCACCGGTCTAAAAAACTGTTTATTTAAACCGGTGTTACAACCGGTCTAAAAGACGTGTTTTAGCAGGTCCAAAAGACGTAGTTGCTGAAATATTAGTGGTTTAGACCTGCACACTAACCGGTCTAAAAGACTTGTTTTAGACGGTCTAAAAGTTATAAATACTGTAACAACCATTTTTTCCAGAATAAGCAGTTATTGGTACCTTAATAAGCAATATTCAGAATGCTACTGATTTAAATAGAAACCCATACAGTCTTTTTCAAAGAGAAATCTAAACATCATTTAAACTAAGCAAACCAAAGAATCCAAACATGTTTAAACTAAACAATCCAAACATCATCTGAATTAACAACACTGCGAGCTCATTATCTGCACCTATTCTAGTTCCAAAAACAAGCACTTCATCTATAATCAGATAGGACACATGCTATTCCACTGCTCCACGCTTCTGCCAATTTGTCATTATCCAAGAAAATACCCGAAGAATCCTACAATAAACAGACCAAAGAATAAGTATGCATATAGTAGCAAAAGGAATAGATTATCGAAATTCTGGAAAGAAATATTTAAGGATGGAAACATACCTCGTATGGAGCTCATCACGTACTAACATCATACTCCGTAATTTTTATTAAATACCGGAATAACCTTGGAAGACAATCCACTGTTTCAGTAAGTTGTATCCTAAAATATGAGGGGCACTTCAGCTCGATTTGTGGTTTTTGGAGGTCGGCAAAACTACGAAACATAAATATTCATTAGTCACCCATATAACTGACCAAATAAAACTAGAGAAGCACTTCATGTATGACTAAAGTCAACTGATCACTTGCTTAGAGTAACGTCTTTGTATTGATTTAGGATGTATAGATGTATTTATCTAGCAATTAAGTCACTGTCATGCCTAATCTTTGGTTATAGATCATGATATTACATAAGCTAAATGTTAACGATATATTTCACCAATCCTTCAACTTAATACAGTGGATACTATTTCTCTTACCAGAGAAAGTGTATATATATATATACTCGTGTTTCAAATTAATTGATAACTCATGGTGCTAAGGATAACCAAATTTGCATACATCCATGACTTTCGTCTCTCGGTATAAAAGAACTAATGATTATACTCTTGGTATATAATTACTAATACAAATCTGCTAGTGGTTCCTGATAAATTTACATTTAATAGAACACTTAAATTAGAAATCACTTGTTCTTTTTATGTAAAGGCATAACATATCTTGATACATGTACATCTACAAAGACTTACATATAAGATGACTATTTTGAGGATACCTGTTTGTAAATAACTAGTTCACGAGACCATTGTTATAGTTTACCATTAGCGGTTCAACTTCAGATTCTGCTTATCCGATGAAAAACACCATTTGGCGATCACACAAGTCCTATACATATGCGCGTGTTTGTAAATAACTACTTCACAATACCCAAATCACATTTCATTTTTCTAAGACGCTATGCATACAACTTAAGAGTATAGTGATTATAGTCGATATTAAAAAGGTCATACGTGTCATACCTCCACAAAACCATCCCCAAGATTGACACCATTTCCAAAATAACTACGTGAAATGTAATGGTAACTTTTTGTACTTACCCGCAGTTACTGGGCAATTTCCTTAGAGTTGATTTTCAAGGATTAGAACATAGTTATTGCTTCTCGAGACCCTTCTATTGTTATGTCCTCGGCATAAAGATTTTTATCAACATCAGCAACTTCCGAAAGATAAATACCAAGCTTGATAGCAATATCAAGTGATGTAATAAGACATATTACTTTTTTGGGTGTAAAGTTTATGTTTATACATTTATTTTGAAGTCCAAAAAAGAAAGAAAAATATGTATTAACCAATACATATATGTACCAAATAATTATCAATAACGGTGTCCATTTTATTATGTGCTGGCTATAAACTAACCGAGGAAAGCCTGTGAACGCTGCTATATGAACGAAACAAGCGCATACTCTAGGAAAGACTCTCATCTGAAAAGAACCAGGCACATCCGAAACAAATAAGCAAGGGCCACTAATACAAAAACACGTCCTTTAGACGGGTTGAAAAGGGCATTTAAAGCAATACACTATGTACTACCATATATTGGCAAAGCATTTTAAGGTCCTCAAGTTTCAAGTCCAGATAACTTAAATTGGTTGTTGCGCTTAAAACCTATTAGATCCGTTGATTGTTTAACTCACAACTCATAAAAGATAGAAGACTTATAGTCGACAAATCAGTACCAGTGAAGCAGCTTTCTATCTTAAGAATCAATGTGAACTAGGTGACTTGAATTAAAAAATTTTAAGTCAAACAACAATCAAAGAAATAGAGATAAACAAATACAACCCTTTATTACCTTCTGTCTCTTTTTCAGTTATTAGCGATGTTCTGATGCTGGTGGAATTGGAACTAGGCGATGTCTCAAAGAAGGTCTATTAGGTGGCACAATTTGTCCCGTGCGAGAAGATACCTTCTGTCTTCTTGTTCGCTAGTCCTATAATTTATTAAACAGCACATATCTCAGCGAACAAAAACAATGAAGCTTGTATTCCTATTCAAAGTTTTAGGCAAGATGTAAAAACATTGCTAAAACAAAACCGTACTCCTACCATTCATGTTTCTTGACATAATGAGGATACTCCTTCAAATGATTATGGTCCTCTCCGTCCTGGCACCATGTCATGTAAAAGATAGAATATGACCTCTAACCAATAACCCGCGTCTTCACAAGTATCAATTCAACAATCAGCTAAGCTGCTAAGAGCATCTACAATGGAATAAGTCTTCAATGACTTATCCCATTAACCATAGAACTTTCATAAAATTTTGAAGAAAGACTTGAGTATGACAAGTCTTCTTAAAAAGCTTTAAGAAAAGCTATGCTTGCAATGCTAAAAAACGCATTCAAAAAACTTTTGAAAATTGTAAAAAGCTATTGTTGTTTTTAACATTGTGGATGCTCTAAGGTCTTCAAAATCAAATCCACATATATAAAACGCATATCAAAGTTATGATATAGATATGCAAGTAATATTTATAACCAATCAACTAACTCTCATTCCTACAACTAACTGGAATCAACAAGACCCTACTGGCCATACTTCTTCTTTTGTGTCTTCATTAACCATTAGGAAATATAACAACAACCAACAGTTGCCTCTAAGAAATCATTCACGCATACAAATTTACCACTAATATTATAGATTTATCATAAATGATGTATAATATAAATCAATGAGTAATCCAATTAAACAAAAATTATGTATAATATAAATCAATGATTAATCCAATTAAACATAAAAAAATCAATGATTAAAACACATATAAACTTAATAATAATATTAAGATTACATACCAGTTGCATATGGGCGGCGGTGGAGTGGTTAGGTTTTGATGGAAGTTTAGATCTGGATAGTAACTTGTGTGTTTGGCGCAAGATTGAAATATTTGAAGACCAAAATGAAAATTTTGAAGACCAAAATGAAAATTTCGAAGACCAAAATGAAATAACTCCCACCAAAAAGTTTATAGACAGGTGTACTCAATTTCAACCGGTACAAATTTGTTTTGTGATTTAGACCGGTGGATGGGTAAACAACAGGGTCTAAAAAGTTATTTGTTGGACCGGGTTAAATCGTTTCCACCGGTTTAAATATGTTTTTCTTATTTAGACATGTGATAATCAAACTAAAGGTTCTTAAGTGGGCTAAGTTGTCATTTAGACGTGTGCTTTTCATAAGAGGTCTAAATATGTAGGTCTAAAAGACGGTTTTTGTAGTAGTGCATGTATCTTTTATTTAATAAAAAATAAGATACAAAATACAAATAAAAATAAAAATACAGAAAAATAGAATAAGCATAAAACTAACACTATCACATCTATCACCTGAAGTTCTGGAATAGATAGTTGATCATTCTCTCCGTCTAACAGTTCAAGGCTTTCGGCATATCTTAGCATGTTAACAGTATTTTCAAAATAACGGAAGTCCACAAGTCTTGATCGCATGCTCGTCTTACAATTAAAAACTTGGAACCCCTTATCAGACTTGAACAATAGATCCCCAGTGTGACTAAGTTGAATAACGTCCGGAAACCAAATTCCATATGCGTCGCCTTTAAAATAGTTGAACCAAGAATAAGTATTATTGTACTTTGTTCTAACCTGAATCCTTGTATTGCCACCTTCTTTTTGGGATATGATAGCTAGACAATCGTTGATGATTGAAAATTTTAGGAATCTATAAAGGGGCCATTCTGGCAATTCTATCAAGCTAAAATCATGTGTACTCAGATTAAATGTCAGCATATTCCCATGTCGAATATAATATCTTTCATTTAGATCCTTTGTTACGAACCAATGCAATAATCCATCGAAAATAAATCCTATCTTTCCCAAAAATTTTAATGGGGTAGTAGGGAAAGAAGTCTCACACCAAGTACTTGTCTTAATCGTGTAAACAAATGAACTTCGTAAACTTTCATGTCCAGATTCGTAGCATATCGTAACAAGCTTGTAATCATTGCTAACTGGGTCAAAACCAAATCCCGTGCATCTCCAAAGGTGATCTGGGTGACCTTTTAACTTAAGGTTGCGCCTAATTGACGGGTTCCATAAAATAAAAGTATTTCCATGATACAAACACAAAATTCCGTTACATGAACCAGCTATCGAGCTAAACAGTAGAGGAGCCACAATGGGTGTTATACCATCATATCCAGGACCGGGAGACAATAGCAATTGGCCGTGTGAATGTAATGTAAACAAAATTCTGAAAGTATAATCATCGACGAGCAAAACTTTCTGTGGAGATCGATTAGTGTGCAAGCGGATGAAACTAGCGCTGGTAATACCAGAGCATAATGATTTAGACACTGATCTAAAACGGAGGAGGGACTTAGGCGGTAAACGTGTGAAAATTTCAAGAAGCAACTCTTCGCATACAGAATCTGACATCGTGTAATTAATTATAAACTAACAGAAGGCTTGAAATCTAGCAACAGGATGCAATAAGAAAAAAAAAGTTAATCAGTAATTAAGCTTTATTTAGTTTGGTGATTTGAGTATAGTTATACTTATAAAAAGCAATAATTGCAAATCGATAACCAAAGCCAAACTTAAAAACAAAAGAACTTTGATCACGATACCAATGATAGGAGAAGAAACATTATTAATATCACTTACATAAGGTTAAAAAGTGGTGCCGAAGACCCTGTTGAACTCTTGGATACAGAGAGATCGCTAGGGTTCATTCGATGGCTTATATAGTTTTGCTTTGGTGGGCCAAGCCCAGGATTTTTACAGATATCTTAACCCGCATAATTATTCCCAGCACTTTGGTCTATTTGTTTTTTTTAAACAAAAAAGGTAAAGATGGTTTAGGATGAACAGGAGGTCTAACCCAAATCTTTGTGTTCTTGCCATTACCCGAAGATCCTGTTGATGTTTGTAAAGGGGCAATTTAACCGTGCCATAAACATGAGTACTCAAATCGAATATCATTATATCCTTATGGCCTATTTTCCTTGTTTCTTTTACATAACGAGTTGTTAAACAAAGCAACACTACATTAAAAAAAATATTCTAGTGGATCCACATAATAACGGGGAGTAATAGAGAAGAATTCTCACACAGTGTGTGTGTCTTCATGGTGTAAAGAAATGCATTTTGATACAAATGGTCTCACGTAATTTATAGCTATGTTGTGTTATGGATGTAGGCTTCTTAAGTATAAATTAGACAATGTTGGAGATGTTGTTCACACAAAGAGTCCGGGATAAGAAAAAAACTATAAGAAAAGTGAGTTTAATCTATATAATTCATTGTTCATCTTTATGATGTGTTGCATCTTTTATAATGTTCCTCTACTGATTAAAACTTCTTCCTTTTGTGAAAGCATTGTAAACCAGGGAATGGTTCATTCGGGGCAAACTACTTCTGATGTTTGATGTACGTTGATGCAGCACCAAAGTCGATGACCTGGCAAAGCTTGAAAATCAGGTTGGTCTTAATAGCAGTATGTCAGAATAAATGTTTTGAGTATATTATAAACATGTATTACGGTAAAGGTTGCAAAGTTTAGTCATTCTTCTTTTGAGTCGAGAAGTCATGTTGATGTTACTACTTAGATACAACCCTTAGTAGTAGATAAAAAGGCTACTTGTACTGATATATATAATTTTCTCATGTCCTTATTTGTTTATGTACTGCAGGTGTCATATTTCACGCAACATCCATCTTTAATCATTTCACGCGAAATAGTGTACGGTCAGATGCTGATACACTTGGTTTGTGCAACCTCTTAGTCTACAAGACTACAACAGTATGTATCATTTTTGGTTTTCATCTTGGGTTGGGTTAAAATAAGCCATTATGGGCTGAATCATTTTTTGTAGGTTAATAACCAAAGTTAGAATGAGTTAAAACTAATTGCAATGTGTGAATATGACCCCCGAATTCAGTTTCATATTTTGTTGTGATTGTATTGGATAATTAATAAAATGCGATATCAAGTTAACACATGACTGAGTTAGGTGTAATATTGTGATAGAGCATCATCTGAACCACGGTCTCGAGTGTTGACGTAAAATCCCGCGATCCGCAACAAAGAGCGGGTCAAAAACCTTGTTACTTATATTGTGACATCTTCATCATTATTTATGTTGTTAATTGCCGTAAATTTGACCAGCTACAAACTGTAAAACGAAAAGCAGAAATACGGTAGTTGTGTATTTTATAGTTTGTATATAGGGATGCTGTTTCTATATATAGTTTTAATCCATTTATGTTGCAAACAGATGTACCATAAAATGACTGTAAAAACTTATGAATCAATGACTAAAATAACCAAGAACATATAACAGAGAACCCAGCCAACCTCCCCTTGGCTCTTTTTATCAATGATCAAGTTTACAATATCAGATTACAAGAACAAAACCAAGAACAACACTCACAAACTAACAAACTAACAAACTCACAAGATTTGATCAAGAACGATCAAAACAAGTTTTCTCTCTCTCTAGAACGAATAACAGAAACGAAGATGAAAAGAAAAGTAAACGAGTGGTGAATGATTGAGTATATAAGCTCCAACTTTACAGCTGAGTCCATGACTTTCCTTTTGTACGCGTTTAGTCCTCCAAGTTGTAGAGTTGTCACTTGCAATGTAAAACATATCCTCCATCTTTTACTTTATGTCCACTTTAGTCCTTAAGGTTGTAGGACTTATATATTCTTTAACACTCCCCCTTAAGTCCTTAACCTGCAAAAGCATTGTACAAACCCAGCATACTACAAAACTTTTTATGGTCAGATATAAGCAAGCCTTTGGTAAAAATATATGCAGTATTATTTTCAGACTTGACCTTAATAGGTTTAATATATCCTGCAGAAATTTTTTCTCTTAAGAAATAAAGATCAATTTCAAAATGCTTACTTCTCTCATGAAGCACAGGATTCATGGAAATTTGAATAGCAGAATTATTATCACAATTCATATCAACAGGTAAAGCCACATCCACATTCATATCTGTTAACACTTTGTGAATCCACATGACTTCACAACACACATTACACATAGCCCTATATTCAGCTTCTGTGGAAGATCTAGAAACAACACTTTGTTTCTTACTCTTCCAAGAAACTAAATTACCACCTAGAAAAACACAATAACCAGTTAAAGACCTCCTGGTTATCTTACATTTAGCCCAGTCTGAGTCAACAAACACATTCAACTTGCTACAATCACCATGCTTAAAAGTAATACCTAAACCAGGTTCACCTTTTAAGTATCTAAGAACCCTGAAAGCAAGTCTTAAGTGAGATGTCATAGGACTATGCATGACTTGACTAAGACAATGAACTGCATAAGCTATATCAGGTCTTGTCATAGTCAAGTAGATTAATTTTCCCACAAGTTTTTTATATGAAGTAATCTCAGTAAGTTTTTTATCATCTCCAAACCTTTTATTCAATTTCTTACTATCTGGATTAACTTCAATAGGAGCACTGCATGGCTTGCATCCTAACATACCAAACTCAGACAACAATTCAGTGCAATACTTTCTCTGGGTTAAACATATACCATTATCAATATCAATAACCTCAATACCCAAAAAATATTTAAGTTTCCCAAGATCTTTAATAAGAAAGTTAGTACTTAAAAATTCCTTGAATTTGTTAACTTCACCAAGGTTATTTCCAGTTATAACAATATCATCCACATAAACCAGTAAGACCAAGAAAACCCAATTACTTTTCTAAATGAAAAGAGAAAAATCATTTGGACTTTGTACAAAACCATTTTCAATAAGCACAGAAACAAGTTTCTCATTCCATTTTCTTGGTGCTTGCTTTAACCCATAAAGTGACTTAACCAATTTGCACACTTTATTACTATTTTCATCACCATAACCTTCAGGAATTTTTATATAAACTTCTTCATCAAGTTCACCATATAAAAAAGCATTATTTACATCTAACTGAAATAATGGCCAGTTATTACTCACAGCTAAACTCAAAACACATCTCACAGTAACAATCTTGACTACTGGTGAAAAAGTCTCATCATAATCAATACCTTCCCTTTGGTTAAACCCTTTGGCAACAAGCCTAGCTTTAAATTTTTCTATATCACCACTAGATTTGTATTTAACTTTCCAAATCCATTTAGATGGAATAGCCTTTCTTCCCTCAGGAAGATCAGTAATAATCCAAGTATTATTTCTGTTTAAGGCTTCCATTTCTTGATTTATAGCCTCAATCCATCTACTATCTTTAATAACTTCAGAATATGTGTTAGGCTCATGAATTCTATTAAGATTAGTAGTGAACACAAAATTATCAACACTCAAATTAGCATAGCTAACAACTTTGTTTATACTGTACTTAACATCTTTATTAAGTACAAAATCTTTATACTTAGAAGCTGGAAAAGCAACTTTTCTACTAGTTCTCCTAACAGTATTATCTGCTGCTGGTTCTGGTGACCAATTATTCAATTAAACACATTACCAAAAGACTCAATACCTTCATCCTCAGAGGAATTTTCTTCATCATTATCAATGTTTGGTATACCCTTAGAAATATTTTCTGTTGCATACTCATCCCTAATGTCCTTCCTACTAGAATCAGTATTAGTATCTGATGATCTATCTACCTCAGAAACAACATCTGTATCAGTAGTATGAACATCTTTTCTACTTTTACTAGACTCTACAGTGATGTCATTAGGTTCTACATTGATTTCAGGTATAAGCCCATGCTTTCTACCTATACTATCTCCATTTTCATCATAGGAATCACTAGGTACTTGACTATTTATGTTAAAAAAGTTTAAATCATCAACACCATTATCACAAAAAACAAAGTCTTTACTAATCATATCATTTTTAAAAGGAAAAACTGTTTCATAAAACTTCACATCTCTTGAAAACAAATATCTTTTATTTTCCAAACTAAACAATTTATAACCCTTTTTGTCAAAAGCATAACCAACAAAAATACATTTCTCAGACCTTGACTCAAATTTATCAGAAACATTAACAACATTTGAAAAACACAAACAGCCAAACACTTTCAAATGGAGTATACTAGGTTTAGACTCATAAACCATTTCATAAGGACTTTTACCAGACAAAACAGCAGTAGGTAACCTGTTAATCAAATAAGTAGCAGTTAGGACACACTCAGGCCACATGTTTAATGGTATGCCCCCTGAAACATGAGGGCTCTAGCAGTATTAAGCAAATGCCTATGCTTCCTCTCAACAACACCATTTTGTTGAGGGGTATAAGCACAAGTGGTTTGATGGACTATACCATTTATTTTAACAAAATCGGAAAACCTTTGATTTACAAATTCTGTCCCATTATCACTTCTGAAAACTTTAACCTTTTTATTAAACTGATTGTCAAGAAATTTAACAAAATTTCAATACAACCAAAGACTTCAGTTTTATTTTTTAATAAAAAACCCAAACAGACCTAGTATAATCATATCTAAACCCATCTCTACTAGTAACTTTATATGGACCCCATACATCAATATGAACAATATCACAAAGTTTTTTAGTTTTATGTTCACTTAAAGATAAAGATTCTCTAGTTTGTTTAGCTTTATGACACACATCACAAGGTTCTAATCCTTTAAGTTTAATATCAATATTATCTTTCTTAGAATATCCAGCACTTGATCTGCTGGATGTCCAAGTCTATTATGCCAAATAGAACTACTAATCTGACAACACCTCACATTTTTGCTAAAAACAGGCCTACCTTCATCAAGAAAGTATAAACCATCTTTTTCACTGCCAGTCCCCATCAAGACATTGTGAGTTAAGTCCTGAATCATACAAAAATTTTCATTAAAACTAACATTAACCTTATTATCTTTAGACAATCTTTGAACAGATAAAAGACTAACTTTGTATTCAGGAACAACCAGCACATCCTTTATAACCAAATTATTAGTTTTAAAAGAACCAATATTTTTTACATGTTCCAAAGTACCATTAGGATGAGCAACACTTATATTAAGATATGAAACATCAATTACATCAAACAATAATTTTTCTAAATATGTAATGTGCTGACTAGCTCCTGAATCTATAATCCAACCAATATAAGTACTATAAGTACTTATATTTGAATTAAAGTTAAAAAATCTACAAGCAAGAAAACTAACAACACAATTATTCACTTTAAAGGTACCTGCAATAGTAGCAGAACCCATAGAATTCTCTCCTGAAACACTCAGTAACCTCATAAGTCTTTGATATTGATCAAATTTAAGAGTATGAGATGTACTCTTATTCTGATCACATTTATTATCATTAACACTAAAATTATGAACATTATTTTGAGTTGAGTTGTTATTATTTCTTTTAAAATTAGGTGGATAACCTATCAACTCAAAACACCTGTCTATAGTGTGACCATTCATGTTACAATGTTTACAAACAAGATTACCATTTCTATAACCATTAGACCCAGTCCTGTTATTTCTATTAGTGTTTCCAGTATTAGAATTCCCAGTATTAGAATTATTACCACCTCTGTTCCAATTATTAGAATTTCCACCAGACTTAACAACAAAAGCAGACGGTCTAGATTTATTATTTTTAGACCCATTTCTATGTGATTCATCTCTGGACAATGTTGCAAAAGCAGTTCTCACATCTGGTGTGGGATCAGATGTGAGAATCTGACTTCTCACAACACTATAACAATCATCAAGACCCATAAGAAACTGCATCAGCCTGAGAAGCTGATCATGTTCCTTAAGTTATTTAGAACCATCACAAGTACAATTAGGCAGATCAACAAGAGCATCAAATTGTCTCCACAAAGAATTACACTCATGATAATATTCAGATAAAGACATTCCAGATTGAGTAAGAGTATAAATCTTATGATGGAGATTATATATCACAGAACCATCTTGTTTATCATATGTTTCTTCTAATTCATCCCAAACATCTTGAGCAAATTTAGAAAATATTTGACCCTTATATAAATCTGGTGAAACACACCGAAGTAACCAAGAAAGCACAACAGCATTACATCTTTCCCATTGGTCTCTAGTTGGACCATCATTAGTGTCTTGAACTCATTTACCAGTTATAAATCCAAGTTTATTTCTAGTTTGTAAAGCAAGTTTAACAGCCGCAGACCAAACTTTATAGTTCTCAGTTCCTTCAAGTTTGAAGGTAATCAATTGAGAACCAATATCTTGAGGGTGCAAGTAAAGAGGGTCATAAACATCAAATTTAACAACATCATCATTCTTGACAACTCCCCCTTTGGGTGGACCATCACCCTTAGGGGAACTAGGACCAGACCCAGACATAGAAAATCAACCAAGAAAACAAACAAAAAACGAAGAACACACACAACAGGCCGAAAAATAGTTCTTAGGCTTCCAAACCACTCAAAAGATGGTAGGTCAAGAGCAGTGACCTGAAAGTGGTCTAAACAATAGCAATAAGAACAAGAAACACAACATCCTTGTATCTCCTCTACAAATAAGCAAACAACTACCACAAACCTCGAATCAATCAACACCAGAATCAAACTAATCCCAACGACACCTAATCCCCACTAATCAACAAAAAAACCTAATAAAACAAGATATAAAGAAGAAAGTGTGAAAGGTGTTACAATGCACGCGCAGCAAACCAAGCAAGAACTCTGGATCCAGACAATCCAGAGAAACCAAAAAACTCAACCACAAGATCAAGAAGATCTATAACCAACGCAGCGGAAAAAAACAACCTGCACGTGAAGACAAAACAAGAAAATAACAATAATCACAAACCCTTACCAAGATTAGAAAACCCTAACTTCTGGATTTAGGGTTTTCTAATTAATCAACACAAAACAACTATTAGACCCCAAAAATTGAACCCACAGCTCACCAATTAGATCAGAAACATTTATAATGAAAAACCCCCAAATTTTCTTGAAACCCTAATTTTTAAAAATTCCAATTAAACTTGTAAAAAACCAAATTGACCAGTAAAAAACAACGATTCACCAACTATAGATCAAGATCTACACAAATAGATCAAAACCCCCAATTTTTAAAAACCCTAATTTTTTTAAAAAGATATTAATCACGATTCAGAGCAACCTGGGTCTGATACCATGTAAAAAATTATGAATCAATGACTAAAATCACTAAGAACATATAACAGAGAACCCAGCCAACCTCCCCTTGGCTCTCTTTATCAATGATCAAGTTTACAATATCAGATTACAAGAACAAAACCAAGAACAAAACCAAGAACAACACTCACAAACTAACAAACTCACAAGATTTGATCAAGAACGATCAAAACAAGTTTTCTCTCTCTCTAGAACGAATAACAGAAACGAAGATGAAAAGTAAAGTAAACAAGTGGTGAATGATTGAGTATATAAGCTCCAACTTTACAGCTGAGTCCATGAGTTTCCTTTTGTACGCTTTTAATCCTCTAAGTTGTAGAGTTGTCACTTGCAATGTAAAACATATCCTCCATCTTTTACTTTATGTCCACTTTAGTCCTTAAGGTTGTAGGACTTATATATTCTTTAATAATGACCTTTCTTTTTTATACTTAGTATTAGTTGCGTTTCTTGAAACTTGCAGATTCAGCCACACTTTTGTGACCTTAAAGTGAGACTTTATATATAAGCCGATGATATTAACATAACACTACACTGCAACTAGATGTTGTGAGCTTAAAGTGTGCATTCATATATTTACCAAAGGTTTAAGCATAACACAAAACTGCCACTATCACATTGAGTTCACAGTTCACACATATACTAACACAAAACGGTGTCCATATAGATGCACAAAACAAACAACTACAACGAAGAACTGTCGCAGCGAAACGCGAGTCTTATATAAATATTTTATGATTATAATAAGGGAATTTCTAACATGTGCCCTCAATGCACATGTTTGTGTCTATCTAAAAGTAAAGTTTAGATTTATTAAATGTAACATATATTATGGACTAAATATTTTTGTAAGTAAGTGTACATCCTTTTATTTAACAAAAAGAATAGAGTTAATGACATGTAAACGTATCTAACTTGTCAAATTTCCTTTTTGTTAAAACACAAAGTTTTCAAATTTCGACCTTTGTGTATATACTGTGACCATTTTACCCGAATCTTTTTAAAAGTTCGAAGGTTAAAATGGTTATTGTACAAGCTAGAGTGATCACAAAATACAAAGGTCGTAATTTGAACAATTACTAAATGTTACAAACGTACGAGCTAACACCATTTGACAACCTAGATAAATTTCCAGGTCATTAACCGAAAAATATACACATACCATTAGGAACCAAACAATCCATATAACTTGTAGCACTCCTAAACGTCTCTTTTTTCCTCCAAGAAAAGATAGTTGATCATCCTCGTAAGCAATCCCGATGTCAAGCAGTTCAAGGCTTTCGACATATCTTTGCATGTTACCAGTGTTTAGGAAATAACTGAAGTCCACAAGTCGCATGCTTGTCTCACAATTAAAAACTTCTATCCCCTTATGGGAGCTGAACAATAACTCCCCTCTGCGACTAAGTTGAATTATGTCCCCAAATGCAATTTTACATGTGTCGCCTCTAAAGTAATCAAACCAAGAATACGTATTATTGTACTTTGTTCTAAGACAAATCCTTCTATTCTCACCTTCAGCAAATGTGATAGCAAGACAATCGTTGATGATTGAAAAATTTAGGAATCAAAAGAGGGGCCATTCTGGCAATTCTATCATGCTAAAAACATGAGTACTGAGATTAAATGTGAGTATACACCAATGTCGAATATGATCTCTTTCATTTAGATACTTTCTTACGAACCAATGCAATGATCCATTGAAAAAATATCCGTCTATTCTCTCAAATTTTAACGGGGTAGTAGGGAAAGAAATCTCACACCAACTACTTGTCTTAGTAGTGTAAAGAAATGAATTTTGTACACCTTCATGTCCATATTTGTAGGATATGGTAACAAGCTTGTAATCATTCTTGACTGTGTCAAAAAAAATCCCATGCATCTCCGATGAGGGTTATTTGGGTCGTTATCTGGGTTATCTGGGTGATCTGATAACTTTAGGTTGCGCCTAATTGATGGGTTCCATAAAACAAAAAGGTGTTTCCTTGATAACGCAAACACAGAATTCCCTTACATGAACCAATAATCAAGCAACAGCTAAACAGTAGAGGAGCCCAGAGTGGTGTTATACCATCATATCCACGTTTCGGACACAATGGCAATTAGTTGTCGAAATGTAATGTACACAACTCTTTAAATAAATTTCCGTGACTGAGTAAAACTCTTTGCGGAGATCGAATAGTGTGCAAGTGGATCGAATAGTCTTATATGGGTGATCTGGATCAAAATTTTACAGGTTAGCAATATCTTTATAAGATTTTGTTTGGCCCAATAACTTTATAAGGTTTTATTTAGCTTAATTTTAGCCATGTGAAATATCTATCTATAAAAATTTTAATTATGATCTTAAAAAGTTGTTTCAATAAATTAACCGTATATACCTATGTTTCAAGAAATTCAATGAATTATAATTAAAAAAGGTGCTCCTCATATAATAACAATCAAATGTGTGTAATTAGTTATGGTTATTGCATTTGTAGTAGATAGTGTGTAAAAAGGCCTCTAATGCAATGCGGCAGAGGGCCTCTTAAATCCATGAGACGGCCCTGGTCAAAACCAAATCGGCTACATAACTGCCTCAAACACGGCATCTCGAAGAAGGATGATCCGGTAAACTTAGCATGTGCCTAAATGACGGGTTCCAGAATATAAAACTGCATACCTGATAAAGTAAACATAGAATTCCATTACATGAACCAACAACAATGTAGAAATACTTTATAGGAAACTCGAATGGAGTTATGGCATCATATCCAATAGGTTGAATGTAGCGTATGGAAGTCTTCCAAAAACATTGTTGTATGTTTCAGCAAAACTTTTTGTGGGGATCATATTGTGTTCAAGCGGAGGAACCTAAGCTAGGGTTGGAAATGAACAAGCAAAATGATCTAGACACCGATCTAAAGGGTAATAAATAAGACTAAAAATACACAAAAGAATAGCAAAAAGTATTCTTCAGCATGATATCAAAGTTTAGTGGCAAGAAAGGATATATAAACTTCAACGCGAATCAAACATTATGTTCAAATTCAAAAATAAAGTCTAAGCAAATTTAAATGTTTATCAGCAACCTGTAAAGAAAATTACGCATTTTGCTGAGCTTTGTACAACAAAGCATGCATAAATGATATGACGCAGAACCAAAGTATGAACGATAAAAAAAGATGAATTGAGAGAAAGCGTATATTACTGAATGAATTTCTCCATACACAGCACTCTATCTAAAAAATTAAAATTGACAGCATAAATTTACTAGACACCAGCTAAGACATTGTGTGCTTAGGATGAATCCCTAAATCACGCAATTTACATTTATTACGAAATCAAACTAAAAACAGAAAGTAGTCCGAATTAAGTGAAATTCGTAATTGAGGTTCAAAACGTCGAAATTGGGGAAATCTGTCAAGGCAAACCATCTACTACTGTTTGTCATGAGGACGAGCTCGTCATTGGCTTTTTGCTGATATATTATGGGATCAGCAACTCCAAACAATCCAAAACTAGTGCGCCCTTTATAGTCGGGTTGTTTCCCAACCCATTTGTCCCACTCTCAATCCAAAAACCTGCTAACTCTTGCACGGTTCATGATATAACATTTGTCGCTTTTTTCTTTTTTTGCTTTCCTCATAAAGAGACCCTGTGTCTAACAATTCAAGGCTTTCGATAAACCATGACATATCATTAATGATAGAAGAGTCACTGAATTCCACAAGTCGTGATCGCTCCCTTGTCTTATCATTATAAACTTCGATGCCGCCATGGAGATATTTTAACAGTAAATTACCCTTTCTAGAAAGCGGCATGACTGATGCATAATAATTCACCCTAACTGATAAATAATCAACCCATTTAGGACCAGCGTTGTTATCTTTTCTAACCCAGATCCTTGCATTTGCACAATCATCTTTACCAGTTACACATTTGTAGATTATCACAGCTAGAGAACCGTCTATAGTTGTAAGGTCTTCAGAGTAGCACCTCTGACTTGGAAATTCAATCGTGCCAAAAACATGACTACTCACATCGAATGTCAGTATGTAGCTACGGATGGTATCACGTTCACTCTCAGTTACTATTCTTACTGCCCAGTGTAACACTCCGTTGACTAAATGTCCTTTGCGAGTTCCATAAAGGTTGACTACATGTTCTTTGCAAGTTTCATAAATGTTGACTATACGTCCTTTTCGAGTTTCGTAAGTAGATGGATTAACAGGGTTAGAAATCCGACACCATGTACGTGTCTTCATGGTGTAAACGAATGAAGATGTTCTACCACTATTTCGATCGCCAGAAAGCGCAACAATCTTGTAATCCTCGGTGACTATCAAAAGCAAACCCAGTGGCAATGATGCAAGAGTCCCTTTTTGGATGTCTCGGTAAGGTTAGTTTGCGCCTTATTGAGGGGTTCCAGAGAAAATAATCTCTTGGATCATGAAGCACACACATAATTCCATTACATGAACCAACAACATGAGCCTTACTTTTTAAAGGAAAAGGAAACTTGATTGGTGTAATACCATCATATCCGCAATCTGGAGGCAATGGCAATTGGTATTCCGAATGTAATGTATAGAACTTTTCATAAAAAGTATTATACCCCTCCTTGTGAGGAATTCTATGTGTTAGCAAAACTCTTTCTATGATCATGCAGGAACGAATAGTGTTCAAGCGGATGAAATCTTGGGTAGCAATCCGAGCGTATAATGATTTAGAGACAGATCTAAATCGAACGAGGGATTTGGGTGGTAATCTAGAGAAAATTTCAACAGCCAAATCTTCACATATATAATCCGACATGACGTACGTAATTCTGTATTTGAAGGGTTTAAGAAGACAAAAAGAAATCACTTACGATAATCAAAAACTGAATGAATGAATTTTTAGGTTTTTGTTCAAAAAAAAATATTTTTTAGGTTTTATTTTTATATGTTGGTAAATATATAGGTTTGCTTTCACAGCCCGACCCATTATATGGTTTTGGTTTCTAAAAATGGAAAGTGAAAAACTAAATATTTATGGAATAAGTGAACATCTTAAACTTCCATAAAAAGAAATCTTTTTTTTTTTTTGGAAACAGCAAATAATTAAACAGAAGCCTACTCGCAATATTTCAACGAGCACCGCATAGCGGGCAAACCCAGCCCCCAAAGGGGTTTCCAGGGAGAATTCCCCACGTGTGCCCGTGTGAGGTATGAGTTAAATTTATGCATAATGCGACGACCACAAGGATCGAACCCACAACCTGCAGCCCACAGTGGATGTAAACCCAGTGCATCGCGCCAGCTGGGTTGGAGGTTATTTGCAAACTCATAAACTAATAATGGAATATTAACTTTGGTAACTTGTCAACTCGTAACATACACTTTGATATTTCGGGAAAGAACGTGCAAAGTTTATCAAATTTTCTAAAAAAAAAAAAAAAAAAAACGAAACACCGTTTTCCAGAAACTTTAAACATTCATATAATAATATATCATTCACTACCAACCACAAATCCACAATAACTGAGATACCAACCACAGAGACCTCCCACCGCCATCAAAACTACCACCAATGAACCCCAACGCCATTAGAAACGTGCCACCGTACTACACCCCAAGATTAACCACTACAAAAGAATACCATATCACCCAAGGTATTATCAAGTTTTGAGGTTTTTTTTTCATTTTATTTTCAAGATATACTTTGGTTTTCAAATTTTGATGTTTTTAATACCTTGTATATCATTTTAAACCATTTTTATATCCATTGTCGCAGCCGGATAGTCGATGAGTTTTAGTGCATTTACTGATCTATTTATTTTTACAGATTGATGTATTTTTTAGATACGTGCATTTTTCATCTTGTAAAGTTTTCTTTTTATTTATTGAGATCTTTTCGTTTATATATTTGCATTTTTTTCTCCTTTACTAATTTTTTTCTTAGATTTATCGCCACCTTCGTTGGAATCTGTTGCTGAGATTTATATCTTTTTGTTTCTTCTAATAAACTGTTCTGTTTTATCTTTTTATACCTCGACTTTTGTAAGTTTTTCTAAGGAATTCGACTTTTAATCTATTTCTTGAAAGATTTCCCAGATCAGAGTCCTTTATAAACATCTCATATTATTGATTTGTTTTGAAGATTTGATTTGGTGGTTGATGGACTATGGATTTGTTTTTGAAGAAAAACCACCCACCGGACCTCACCGGAAACAACCACGAGTCCCTGAAGGTTATCAGCCTCCTTGGACCTGGACTCACACCACACGAACACCAATCAAAATGGAAATTTGACTTTCAATGCTTGTGTTTATTAAGGAAACTGATACTTACATAGAAACCTACTTCCCTATTTATAAACTATAAAAATACACATAACTTGCATAGAATGAACGTGGTATACACTCCCATGATCTCCTGAATAATAGGTAAACAAAGAACTAGTAAAATCTCCTAAAGACCAGGTAACTCATCAAGATTATCAAACGTTCACCCCCATAATCTTGATGATCTCCACCCGTGATTCTTCTACGATTTTCTTCCCCGGTTACATCAAAACCATCTCTATTAAGCTTCCAACACAACGATGTTCAACAACTTTTTCTCTAGCACCCCCTCGAGATAAAACATTATTTGTGTTTTCTTGCTCCTGCTGCTCGTCTTTATTCTCTTGGGATAAAATATTGGTCATCATTCATCGGTATTTTGATTCAACTATCCTTTCTTACTCGGTCTTTTCCTGTTGAAACTCCGGTCTAATTTCTCATGTAACACGCGGGCACGGTGTCGGTTTAGGTTGCCTTCTTTGGTCGTGGTCTTGACTTTTTCTGTCTTGGTCTCAGTCTAATACTTTCTCAGGTGAGCCTTCGGTCTCTTGTCACCTGTGTCGGTCTAGGTGATGCCCAATCTTTTGCAGCTCCTCGGTCTTCTCCGCCTGTCGGTACTTTCATTCATTCATTCATTCATTCTTTCTTTCTTTCTTTCTTTCTCATGCTTCTTGTTGCTATTTTTGTTCTTTACTTTTGATCTCTCATTGATCAACCTTGCCGCTTTGCTTGTGATCTTTCTCTTTCTTGCTACTTGCTAATGGATTCTTGTTTATCAATTATTGCTTTTCGACTCTTGCTTGTCGACTCTTGCTTTCTTACAATTGTTTCTTGTTTGCTACTTTCTAAAAACACGAAACTTTCTACTTGTTATGGTTGTCTTACCTGCTACTTGCTACAGATTATGCGACAACCTTCTTACTAGCTAACTTGCGAAAACTGCTGGGATTTCTTGCTACGTTCTTGCTTGCTTCATGCTCTTGCTACATGCTTTTGCTATCTTGCTAACTTCCTGCTTTAAAACACTCCCATACTTGCTTTTGTGTTCTTTTTCTCTTGAGAGAAAAGTATTGTTCATCATTCTCCTTTGGTCTTTGGTCTTTTCTTTCTTTCCAAACGGCAACATCAGGTATGAGCTCAACGACCAAGCTCTGATCCTTCATCAGCCTTCTGGACCTGGACTCACACTTCATAAACAACAATCAAAACGGAGATTTTATTTTCAATGGTTGTGTTTATTAAGGAAACTGATACTTACATAGAAACCTACTTCAAATAAACTATAAAAATACACATACCTTTCATAGAAGGAACGTGGTATACACTCCCATGATCTACAGAATAAAAAGTAAACAAAGAACTAGTAAAATCTCCTAAAGATCAGGTAACTCATCAAGATTATCCAACAGTACCGCCAGCCGACCTCACCACATCACCGCAGTAAACCACAACCGAATATCACCCCTCTAAAAAATCACCCATCCCGCTCGCTCTAGCACACACATTCGAACACAAAAAGGATCTTTTATAGACACATATATTTTACATCTAGATCTAGGTTTTTATAATAATTTTGGCATATTATTGTTACAGTCTCTTGTTGCCACCACTGTAACATCCCGCCTACTCAGACCATAATATTGTTCGTTTTGCCCGCAGGATCACGGCTTTGCTTTGTGGCCCTCATGTGATTACTTCCCACCAGGTCACCCAAGTCAGTACTACTCTCACATGAGTACGCTTAACTGCCAGTTACTAAGAACCCTACTTGCAATAGACCACAAAACGCGTTGTGTCATGGTAAGACGAATGTTATCTTATGAACCAAGATCTCTCCTGGCCACAGCCGATGTGAGATTTGCCTAGGGTGTCACAATCACCCCCTCACGGACTCATCGTCCTCGATGAGGTTTGCCCCACCACCCTGAAAGGCTCAAGAGTGGCTCTAATACAATCTGTAACATCCCGCCTAATCAGACCATAATATTGTCCGCTTTGCCCGCAGGCTCACAGCTTTGCTTTGTGGCCCTCATGTGAGTACTTACCGCCAAGTCAACCAAGCCATTACCACTCTCACATGAGCATGCTTAACTGCCAGTTCCTAAGAACCCCACTGGCAGTAGACCACAAAACATGTTGTGTCATGGTAAGAAAAATGATATCTTATGAACCAAGACCTCTCCTGGCCATAGCCGATGTGGGATTTGCCTAGGGTGTCACAACTGCCTCCGTTGTCTCGGTGCTGAACCTGATTATCTAACGTACGATTATATAACTTATATTTTTAAAGGGTGATTTTTACTGAGTTTGCGTAAAAGTGGAATTTAGTTCTAATGAGTACTTCTATTAGATGTTTTATTTGTAGAAGAAACACTTCAGTCGTGGGATATAATAAAGTCCATATCTAAAAATTTAATGAAAATGTAGCAACACTCGTAGGCCATGGTTGAGAAACTGAGAAATTACATTCGCACAAAGATGTGACTACAAAATTTTCATGTGATTTATAGAAGAAAACGTTGATAGCTTCTTGATAAGTATAGCTTACTGATAATTTGCTAATTGGTGTTTTTTGCTTTACTTAATACCGAAAGTCAGTGTGTTTATTATTATTTATGAACACTGAATGGAATTGGAAACTTATAGTTATGTCACCTATGATTTTATTTTATAGACAGGGATTAACGAAAAAAAGCCATGAGGATTAATATCGGCATGTCACAAGGATACATTAATAGCTTGCCTAAGGTTCTAGATGTTACAAAAAAAACTCAGGTCTGCGGATCCTCACATCAAACCTGACAAATCAACAGAAGTAACAGTTGGACTCAATTGTCGATGGTATTTTGATGCATCTACCTCAACTTAAACAAGTGCAAATTAAGGCCTAGATGGTAGCTAATTCAACAATGTTCTGCTTATGCCTAAAAATTAGACGAGGGAAGCATTTCGTTTTCACAAGATTGTATAGATTTGAAGACTCACCAACTCTATGTGTTTGAAGAATCAGAATAACCACCATCAAGTGGCCTAGTGGTAAGGTCCTTGACTCTCAAAGGAGAGGTCAAGGGTTCAAACCTCACTAGGTGTGTACACTTGGGGGTGGCCACGGAGGTTCACCTACGATGACTCCGGGCTATCCAAAAGGGTAGTCGCCCTGGGATTAGTCGGCTCGCAATGTCGAATCGGAAACCTAGGTATACCAAAAAAAAGAATCACAATAACAAATAATGCACCGTGTGTAGAAAGCAACTAGTGGATAATGGTTAAAGAAACTATCATTGTCATGTGTTATAGGCTCGCTTCGTTTTCGTTGTTTGCAAAATAATATGATAGAATGAGTTAAGTTCTAATATCGCAATATTTATTAATATAGATAAGAAAACAACATCCAAAATCCCGCGGCAACGCACGGGCTAACGTACTCGTTAGATAGATGAACTATCTATGAAATAAATGCCTTACATTTTTATGAATATACATATGGCTAGCTAATGATATGATAAGAAAAATAATATGGACTAAATCTTATCAAAATTAATGAATTGTTTTGAGGTCTAAATTACATATGATTTGTGTTGTTTAGAATTGCAATAGCAACTTAACGGCCTACTCAATTTTGATAAAATATAAAGTGGGTATAACGCACTGCTGGTCATGTACCCGATTAAGGAAGGAGGTGTTATGCTTCAGCGCTGACCAAATTCCCGGCTCGCCTGTGCGTCAAAATTAGAATTACCTACGGTTGTTATTTGTATACTTCTTTAAGTTTGATTTAACTGCATTAATTCATATCTGAAACACAATGAATAAGGTTATTGCTTTGTGCTTTAGCTGAGTTCTAGAAAAAGTACTGTGTAAATTTAGTTGTGTGTAAAATCTTTAATTGGTTTAACCAATACCTCAACTTACAAATATATGATGAACTTTAGTCTCACAAAAAAGTTTACTACGTTTTATTAAACTTATGTTATGGAGATGTATGCACGCTTCTCCATACATGATTTTGACACCAAAATCTATACCTAAAAATTTATTTATGCTCTCTAATTGACGAACACTTGAAGTTACAATTGTCGTCATATAAGATATTGGGCGATGTTGTAATGGAGAGAAAACTTCATGACTGAATAAGATTGCACATGAAGGTTTTACGTTCTTTAGATTAGTCGACTTAATTAAGTTACTCAATGAGAACTGGAAACTTAAGGCGTAAAGTAGGGATGAAACATGTTAACAATGCAAATGATTTTGGCAATGTAAATCCCTAACGTATCTAAAAATTGCAAATTTGTTTATCAATTATTGTTCGACAAGTTACTGTGTTGAATACATTTGTCACTAGCAGATCAACTGATGTGATGAATCTATGTTAATATGGATTCAAGTTTCAAGGAAAATACTATGGTTTTATTACCGGGGTAATTTTATTTTCTTGAATTGTATTATCAAAAATACTAATGTTTGAACTTATTTCTGTAGAAATGGCTCAACCCGAAAACAATCTGACAATAAACTCGGCGTTCAAAGCTTTCTTTGAACGGCCTGAACTTACTGGCCCTAATTTCAATGATTGGTATCGCTCACTAAGAATTGTTCTGAGAGCAGCTGGTACTATTGATATCTTGGAAACTCCTTTTCCAGAGAATCTTGCTGAAGGAGCATCTGATGCGGAAAGGCTTCAACACGCTGCTAACGTTAAGAAGCACTTTGAGGTGGCTGCTATAATGTTAGGGAGAATGGCTCCATCACTTCAAAGGAAGTATGAGCTATTTTCACCTCAGCGAATGCTTGAGGAACTCAAGGCTGTGTATGAAACGCCACAAGCTGAAGAGATCTATGATTTGGTTGATGCTCTACATAGTTGCAAGCAAGCTCCTGAAAAGTCTGTAAGTGCACATTATATGAAGATGAGGGGTTATATGGAACAGCTCATCGCACTAGGACAACCCTATGATCATAATATGGCTATTAACTTAATCAACAGGTCCCTTAATAAGGACTTCAATGATTTCGTTCGTAACTATAATATGCATTGCAAAGGGAAGACAATTAATGATCTACATGCAATTCTCATTGACTTTGAAAAGGGGTTAAAAGATAAGGCATCCACTGCTACTCCTCAAGTACTTTATGTGCAAAAGGGTAGAGTGACTAAACCAAAACCGTAAGTGAATAAGAAGCAGAAAGGAAAAGGCAAGGTTGATAAGAGCAAACAAGTTGCGACTCCATCAAAACCGAAGCAGAACTTTGTCAAGAAAGGTCAATCTCAGAAAGATGAGACTTGTCACCACTGCAAGATGACTGGACACTGGAAGAGGAATTGCTCTCTCTACCTCCATGAGTTGCAAGAACATAATAAGAAGGCTGAGCTAGCTGCTACAGCATCATATTCAGGTAACTTATTTATGATAGAGTTATTTAATCTTACATACAAATCAAACTCTTGGGTATATGATACGGGATGTGGTATTAACATTTGTAATACCCTGCAGGGATTTGAGTTGAAGAGGAAGCTTACGTATGGGGAACAATTTCTGCAAGTGGGCAATGGCGCACAAGCAGCAGTTGAAGCTATAGGAATATTTAAATTAGTTTTACCTTCGGGTTTAGTACTATTTTTAAATAATTGTCATTATGCACCTACAATTGTTAAGGGTGTTATTTCCTTTTCTTGTATGTTGGATCTTGGATTTAATCACACGATTGATAATAATAGAATTTATGTTTTCAAAGATGGTTTATTCTATTTTGATGTAATTTCTGTGAATGGTGTTTTTGAAATTAACATGTATGATAATAATTCCAAGAGGAAAAATAATTCTGTTTTTAGCATGAATAAGAAGAGTAAGTTATACAAGAAATCTTCTTATCTTTGGCATTGTATGCTTGCCCATATTGGGAAGTCTCGCATACAAAAGCTTCAACGTGATGATCTTTTGGAAAATATCAATGATGAATCATTTGATAAATGTGAGTCTTGTATCTCTGGAAAGATGACCAAGAAACCTTTTAATAACAATATTGAAAGGGCTACCGAACTACTTGGTTTAATACACACTGATGTGTGTGGACCACTTAGACATGTGTCAAGGAAAGGTGCTAGCTACTTCTTAACGTTTACGGATGATTATAGACGTTATGGTTATGTTTATTTACTTAAGCATAAACATGAGGTATTTGAAACATTCAAAACGTTTAAAGCAGAAGTAGAGTTACAACTAGGATAGAAGTTTAAAGCTCTTTATTCTGATCGAGGTGTGAATATTTAAGTCAAGAGTTTAAAGATTATTTAAGGGAGAATGGAATTGTTCATAAACTTACTTCTCCATATACTCCACAACAAAATGGTGTATCTGAAAGGAGAAATCATACATTATTAGATATGGTGCGATCTATGTTTAATCATACAACTTTACCATTATCCTTTTGAGATTATGCTCTTGAATCTGTTGTTCGTATGCTGAATATGGTTCCCACAAAGAAGTTTGATAAGACACCATATGAACTATGGCATGGCAAGAAGCCATATTTGTCTTATCTGAAAATCTAGGGTTGTGAGGCGTATGTGAAACGTGACTCTGGAGATAAACTCCAACAACGCTCAGTAAAATGTATCTTTGTAGGTTACCCTAAAGAAACTATGGGTTACTACTTTTATTATCCGGCTGAGAACAAAGTAGTTGTGGCTCGGTATGGAGACTTCCTTGAAAGTAATCTTGTAAATCAAGAATTCAGTGGGAGAAATTATGATCTTGAAGAAATTTAAGAAGATACATTGCCTTCTAAAAATACTAGCGAAGAAATTCCTGTAGAACCAGAAAGTCTGAGTGTTCCACAGGAATTAATTCCTCCACGTAGGTCTCAAAGAACCATACGTGCGCCAGACAAACTATGTCTTTACATAGAGGATGATGAGGCGGAAGTAGGGGATCTTGGTGAACCTGCTAACTATCGATCCGCAATGTTTGATCCAGAAAAGTTAAAATGGATAGTTGCGATGAATGAGGAAATGAAATCCATGGAAATCAACGATGTTTGGATTCTTGTAGACGCGCCTAAAAATGCTAAAGTGGTGAAAAATAGGTGGATCTTTAAGAAGAAAACCGACATGGATGGTGAAATACAATCCTATAAAGCACGTTTAGTAGCTAAATGTTTTATTCAAACTTTTGGCATAGACTACGAGGAGACGTTTTCTCCTGTAGCAGACTTACGAGCTATTAGGACTCTCATAGCTATAGCAGCATACTATGACTATGAGATATGGCAAATGGATGTTAAAACTGCCTTCTTGAACGATCTCTTAGATGAAGACATCTATAGGCAACAACCGGAAGGGTATGTTGATCCTAAATATCCAAAGCGCGTGTGCAAACTTTAAAGATCTATTTATGGTTTGAAACAAGCATCACGTCAATGGAATAAGCGATTTGATGAAGAAATCAAAAAGTTCGGATTTATTCAAAATCGTGATGAGCCATGAGTATATCGCAAAGCTAGTGGGAGTAATGTAGTGTTCTTTATTTTATATGTCGATGACATATTAATCATGGGAAGTAACATTCCAAGACTTAAGGAAGTTAAGGATTATCTTGGTAAATGTTTTTCTATGAAGGATTTGGGAGATGCTGCATATATTCTGGGAATTAAAATCTATCGAGATAGGAGTGGACGGTTAATTGGTCTTAGTCAAGATGCTTATATAGATAAGATATTGAAGAAGTATAACATGCATAACTCTAAGAAAGGTTTTCTATCGATGGAGGTTAAGCATGAATTAAGTCATGAGAAAGATGCATCAACACCCGAAGAGGTAGCTTACATGCAGAAGGTGCCTTATGCTTCGGCTGTAGGATCTATTATGTATGATGTAAGATGCACAAGGCCTGATGTGGCATTTGCTCAGAACTTGGTCAGTAGATACCAACAGAATCCAGGAAAGTTCCACTGGACTGCTGTTAAGCATATTCTAAAGTATTTGAGAAGTACGAAAGATATGTTTTGGGTATTTAGGGGTAAACCAGACACAGAATTGAATGTAACAGGGTTCTGTGATGCGTCCTGGCAATGTGATAAAGATGATACGAAGTCTCAGACGAGTTACGTGTTTGTCATCAATAGAGGAGCAGTTGACTGGAAGAGCAGTAAGCAGAAACCATTGCTATGCATGCAACTCAATCGGAGTACATGGCTGCTTCAGAAGCTACAATGGAAGCTGTTTGGACTAGGAAGTTTATTGGAGATCTTGGAGTGATGCCTTCAATTAAAGAACCTATTGATATATATTACGACAATTCTGCTGCAATAATATTCGCCAATGACTCTAGAGTTATGAAAGGCGCCAGAAACTTTAAACGTAGATATCACTACGTTCGAGAACAAGTGGAAGCTCGAGAAATAAAATTAATAAAAGTTCACACAGATGATAACGTAGCTGATCCTTTTACTAAGGCTTTATCTAGGCCAAAGGCAGTTAAGCATGCCAAGGCAATTGGGCTGCAACTAGCTAGCGAATTCATGCAATAAATCTGTTGATTAGTATTTGGATAAAGGATTTAAGACATTATTAAATTGATGAAATAAAGAATGGATTTCGTTTATGTTTATGTTATTTGATTTTGTATCCTATTTTACATGTTTTAATCCATGAGCATTATGATGTTTCTAAATGTCCGTTGTCGATTAATAATATGGGAGTATTATTGACAGAGTATACTTGAAAGTATATTGGTCAATTTTGGGTGCTATTTGATGGATCAAATATTGGACTTATTCCTACTATATGATTTTACTTTATGGATCTTTGTCATTAAGTAAATCATAAATAGTTATCCTTAGACCTGAGATACCAGAAAACTGCATTGAATGTAGTGCATTTCTGTATGGTAACCTAACGCTAAAGGTAACCGGTAGTTATAAGGGTTATTTTCAGAAGTGTTGCGAAGTTCATGTGTTTTGCTTGTAGTCAAAATGTGATTTGTTTCCTTCAAATTATTTTGAAGTATAAATACAGCTGGGCCCCTCGGGGGAGTAGTAAGATGTTTGTGTGGCCACACCCAAATGTGTTTTGGTAATCTTGCTATATTCGTAAACGAGAAACAGAATAGTTAATGAAAGGAATGACTGAGATCCATATCCTTATTAACGATGTATTTGAAATGAAAGGATAATAATAATGATATAATCATTAAAAGGTTCTTCTCCAGGAGACCTTACCCGGTTTGTACTAGTGACATTGCTAGTGTAACTAGACGCTAGTCAGTGTGATCACGATATTAGAATTTTGTCCAAGTGGGAGCTGAAAGTTTATGGACTTAAAATTAATAGTCGTGAGATAGGATCGAACTCGGGATCACGGGATTGCACACATAACGTAAAGGGTTAATTTATTTATTAAATATATTTATTATAGTTATTAAATCAAACCAAACCTTAACTAACGATCGTTAATAAATAAAAGTTAAGTTTAAACGACCGTTATTGAATTAAATAGAAGCTAAAAGAAGAAAAAAGGAAAAGTTCCGGAATCCCCTTGTGGGATTTGTGAGCCATCGGCCTAAGGAGGAAAAAGGGAAGAAGAAAAAGAGTTTCTTTCCAAATTGGTTTGTGACTTGGAGAAAAAGTTTATCCAAGGGCTATATAAACAAACCCCTAGCCTTCATAATTCACAACTCTCTCCCTCTTTCTCTTGCTCTAGTCGCCGGCCAAACACCCCTTATTTTAGGTTTTTGGTTTTTGATTTTTCTATTTAAATTATATCTAGTCCTAGCCCCTCTCTAGGGTTGTTGGGTAGATATTCACTAAGCGTTGAAGCTCGGTTTGTTCGTGCTAGACTCACGGTTAACTCGCCGTATTACGTGTGTACAAGAACGTGATATAGTCTTGTTTTAGACTATATTCTTGGTGGTGTTCGTGATTAACCCTAGTTGCCGTTTGTTCCGTCGTCTTGTGAATCTTGCTAGGACAAAGGTATGTAACCCTAATCTTGATTAATTATAATTGTGTTAATTATGATCTTGTTAATTTGCTTCCGCTATATGAGTGATTTGATCCATATTAGGGTTTTAAATAATTGTTATGAACTATATAAACCATCAGAACCGACAACACCAGCACTAGTTTTTAAAAGAAAAGGAAACTCGATTGGTGATATACCCGACAATTGGTATTCTGGATTTAATGTATAGAATTCTTCATAAATAATAATAAATCTGCCCTCCATGTGACGGATTCTATGTGTTAGCAAAACTTTTTATGGGATCCTGCGGGACGAATAGTGTTTAAGCGGATGAAATCTGGGGTAGCAATTCGAGCGTATAATGATTTAAAGACAGATCTAAATCGAATGAGGGATTTGGGTGGTAATCTAGTGAAAATTTCAACAAGCAAATCTTCACATATATAATCCGACATGACGTTCTTCTGTATATGAAGGGCTTAAGAAGACAAAATGTAAACACTTACGATAATCAAAAAGTGGTGGCCAAGATCCTGTGAATGAATGAATTTTTAGGTTTTACTTGATGGTATATATAACTTTGCTCTCACGGTCCGGCCCATTATACCATTTGGGGTTCTAATATTTTTAATACATAAAAAAAATATTCACAAAAACAAAATGACATGTCCTCTAATTAATTCTCTTTTTTATTTTTAAATTTTCTCTTTCATTAAAATCCAATCATAAGCACTCCATTTCAGTGTGTGGATATATATTTATATAAAATATATATGGTTTTAGTATTTCTCTTTAAGTAAATGTTTACATGCACCGTTTAATAAGCCTTCAAGTTTCAGCATAGTCATACACATTAATATATCAATGATTTCTCTACACAAAGAATATCTATTTATAGCAATACTTTGACTTTTAAAAGTCAACTTAGTTTATTTATGTAGCCAAAAATAAAAATTATATAGAAATATGGAGTATATATTTTACACCATACATCATTTAATGATAGATACATTGCACAATATAAAACTATCACTACAACAAATTTACCCTTTATTCACATTGTTTTCTTCGTGCTTTCAAAAGTGTGAACTTTATTTGTAAAATATTTACAATTATAAATGTGAAGTATTAAAAAGTGTGAAGTATTACAAATTTCACACATAAAAATATGAAGAATTAAAAAGTTCACACATAAAATTGGGAAATATTAAAAAATTTCAAACTTAAAAGTGTGAAGTTATTTGTTACACCCAACTTGTTCACACCAAAAACACTAATAAAAGAGTGAACTTTTCAAATGCACACATTTTAAAGTGTGAACAAGTGCCATAATAAGTGTGAAAAATCAACTTATTTGTTGTAGTGTATGTTATCTATCCCATTAGATAGATACATTGATACACATATACTGTAATATATACTCATCAAACAAGATACACAAACACTTCCACTAACCATGGAGTTTTGGCTATTGTTAGATGAGAAAGCAAGGAAGAAAACACTTAGTAGCTTCTGTTAGTTATTACGACTTCCATTTAATCAGAAAAATAAAATATGATTTCAAATACTTCCATTTGTTAGAAAAACACAACAACTCATAACTTAAATCACTGAATAAATGAAAGATACCAGATTCTAATGGGAAATAATTCATAGCTAAATGCACGGGCTTATCAAAATTGTTTACTCATGTCTCATGTGTAATGTTTTTGTTTCAGCAGAATGCCAGATAATATAGAGAGTGAAGTCGTAGCTAGAGGAGGAAGAGAGATTTTTTGGGGTCGGCTTTGTGCAAGACCTGTGGATATAAACATCGATGCATCTATGGACCTGGCGAGGAACATTCAAGAAAATGGAAATATAACTGTAGAAAAGTCTCCCAAAGTAAAGCAGTAATTTGAGTTAAATTACTGTTGAATTCAGTTATAAAAGTTGGTTAGCTGCATAAAAAAACAAATAGTTGTGATCGTCTCTTTTACACATTGCTAATACAAATGAAATAAAGACTAAACCCCACTCCGTATGTGTTCTCTATTCCCTAACTGATATATCAAATTCAATCAACATGGAAGGATATCAACCAAGTGGTTTAGCTCAGTTGACCACTAAGGTTCCACTAAGTGGTTTCCTTGGAGAGGTTCCCTGGACGTCTTGGGTTCAAAACCTGCCCAGGGCCGCTCAGGCGAAGCAGATAAGAAGTTTAGCATAAATAGGCGAGGGTTTGAAGAAGACATTATGCCGCTTGGACGTCATTTGTTGTTCTAAAAAAATCAACATGGAAGGATATGAATATACGGGAACAAAATTGTGTAGTAGAAGCGAAGCGCGGGTTTACAGACCTTATTAGTGTCATTGTGGCATCTTCGTCGTAATTAATATTGTTAGTTTGCCGTAACTATTATTTTACGCGGTAATCCCCTTTACACAAAAAATATAGTTGTCGTAACTATTATTGTTAATATTAGTATTGTCAGTTTTAACCTTCAGGTGGCCGGAGCATAAAAACTAGGAACCTGAAATTAGATACGCTAGACAATTATGATTTCTTTAAAACGAAATGCAGAATTACTTTAGTTGTATATTTTATGGTTTAACTTAAACTATGCACAAATTATGTCAAGACAGGCAAAACCGAGAAGGGTGACTTGCAAGTTTCTTGTGATAAAAAGGAACTTGACGTACGTTGTTTCATCAATCAGTGTACCTGAGTATAACATAAGACTCTTTAAATCTTGACAACATTACTTGTCCTTTATTGTTGCGGAAAGCATGATCAGAAACCACAAACGCGCGATATGATATTGTGTGGCATACTCTAAAACTTTTATGTACTGGTAATTGCTAATAAATATCGATGTGTGAATCGTGACTGTTATAAATAGCAACCAATATTAATATTATAGTTAAAATGAAAGAACATAAATTGTGGAGTAAATGTTTAAAAGTGTACATGTATCCTTTATTTAATAAAAAAATTATATGCAGCCTTTCCAAATAATAAAAAAATAAAAATAAAAAATTAAGCATAAAATTAGTAAGAAAACACAAAGTATCACATCTAGCACCTGAAGTCCTGCAAAAGATAGTTGATCATTCTCTCCATCTAACAGTTCAAGGCTTTCGGCATATCTTAGCATGTCAACAGTATTTTTAAAATAACTGAAGTCCATAAGTCTTGATCGCATGCTCGTCTTACAATTAAAAAATTCGAACCCCTTACTAGACTTGAACAATAAATCCCCAGTGTGACTAAGTTGAATAACGTCCGGAAACCAAATTCCATATGCGTCGCCTTTAAAATAATCGAACCAAGAATAAGTATTATTGTACTTTGTTCTAACCCGAATCCTTGTATTGCCACCTTCTTCATGGGATATGATAGCTAGACAGTCGTTGATGATTGAAAATTTCAGGTATATATAAAGGGGCCATTCTGGCAATTCTATCAAGCTAAAATCATGTGTACTCAGATTAAATGTCAGTATATTCCCATGTCGAATATAATATCTTTCATTTAGATCCTTTGTTGCGAACCAATGCAATAATCCATCAAAAATAAATCCTATAGTTTCCAAAAAGTTTAATGGGGTAGTAGGGAAAGAAGTCTCACACCAAGTACTTGTCTTAATCGTGTAAACAAATGACCTTTGTAAACCTTCATGTCCAGATTCGTAGGATATTGTAACAAGCTTGTAATCATTGGTAACTGGGTCAAAACCAAATCCCATGTATCTCCAAAGGTGATCTGGGTGACCTTTTAACTTAAGGTTGCGCCTAATTGATGGGTTCCATAAAATAAAAGTGTTTCCATGATACAAACACAAAATTCCGTTACATGAACCAGCTATCCCGGTAAACAGTAGAGGAGCCCCAATTGGTGTTATACCATCATATCCAGGACCGGGAGACAATGGCAATTGGCCATCTGAATGTAATGTACAAAATGATCTTAAAGTATAATCATGGACGAGCAAAACTTTCTGCCGAGATCGATTAGTGTGCAAGCGGATGAAACTAGGGTTGGTAATACCAGAGCATAATGATTTAGACACTGATCTAAAACGAAGGAGGGATTTAGGCGGTAAACGTGTGCAAATTTCAAGAAGTAACTCTTCGCATACATAATCTGACATTTATAAACTAACAGAAGGCTTGAAATCTAGCAACAGGAAGCAATAAGAAAAAAAAAGGTTAATCAAAACTAAAGAACTTTGATCACGATATACCAATGATAGCAGGCAAGAACAGGATATATAACCTTAAAAACGAATCATACATTATTAATATCACTTACATAAGGTTAAAAAGTGGTGCCGAAGATCCTGTACAACTCTTGGATACAGAGAGATCGCTAGGGATTATTTGATGGCTTATATAGTTTTGCTTTGGTGGGCCAAGCCCTTTACAGAATCTTAACCCGCAATTATTGCCAGCACTTTTTGTTTGGTTTTTCGGTTAGCTTTGCTTAGTCCTACAATAAATCACTATCGCCTCTAAGTTGGATAACAATCCCTAATCTATGCATGTGCACTTCACCTTGAAAATAAATAGCCCAGAATTTTTACAAAATTTTAAACCCATATATAATGGCATAATATACAAACAGCCAGCACATTGGCCTATTTGTTTTTTTTTAAACAAAAAAGGTAAAGATGGTTTAGTATGAACAGGAGGTGTAACCCAAATGTTTGTGTTCTTGCCATTACCCGAAGATCCTGTTGATGTTTGTAAAGGGGCAATTTAATCGTGTCATAAACATGACTACTCAAATCGAATATCATTATATATGGCCTATTTTCCTTGTTCTTTTACATTACGAGTTGTTAAACAATGCAACACTCTATTAAAAAAAATATTCTAGTGGATCCACATAATAACGGGGAGTAATAGGGAAAGAATTCTCACACGATGTGTGTTTCTTCATGGTCTGAAGAAATGCATTTTGATACAAATGGCCTCACATAATTTATAGCTATGTTGTGTTATGGATGTATGCTTCTTAAGTATAAATTAGACGATGTTGGAGATGTTCTTCACGCAAAGAGTCCGGGATAAGAAAAAAACTATAAGAAAAGTGAGTTTAATCTATATAATTCATTGTTCATCTTTATGATGTGTTGCATCTTTTATAATGTTCCTCTACTGATTAAAACTTCTTCCTTTTGTGAAAGCATTGTAAACCAGGGAATGGTTCATTCGGGGCAAACTACTTCTGATGTTTGATGTACGTTGATGCAGCACCAAAGTCGATGACCTGGCAAAGCTTGAAAATCAGGTTGGTCTTAATAGCAGTATGTCAGAATAAATGTTTTGAGTATATTATAAACATGTATTACGGTAAAGGTTGCAAAGTTTAGTCATTCTTCTTTTGAGTCGAGAAGTCATGTTGATGTTACTACTTAGATACAACCCTTAGTAGTAGATAAAAAGGCTACTTGTACTGATATATATAATTTTCTCATGTCCTTATTTGTTTATGTACTGCAGGTGTCATATTTCACGCAACATCCATCTTTAATCATTTCACGCGAAATAGTGTACGGTCAGATGCTGATACACTTGGTTTGTGCAACCTCTTAGTCTACAAGACTACAACAGTATGTATCATTTATTGGTTTTCATCTTGGGTTGGGTTAAAATAAGCCATTATGGGCTGAATCATTTTTTGTAGGTTAATAACCAAAGTTAGAATGAGTAATAACTAATTGCAATGTGTAATGAATATGACCCCCAAATTCAGTTTCATATTTTGTTGTGATTGTATTTGCTAATTAATAAAATGCGATATCAAGTTAACACATGACTGAGTTAGGTGTAATATTGTGATAGAGCATCATCTGAACCACGGTCTCGAGTGTTGACGTAAAATCCCGCGATCCGCAACAAAGAGCGGGTCAAAAACCTTGTTACTTATATTGTGACATCTTCATCATTATTTATGTTGTTAATTGCCGTAAATTTGACCAGCTACAAACTGTAAAACGAAAAGCAGAATTACGGTAGTTGTGTATTTTATAGTTTGTATATAGGGATGCTGTTTCTATATATAGTTTTAATCCATTTATGTTGCAAACAGATGTACCATAAAATGACCTTTCTTTTTGATACTTAGTTTTAACTGCGTTTCTTGAAACTTGCAGATTCAGCCACACTTTTGTGACCTTAAAGTGAGACTTTATATATTTGCCGATGATATTAACATAACACTACACTGCAACTAGATGTTGTGAGCTTAAAGTGTGCATTCATATATTTACCAAAGGTTTAAGCATAACACAAAACTGCCACTATCACATTGAGTTCACAGTTAACACATATAGTAACACAAAAACGGTGTCCAGATAGATGCACAAAACAAACAACTACAAAGAAGAAATGTCGCAGCGAAACGCGAAATATTTTATGATTATAATATAACTATTTTATTTGTAGGAGAGTTGAAATAAATGTAACATATATTATGGACTAAATATTTATAAGTAGTGTACATCCTTTTATTTAAAAAACATTTATAGAGTTATGACATGTAAACGTATCTAACTTGTCAAATTTCCTTTTTGTTAAAACACAAAGTTTTCAAATGTCGACCTTTGTGTATATACTCTGACCATTTTACCCGAATCTTTTTAAAAGTTCGAAGGGTAAAATGGTTATTGTACAAGCTAGAGTGATCACAAAATACACACAAAGGTCGTAATTTGAACAATTACTAAATGTTACAAACGTACGAGTTAACACCATTTGACAACCTAGATAAATTTCCAGGTCATTAACCGAAAAATATACACATACCATTAGGAACCAAACAATCCATATAACTTGTAGCACTCCTAAACGTCTCTTTTTTCCTCCAAGAAAAGATAGGGATCATCCTCGTAAGCAATCCCGATGTCAAGCAGTTCAAGGCTTTCGACATATCTTTGCATGTTACCAGTGTTTAGGAAATAACTGAAGTCCACAAGTCTTGATCGCATGCTTGTCTCACAATTAAAAACTTCTATCCCCTTATGGGAGCTGAACAATAACTCCCCTCTGCGACTAAGTTGAATTACGTCCCCAAATGCAATTTTACATGTGTCGCCTCTAAAGTAATCAAACCAAGAATACATATTAGTATTGTACTTTGTTCTAAGACAAATCCTTCTATTCTTACCTTCAGCAAATATGATAGCAAGACAATCGTTGATGATTGAAAAATTTAGGAATCTAAAGAGGGGCCATTCTGGCAATTCTATCATGCTAAAAACATGAGTACTGAGATTAAATGTAAGTATACACCAATGTCGAACATGATCTCTTTCGTTTAGATACTTTGTTACGAACCAATGCAATGATCCATTGAGAAAAAATCCATCTATTCTCTCAAAATTTAACGGGGTAGTAGGGAAAGAAATCTCATACCAACTACGTGTCTTAGTAGTGTAAAGAAATGAATTTTGTACACCTTCATGTCCATATTTGTAGGATATGGTAACAAGCTTGTAATCATTGGTGACTGGGTCAAAACCAAATCCCATGCATCTCCGATGAGGGTTTTCTGGGTTATTTGGGTTATCTGGGTTATATGGGTGATCTGGTAACTTTAGGTTGCGCCGAATTGATGGGTTCCATAAAATAAAGGTGTTTCCTTGATAATACAAACACATAATTCCGTTACATGAACCAACAATCAAGCAGCTAAACAGTAGAGGAGCCCAGAGTGGTGTTATACCATCATATCCATGTTTCGGACACAATGGCAATTGGTCGTCCAAATGTAATGTATACAACTCTTTAAATAAATTTCCATGAGTGAGTAAAACTTTTTGTGGAGATCGAATAGTGTGCAAGTGGATGAAACTAGGGCTGGTAATACCAGAGCATAATGATTTAGACACTGATCTAAAACGGAGGAGGGATTTAGACGGTAAACGTGTGAAAATTTCAACAATCAACTCTTCGTATACATAATCTGACATCGTGTAATTATGCACTAACCGAGGGCTTGAAATCTAACAAGATGCAATAAGAGGAAAAAAAGGGTAATCAATAATTAAATCTTCATTCAGTTTGGTGATTAGAGTAAATAGCTTTAAAACTAGACTAAAGAACTTTGATCACGATATCTATGGTAGCAGGCAAGAAAAGGATATATAAACTTTTAAAAACATTATTAATATCACTTACATAAAGTTAAAATTTGGTGCCGAAGATCCTGTAGAACTCTTGGATACATAGAAATCGCTAGGGATTACTTATGGCTTATATAGTTTTGCTTTGGTGGGCCAAGCCCAGAATTTTTATTTTTTTTAAAGAAAAAAAACTTTGTGTTCGGTACTTCTAACCAAAAATTAGACCTAGGGTTTCTTTGATGTTGTAAAGGGCATGCCTTTATTAATTAACGAGTACTTAAATCCAAAGCTGTCAAGATCGCGATCAGATCGTTTTTGTCTTTTCAAGATCGAGATTGTAAAAAAAAAACAAATATTACGAGATCGTTTTTGTCTTACCTTAAATCGTATCGAGAACGTACTCAAATCAAATGTCATTATATCTTTATGGTCTATTTTTCATATTTCTTTTACATAATGCGGTGTTAACCAATGCAACGCTCTATTAACAAGATATCCTAGTGGATTTACATAATAATACGCAATTTACATTTATTACGAAATCAAACTAAAAACAGAAAGTAGTCCGAATTAAGTGAAATTCAAAACTGAGGTTCAAAACCTCGAAATTGGGGAAATCTGTCAAGGCAAACCATCTACTACTGTTTGTCATCTGGACGGGCTCATCATTGGCTTTTTGCTGATATATTATGCGATCCGCAACTCCAAACAATCCAAAACAAGCGCGCCCTTTATAGTCGGGTTGTTTCCCAACCCATTTGTCCCACTCTCAATCCAAAAACCTGCTAACATTTGTCTGACTGCTTTTTTCTTTTTTTGCTTTCCTCATAAGGAGACCCTGTGTCTAACAATTCAAGGCTTTCGATAAACCATGACATATCATTAATGATAGAAGAGTCCCTGAATTCCACAAGTCGTGATCGTTGTTGGAAAATGTTTTGTAAAATATGGTTTTTGCAATACTTTGGACATAATTTTATATATGTATATGTTATATATATTCGTAGTACTTAGTAGCTTTGCGTTCTCCTCGAAGAGAGCTTCGCAACGAGCTAAAGTATGTCCAATATGAAGTTAATATGAATGAGATATCGTGTCTCAAAGTGAGTCACGTGAAACACAATATTTGGAAAAATATTTGTCCCACATCGCTTGAAACATGAAGTGAAAACATGTTTATAAGGAAATCCTAGTTTCTACCCTACAATATTCATTTGTGGGTTTTTACTCCCACGCCTACGCCCGCGCAGGAGGGGTGCAGAAAGTAGGATTTCTAGGCCAAAAACGGGTTCGAAGCTACTGAACTTGTGCACGAGCGCGCGACCTGCGGACACGAATGCAGCTCCGAAAACTAGCTTGGGTGCGGGTAGATTTCGGTATCTTTTTTGCTGCAAATTCGGATTTTTTCCAGAAAATTCTGTAATCTATTTTAAGAATAGATTTAGAATAAATTTGTGTTTATAATTGATTTGCAAATCGTGTTATAGAAATAACAGATTTGTCAGAATATTTTATATGGAACAGAATATTTTGTCTTGGTGACCAAGGCAAATTTTCACTATATAATAAATCTGTCTCATTCAGTTTAATGATCAGGAAAAACGCAGCTTTTCATACTCCATTACCAGACGATTTTTCCAGCAGTTCTCGATCAGAAACGCAGAAGGCTTCCGTGATCTTTCAGGCTAGTTTGTCTAGTCCGGCTGTACAACAGCTTTGGACGTTGTACCCTAACAGACGGCGAATCTGTTTTAAGGGAAGCGTGTTAAACACGTGCCTCGTCTTAGTTTTACTGCTTTCAATTTTATTTGTTATTTAATTCTGTTCTTTGTTCTGTTAATTTTATTATTGTTTTAATAAAAGTATACACCGTTTCCCACAATCTTAAAACAGATTCTGTTTAACAGAATTAAAACTTTTATTAAAATCGGATTAATAATTTTATCAGATTTATTTATAAACTGTTTCTGCCGAAACCAGGATTGAGTTTCACTGGAAATCAGTTTTAATTTACAGATTTTTATTAACAGTTAACGTTTTTTTAGCAGTTGTTCTAATCAGTTTATTGAAACCAAGATTGTGTTTCTGTTAAACTGATATTTTTAATAATTGCATCTGATTCATTGAAACCAAGATTGAGTTTCTTTGAAGCAGATCTACTATAAGTATATAGAGATCACGATTGAATTTCTTATATACAGATTTATAACAGTTGTCTAACTGTTTGTGTTTTGATCTTGTTTGATCTTTCAGAATGTCTACTAGCACTCCTGAAATTCCTGCAACTACTAATGTGAAAGTAACTGCTGCGCCAGTTACCCACACAGTTGCTAATCATGCTGAAAAACCAGAAAAATTCAATGGACAGAATTTGAAGAGGTGGCAGCAGAAGATGTTCTTCTATCTCACTACTTTGAACCTTGCGAAGTTCTTAAAGGAGATTGTACCTCAGGTGGAACCTCCTAAAGAAGGTGTACCCGAAAATCAACAAGCCGTGCAAGCTGTTGAAGCATGGAAACATTCAGACTTCTTGTGTCACAACTATATTCTGAATGGTTTGGTGGACTCTTTGTACAATGTGTACTGCAAGACTAAGACTGCCAAAGAATTATGGGAGTCGTTGGAACGCAAGTACAAAACTGAGGATGCTGGTACAAAGAAGTTCGTGGTAGCTCGCTTTTTGGATTACAAGATGGTTGATTCAAAGAGTGTGATAACTCAGGTTCAAGATCTGCAGGTTTTGCTACACGACATTCATGCTGAGGGTATGACTTTGAGTGAAACTTTTCAAGTTGCTGCTATCATTGAAAAGTTACCTCCAAGCTGGGTAGAATTTAAAAACTACTTGAAGCATAAGCGAAAGGAGATGACTGTTGAAGACTTGGTTGTTCGTCTTCGTATTGAAGAGGACAACAAACTGGCTCAGAAAAACACTTATACACCTGATTCTGCCAAGGCAAATATGGTTGAGCATGGTTCGTCTTCTTCAAAGTCTAAAGGCAAGAGCTTTGGAAAAGGGAAGAATGACAAGAAGAGCAAAGGGAAGTCTGAGTACCTTGCTCCTAAGGCTGGAATTGTTAAGCAGAAGTTCCAAGGAAATTGCTTCAACTGTGACAAGCCAGGTCATCGTGCTGCTAATTTCAAAGCGCCAAAGCGGGTGACTCCACGCGAGGCTAATATGGTGAATGATAATGTGGACATGATTGCTATGGTGTCTGATGTCGTTACCATGATCTCTGAAGTTAACCTGGTAGGTTCTAATAATAATGATTGGTGGGTTGATACTGGGGCAACCCATCATGTGTGTGCTGACAAGAGTATGTTTTACTCTTTCAGAGCGGTTGACAATGGAGAGAAGCTGTACATGGGCAACTCTGCAACTGCTGATATCAAGGGCGAAGGAGATGTTATTTTGAAGATGACATCCGAGAAAGAGCTCAAGTTGACAAAAGTCTTGTATGTTCTGGAGATTCGCAAGAATCTTGTGTCCGGATGGCTTTTGAATAAGTTTGGTTTTCGTCTTGTTTTTGAGTCTGATAAAGTTGTAATTTCTAAGAATCAAATGTATGTTGGTAAGGGGTATGCCTTGAATGGTATGTTTAAGCTCAATGTAATAGTTGTTAAGAGTGATATCAATAAAATGAATTCTTCTGCTTACTTGATTGAGTCTTCTAATGTGTGGCATGGCCGTCTTGGACATGTTAATTTTAATTCAATGCGTCGTTTGATTAAATTTAATGGCATACCAAATTTTCATATTGATTCAAATTATAAGTGTGAAACTTGTGTCGAAGCCAAACTTACAAGATCATCTTTCAAATCGGTTGAACGAAAAACCGAACCACTTGATATGATACACACAGACATATGTGATTTGAAATCACTACCCACAAAAGGTGGCAATAAGTACTTCATCACGTTTATTGATGATTGCACAAAGTACTGCTACGTTTACTTGTTGAAAAGTAAAGATGAAGCTATAGACAAGTTTGTTCTATACAAAACCGAAGTTGAGAATCAACTTGGTAGGAAAATCAAGGTTGTACGAAGTGATAGAGGAGGTGAATATGTGTCTCCTTTTGCTGATCTATGTGCGAAACATGGAATTAGACATGAGTTTACTACTCCTTATTCACCTCAGCAAAACGGTATTGCCGAAAGGAAGAACCGTACCTTGAAAGAGATTGTTAATGCCATGTTGTTAAGTTCTGGTTTGAGTCGGGACATGTGGGGGGAAGCCATTCTAACGGCTACTTATCTTTTAAACAAGATACCTCGTAAGGATAAAGAGGAAACCCCATATGAACTGTGGATGGGAAGAAAACCATCATACCATTACTTACGAGTGTGGGGGTGTCTAGCCAAGGTAGCTGTGCCGACACCTAAGACCCAAACGATTGGACCTAAATCTGTGGATTGTATATTTATTGGATATGCTAAGAATAGTAGTGCGTATCGTTTCATTGTACATGATTCGAAAAATCCAGATATACACAAGAACACAGTTATGGAATCAAGGAATGCGTCCTTCTTTGAAAACATATTTCCTTGTTTAAAGAAGGAAAATGGAAGCACATCTAGAATAGATGATGCAGTTGTCCAAGATAAGAGACAACGCGATGATAATGATCTCCAAGATGAGAGACAAGATCAACCCGAGGAAGAAGAGGTTGAACCTAGAAGAAGCAAACGGGCGAGAACCGAGAAATCATTTGGACCCGATTTTGTCTCTTTTATGGTAGAAAATGAACCCACTTCTTATCAAGAAGCTGTAAATTCCTCGGAAGGGCCTCGATGGAGAGAAGCGATTAATAGTGAAATAGAGTCTATTTTACAAAATCATACTTAGGAGCTTGTGGATTTACCTCCTGGCTGTAAACCACTAGCCTATAAATGGATCTTCAAGAAGAAGATGAAAGCTGATGGCACCATTGATAAGTACAAAGCAAGATTGGTGATCAAAGGTTTTAGACAACGCGAAGGTCTAGACTACTTTGATACTTATTCGCCTGTTACACGAATAACTTCTATTAGGATGATTCTTGCTATTGCCGCATTAAGAAATTTAGAAGTTCACCAAATGGATGTGAAAACGGCTTTTCTAAATGGAGATTTAGAAGAAGAAATATACATGAACCAACCCGAGGGTTTCATGGCTCCTGGACAAGAGAGCAAAGTCTGTAGGCTTGTTAAGTCATTGTATGGCTTAAAGCAAGCTCCAAAACAATGGCATCAGAAGTTTGATCACGCCATGCTAGAGGGTGGATTCAAAATTAATGAATGCGACAAGTGTGTTTATGTCAAAGACACAAATAGTGGATATGTAATCTTGTGTCTTTATGTCGACGATATGCTTATCGTTGGCAGTAACGACAAGATGATCAAGTCTACTAAAGACATGTTGAAATCAAAGTTTGACATGAAAGATATGGGTTTGGCTGATGTGATCCTTGGAATAAAGATCATACGAACTCAAAGTGGACTTGCATTAAGTCAAGCACATTACGTGGACAAAATTCTTAATACTCATAATGCGGGGGATTCCAGCCTAGCTAGAACTCCAATAGACACCAGTTTGCATCTATCTAAAAATAGAGGCGTAGGTGTTGCCCAATTAGAGTATTCAAGAATTATTGGCATGTTAATGTATTTGATGACTGGTACCCGACCTGACTTAGCATATGCTGTTAGCAGGCTGAGTAGATATACTAGTAATCCAAGTGATGCACATTGGAAAGCTATGACTAGGGTACTTCATTATTTGAGATACAGTCGTGATTATGGACTGAATTATGCTAGATATCCATCTGTTATTGAAGGATACAGTGATGCAAATTGGATATCTGACATAAAGGATTCTAGATCAACCAGTGGATATGTGTTTACACTGGGAGGGGACGCTATATCTTGGAAGTATTCTAAGCAAACTATAATAGCTAAGTCCACGATGGAATCAGAATTTATCGCGTTAGATAAATGCGGAGAAGAGGCGGAATGGCTACGTCAATTCGTAGAGGACATACCCAGGTGGCCTAAACCGGTAACGGCCATTAGTATACATTGTGATAGTCAATCGGAAATTGGCAAAGCTCATAGCACAATGTATAATGGAAAGTCTAGACATATCCGTCGTCGACATAATTCGGTACGACAACTACTCTCAACAGGAGTTATCTCAATTGACTATGTGAAGTCAAAGGATAACATTGCGGATCCGCTTACGAAAGGCTTAAGCAGAGAGTTAGTTAGTAAGTCGTCTAAAGGAATGGGACTAAAGCCCTTGAAGGAATGAGTTTCTATGAAGGAAAACCTAACCTAGTTGACTGGAGATCCCAAGATCTGGGTTCAATAGGACAACCTAATCATAGAAATGTGGGGGAAGTCACGTCAATGTGGGGGAGTTACTTAATAAAATAACTTTCCTAGTCCATTCCTAGAACAATGTGACTTGTTGAGAGGTTAAACATATGTTTTTAATGATTTAGGATGAAATCACCTATGTGAGAGAGAAGTGGGGTCGCTTCGAAGGAAATTGTGGGGGCGCAATTTCTAAGAGCTCTTGTAGAACCAGGCGAGTGTTCATGACCATAACGAACACGACTATGAGGACTTGACAAGGTCAGGGAGAGTCTTGTGTGAGTGTGTATTGTCGTCTACGTAAACAGAGGTTGAGTTCAAGGACATCGCGTCTACTCAAATCTAGGAGACTAAGTGCATCTCATAAGGGAAGGTTCAAAGGGTTACACCTACCTATCCTATGCAGGACTTAACCGCAGAAATTTTGTCGAAACTTTCGTGTGTTTTCGACCGATTCCCATTCATGTGGGGGATTGTTGGAAAATGTTTTGCAAAATATGGTTTTTGAAATACTTTGGACATAATTTTATATATGTATATGTTATATATATTCGTAGTACTTAGTAGCTTTGCGTTCTCCTCGAAAAGAGCTTCGCAACGAGCTAAAGTATGTCCAATATGGAGTTAATATGAATGAGATATCGTGTCTCAAAGTGAGTCACGTGAAACACAATATTTGGAAAAATATTTGTCCCACATCGCTTGAAACATGAAGTGAAAACATGTTTATAAGGAAATCCTAGTTTCTACCCTACAATATTCATTTGTGGGTTTTTACTCCCACGCCTACGCGCGCGCAGGGGGGGTGCAGAAAGTAGGATTTCTAGGCCAAAAACGGGTTCGAAGCTACTAAGCTTGTGCACGAGCGCGCGACCTGCGGACATGAATGCAGCTCCGAAAACTGGCTTGGGTGCGGGTAGATTTCGGTATCTTTTTTGCTGCAAATTCGGATTTTTTCCAGAAAATTTTGTAATCTATTTTAAGAATAGATTTAGAATAAATTTGTGTTTATAATTGATTTGCAAATCGTGTTATAGAAATAACAGATTTGTCAGAATATTTTATATGGAACAGAATATTTTGTCTTGGTGACCAAGGCAAATTTTCACTATATAATAAATCTGTCTCATTCAGTTTAATGATCAGGAAAAACGCAGCTTTTCATACTCCATTACCAGACGATTTTTCCAGCAGTTCTCGATTAGAAACGCAGAAGGCTTCCGTGATCTTTCAGGCAAGTTAGTCTAGTCCGGCTGTACAACAGCTTTGGACGTTGTACCCTGGGAAACAGATGGCGAATCTGTTTTAAGGGAAGCGTGTTAAACACGTGCCTCGTCTTAGTTTTACTGCTTTCAATTTATTTGTTATTTAATTCTGTTCTTTGTTCTGTTAATTTTATTATTGTTTTAATAAAAGTATACACCGTTTCCCATAATCGCTTATAAACTTCGATGCCGCCCTTGAGATATTTTAACAGTAAATTACCCTTTCTAGAAAGCGGCATGACTGATGCATAATAATTCACCCTAACTGATAAATAAGCAACCCATTTAGGACCAGCGTTGTTATCTTTTCTAACCCAGATCCTTGCATTTGCAAAATCATCTTTACCGGTTAGACTTTTATAGGTTATCACAGCTAGAGAACCGTCTATAGTTGTAAGGTCTTCAGAGTAGCACCTCTGACTTGGAAATTCAATCGTGCCAAAAACATGACTACTCACATCGAATGTCAGTATGTAGATAGGGATGGTATCACGTCTACTCTCAGTAACTATTGTTACTACCCAGTGTAACACTCCGTTGACTAAATGTCCTTCGCGAGTTCCATAAAGATTGACTACATGTTCTTTGCAAGTTTCATAAATGTTGACTATACGTCCTTTTTGAGTTTCGTAAGTAGATGGAGTAACAGGGTTAGAAATCCGACACCAAGTACGTGTCTTCATGGTGTAAACGAATGAAGATGTTCTACCACTATTTCGATCGCCAGAAAGCGCAACAATCTTGTAATCATCGGTGACTCTATCAAAAGCAAACCCAGTGGCAATGATGCGAGAGTCCCTTTTTGGATGTCTCGGTAAGGTTAGTTTGCGCCTTATTGAGGGGTTCCAGAGAAAATAATCTCTTGGATCATGAAGCACACACATAATTCCATTACATGAACCAACAACATGAGCCTTACTTTTTAAAGGAAAAGGAAACTTGATTGGTGTAATACCATCATATCCGCGATCTGGAGATAATGGCAATTGGTATCCGGAATGTAATGTATAGAAGTTTTCATAAAAAGTATTATACCCCTCCATGTGAGGAATTCTATGTGTTAGCAAAACTTTTTCTGGGATCCTGGAGGAACGAATAGTGTACAAGCGGATGAAATCTGGGCTACCAATAAGAGAGCATAACGATTTAGAGACCGATCGAAATCGAACGAGGGATTTGGGGGGTAACCTAGTGAAGATTTCAACGACCAAATCTTTGGGTAATATATAATCCGACATGATGTACTTAAACTAAAGATACTTAAACTAAAAAAATGAGTCGAAGTTTAAGAAAACGAAAAGATGGATTTTTAGGTTTTAATTGATGGTATATATAAGTTTGTTTTTGCAACCCGGCTCATTATACGGTTTTTGCCTTCTATTTCCTTTTTAGTGTTAATTCCATATATATGAACCATAAAATGTCATATTTATCCAAACAAATATCTACCCGACTTAAACTTTAAATTTTCATATATACCTAAGTAGTTATAAAATCAAATACAAATTAATTTTTATTTTTAAATTCCCTAATGTACCCTTTATAACAATGTACAAACGTGATTTATTGATTAACATCCGGCCACAACAAGTAACAACCATAAAAGATAACAACTAAAGCTTTTGCTAAGAAGTTTATGATAACTAAAGCTTTTAACCTTCATATTTTTAAGGAAATTTCTTAAGAACTATTCCGGTGATGGAGTCCACTTATCAGTTTAGGAGGATCATAGAGTTGGCGGTTCTGAATGTTGAGTTTCATGGATCATATAATAAGTAAAAGACATTATTTGGCTGTTTAGTCATATATCACGGTTGTACACTGTTAAAAGGTATAGTACTGATCTTCCCACCCATAAAATCTCATGAATTACTTGGTTGTTTAGTCTAAATCACACTTGTACATTGTTAAGTGAACACGGAACGGTGGAGTTGTGAAAATGGTGTTATAGCCAAAACGTACGTCATCAAAATAGGATATAACACAAGAAATGATATGGCACCACTTTTTAGACGGAGTGGTGATTTTATGCCATAGACGTATTTTTTGTGAAATATAGGGTATATACCTTGTAGATTCAAAAAAAAGTAAAAAAAATTTAAAAACCCACTGTGTGGGCTGGTGCTGACAGCGCGAGGGCCTCGGTGTCACCACGGAGTGGTGCGCCGTTTTCAAAAGTGGTGTCGTTGCTTCACGCCACCCTTCCAACTGCTCTAAAGGGTATAGTAGAGAATTTAATAATGTAAATTTATATTTATCTGGTTTTATAGTTAGTTGAGTAAATATGACAAGAGTATTGATATTTATGCTTATATAAGAGACCTAAAATTAGACATAATCTATTAAGTTCATGACAAGTGTATTGTATTTATTCTCTCTCATACTTTTTCACCATCACTTTTGAAATGCACCAATCAAATCTTTAGGTATATATCTAGGTCCATGTTTTAGGCATACAAATCATTTTTCATATGACAAATTTGATGTTTAGGTTGAGTACATATGACATTATAAATTTTGGTTGGATAAATATAGTATTTCATGGTTTAAAATGGGTATATATAAAATTAACCCTTTTTCAACGGTCCCATGGAATTTCTAAAATACTTCTTTGTGTATGAAAAAAATATCATAAATAATGTTAAGCAAAACGCCAATCGCCCCATAATTTGTTGATTATGCTACTTACATAAATCAATTTTATTTTAATATCATAGTTTAAGTGAAAGGTTATTTTCAAAACCAATAAAATATACATAACTGCGAAAACCAGTTTTTTCTATAACAATACATATGTATTTTGATTGTTATGTTTAAATTAAACGTTTACTAATTATTGTATTAATTATAGATCCGGGTATGAGCGATATGAAGAGTGCACATGTGTTTTCATACTATCCAATGAAAAGATAGTTATGATAAATACGAAAAAAATACATGTGCACGATCCTATACTACATGTACCTACTACCTACTGACCTAAGATAATGAAAATTCATATATGTTTACCTAGTAAACTAATATGATTAAAATACATGTGTATTTTAAATGTAATGTGGTTATCGCAGTTTTATATAATTATATGATTCTGAAAATAACCTCAACCTATAGTTTAATATGACATATATGAATATTTATAACGTTTTATGTTGTTTTGTGATATTAACAACTAATAATTATATACATGGTTTTATAGAAAAATTTATTATGTATTAAAGTTTTATACATTTTGTATTTTATATAAAAATCTATCAAACTCTCTCTAAGGTTCTCTCGTGTCTCTCTCATCTAACAAACTTTCTCTTCTTCTTTTTCCCATCAAAATCCAATTAAAAGCTTATTTTCTCTCTTGTTTCGAAGTAAACATCTTATGTGTAATTTCTTTTAAAAAAAAAACACGTCAGGTTTTACATTTATAAAACTCATACAACCTAGACTATTCCTACACGCTAAAGAGCATACTATATCGTGTATAGTGTAGCTATTGGTAAGTACGACTGTCGATCCAAGGGACGGTCCGAATTGCTTAATTTTCTAATTAAAATAGCATTCTATCTTGAAAGCAGAGAAAAGAAACATTGTGCGTTGTTAATTATATGATTGCTAAATTGCATTAAGCCTAGCAGTGTAATAAGACAAAAGGAATAGAGAGAATTGCAAAAATGATCCATGTGGTCATCCAGGTTTAACAGATATAGTCCCTTTAATTACTCTTTTTTTCTCGGGTTTAGTCCCTGTGGTTGTGACTTATAACGGGTTTGGTCCCTTGACTAAATTTTCTGTTAGTTTGACCGCTAAGTGTTGGTTTAGAGGGTTGAAATGACATAAATACCCTTTTTACAAATAGTCCATGTGGTTTGTGGGATGTAACAAATTTAGTCCCAAAATTTTTTTAACTTTTTAATTAAAATATTTTTTTTCTTAAAGTTTCGAATATTCCTTAACTCGAAAAAATCTCAAAATTTATTCGAAATTTTTTATATTATCGAATTTTTTTTTAAATTTCAAAATTGTTTTACAAAAAGTTTTCGAATGCGTTAAAAAAAACCCAATTTTTTTTTAAATGTAAATTTTGAATGTTTTATTTATTTTTGTAAATTATCGAATGTCTTTAAAAAGTTTATAATATAAAAAAATTACATAAAACATTTTTTTAGAATATATATATATTCTTTCTGGATCAAGAACAAAATTTTGGCTAAATTTTTCATTCTTTTTTAAATATTTCATATATTCTTTCAGAAAAATTTCTGATATTTTTAAAATCTTTTGAAGAAAAATTAGAATATTTTTCAAATGTTTTGTATAAAAAGTCGAATATTTTTTATAAAAAAATACCAATTCTTCTAATGTTTTATTAAAAAATTCAAATATTTAAGAAAAATCGAATATTTGATTCAAGAGTACAATGTTGTCAAAGGGTATAGTGGCAATCAACAAAAGAGAAGAACTTAACCAATTATTATAATATACTACAATTCATTAGAATACTAATTTAAGAGATATAATATGCGCATGTTAAACATGACTTGTACTCTTAATTGTCACGGGTAAGAACTCAAGTTGATGGACATACTACATAACTTATTAGATATGTTTCACTAGTGCATCTAAGACTTAATCATATGATCGAGTCTAAAACTATGATCTTATCATATATAAGTCGTAATTTCATTCTATTCTCGTCACCAAATAAGAATCTAAAATAACACCGCTAATTGCATATTTGTCATATCAACTAGTCTCACATCTTAATTTAAAGCAATGAACATAAAATAATGTCTAATAGTTATTAGAGCGATCTATCAAGAATGAGTAACAATGATATAAGGGTGGCGTGCGGTTCTTGGTTTTTGAGGTAGGGTCCATGGATGAAAGTAAAAGTTGACTGTTTGGTTTGTTTTAGCGGGCCTTTAAGTTGAGAATCAACCCATAATAGTAGCTATTTTCAATTCCTAGCAATTATTTCGGATTACACAAGATACTAGTATATATTACTTTATGTTTCTTTTTAAATATGTGGGCCATATTTTTATCTCAACCACATAAAACAACATTTGTGTTTTTTATAATAAGAAATTATTAGTTTCACAATTTTTATTTATATTTAAATATTAAAATAATATAAAAAATTTCATTATAAACCCAAACCTAATATAAAACAGATAATTTTTTTAGTTCTTTCTCTTAATACTATTCAATCTTAAACCATCAACTTTATAAACTAACATTCAAAGTAAAACTTGACTTCAAACCAAACGGACCCTAAGTATAGTCACTTTGCGTTGTAGCCCATTGTTTCAAACGTTCTTTTCTTTTGCTCAGTTTGTTTTCAAGTATAGTATGAAGTAAATACATCCTTAATCATAAACATAAAAGTAGATGAAAGTTATACCTCATAAATAATAATTTGACAAATGGAATTTGACAAATGTAAATACTCAAAATAATTAAATGGAGTATAACAATTTCATTCCCTAAAATATGATTAAAATTGGAAATTGCAGCGCATACGTATATTTCATATTTTAACATACAACAGTAATCTATCCAACCATATATACAAGTCACAAACATTGTCAATGCAAATGCGTACTTGAAATAGGGAGATCCAAACTACTCGATGAGTATCTTCTACCTCGACAACTTCAAAATTCCATCGTAACCCAATTAATGAAATATTTGAATGCATAATGTACAATACTTAAAAAAAATGTTTGGGTATTTTTGAAATTTAATTTTTTTAGGAAATGATATATGAAATTGCCCCTAATAGAAATGATGATGGGTTGCGGTGGCGATGGTTCGTGGTGTCGATAGTTCGTTCAAAAACGTGGATTGGTTAAGCTCGGGCCCTTTGAGAGTGGTGGCGAGTGACGGTGAGTGGTGGTGGTTGTGGTGGCGGTGGTGGTGGTGTTGGTGGTGGATATTGAAAAAAAAGTTGATAGTAACTTGTAAATTTCGTTTCTAAATTTTAGTTAAAAAACGTGGGAGCATATTAGTCATTTCGTTATGATTTTGGTCCAACTAACGATGAAAAGTTCATGGCCGTTTTTGCATGACCTTTTGTCTTAAGGGTTTTTTCGTATTTTTGCATAGTCTAGGGACAAGATTTGTAGTTTACCCTTTTATAGTTTACTTTTTTAAGCGGATTTATTTGTCTCGCTACAATGTCCGTTTTTATAACAGAGTGCAAGTGGTGCCTCTCACAAGGCCCCCGTTCATCACAAAATGTGATGGACTTCTTTGGTGTGTATGTTTAATGGCCTCTTTGTGGGGAAAGTGTAACACCTCTATTTTTACCTATAGGACCGGAACATAATTTAGGGTGTTACTCTATAGAACACAAGTCATAATAATAGAAAGCAACTCAAAAGAGTGATTAAATCAACTTTCTTTATATATCATTTAAAAATTAGAGTTTTACAGTATGAGGTTCCCATAATCTATATCAATAATTTCAAGCTTGTGCCTCTTCATGCCATCCTTATGCTGCTCCATGCTATCAGTCATAATTTCCTGAAATATATGCATAAAAGTCAACACAAAGGTTGAGTGAATTCATAGGTTTGCAATAACAGTTTTGAGTACATGTCTACTACATTGAGCTACGTTACTATTCGCTCACATAAAACAATATATTATTCCACTAAGCTCATGACATCAAAACTAAGAGAATTCAGCTAAGTGACCGTCATGACATGATATCATGACAAGTAACCCGCATGTCCGGGGTACCCATTAGTTCAGATAAAGTATGCTCGATTATCCACGCGAACATGTAACACAAACATGAGATCTCATGACAAGTAACCCGCATGTATGGGGTACCCATTAGTTCAGATAAATTATGCTCGATTATCTACGCGAACAGGTTACACAAACAGGATTCGTTAAACCCAATAGATCTATTTACCCCATTAGTGCACACGTATGTGTTTAATGACTCATGAAATTTGGGTAGAAAGCAACAGTTTGGGCACTCGTGCAATAACATATTTTAGTAAAAGCATACAGTTCAAAACACATGTATTCTAGTTTTATCATATATCCCCCTCACGGGTTTTAAATCATTTAGAAAGCATTAAAAGTAAGGCTATGAACTCACCTGGCATCCATAAAGTCAGAGCTACATCAGATATATTTCAAACAAACAGCTTGGTCTCACAAACACAAACCTAGATTAACACATTTTGTATAGTATCAAGTCTTTGATCTTTAGTTCAATAATTTTAAGTATTAGTTATGTATTCTTTGATTTATAAATTGTAGTAATATAGCATTATTGTTCGGGTCATCATACTTAGAAGCCATTCTATAAACATTTAAGGAGCGATGACACTTTAAATTATAAACCAGACCACTCAGTCTGAACGTAATATCAAGATGGAACATCTTTGTAAAAAGATCCCTACTAACATGATACCTTTTATATTATCTCATATTTATAATTTATCTTCTTTGTTTCAAAATTGGTAAAAATAGCCCTTTTAGTTATACTTTAGCTTATTTACACTTTTAACCCTTTAAGTATTTAGTTTAAGTATTTACAATTTCAACCTTCTAATATTAACCTCAAGGTTTAAAACTTAACAATATTAATCCTTATTGAAAGTCCCTAAACTATGCTTGAAACAATAAACTTAACTAATCAACACACTTAATTACTTTTCAAACGTAATACGTATTATTGTATAATAAAGAATTACAAGTGTTATGGATAACATCGTTTGATGACAATGTGTTGTGCACCCTTTGAACAAACTAAAACCTAACTTATGAACACAGTCGCGGCTGTTTGGTTCTATAAGTTCTAAGAGTTAATGTGTGAATTCTATCAAAGGGTTTAACATTAACGCTAGGCTACATAACCTATTTATAGTGGTACGAGGTTGACTCCAAGTACTGGTTGATGGTGACTACACTAGACAGACACTTGTCAGACCTCTATCACAAGATGCTCTTCTATTCTTGGTAGTCTGCCACAATGCTTTAGAGAAACAGAGCTGACACAGTTTCCATTTTCTTCATAGTCTCGTACACACTAAGGTATGTCCAGTGTGTGTTGAGTGTTAACAGGGTATTGCCACCCCTGTTAACCCTCAGAGTCCCTGATACATCTTGGTTGTTATCTATCACAACCAATGAGTATGTCTTCAAGTAATCTTTGACTTCCTTGACAATGTATCTGACATGGACTCCTCTGAGGTTGCTCACAGAGACTTAGATCTCTATGAGTCTTGCGATACTTGACTGCCTCCTAGGCATAGGCTAGTTAATATCTAACAGCTTGATTTGTGTTTAAATCTATGATACAAGGAATCTAATAAACTTAGAGTCCCAATAATCTCCCCCTATTTAAACATAAATACAGCTAGATCTATCTAAGTTAAGGTAAGTGAGATGACAGCTTCTTCTTACTCATAACAGATCTAAACAAACATACCTCATGGTTTTATTAATACTTAAAGGAAATTATAAGTACAATACAAAAGTGAAATAAAACATGAAGGTAAAATTCAGCTGTGAAATCCTTCAATAGTCATCATTTTTTATTCTTTCTTCAGCTTCAGCTAAGTCTGTCCTTGTATCCAATTCGGCCTGCAAAGCTTGTGCAATACCTTAGAATACTCTGTGTTGATTTTAAGTCCGTTTTTTAGATAAATCAGCTGAATGGTTGATGCTACTCCTAGCTCATCTTCCCTTTGGAATGCATATTTACATGCCTTGTTCATGAAGGCCATACCTCTTTCAGGCTCAGTGTAAGTCTGACCATCAATAGGACCTATGATTCCATTTGGTAATACCAAATCCCTGTGCATTCCATCCACTTTAATATCATCAGTAACGAAGGTCTCCTTAACAAATTGAGTCATCCTTCTTCTTTTCTTTCTAGTCTTTGGAAGTTCTTGTTCAAACATCTGTGGTGGGGGATCTATCTTGAGTTTGGATGTTGTTTCTTTAACCCAATTGAACTTAGCTTTGAGGGTCTTAAGAAGAGTAAAATTTGCCTGTCCAGTTCTTTTAGCAGCTAAATCCTCAAGTTCAAACCATTAAGTCAAGCCAAGTTTCTTTAACCTAAAGTCTTCAAAGATATTCATATTGGCATGTTGGTTATCTCTCCACAAAATCATTTGTGGTGTGTTAGTAGACTTGTGAATAGTATACTTGAACTTGGTGATTTTTCCAGGTGCAAACTTGTTGTTAACGCAGGCATCATAATCAGCTTTTACATTTTTCAGAGCCTCTGTGCGTTTGACTTCCATTTCTCTCAACCTTTGTCTTTGCTTCTCCCTTTAAAGTGGAGTCATCTTTCTCATAGTTTCCTCATTAAGCTCCTTGGCTTCCTTGATTTCATTCAACCTCTGGAATTCAATAGCCTGTTTCTCAATTTCTTCAGGTGTTAGAGGATTCTCATTAGATGTTGTGAAGGTTGTGAATTGGGATGGGTCAGTGGTTGATCCTCCTATCTCTAGCATCGCAGCTATTTTCTTTAGTTTGGCGTCTGAGTCTACCACAACTATTTCCTTTCTTTTCTTTGAGACAGAGGATACCACACTTGCATTTTTCAGCTCTTCAGCTTTTTTAAGAAAAACCATTTGAGCTTGGTTTTGTACAGCTTTGGGTAGGGAGCTAACAGTGAACTTGAGTTTCTTGGCAGCTGGTTCACCATCATCTACAGCCTCGCTGGTGTTAAACAGAGTCAGGGATTTTGATGAATCAACTCCATCCTGTGTCTGTTTCTCCCCCTTAATTTCATCCTCATCATCAGGTATAATTACTGGTGTGATGACTTGAAGAGGGACAGGTGAATGGATAGTGTTGTTAGCAGAGTCTGAGCTTTGTTTGGCAGATTCAAGGTTAAGTACCTTTTCCTTCTCCCCCTCACGTTCAGCCTGTCTTTTCAGACGTTTGGATGAACGTGCCTGAAAGTGCTTAGCAATCTGCTCAACAGAGGCAGCCATTTCTCGTTGCCTGGTTCTTGAAGCTCTGGCAATTTTCAGCAGGTGGTTGCAATTGCCATTTGTGTTGCGATGAACACGATCAATGATAAAGTTGGTGTGACGAATTTGCCTGTTTCGTACAGCTTCAAACTCTCTATGCATTGTTAACTCATGAGTATTGAAAAGTGCAGGGACCTCTGTGACGATGGCATCGTTGATACATGTGTACAAATGACTAAGTCCTTGGGGCATTCCCTTTCTTGTAGCATCCTTGATAGGTTCAGTGACTACATCCTTAACCGCCTATGTTATGATCCTTGGAAAGTTAACAGTGAAAGAATGCATTTCAGATTTTATGATGTCCAGCTTTCTTGACAGGCGTTCCATGTCTGATTGGTGGTGTTCAGGCTTAAGATCATGGATGTTCAGACTTTGTTGTGCATAATCATCCTCCCTTGGCAATATATCAAAGTTGGTTTGGGTAGGGTGATCAAACAATAAGAATTCAGCTGTCGGATCATACGTAGGTCTTTGGAAGACTGTAGTGACAGAGGTAGCAGAGGTGGGAGTTACTACAGCTTCCTTGGGAGGATGAGTGGTATCAACAGCTGGTGTGGACATAATGATTTCCTTTGGAGGAGACAGAGATTGCTGGTCGTCATCTTCTTCATCTTCCTCCTCCTCAATCATCCCCTCAGGGAGAATCTCATCATCATGCATGGATTCAGGTTCAGAGAAGTCATCTACTAAGGAGAGCACATCCTCTTCAACATCAAGTATGGGCTCTTCCTCGTTTGGTTGATCTTGAATCATTGTATCAGCTTCTTTATCTGGCTGTTCCAGATACTCAATGTTTGGCTTTACAACATCAGCCTGCAAGTTGTTTTAAATTAGTAACAGTGAAATAAATAAGGGAAATAGTCGCCAGTTCGCTGTCCTAGAGAGGCTGAGGGCGATTATTCAGCCACTCCAAATGATAAATCCTTGGGATTCTTTTAAGAGTAAAAAGCATGAGGTTAATGGTCGTCATTCGCTTCCCCTAGGAAAGCTGAGTGTGATTATTCAGCCCCCCAAAAGGTTAAAACCCTTGGGACACTTTTATTTATGAAACATATGTTGTTAAGGATCGCCATTCGCTGCCCCTAGGAAGGCTGAGGGTGATTATTCAGCCCCCCCCCCCCAAAAAAAAAGGTTAAGAAACCTTTGGGACTCTTTTAAGTGTGAAACATATGTAGGTAAAGATCGCCTGTTACGCTGCCCCTAGGAAAGCTGAGGGTGATGATTCAGCTCCCCCTGAAAGGATAAATCCTTTAGGATTCTTTTAAGTGTGAAAAAGATGTAGGGTAAGTTCGTCTTGTAACGCTGTCCCTAGGAGAGCTGAGGATGATTATTCAGCTCCCCTAAAAGTAAAACTTTTGGGATTCTTTTTTCTAAGGGAACCAAGAGGCTGTGTGAGGTACAGCTACTCTAGGTCGAGACATATATGTATTCAGATTGTTGTTTGCCTGAATACTGTCTAGAGGGTGCAGGGTCATCGGGGTGCTTTATAAACACAAATGAATCACTCCCTGGTGCATGGACAGGGTGTACAGAAGTCTTAAATGATTTCTAAGTGCATACAAAGACTCCTATGGGTCGAGGATAACCCTAACTTCACCACTCTCACCTATAGACATTTGAGAGTGGCTGCTTGTAGACCTCCAAAAATGATAAGACTGATTACCTGTGCGATATCAGTAGTATTTGGCAGGTTCCCTGTTGTCTCGGCTGACATCGAGACACTAGACCCTTGTTGTTGGTCAGCTGAAGTCTCTGAATCCATAGGAATCTCTAGAACAGAGGAAGATGAGAGGTTCACGTTCTTCTTTACCCTGGCCTTTGCAACAGTTTTGGTTTGGGAAGAATATGGGTTTTTCTTCTTTTTTGGCTATTGGCCAGTTGTTGCCTTGAACGTCGTGGTGTGCTGCCCAGATGTCAAAGACGCAGACTTGCCAAACACATCAGAGGTATTCACCTTCTCAGAGGAAGGGAGCAAGGACTTCACAACAGAAGGTTGTTTATTGGCGATGTTCAGCATGTGAGAAGTAGTAGGGACATCTTCAGGTCCAATCTCCTTGTAGATAGCTCTAGTAATGCGATAGGGCTTCAGGGATGTGAGCGCAGAGTTGTGGTAGTTGTCACCCAACAGGCTTTCGAAGAGAAGAGAAAGAAAGCGAACATAGCATATATTTTTCTCCCTGACCTGATTTGGTCCCTTAAGCTTTTCCACTAGGTTGGAGAAAAGTATGCTTCCAACATCAACATCTGTGCCCCAGATCAGCCCAAAAGCAATGGATTGGTGATTAAAAGACATTTGGTCTTGCGAACCCTGCATACCACCCAGGGACTTGACTATGTGAGTGAATAGGACACGCCATATAGGGGAAAAGTATTTGATCTTTAGAGGGGACTTGGAAAGAACTTCAGCAGTTGTGATAGTAGGGTTTACATCATGAATGGGTTTAAGTGTGGCAAGGGCGTCCTTTACAGCCTTTTTGTCTACAACCTTCAGGCATTCATCTCAATGTCTTAACCCAGCTACATTTGCAAAATCTTTGAGAGAGAAGGCGAAGGGGTGTTCATTGCATGAGAGGCTAAAAGTGATGGTGTCTCAATGACATCAGCAGAATACCAAAATTCCCTAAGGTATTCTTGGTAGAAAACGGATGGGGTCTTTTTAAGTGCTTCACTTACATCACAATTCTTCATAAAATTCACTAGATCTGTGTAGGAGTTGTTAGGAGCCTTGAGCCATTCAATCGAGTTGTTAGAAGCAAGGATGATCTCATTGAGTTCGAAGGAGACGTTAGAAGCCTTAGGAACTGGGAAGGCCATGGATTCAAGGTCGAAGAAAACGAAAATGGTGATAGGGTTTAGAGAGAGAAAACTTAGAGAGAGAGATGAGATTGTGAGAAATGAGAATAGTGGTAGGTGAGAAGAAACGTGAGACAATATTTATATTCAAATTTTTTGAAACAGTTATTCAAACGCATTTAATGCGTAATGGGAAAAAGACTGCACAAGTAGGTCCCTTGACCTTTCAAAACCATTTGTCTCCTCGTTATTCGGAAATGAAAGAATTAAATATAGGGAATGTTTTTTAGCATTTACTTGGAAAGTAACTACCTAGTTTCATGTGAAAAACATTTAATATTTAATCAAACATTTAATGAACACATTAATTATCAAGCCACGTGCTTTGAGATATTAAGCATCCCTAGCTCAGCAACTAGCCTGTTGAACGAAGGTTCAGCCAAAGGCTTTGTGAAAATGTACATGTCAGTGGGAACAAAATGCAGCTCAATATCTCCCTTCATTATGTGATCCCTGATAAAATGATACCTGATATCAATGTGTTTAGTTCGAGAGTGAAGAACAGGGTTGTTGGAGATGGCAATGGCGCTGGTGTTGTCACAGAAGATTGACACTTTGTCATATAGGATCTCATAGTCAGCCAATTGACTCTTCATCCAGAGCACCTGAGCACAACAGCTGGCAGCAGCAACATATTCTGCTTTAGCTGATGACATGGCCACAAAGTTTTGCTTCTTAGCACTCCATCCAACCAATTTTCCTCCTAGGATTTGACAGCTACCTGAGGTGCTTTTCCTGTCAATACAGCATCCAGCATAGTCTGAATCTGAATAGGCCTTGAGATCAAAGCCTGATTCCTTGGGATATCATAGACCTAAGGAGGTTGTTCTTTTGAGATACCTGAAAATTTTCTTAACAGCCACTAGATGGGATTCTTTTGGGTTAGCATGGTACCTGCACAGAGACATGTGGAGAATTGGATATCCAGACGACTAGCTTTTAAATACATGAGTGACCCAATCATGCCTCTATATAAAGTCTCATTAACAGAGACCCCTGACTCATCAGGACCCAAGTTGTTGGGTGGAAGCATGGGGCATTTCACTGATGCCCAATTAGCTATGTCATATTTTTTAAGTAAATCTTTAATATACTTTTCTTGACAAATTGAAATTCCCTTAGGACATTGTTTAATTTGAAAACCCAAAAAGTAAGTTAACTCACCCATCATACTCATCTCATATTTCTTGGTCATTAATTTAGAAAAAAGTTTACTAAGATTAACATTAGTTGACCCAAAGATGATATCGTCCACATAAATCTGCACAATGATGAAATCACTCTTATCCTTGAAGGTAAAGAGTGTTTTATCAGTGGAACCCCTGACAAATTTATTTTTAGTTAAAAAAAGTAGAAAGAGTTTCATACCATGCTCTTGGGGCTTGTTTCAGCCCATACATGGCTTTGTGTAGTCTGTACACATGATTAGGAAACTCGTTGTTCTCGAATCCTTCAGGCTGTGTAACATATACTTCCTTAGCCAAATCTCCATTCAGGAAGGCACTCTTAACATCCATCTAATACACAGTGAAGTTCATATATGCAGCATAAGCAAGGAAGATTCTGATGGCTTCAAGTCTTGCCACAGGAGCAAATGTTTCATCATAATCAATCCCTTTAGTTTGTGTATACCCCTATGCCACCAGCCTGGCCTTTTTTTTGATGATGTTTCTAATTTCATCCATCTTATTTCTATAAATCCATCTAGTGCCTGTGATGTTCTTACCAGGTGGAGCTGACACAAGAGTCCATACCTTGTTCTTTTTGAACTAATTAATTTCTTCCTGCATAGCAGCTACCTACCCATCTTCCACAAGAGCCTCAGCTACTCTCTTAGGTTCAATTTGAGAGAGAAATTCAGCAAAGAGACATTCATTAGCTAAGGCTGACTCTGAGTCATGAATTCGCTGTCTAGTAGTAACCCCTGCATTAGGTTCCCCAATAATTTGACAAGAAGAATGTGTTGATCTCTTGACCATTTAGTTTGAGGAGCTAGGGAATCATGGACAGGGACATCTGTGGAGGTAGCTAGCACTATTTGAGTTTCATCCTGCTGAATAGGATGACTTTCTTCAAATATGACCTCAGTATCTGTGTCAACTTCAGCTATATCAAGGGGTACAGATTCATTGTCAGCAGGAGAGTCTTCAGGGATTTGAAGAATTAGTGAGTCATCTTCAGCAGTTGAGGAAGAAGGACTACAAGAAGGTTGTGGTTCTTCTTCATCAAGTTCTTGAGAAGAGGGAACTTTAATGTTGTGTGTAGACAGAGGGTCAAATGCAGGAACATAAGGAGTGAGAGTGTTGGTTGGATGATGGTGATGACAGGGGGTTCTTGGTTCTGAGAATTCATCACTTGGGAAAGTCACGTTTTCATTAAAATCAATTTCATCACCCTTTTTTCCTGATCTCTATATGGCGTCATCATCTTCATTGAATCTGACATGAAAGGTTTCTTCTACTTATTGTCTTCTAGTATTGAATACTCTGAAGGCCTTGGCAGTTGGAGAGTATCCTAAGAAGAAGCCATAATCAGCTCTTTCATCAAATTTTCCAAGTTTATCCCTGTAGTTATAAATGAACACAGGACATCTAAAAACATGGAAATAGCTGACATCTGGAGCTCTGTTTCTGAAAACTTCATAGGAAGTTTTGCCATATCTCTTGACAATGATTGATCTATTTTGAGTGTAGCATGCAGTGTGAACAACTTCTCCCAAAAATTGCTTTGGTAAAGCTACACCATTTAACATAGTTCTGGGTGCTTCAATCAGAGTCCTGTTTCTTCTTTCAGTCACACCATTTTGTTCAGGGGTGCCAGATAAAGAGAAGTTTAGTGATATTCCCTTTTCATAACAAAAGAATTCAAGTTGTTGATTCTTGAATTCCGTATCATTATCACTTCTTAGAGCTTTGACTCTAACATCATTCATATTTTCAACCTGTCTGATGAAGGACATGATGGTATTAGCAGCATCACTTTTCCTTCTGAGGAAGAAAACCCATGTATACCTTGAAAACTCATCAACTATGACCAAGGTATATTTGTTGTGATTAATGGTCTGAGGCTTGACAGGCCCAAACAAATCCATGTGAAGGAGATGTAAGCACTTGTCGATAGAGAATGATTGTCTGGTCTTAAAAGAAGACATGTGATGCTTTCCCTTGACACAAGCTGAACAAGTCTTGTCTTTAGAAAACATCACTGAAGGTAGACCAGCAACCAGGTTTTGTGTGGTTATCTTGTTAATGTTCTTAAAGTTGAGATGAGACAGTTTTTTGTGCCACAGCCAATTGACACTTTCAGAGGCTTTGGCTAAAACACAGTTGGAGTTGTCTTCAGAGTAAGTAGCCATGTTGATGACATACACATCTCTCCTTCTTGTTGCAATAATCACCACATCATTGTTCTTGTTGAATATGGTTCCCTGAGTCTTAGTAAACAAAACCTTGTAGTCAACATCACACAATTGGCTGATGCTAATAAGATTGTGCTTAAGACCATTCACATATGCAACCCCTGTAAAAGTTATGCCATTGTAGTTCACTGAGTCGTATCCCTCTGTGTCGCCTGAAGAGTTATCCCCAAACACCACTTTAGGACCTGGCTCCTTTGAGTATCTGTGCAGGTATTGTCGAATCTATGTCATGTGTCTAGAACAGCCACTGTCTAGATACCATACCGATTCCTTAAGATGTTTCTGCACAGATACATAGAAACAAGTTAGTTCTTATGGTGAACCCACTTTCCAGTGGGTTCCCTGAATTACTGATTAGCAACTCTTGAGTTCTTGTAGAACTTTTAACGATGGGAAGGATAGTTAGTTGTCTCATGGGTGAAACTTCCACAGATATCACATCCTAGAAAGTCACTACACTCATCTGAGTGATGGTCTGTGAATCTGATACAAGATTTTTCAATAGGTTCAAAATAATTCTCGGAATCCTCTCGAATTGATCTCAGTTTAAAGTGGAAAGATTTGTTCTTGGTGACAAAAAGTGGATTTGGTTTTCTATTCTATTAAACAAGTAAATCAGTAAAGAAAGACTTAAACTTAAAACAATCAACAATAAAAAAAACAATACTAGAATTAAAACTGGAAAATTCCCTTACTGAAAATGGCCTATTCGGAATATATATGTCTATGCGGAATGTGGCTCTACTCGGAATGTTGCTATTCGGAAAAACAAACAAGCCTATGCGGAAAAAGGGGCTATGCGGAAAAATTGTGCTATTCGGAATAATGTGCTCTATGCTGAATGTTTTACTATGCGGAATAAAATATGGCCTATGCGGAAAAATACCTTACTCGGAATAAAAGCCTCTATTCGGAAAGACTGGCTACTCGGAATGTAATGCTCTATTCGGAAAAAAACTGAACTATGCGGAAAAAGTAAGCTATTCGGAAAAACAAGGCCTATGCGGAAAAAAGTAAGCTATGCGGAAAAGCAGATCTCTATTCGGAAAATAATGCCTATTCGGAATATATGGTCTATTCGGAATATCTGTGATATTCCGAATAAAGAAGAAAAACAACCTCTACTCGGAATAATTGAAATATTCCGAATAGAGGCAACCTCAGAATCCCTATTCGGAATCTGGGAAACTCAGTACTGTAGAAATGCGAAGAACAGGGGACACGGTTTTAAATCCAAATCGACTCCAATACTCAAAAAGGTTTTACCAAATCAAATACAATTCATTTAAATACCATAAATAACAAATCCCACCAATAAAAACATTAAATCAACAACTTTTTAAGATCAAACTAGAATCAAATAAAAACTTAAGAACTTGCAATAGATGATGATGAAGAACAAGATGAATGAAAAGATGGAATTGATAGATTAATGTAAAAGGAACAAGAGTAATGATTAAGAGTTACAAGATTAAAAGAAAAAGATGAAAATCACCAAACACCCTAATGGTGTTTGTGATGAACCGAACCTAAGGACTGGGAAAAAAGAAAAATGAAAAGCTCTCCCTAAAATGTGAAGGGAGAATCTATTTATACTCCTAGTGGTTGGTTGGTGAGTGGGCTTTCTCCCTTTCTTCTTGTCTTCTCGTCTTTTCAGAAAAGTTGACGTTTTCGATTCTGATTCGGGATTTGTCGTCGATTAAATCCAACTCGTCTTTTAATTTCTTCGTTAAATAGACTTGAGTTTCTTCGACTTATGTAAATCTTCCGTCTTTGGTCCTTTTCTTCGATAAATCTTCGAATAGGCCCAGTGACTTCAAATCTTTTGCATCTCTTGGACAATAGACTTTATCCTGAGTCTTTTTTTCCTTGATAAAACCCGTGCAATCCCATGTTTTCTTTAATATTCATCCGGTTAGCTCTGAAATCACAATAAACACAAAAACCACGCATAATTCCAAACAAATGATATTAAACACGTGTTTTGGTCTTGTTTTAGACAGAATTAAGTGGTAAAAGGATGGGTGTTTACACACCTATCAAATCCCCTACACTTAACCATTGACATGCCCTCATGCAATGCTTAGTGATAAAGCAATTTTACATTTTTCTCATAATTAATCAACCTTAGCCTTATTCAAATACTACTAAATAAGAATCAAAGTACTAAGAGAAATTAAAACTTTAAAATAAACAAAAGGATGAAATAACTTGTAAAGAAATCAAGGACTTACATTAGGGCTTTGGTGTTGCGAAGATTTATCACCCTCAAGTTTCACGTTCCCCAAACTAAGCTTAAAAACGAGATCATTGTTATTATAAGTTAGCAATTCAAACACTTACACACATGGCTTAATTAATTGCTTAAACCCCCTTATTCCTAGGTGTATCTCTTATATTTTATTTTTGTCTTAGAATGATCATGAAGATGCATTTTTAGGACTTATTTCGATAGTTTAATTAGGCTGAAAGCAAAGTAGGACGATTTAATCAATAGTTAGCTAAAGGACAAAATCTCTTAAAACTGCTTCTCGGGATATCAAAAAGTTCATATCTTGGCATAACTCGGTTCACGATTCGAGACCTTTCTCGGGCCGATATTTGGCATGTACTTCATACTTCATATCTTCGAGAGACGTTCTTGAGATAATGGTCTTCTTATCATAATAGAGTTTCTTCACTTGGAGACTTTTGAGGGGTACTCCAACTTTGTTGACCACGACTTCATGATTATTTCTTCAATCTCAAATTGGGATTTTGAGATACAACGATCCGCCTCCTTTTCGGACTTGGATCTATTTATCCTCATACCTTGTTAGGGTCTTTTCGGATAGACTTCTCCATGATCTTTATGGGAGTTGATTGCTTTTCGTCGTGAGTCTTGATCCTTCATATTGATTTTAGGAATAATGCTTTTCACATCACTTTGGATCTTCAGCAATAAAATTGAATCCTCATGCCTTGTTAGGGCCTTTTCGGACTCGCCAATCTTCGCGCCCCGCTTCATAAGTTATGCCTTGGCTATGAACTCTTATCATTACCGAGCAACTTTTAAACGATCTTGGGCTAGAAGCTAAGTAACTTTTCAAATCGTACGACCTTACTTATTGCAGATAAATTATTAGCAAGTGATGGGAGAATAGGCAAATAATTACACCAAGTGAGCTTGCGCAAGAATACCGACTTATAATTGACTCTATCATTTCTCGTCCTCCACAATTTAAAATCTCAAGTAATGAGACTCGTGGATACTTAGCCTAATAAACCGATTAAGGTCTACATGGTTAAGGATACTAGCTAGAATAAACTTGGATAAGTCTATTCGGGTTGAGTCAAAATAAACGCAACGGGCCTAATATGTCAAAGATTTCTAAACTAGCTACACCACTTATTAATATTTTTGACTTTATTGCGGGATATATACATATGAAAGCAACGATAAAAATTTAAAAATTACGACTAAATGGCCAAAGTTAATTTAAAATTTGAAAAATGTTGAAAAAGATGATTTTCCGGTTAAATGAAGGCATTTTTATGGAAAAGTCCACTTAAAACTTCGATAGAAGTCCCCCCTACACTTAAGATAAACATTGTCCTCAATGTTTAAGCATGTGGGAAAAGTCTCCCCTATACTTATGACATTGTGGACGTTGGTTAACTCGAGTTAAGGAAGAGACGACTAAAGTGATCAATTTCAAATGTGAGTATGAAGAAAATTGAATCACGATAGTTGAGAGATAGAACCGGATTTCGGATAACACGGGAGCACGGTTCTTGAAAGATTTCCAAGATTGCAGTTATCCCTGTAATCACATCACCATACAAACACAAATGACCAAAATAGGTCCTCCCCTACACTTAGGGGGTTAAAGGGATAGATACTCGGGCTGCCTCCCGAGGAGCGCTTGTTTTTTATAATCGAGTCACGAGCCTGACTCGACCCAAATTTAGTTCATGGGGAACGTGGTGAGGGATGGAATCACCTCCTGAGAGGTGTCCTCACCAAAGTACAACTTCACTCGTTGGCCATTCACCTTAAAATTCGGTCCATTAGGTTGAGCGAGCTCGAGAGTACCATATGGAGAAATTTGGGCAATGGTGAATGGGCCGGACCAACGAGATTTGAGCTTGCCCGAGAAGATTTTCAACTGAGAGTTAAAAAGTAAGACTTTGTCTCCAACATGGAACTCTCGGTTCTTAATCTTAGAGTCGTGAATGAGCTTAGTCCTTTCCTTATAGATCAAAGAATTTTCATAAGCCTCATTCCGAAGTTCATTCAGCTCATTGAGTTGGATCTTGCGTAGGTCACCGGCTTTGTTTATATCAAAATTAGCCCACTTCAAGGCCCAATAAGCCTTGTGCTCCAACTCAATGGGGAGGTGGCATGCTTTCCCGTACACAAGATGATAAGGCGTACAGCCGATCGGGGTCTTGTAAGCAGTACGGAAAGCCCACAAAGCATCATCAAGTTTATCAGCCCATGAGGCACGATGCTCTCCCACGGTTCTTTCCAGAATTCGCTTTAGTCCTCGGTTAGATATTTCAGCCTGGCCATTAGTTTGTGGGTGGTAGGCTGTGGAAAGACGATGATTTACACCGTACTTAGCCATGACTCTTGCAAATTGGTCATTGCAGAAATGAGTCCCACGATCACTAATAATGGCGCGAGGCACACCGAATCTAGCGAATAAAGCTTTCAAAAAGTTACAAACCACCCTTGCGTCATTAGTAGGTAAAGCTTTGGCTTCAACCCACTTAGAAACGTAGTCAACGGCAACAAGGATGTATTTGTTTCCTTTAGATGAAGGGAATGGCCCCATAAAGTCGATACCCCAAACATCAAAAATTTCACACTCTTGAATGAAATTCTGAGGCATCTCGTCTTTATGTGTGATCTTACCTTGTTTCTGGCAAGCATCACATTTTTTAACCATATCGTGAGCGTCACGATAGATGGTGGGCCAATAAAATCCCGAATCAAACACTTTCTTAGCGGTGTAGTTGGGACCAAAGTGACCACCGGTGGGTCCTTTGTGGCAAGCATCAAGGATTTCAGACGCTGACGGTCCATCAACACATCGACGGATAATCAGGTCGGCACATTGTTTGAATAGGTAAGGGTCATCCCAAAAGTAAGTCTTAATGTCGGTGAAGAACTTTTTCTTTTGCTGAGACGTCAACCCTTCCTTGAGAATTCCACCCGCTAAGTAGTTTGCAAAGTCCGCAAACCACGGGGTTTCATTCGGCTTCGAGTTTATAGACATTAAGGTCTCCAAGGGAAAAGAATCATTGATTTCTTTGTTCGGATGATCCCCCTGGTAAGGATCCTCAAGTCTGCTGAGATGGTCCGCGGCTAGGTTTTCTGCTCCTTTTTTATCGCGAATTTAGATTTTAAATTCCTGGAGCAGCAAAACCCAGCGAAGAAGTCTTGGTTTGGAATCTTGCTTTGTCAACAAGTACTTCAGCGCGGAATGATCGGTGTACACAATTGTGGTGGAAAGGACAAGATAGGGGCGAAATTTTTCAAAGGCATAGACAACAGCTAAAAGCTCTTTTTCGGTTGTCGTATAATGCAATTGTGCCCCAGTCATTGTCTTGCTAGCGTAATGGATCGGTTGGAAGTGTTTGTTCACTCTTTGTCCAAGAACCGCTCCAATAGCAAAATCACTTGCATCGCACATCAACTCAAAAGGCAGCTCCCAATTAGGGGTAACTAAGACGGGGGCCTTAATAAGCTTATCCTTAAGCGAGTTGAAGGCTTCAAGACACTCTTTGGAGAAGATAAAAGGAGTATCTTTTTCCAAGAGGTGGGTCATCGGGCGAGCGATTTGAAAAAAATCTTTTATGAATCGACGGTAGAAGCCCGCATGACCCAGAAAACTTCTCACACCCTTCACGGTTGAAGGTGGAGGCAACTTTGCGATAACATCGAATTTAGCACGGTCTACTTCAAGACCGGCTTTAGAAATCTTATGCCCCAGCACGATGCCTTCTTTTACCATAAAATGGCATTTTTCCCAATTCAGAACAAGGCGAGTGTCTTCGCACCTCTTTAGCATACGTTCCAAATTGGCAAGGCAAGAAGAGAAAGAATCCCCGAAGACCGAGAAATCATCCATGAAGACTTCCATGGTTTGTTCAACCATGTCATGGAAGATAGCTAACATACACCTTTGGAAAGTCCCGGGCGCATTACATAAGCCAAAAGGCATTCTTTTGTAAGCAAAAGTGCCATAGGGACAAGTGAATGTAGTCTTCTCTTGATCTTGGGGATCGATGGGTATTTGGAAATAACCCGAGAAACCATCAAGAAAGCAGTAATATTCATTACCCGCTAATCGTTCAAGCATTTGGTCCATAAAAGGTAGAGGGAAATGATCCTTTCTCGTGGCATCATTGAGTTTGCGGTAGTCTATACAAACTCTCCACCCAGTAACGAGACGAGTGGGAATCAACTCGTTGTGTTCATTGGGAACAACGGTTATTCCGCCCTTCTTGGGCACACAATGGATTGGACTAACCCATGGTGAATCCGAAATAGGGTAAATCATACCCGCATCAAGAAGTTTGATAACCTCTGTTTTGATGACTTCATGGATTTTTGGATTCACCCTTCGTTGGTTTTGAATTGTGGGCTTAAAGTCGTCCTCCATGAGAATTTTGTGTGTGCAGAAGTGAGGATCAATTCCACGAATATCCGAAATTTTCCAAGCGATAGCCTTCTTATGATCTTTCAACACGGCGACAAGTCGGGCTTTCTCTTCATCCTTCAAATCCTTAGCAATTATGACTGGCGACTTCTTCTCTTCTTCGAGGAATACATACTCAAGATGGGGTGGCAACTCCTTAAGTTCCAAATCCGGAGGATTGTCGACGGGAGGCGTATTCGAAGTCGGAGTCTTGATAGCAATAACAGTGGGAGATGGAGGGGAAGGATTGTCTTCTTTGAGGAGGTTTGCAATGAAACTGAGATCGTCATCCCAATTGGCAGTAGAATCGTCATTGTCTTGCTTCACATCTTCCAAGGTGGCTTCCAAATCTTTCCAAAGGAAATCACTTTCTCCAAATAGAGATAGTGATGAGTCGATAGAGGAAACGGTCTCAACATTGGGAAGAGAGGTAGGAATATTTTTACAAGCATCCTTGAAGTGTTCTTCACAAGCCTCATCAAGAACGTCAATACAATTGACACTCTCGTAAGAATAAGGCTGTTTAGAAAGCTTTCCCATGTTGAAGACTACTTTATCGTCACCCACTCTCATGATAAGCTCACCGGCTTCAACATCAATGAGAGTGCGACCGGTCCTCAAGAATGGACGACCAACAATGAGTGGCACACGGGGGTCCATCTCGTAGTCGACGACAACAAAATCAGCAGGAAAGGTGAATTTGTCGACTCCTACAATGACGTCTTCGGATATCCCCACTGGATAAGCAACCGTACGGTTAGCTAATTCCAAAGTCATTTTGGTGGGGACTAGCTCTGGGAGAGATAATTGCTTCCAAACGCTTAGAGGCATGAGATTAATACTGGCACCTAGATCGGCTAGGGCCATGCAATTCTCTACTCCCGGGAAATTGCAAGGGATAAGAAAACGACCCAGATCACCAAGCTTGGTTGGTAATTTCCTTAAGAGTACTGCAGAGCAATTCTCATTAAGTTGGGTGTTGGCAATATCGAGGAGCTTTTCCTTGTCGCTCAGAAGATCTTTAAACATTTTTGCATATTTAGGCATGTGAGCGAGAGCCTCAGCGAAGGAGATATTGAAATTCAATTGTTTGAACATCTTAAGAAAATTCGAAACTTGAATATCGTCCTTGCTCTTTTGCTTCTCTTTCCTCAACCTAGATGGATAAGGTATATTGGAAGAAGAGGAAGGCTTTGGGAGAATAGGATCACTCACAACCACGGGTGGAGGAGGGGTAGAAGAAAGAGGTGGAGAAATTGGGGAGGGAGAAGGATGAGGAATAGGAGCAGGTGACTCGTTCTCCTTAGTCACAACCACCGGTGGAGGTATAGGAAGCTCGGGTTCCTTGGTACCTTTACCACTTCGAGTAGTGATTGCTTTCATCTCCCCTCTTGGGTTCGCAACGGTGTTACTCGGAAGAGTACCCGAAGAAGAGGGTTGACTACCTTGGAAGAAACTAGCCATCATGTTCCTCAGATCATTAGTCTGGCTACCCAACGTATTTCTCATGTCTGCTCTCAAATCGTTTCCTAGCTTGACCAAGTCTGATTTCAGGTTGAGCACCTCTCTTTGAAGATTTCCCACTATCGCATCGTTAGTCCTCATATAAGTTTCCACTTCTTGGTGAAGAGCGGTGGGTTGGTTGGGAGGAGCATTGTATGCAGGTGGTTGGTAAGCAGGTTGTTGGTAGACTTGGTTGTTTCGTTGAGGTGGTTGTTGCTGCTTGTGAGGTGGTATGTATGGTTGTCGAGGTTGTTGTTGTTGTTGAGGAGGGCGGTTAAGGTTTTGTTGTTGGTTTGGGTTGGTAGGAGGAAAGCCCGGTGGTGAAAGATAATTGTTGCTACGGTAGCTAAGCAAGTTACGGTCACCTTGAGGTCTAGCTTGATAAGCAGGTTGTTGATAGGTGCCATATGCCGCATTCACATTCTCAGCAGGGTAGTCTTGGGTGGCAGTACAAGTTGTGTAAGAGTGAGGACCACCGCATATCTCACAAGGTTGGCTGACAGCGTTCACTTGAGCATTTTTGGCGTTGTTGCTGTTGTTGTTGCTGACGGTGTGGGTGACAAGCGATTCAAGAAGCGTAGTGATTTTGTCTAATCGCTTGTCGCTGTCATTAGTGCTAGCACTAGCGACATTGGTCCGAACACTCTTGTTTTGCACACGAGATTTATTCTCAATGATGTCCCAAGCAGCATTGGAAGTCTTAGCCAATAGATTACCCCCCAAGGCACTGTTCAGTGAATCTTGATCACTCATGCTTAAACCATTGTAAAAAGTATCGATTTGATGTACTTTGGTAAAACCATGTTGTGGGCATTTTCTTAAAAGATCTTTAAAACGATCCCAAGATTCACTGAACGACTCATCGTACTTTTGTTCAAAATTTATGATCTCATTCCGCAAAGCGGTAGTACGAGAGGGTGGAAAAAAGTAATTGATAAACTTTGTTTCCAAATCCGTCCACGAGAGAATACTCTGTGGCGGTTCCTTAGCAAGCCAATGTCGGGCTTATCCCTCTAAAGATAAGGGAAAAAGTTGTAACCTTATAACCTCTTGTGAAACGCCATTGAACTTGACCGTGTTGGTGAGTTGCAAGAATCTCTTTATGTGGTCGTGTGGATCATCAATGGTTCGTCCCAAGAATGGTTGAGCGGAGACCATCTGGATAAAGCCTGATTTTAGCTCAAAGTTGTTGGCAGCAATTGGAGGTATGACAATTGGATCCGTGTTGCCATCGACATGAGCTTGCAGCAGTTCAATCATCGGGCGATTATCCGGAAGGGGCTCATTGTTGTTGTTATTGTTCATGTTGTTGAAAGGCGGGTTGTTGTTGTTATTATTGTTTGGAGGTGGTACACCAGCCATGTCTAAGTGATCGAGAGGCTCGGGCTCTTATAAGACGTGGATCGAGTGCGCATACACCTGCAAAAGAACGACAAATATATTTTTGGTTTTTATGTTTTTTACTTTTTAGGATTTTTGAAAATTTTATATTTTTTTTTAGTGTTTTTGAAAATTTTTGTGAAAAATCAACGTTCACGGGGAACGGATCCCAAAATCCAAGTTCTCACAAAAAACTTTTGATCTTAACGAGAAGAGCCGGCAGCGGCGCCATTTGATACATGATTTTTGTGTGGGTTCAAAATAATTCTCGGAATCCTCTCGAATTGATCTCAGTTTAAAGTGGAAAGATTTGTTCTTGGTGACAAAAAGTGGATTTGGTTTTCTATTCTATTAAACAGGTAAATCAGTAAAGAAAGACTTAAACTTAAAACAATCAACAATAATAAAAAAAAACAATACTAGAATTAAAACTGGAAAATTCCCTTACTGAAAATGGCCTATTCAGAATATATATGTCTATGCGGAATGTGGCTCTACTCGGAATGTTGCTATTCGGAAAAACAAACAAGCCTATGCGGAAAAAGGGGCTATGTGGAAAAATTGTGCTATTCGGAATAATGTGCTCTATGCTGAATGTTTTACTATGCGGAATAAAATATGGCCTATGCGGAAAAATACCTTACTCGGAATAAAAGCCTCTATTCGGAAAGACTGGCTACTCGGAATGTAATGCTCTATTCGGAAAATCTGAACTATGCAGAAAAAAGTAAGCTATGCGGAAAAGCAGATCTCTATTCGAAAAATAATGCCTATTCGGAATATATGGTCTATTCGGAATATCTGTGATATTCCGAATAAAGAAGAAAAACAACCTCTACTCGGAATAATTGAAATATTCCGAATAGAGGCAACCTCAGAATCCCTATTCGGAATCTGGGAAACTCAGTACTGTAGAAATGCGAAGAACAGGGGACACGGTTTTAAATCCAAATCGACTCCAATACTCAAAAAGGTTTTACCAAATCAAATACAATTCATTTAAATACCATAAATAACAAATCCCACCAATAAAAACATTAAATCAACAACTTTTTAAGATCAAACTAGAATCAAATAAAAACTTAAGAACTTGCAATAGATGATGATGAAGAACAAGATGAATGAAAAGATGGAATTGATAGATTAATGTAAAAGGAACAAGAGTAATGATTAAGATTTACAATATTAAAAGAAAAAGATGAAAATCACCAAACACCCTAATGGTGTTTGTGATGAACCGAACCTAAGGACTGGGAAAAAAAAATGAAAAGCTCTCCCTAAAATGTGAAGGGAGAATCTATTTATACTCCTAGTGGTTGGTTGGTGAGTGGGCTTTCTCCCTTTCTTCTTGTCTTCTCGTCTTTTCAGAAAAGTTGACGTTTTCGATTCTGATTCGGGATTTGTCGTCGATTAAATCCAACTCGTCTTTTAATTTCTTCGTTAAATAGACTTGAGTTTCTTCGACTTATGTAAATCTTCCGTCTTTGGTCCTTTTCTTCGATAAATCTTCGAATAGGCCCAGTGACTTCAAATCTTTTGCATCTCTTGGACAATAGACTTTATCCTGAGTCTTTTTTCCTTGATAAAACCCGTGCAATCCCATGTTTTCTTTAATATTCATCCGGTTAGCTCTGAAATCACAATAAACACAAAAACCACGCATAATTCCAAACAAATGATATTAAACACGTGTTTTGGTCTTGTTTTAGCCAGAATTAAGTGGTAAAAGGATGGGTGTTTACACACCTATCAGAATCCACAAAATTTACAAGGAGGATAAGGCCTGTAGTTACCTACTTGTCTCCTAGAATCATGTTGTCTATCCCTAGAAGGTGTCTGATCTCTCTTAACAGCCATTTGTCTATCATGATCTATGGTCATGTGATGAGTGTTTTTACAAATATTGCAGTAAGGTTTGACTATCCTTTCACCTTTGGGTTCTCCTAGAATAGACTTAGGTTCATGGGAAGTATAGCATTCAGTTGAAGGCTTAATATGTTGTTTCAAGAGTTATACTTCTTTCATTAATGACAACAGGCGTTCTTCAGTTGAGGAATCAACTTTGTTAACAGATTTTGTTGAGACAGGCTTAAAGGCAACTTGCTTAACTGATTGTTTAGCTGGAACAGCGAATACCTTAGCTGGTGGTTTCTCAACTTCTGCTTTGGGTTCAGCCTTAGCTCCTCTAGAAGATCTGCTGGGTTCAACTCCTGAGAGTTTTGGTAAGGGTGGTAAATCAACCATATCTTCAGAGACAGGGACATCAGTCAAGAGGGGATCTGACATATGAATTGTCTTTGTAGATTTGAAAACAATCTCTTCGGGTTTGGTGAGAATTTTCAAGTTATTTTTCTTGGCAGAGATATCCCTTTTAATATCAGCAGGTAGTTCATCATTAAGCAATTCATCTATAGTGAACCTACTGCACAGCCATTTTTCTATACCTTATTTAATTCAGATACTTGATCATTTAAGGCACTATTCTTTAAGGTTAACCTATTAACTTTGTTTTGAAGAGATATCTTTTTAGAATTAACCTGTTTGAGAGTTTCACACTCAGCCTTAGCAGTTAACAGTTCATGTTTAACAGAGTGAAACTTATCTAGCAAGTTCTTTCTTTGTTCCTCAACAAAGTGTAAATCAATAATGGTGTAATCAAGGACATCTTTGCGTTCATCACTTTCAGACATAGATAGAAGCCTGTGTACCTTTTTCATAGTGATGTCAACCCATTGTCCTGATCTTGCATCTCCTTTCCCAACAGCAGGTTCATCCTCAGCTATTGCCATGAAAGCCCTGACTCTCGTAGTATCTTCCTCATCTGAGGTCAGCAGCTCATCATTCCAATCATATGCTTCAGCTACCAACCCTTTCTTTGTCTTTTTATCACCCCCTTTCTTCTTAGACAGAGCTTCAAGCTTCAGATTCATCTGTTCTAACTCAACTTTAAGTGCCTTATACTTGTTCTTGTAATCCTTCTTTTTATTGTCTGAGGATTTGAATTGGTGAGATGAGTTGTTATGTTGTGATTTGAACTTGTAAGGTTTGGTGGAAGATGATGGATAAGAAGGTGAGGATGTCTTTGTGGAAGGACAATCTTTTTAAAAGTGTCCAAGTTTTCCATAGGCAAAGCAAGTTTCTTTTGATTTGTCGGTTTGTTTGCTAGCTGATCCTACTCTCCTTGATCTTTTGTAGAATCTTCTTTGATTAGCTAGCAAGGCTCTTTCATGAAATTCAGCATTAAGGTCTATCAAGAACTCTTGGCTGTTGCGTGTGTCTTCTTCAACATCAGAATCGCTGTCATGAGGGTGTGGGGTAGAAATCAAAGCTTTGGATGTTGCTCCCTGAACTACAAATCTTTCAGTCTCTGATTTGTATATGGTATCAATCAGCCCTTCTTCATAATTGTACTTTCCATATAGCTGAGCTAAGGTGTCATTCTTGATTGAGTTATTGGCTCTCTGAGTCTGATTCATGCTCAGTCATTTTCTTGGAAGGTTGTTGACAAATGTGGCATTTACTTCAGCTTGACCAATGGTGACGTCATTCATAGCAAGGTCATTGAGAAGAATCTTCAGCCTTGTATATGTTTGTTGAACCTTTTCACCTTCAAGTGCCTTTAAAGCATTGAACTGAAGTCTGAGTGCCTGAATCTTGGTTTCTCTTGTTTCAGAGGGTCCTTCATGACCAAGGATAAGGTCTCTCTACATTTGTTTGGCTATAGGACACTGAATCACAGACTTCATGATGTGTTTGGGAAGACAAGATATAATGATGCTCTCGAGACGTTTGTCTTAGTTTGCTAATTTCCTATCAGCTGGAGTCCACTGCTTGAGAGGTTTGAGAAGAGGATTCTCATCAGTAGAGGTAAGCGCCATGGGAACATAAGGTCCATTATCTAGAATTTCTAGAAGAAATGGTTCAAGTCCGTCGAGATACACGAGGAATTGACTCTTCCAACTTGCAAAATCATCTTCATCAAAGACTGGTACATTGGTAACATGAGATCCGCCTCTTGAGTCAAGAATTTGAGGTAAATCATCTTCATTTTGAGGTGGAGGAGTGAGTCTTGGTGATGTTGGTGGAGCATTATTGTTGTTCCCAGAAGACGGTGGTGGTGGTGTATTGCTTGTTTCAGGCATGGTGGATCTTGATTATAAAACTTAGAACGATGTTTATGAAGGTTTTAATATCAAACACCGCTCTGATACCAATTGAAAGTCCCTAAACTATGCTTGAAACAATAAACTTAACTAATCAACACACTTAATTACTTTTCAAACGTAATACTTATTATTGTATAATAAAGAATTACAAGTGTTATGGATAACACCGTTTGATGACAATGTGTTGTGCACACTTTGAACAAACTAAAACCTAACTTATGAACACAGTCGCAGCTATTTGGTTCTATAGTTCTAAGAGTTAATGTGTGAATTCTATCAAAGTATTGAACATTAACACTAGGCTACATAACCTATTTATAGTGGTACGAGGTTGACTCCAAGTACTAGTTGATGGTGACTACACTAGACAGACACTTGTTAGAACTCTATCACAAGATGCTCTTCTATTCTTGGTAGTCTGCCACAATGCTTTAGAGAAACAGAGCTGACACAGTTTCCCTTTTCTTCATAGTCTCGTACACACTAAGGTATGTCCAAAGTGTGTTGAGTGTTATCCATCACAGCTAATGAGTATGTCTTCAAGTAATCTTCGACTTCCTTGACAATGTCTCTGACATGGACTCCTCTGAGGTTGCTCACAGAGACTTAGATCTCTGTGAGTCTTGCGATACTTTCCTGCCTCCTAGGCACATGCAAGTTAATATCTAATATCTTGATTTATGTTTAAATCTATGATACAGGGAATCTAATAAACTTAGAGTCCCAACACTTATATTTTTAAATTTCATAAAATGACACTTTTAGTCCAAAATGTTAATAGTTTCAAAAATGACACTTTTAGTCCCGATACATGCTTAAAATTACATAACAACCTCAAAGTTCTACCAAATAATCTAGAAACTTAAAGAAAAGTTTATGAACAGTCTTATAATCATAATAACAACATTTCTCCATAATTATAGCCTTTGAAATGTGGTTTTGCTTATTATATCATGTAAATTACAAAACTAGGGTTTTAAGACATCTTTAGCTTATCATTTTCATTCTAAATGATCATATGACCTAATTTCTTTTAGATTAGTTTTTTAACATCCTATAAACATTATAACAAGTATAAGAAAGTATTATAACAAGATCAAAGATTAGTTAACATAGATATTACCTAGGTAGCTCCAAAATGGCTCCTTATGGCTTCCTATGAACACTACTTGCTACCAAAGATTCAAGAGCTTCAATGGCTTTATTCTAGACCTGGTTTCTGGTCTTCTAAGAGTCCTATAATGTTTTTAGAAGTGTAAATCAGAATGGGTATGGAGGTTAAGAGAAAACGGGGTATGAACTAAAATGTAAGGTTTAGGTTGCTATTTTTACTAGTTTTAACCCTTAGGCTCCAAGTAAGACTTATAAACGAGTAACATAGATAGCTTAGTGACTAAGGGAAGCTATCAAAGATCTATGCAAGTTTATAGAGCCTAGGAACAAAATATCTTGAACGTATGGTCCATATTAAGTCACAAAACTTATGGATAGGAATGGTGATGTTTCATACACAAGTAGCTTACGCACCTACTTGGAAAATATCTTAAATTATCCCAAAATATCTGGCCTATGTTTGAATTTAGGAGGGAAAGTGTTTAAATAGGTTTTTGGAGGGAAAAACCTAGTCGGGTTCACTTTTTAGGGCTTGTAACTTTGTAACTTTTTAACTTTGTAATTGGTTTAGGAATGTAATTAGTGATGGATTAGGGTGTAATTAGGGTTTAAACATTATAATTAGAAGGTATGGGTCCTTGGTTTGAATTTTAATAAAGGTTTAAAGTGAATTTGGGAAGAACACCTAGGCGGGTTAGGGTTTCTAATGATCTAGGGCTAAATCCTTGTTAAATCTATTATCCTTGATTTAGCTACTGATGTAAACTCAATATATACATCCTACATTGTCCTCAATGTGTTCATGAAGTCCCTACATTAGTTTTAATAAGTTATTCTAAGTAAACATGCCCAAAGGGTGAAAATACCTATTTTGACCTAATTTATAAGCCATGCATTAAAATGTTGTACCTTGTGCTTTAGGTTACTTGTACATTGTCTTAATATATTGTTATAACCTAAAATTAATGATAGGAGTCGTTAGACTTGTCCTAAAAGACTAGGTATTGATTCTAAGTGAAATGCTTAATATAAGGGTTTTTAGGTCACTAAGACTAATGACTTTATACTTTGGGTAATTAGTGTTTATCTCCTCATGTAAAATTATTCTAGATCTTATATATTATGTTTATGACTTAAAATGATTCTACACACTTAGTTTAAGGGTTTGCATAGGCTAATCATATCCTAGGTGCAATTAGGTTAGCTTAAAGTTATATGCTTCAATAACTTGTACATTGTGATTTAGTAATTTGTAACTTAACTTGAGATAAATGTATAATCTTAATATGATATTTAGTTGAGATTTATAATTGGTTGCAAAATATTAGATCTTAATTTAATGTAAAATGGATTTTAGGTGTTAATCTAGGTTACTAGGTCTTATACTTGTAATTAGCTTTAGATTACTTATACTTATTGTTTTATAATCCAATATACTTTCATATGATAGTTTATATCTTGTATTTAGTCCTTGATGACTTATTCATATGTGTTGGGTATTAATATTTTCACAATTCTTGAGTTTATAACTCATTTATAGGGATTCTAGGGTTTCTAAGGGAATTTAGGGCATCATAGTTATATTTGAGATGTTCTTATGATTATGGTACTTATAGAATTATTTTTAGTCCTTAGACGTGATATATACATTGTGTTTACAACATATAGGAACATGTTGAAGTGGCAGTTTAGGTTATGAGAACAAATTCATTTTACCAAGTAAGGCACAAAAACAAAAAATTTTAGCCAAATTTTCATATTCATTCAATCATAACACAGAACATATATGTGAAATTTAGGGATTGTCACAAACAGCATAGGCCATGAGACGGCAACAAATAAAAGAATGGTGCTTATTTTCATATATTGTCAAAAGGAAGAAACGAGGGCCCCACTTAGCGCGAAACACCATTATATAATTACACCTGAACTGAAATCAGTTTATCTCGTTTATATCACATTTGTAAGAACTATGATATATACAATTACATCAAACCAATGTTTCAAAAACCGGTTTTTTAATTGACTCGGTCGAGACAACGAGTCACCGGTTCAACCTGTTGAACTGCCGAGTCGAAACGGTTTTCACATGCAAGCCATACAATAATTTTGGTTACCAAACATCTTTAAAACATGTATGCTCAATCCCGAGCACAAAAAAAACATGAAAAACTCAGATATTAAAAATATAGGTAATGTACTAAGATGCAATTTACAATCAAAGAATACATGTTTTAAACAGTGTATACATTCGCATGAAAATTACCCATGTTTGATATAATAAAACCTAAAGTTAAATTATAGATACATTAAAAGTATATCCTGAACAAGTCAGCTGCTCTAGAGCAGTTGACCACCTGGGTTCCTCCTAGAGCTTGAGGAAGGGGTTTGGTCATGGGTTCATGTTAGCCTCAAAATATTAAGTCAAACAAGAATGTTCGGTCATAGATTTATATTGTAATATTTATTAGAACGTTGTAATAGTTAGTTAAAATAGTCGTGACATTACGGGCTTGATGGCTAGCTTAAAAGGCCTCTTTCAAGGTACTAAGCATTTATTCAAGCCCGGCCCAAAACAAATATAGTCCAATAGAAAGCCCGCATGTGGGTGGACTATATAAGCACCCTCCTAGCATGTTAGGAGGGTAAGAGGTTCTCCATTTTTCTTAATCTAATTTCACCTAGTTAATCATCTCTCTCTACTTTCTCTTTCTAGAAATCTTCTTTCTTTCTTCTTTAATTCAATTAATCAACCATGGAAAAGTGCTAAAATATGGGAACAACATTTGGTATCAATCGCCACGGGGTAGATTAGTGTTTGGTTGTTGTTATTGATTTGATTTGTGTGATTTAATCTAAAATCATCACGAATTAAATTTTTTTTAGTGTTTTTCGGGCTCTAAATCTTGATATAAATCTCCTACATAGTTGTGGTAGGGATTTGGGTTAGTTATTATGGTTAAAATCGCAAGTTTTTTGGGCGTTTGGATTGATTTTAGGATACGGTTCGACGAAAAGTGGTTCGTATTAGATTTAAGTTTGGCAGTAATCTCTTTCGGAAGAGGGTTTATAAAAAATTCCGAAAGTTAAATTTTTTCTCAGAAAGTTGTTCTTTCTCCGAAAGGAAGGTTTTCCTCCGAAAGTGAAAATCCATTTTAGGCGAAAGTTGGTTTCTTTCTAAAGGAAGGTTTTCCTCCGAAAGTGGAAATCCATTTTAGGCGAAAGTTGGTTTCTTCCGAAAGGAAAGTTTTCTCTGAAAGTCACAAGTGTTCCAAAAATTTCAAAGAGTTAAGAAAATATTTTCTCCGAAAGTCACAAGTGTTCCGAAAGTTTCAAAGAGTTCCGAAATTACTTTCTTCTGAAAGTAACAAGGGGTCCGAAAGTTTAGTATTCTTGTTTCTCCGAAACTCAAACTTCCTCCGAATCTTGTTTCTCCGAAACCCAAACTTCCTCCGAAACCCAAACTTCCTCCGAAACATAAATTCTCCGAAACCCAGGCTTTCTCCGAAACCTAAGTATTCTCCGAAACTCAAAAATTTACTCCGAAAGTGAAGATTATTATGAAACTGAAGTTTATTCTAAACTTGATTATTCAAAATTGTCCTTAGAATTTTTGGTTTCTTGTGAATACATTTTTAGGGGATTTTAACATTTTTCTTCGACAACTACAATCACATTACATCTACTTAAGATCCGAAGTCACTTCATCAAACAAAGACACCACCATCATGGAAAAGAGCAATGAGTGTTCAGTTGTGACCACTCTCGAGGTGGAACAATTATAACAACGGACACGCTTATTGAGAGATAAATGCATGGAAAGTTTGAGAATACTTCAGTCATCGTTTGAGAGCCTTTCAAAAGTCCTGCTAGACTTAGGTGAATCCACTGGCACGTTCATAAGAGCATTCACACAAGCCATGGAGAAACTTGTGACACAACTAACCAAAGAAAGACTGTTTGCGAGTGAATTCAAGATCACCTTTACTGAACTCAAGACGACATTTGACAAGACTTTAGATTCAAAATTTCTCATGTCTTCGAGTACACAGTGATGCTTCATGAGACATCATGCAACTGCCCAAACGTTCAAATACCTAATCCCAAGTAACATCAAATCCATTTAAACCTATGTCCACAGAATAATAATTCACGAACAAGAGATAGATAAAAGGTTCAAGGCAAATTGTGGTACAGTATCGGGTCATGTGAATGAAAGCTGCACATCACGGAACATAAAGCATGGTACGCAGGATGATCATAACATACATGGGAAAGAAAGCAGCAACACTGGCACACAACATATCAGTTCTGAGAATGTAATCACCAATACACCTTCCTATGATAATGGCCTGGTCTTCGAATCTAACCCATTGGAAGAGGTACACAATGATGAATATAATGTATTTGCCAATGCTAATACGCATGAGCATTGTGATCAAACTCAAACCCTTATTGACACATGTATGACAGAAAAGGTTGATAGCAATACCATACCTGATCCCTCAGACCCGTGCAATAATGAGTCTGACGATGATCAGAATGCAAATGAGTATGATGATGAGGAGCGTATTGCGCTTGCTAATTTAATTGCCACTTTACAAAAAGATGTCAAAGAAACTAGAAAGAGTCAAAAGCAATTAAAAAAGACAAACGCTACGCTCACTCAAAATTTTGAAGAATGCAAAGCTGCTCTAATTAAATCTAGTGAGACCATTGATAGCTATAGAGCTCAGCTTCTTCAAAAGACCAATGAGATTGAAGGGTACAAAGGGTTTTTAATTAACGTCAAAAAGGACGATTATCAACAGAAATATAACGAAACTCTTAAGCTTCTAGAACAAGAGAAACGTAATCATAACACCTCTTTGAGTACTGAACGTCACAAAACGTATCTTGGTACCACTAAAGTCAATGAGCTAACTCAAGTAAATGGTTTTCTTCAAGAAGAAAAAACTAACCATGCTAATGAAAAGAAAGCAGTGGTTGAAAAGTTGGAAAAGGATTTCAAAACTAAACAAGCGAATGACATCGACAAAATGGTGGAACTTGAAACTCAAATTGATTTTTACAAGAAAATTGTTTACAAAACTAATCAATCAATTCAAACCATGAGAATGTTGGCACCTCGTTCGTTTTCTAAGGATAGACCTAGTTTTGCAAATCCTAAGTACCTTGAGCAAGCTCAATCTGAGAATCAGCACTTATATCTTGATGAGTCCCAATGGACCGATCTTGATTGCCTTGTTGTTAGGCCTGATAGTGAAGAGACAAACGATTTGGAAGAAGAGAGTAGACCAAAAGTTAATAAAGAATTTGTTAAACCATATAATTATGCTTATGAAAATAGTATTTATGGTCTTTTCAATCCGCAAACACAGAAGTCTCGTGAGCAAATATTTTTCGAATGTGGACAAATAAGAATTAAATGGAGACAAGTTTTTGCTACTAAGAAAACTAATGTTTCAAAATTTATTGAGTACTTGCCATATAAAGCTTTTGTAAGCAAGAGTAAGCAAGCACTTAGTATTCTCAAGAGTAACACTGAAAATTTCAAAAAAGTTGTTGATGATGACTGGAAAAAACATGAACTTTTGAAAAGGAAACAAAGAAATTCCTCACGATATAACTGTGCTTGTGAAAAGTAATTTGATTCTGCTTCCGGAAAGAACGCAAAAACATATTTTGGAGTTTGAAACATTAATTAAGCAAGAAATGTTTGATGATTTGAAATATGTGGAATCTCTTGAACAAGAAGTGAACGACCATCAACCTGAAAGAGACGAGTTTTCTACAGCATACGATCTACTCTTACACGAATGTCTCTCCAAAGATATTTTTTGTGTTGCTCTTACATCTTGTGCAGATATAGATGAATATTCTGACGTGGCATGCAAATATCTTGATCAATTCAAAGAGTGTGAACGCCTTGAAACTGAGATTTCGAAACACAAAGATAATGTTGATCAAAAGGCTTTTGTGTTAATTCAACACCGATGTGATTTTCTTCAAAAACATTGTCATTCTCTTAAACTTGCTTTGCAAGCCAAAGTCGGAAAAGGACCAAATGATAATAACTTGCAAGGAAAACTTTCAGCATCGTGTCGAGAAATGAACGAAATGAGTATGGAAATTACAGACTTGAAAGCTCAGTTGCAAGAAAAGGACATAGCGATAGAAGAGTTGAAAAAACTCTCTGCCAAAATGGGTGGGAAAACTGTGGAACCTAAAGTTGTGAAACCTGTTGTTCGACAACCAAATGCCTACAAGGATCCAAAGCCATCTATCTTAGGAAAACCGACTCCTTTCTCCCATTCTTCTCATGTAAAATCTAGGTTACCCCCTAAGAGTGATGTGCAACCAAGTGTTCCAAAACAATCCATATGACCCTATGTTCCTCCATTTAGAAAGCACACTATTGCTAAACCAAACCATGTGAATGCACCTAGCACTTCTAGGACTCCTCCAAAACGTGTAACATTCGCGTCCACAAAGGAATCTGTAGGTTCAAATGACCTACTTCATACCCACAACCTAGAGGATGCTAAGCAAAAAGGGAAGATTCAAAAAGATAAACCCGTGTATTCAAAACCTAGTTCACTAAATCTCGCTAGAGTTCCACACACTCCTAATGGTAGTCAACCAAAACCTAGGATCCCTCACCAGCAATCTAGGAATTGGAAAACATCCACGAATAGTCGTGTTTCGAACACTACGCCTGAACGATTTAGAAAACCAAGGAATACAAGTACTTTCATAAATCCCAAATTCCCTGTATGTCCCACTTGCAAAAAGGGCATTCACAATGAAAATCATGACCATTGAATTCTGCAATACCTCTATGAGGTCATATCTCGTTCCTTTGAATGGAGATCGAATACAAAATCCCATAAGACAACAAGGAGATACAAACCCGCCGCAAAGAAAAGCAATAACAACACATCTGAAACGTGGATTAAAAAATGACATAGTTTCTCTCCAAAGAAGACTTCCGTTGTGCAAGAGAAAACTACTCATAAATCTAGTCTTCAGTGGAAACTAACGGGTAGGATCTTCAAGGAAGTTGGTCTTAAGTGGATTCCCATAGAGAAGAGTGTTGAAACCTGCTCCAGCACTAATGCGGGTGTTCAGAATGTAGACAATGAATTTGTTACTCCTAACACTAGTATTTCTTCAAGCTCTTCTTCTGTCGTTGCAGGTACAACAGCGGATTCTGAACCCAATTCTCCTTCTTCAAAGGGTTCCAATTCTGTATATTCGATATTACCTTCTTCTGTTGTACAAAAATCTATTTTGGATTATTTTCAAAAAACTTGAGAAATAAAAAAAATACAATAAAGTGCAAATATTAATGAAAAAGTAAAATACAAAATTAAAAAAAATCAAAATACCAAAAATATTCTTCTCGACATGTCTTTCAGTATCAATAATATGGACGTACCAAGAAATATCGCTCAATAACGACACGGGTGTGTACATAAAGCTCGAATGAAAGTTGTAAATATTTTTCAAAACATGTCATTTCTATTTTTAATAAAGAAAAATGTCTATTTTGGATAATTTTTCCTACAACGGGGGAGTGTACGCTTTAGTGACCTTACCCTCAGCAAATAAAGAGAAAACTTCTTACACTTGAGTGGATTTGTCAAGACATTCAAAGTCTATGAACTCAAGTTTATGCTTTAGAAAAACTTTTTCGCCAAAAAGAAATAGAGTTTTTCAAAAAGCGTTGAACACAATTTTTTCAAGAATTTCTTAATGATTATTCAATATCTTTCAAAAATTATGTGTTCAACAACTCCTATCCTCAAAAAGTGAAATGTGGATTACATCCTCAAAATGAAAATTCAATTGGATCAATTTTTAAGGGCGGGCGTTCCAAATTCATGCTAAGTTTGACACATTTTTCTCCCGAAAAGTTTCAAGATTATTTTTCAAAATATATTTTAATCAGATTTGGTATCTCTAATATCAAACGATTTTATATATTAGAGATAGGGGAGAAATGTGATTAAAATGTGATCTAAAGACTCAAGCACTCGTGGTTACGATCAAATACCCACGACATCTTTAATTCACGACGTTATTGGTGTCAAAAGGGTGGTTAGGTTTAAGTCTTATGATCCAACCAGAACCGGAGGGATCTTCCCAGGGACAATCCAATAGATTATTATAAGTCCTTAGGAAAGATGGAGTAGAATGTGAACGTAGTTGAATGCTGACTAAGTACTGATGCTAGCACTAGAACAATCACAACAAGGTGCTAGTGATGATGTCTTGGTAAGCATTGAAGGGGTTGAAGAATGAAAAAGAAATGTACGGATAAAGGGTGAAAAGAAAGAATCCCTTCATACAACTTAGGCAGAAACCAGGTCAACACATCATGAAGACAACGCATCATGGACCCAGTGATGTAATGCACAAACCCCTCCCCGGCTGACTCGGGCTTCTCTCAAAAGAAGTTTGTTTTATTGTCACAGAGATCAACACGACTTCTATTGACTCTCTCACTCTGAGATAGTTGATATTGAATAGGTGGCATCTGCTCCAGCCTCCGACCACTAAAAGTGCACAAATCGAGTCTAGAGCCAAGAGATGAATCAAATCTCGTTAGGACACACGGATGAAGATCAAGAGAATCCTACGCTATATCCTTGTGATATTGCTAGAACACTCAGAGTGATACTACCTAGTTTTCGCAATGAAGAGTGGAAATCCTTCCAGTGTTAAAATCAAACAGCACTGCGGTAGGTCATGTGTAAGATTCTTTATGAATTGAACATATGTAAAACTAAAAAGCAATAGTGGTTTGTTTCTTTATCCATTCAAACTCGTTTCAGGTTTCTACGCAATATCTCTATGGTCTTGCCTGAACATTCAGAGTGATTAATATTCACAGTGATGAATGGAAATCCTTCTAGCGTCAACATCAAACAGCGCTATGGTAGGTAACTTGCGAGATTCTTATGAATCAAGCTTGTGTCAACTGGAAAGCAAAAATGGTAAGATTCTTAATGAATCAAACTTGTTCCAGGAATTTGAATTGACGACTTAATCAAGCGGATATTTATCCAGTTGATTCACTCTTTATGTTCGCAGTCTTGCTTTGAGACGGCCGAGTAAAGAGAACGGCTAGTACCGCCGCGAAACCCTGTCAAGGAGATTCTTAATTGAATCTACCTAATCACAGGTATGATATTTAATATCGTGTAACGGTCTTCACCGACCGGAGGTAAAACGCTACCGATTTAGAATGAGTGTCAAAGCCATTTAGTCTGTGTCTATGTTTGTCTCAAGAAGGTGACATTACGGTGTACTCAGCAAAGTCAAAGATTCAAAACTACATACTCACGCCCAAAGACATTCAACAATCAAGAAAGCTAAAGACTTCCGAAACTCTGATGATCAAAATATTCCTTAACAATTAATGTAGAGGAATGACCTCTATTCAAAGGAGATTGTTAGCAAGCTTTCAAGATGATGCAAAGTATGAACATGTGGATAAAGACACAAGATCGCAAGATGGCAAAGACAAGTCAAGAATAATTTGAAGATCTCAAGATAAAAGACAAAGTCGAAAGACAATGACAAAGTCGAAAGACAATGACAAAGGCTCAAAGATCACAGCATGAAGGAACAAGATTACTATTACACATTCAAGATTCATTTATGACGAAATTCGTAATCTTCATTGAATTCAAATATCGAAGAGGAATGACCTCACATTGGGGGAGATTGTTAGCCTCAAAATATTAAGTCAAACAAGAATGTTCGGTCATATATTTATATTGTAATATTTATTAGAACGTTGTAATAGTTAGTTAAAATAGTCGTGACATTACGGGCTTGATGGCTAGCTTAAAAGGCCTCTTTCAAGGTATTAAGCATTTATTAAAGCCCGACCCAAAACAAATATATTCCAATAGAAAGCCCGCATGTGGGTGGACTATATAAGCACCCTCCTAGCATGTTAGGAGGGTAAGAGGTTCTCATTTTTTCTTAATCTAATTTCACCTAGTTAATCATCTCTCTCTACTTTCTCTCTCTAGAAATCTTCTTTCTTTCTTCTTAATTCAATTAATCAACCATGGTGAAGTGATAAAATATGGGAACAATAGTTTGAGTCTTGCAGGAGACAAAAATCCATGGTTTTCCTCCTTAGTGCGAAGCCGTGAGTTCTAAGGGTTTCCCTTAGTGGTTCGGGTCCCAGGGCCTGCCCGATATGGATGGTATAACTCAGGGGTCAGATTTCAGTGAGATTGAGATGTCGTTCTTAAAAAAAGTATATCCTAAACAAATAAAGTTGTGCATAGCACCGACAATCTCATCCACCCACACAACTTTTTTTTTTGAAAAACATCCACCAATACAACTTAAGTGAACATTGAAACTAACCATAGTTAAAATATATCACTAGGTACAAATCGCACTCTTTTCAAGTATATGGTATCGGAAAGAGTAACATATACTCAGTTAATCAATCACAACCATCCATTTTTATCATGTAGTAAAAATCTCATTTTTTTAAAAATTAAATATCTCACAAACTGTTTATCGTTACGTAAAACAAAACATATCATCGCGACGAGAATTAAATCATCTATCTATCGAGGGGCACATGTATATACTTTCGATGAACTTTTTTTCGACTTTTTTTCTTAAGTCACGTCTGAGAGAATCATATATGATTCGTCACGAAACATATATGATTTTCAGAAAATCATATATGATTCATATCACGAATCATATATGATTTTCTGAAAATGATATATGATTCGTGACGAATCATATATGATTCTCTCAGACGTGACTTAAGAAAAAAAAGTTGGAAAAAAAATTCGTCGAAAGTATATACATGTGCCCCTCGATAGAAAGATGATTTAATTCTCGTTATAATGGTGTAGTTTTTTCGTTTGACGATTTACCGTTTATGAGATATTTAATTTTTAAAAAAGTGATGGGAAGTGGGTTTTTTATAAAATAGGTGATTATGATTGGTTGAATAGGTATATGCTAATTTAAGGGTTTACATAGATCTTAACTCCTATAGTATCATCTTCCCCGTTTTCTCATATTCACCATTCACGTCACCGTGTTCTGCAAAAAAAGAAAATTGTCAAAAATAAAGACCGGTTCTGGTAGAGTGGTTCGACCCGGGTTGGATGAAACCCGTCGGTTTGATCCAGGTGTTAAATACTCAAAAAAACCGGCTTCCAATGACCCGTAATGTCATCGATCCAACCGGATTCTTAAACATTGCATCAAACTATTATGCATCATTAGAGCATGGGGAATCCATAAGCCATGGCTTGGTGTCATGGCTCAAAAAGTGTTGTCACGTCAGCTTTTTTCCCATGGCACCAGATTTTCCCACGACACCGGATTTCACTGGTATCCCTGAGCGGTGGGAAAACTGGTGCCGTGGGGAAAAAAAAAATTTAAGTAAATAATAATAAACATTTTAAAATTAAAATAAAATTCATTAAAATTAAAAAAACATTACATAAAAAAACATAAAAAACATAAAATTTAAAAAACATGAAACTAAAAGACATAAAACTAAAAAAACATTATTATTCGAGCGTCGGATTCGTGCCTAGTCACGTGGTTGATACGTTGCCCGGATTCGTGCCTTTTGAGACTCGACAATTGCGGCGTCGACCGGATGCATCCCACTTGTGTCAATTTGTAGCACCTTTAAGTCTTCCGCAATCTTTTGAGCTTGGATCAACCGTCTTCGGTCCTCGCTCTCGGAAGCAAGCACGGACAATTTGGCTTCACGGTCTAACTTGTATTGCTCCGCCATAAATTCCGTGTAAGCGACCGGGTTAGAACCGGTGCTAGCGGTCGAGTTGGAACTTGTGCGTTGACTTTTGTTAATTCGGTGCATACCCGGTGGTCGAGGCAAAGCATCGTCTCCAAAGTGTTTCGGTTCTTCGTCGGTGGCCATTAGACGACTTCTTCGTTCAACAGTAGAGTCGGGATTTTTCCACTTGTGTTTGTTTTTCAAAAAGTTCCAAGCATCCCGATGCTTAAACTCCCCCCCAACGACTTGCTCATACAACCGCTACACCCTCGACATCCAATTCTCATCACTCTCCCCACTATGAACCGCGGTTTCGTTAACCAAATCATTAAACTTCTTAATCGCTTGGTTCATGGGAGTCCACTTGCCCGTTATCATGTTTTTTGTACGCTCCTTATAACCCCTCTTTTTCCCGACCGCGTTGTACTCATTGCACACTTTATACCAAAAAGAAGCCTTTTTTTGATCCGCTCCGACTTTGGGATCCTCGGACACTTGGATGTAAGTCTCGGCCAAAAGCTCTTCCTCGGCTTGAGTCCAAAACGCACGTATTTGTTTGGTTCTTCTTCGGTGATCTTTTCCTTTATTTTTCTTGGCCACCGACTTCTTTCGTGACTTCTTCGACGTAGGGGTCGGAACAACTTCTTGATCGGATGAGGAGTCGGGGACTTCTTCGACGTGGTGTGATGCGTGCTCGGAAGGTGGATGCTAAGTGGTGTGATGGGTTTGTTGTTGTTGCATTTGTTGCGCCTTAAATTGTTGAAACAACAACAAATCTTCGGAGCTAGCAAATTGAGACGCAGAGTATTGAGGTTGGTATTGGGGAACGTATCTTGGATTCGAAGACGAACCCGGAATTTGGTTGGTTGGGTCGTTGATCATACCGAAAACCCATTGAGGTGTTTGGTTGGGGTTGGAATTAGGATTCATTTTTTTTTTAAGAAATGGAAGATAGAAGAGTATAAGAAAGTGTGTGTGAAGTTTGGTGATGAAAGGGGGTTTTTATAGATTTTTTAAAAGGGTAAAAATGGAGTTTGTGGGGTTTTTTTTGAAAATTGTCCCCCCAACGGTATTATAGCCGTTGTATTAAAAAATAATAAAATATTTACTCCACTGCGAGAGCTGGTGGCTACGACGCAGGGACCATGACGTAGACCCACGGAGCCTTGCGCCGTTGATTTTTTCTGCGTCGTGGCCATGGCGTCACGCCATAACGATGGATTCCCCCAGCTCTTTGGCTTATTCCGATAGAGTTAATGAAAAATCACATGCAAACTTAATTAGTTATTTCAATCCAGGGACGTAAACACACTTAAATATAGTCGGGTGAAAGAAAATTTTTAAATTGTAATACCATAAACATATCTTGAGCATGAGTGCATTTAACATATTTTGGAAAAATCGATGTTTTTCTAAACAATTAACATTACGTCGAAAAAATTCATAAGGTTCTCGTGTACCCGCATAAACCGTGGTTCTTCCCTGCTTCTTTTTTTCTTTTTTCTTTTTGAACAATCGTATTACTCCCTCCGTCCCATAATTATATTCCATTGATAAAAAAACACGTAATTTAATTAAAACATAACTTTTTCAACTTTATCTTTCTTACTTTTTACACAATGACAAGTTTATCTTTAACGAATTAATTTATAACTTTTATATTTTTGTAATAATACTTCCAGGTGAAGGTTTTATGGTAAACTTCAGCTATATTCCTTACCTATTTTTGAAAGTAGATTATTAATTTGAAACGTCCCAAAATAGTAACAAACATAGACTATAATTTTATGATGGATGAAATATCTTTTCGGTTCTTTGTGAACTAAAAGTTACTACTCGCTATCTTATTTAAAAGTCAAAACTTATTAAAAACACAAAAAGTGAAGTATAATATATTAGTAATATCTAACCAAAGAATCCATTGAAGGTCACTAGTCCCTCCGTCCCAAATTTGTTATTTTTGGATTTCCTAAAATTGTATTTCTTTTCGAAATATAAATGTAAGTAATGTAACAACTTTAATATATTGCAATTAATGGTATTCAAAGTTACAAATTATATACAAAGTTTTAATTAATTGCATAAGAGTAAGAGTGTTATTTCGCAAAAAAAGTAAGAGAAAGAATGTAATGACAGTGGTGTTTTCTTAAATTGTGTGTTTTTATTGATGGAATAGTTACATAGGAGTATGTGGTACTTATAACTAGGGTTGAGCATCAGTCCGCGACCAGACCGGACTGAGGACCGAAATGGTCTGAAACCCCGGACGGAGACCGGACCGAAATTATCCGGTCCGGTTTGGTTCGGTTCTAGGTCCGGTCCAATTAAGGATAATTAACGCAATTTTAGTAAAACCTAACCGGATCGAGACCGAATTGATCCAAAACCCCAAACTGAAATTGTTCGGTCCGATCCGAGTCAGTTTTGAGTCTGCCGTGCTCAGCCCTACTTTTAACCAAAACGAAAAGAAAGAATTTCAAAACCTATCTCTTCATCGTAATTTGTAAGTGTTGTAAAACCCTCAATCTAACTCCCTTAAAAAACAAATTGCACATTCTCTTTTATTAAATGCAAAAAAAATTAAGAGGTACTACTACATCTACATGTTGTACCTCATTTTAATGCACAAACTAAAACATTTTTTAAGGAATACAACTTTACAAGACAAATGTACAACATGGTAGAATTAAATATAAAAGTGTATTTAATACTCTTAATAAAACACCCAATTACATAAATATTACGTCAATATCCTTGTTGAATTTAAATATTACGTCAATATCCTTTCCATTTTTCTAATTACATTAATGTCCTTTCCAAAAGTTAAAATTTACATATATATCCGAAAATCAATATTGTCATAATTATATCATTTTTAAAATCTGAAAATATTAATTATCTTTAATTTAATATTTACTTGACTAATTTACCCTTCTTACCTAACCATCATAATAGACTATTTCAATTTCCAGAAACTTATTTTTATCTAACCTCTTCATTTTCCTCCATAGTCTCATCATTTTCTAGCAACTAATCTGAGATCTTGATTCTCTTGTTAAAAATTGTAAGTTCACAATATCTTGTTGATTTGTATTTAATTATTAAATATCTTGTAGGTTTATATTGAATAATATTTTGGTAATTTGGTGTTTAGTTTATTTCATTTCATTCATACATACTCGTATATTTGAGTTTGATTTATTTCATTTCATAAGAAAACTTTGTTTATCTAAGATATGCATGTCTTTTTCATTGAGCTCCATATATGGTGGGTTATTTTTCATCCTCAGGTTTCTTTTAGTTTGATAAGATACTCTTGATGGTTTATGTTTAATTTATAATCAATGTTTTTTAATAGTGATTAGACGCTTGGTTAAAGATGAATAATATTGTCGACACTAGTATGAGTGACTCCTCACGACGAGGACGAGATGACATAGTTGAATCACCAATACTTGAGTAAGTTTCTAAGTTTTTTTGGGTATAATAATGCTTGGTTTCATTTTCAGCTAACTAGTTGTTTATACTTGAGTAAGTTTCTAAGTTTTTTTTGGTATAATAATGCTTGGTTTCATTTTCAGCTAACTAGTTGTTTGTACATGGTCAGGCAAGTAGCACTCAGCTACAAGCTCAATTTAAAATATGGAGGGTTATTTCGACTAGCAAGAAACTCGAGTAAGATGATATACTGTTTTGCCAAAAGAAAGTGTATCTACATAAACACGTGCTCATACAACTTGAGTCAACTGATTGAAGAAGTGAATAAACATTATCAATCACATAGCGATGATGTTTTACCAATACTTTTTGTTGACAAAAATGCAAAAGAACAAACTTTTATTCAACTCGAAACTAGTGAGGATTTCAAGTTGATGCTTAACATGTATGAGCAAGAAAAAGAAATCACAATATATGTGTCGAAAAATATTCATATACCAAAGAGGTTTCATGATGAAATTGCTATCGTACCTGATGGTGAAAATTGTTTGGACTCAGATTGTCCGAGTAAAAATAGTTACCACAGCCTTCATAGTAGTGATGATGAATATGACTTGAAATATTCTGATGAAGTTCACTCAGATATACAGGATAGTGCAACTATAGAAGTGCATAAAAGATTTTCTAACGTGATTGCATTTAGACGAGCATTGAACCATTATGCAGTCATAAATGAATTTGAGTATAAAATTGAGAAAAGTGATTTCACACGATTGACAGCATGTTGTGAAGATACTAAGTGTGAGTGGAGGATTCATGCGTCGACCATGGATGATAACATCACTTTTCAAGTAAGTATAAAAATTATACTTTCTGACATGCTTATTTTGCAAACTCAAATTTTGTCTTTATTTTACTAATGTACAAGTCAAGAAATTTGTGGAAACGCATTCGTGTACTCGAAGTAACAAGTGTGGTAATAAGCGCGCTACTCAAGGATGGATAGCTAATGTGATCAGTGATAAAATAAAGACTGATGGGGATATATCTACTACTGAAATCATGAAGTGGCTCATAACAACTTACAATGTTGATGTACCATACATGAGAGCTTACAGAGGTAAAGAACAAGTGTACACGGATATGTATGGAAAGTGGGAAGATAGTTTTATGTGGATGGATGTTTTCAGGCAAGAACTACTAACTAGAAACAAAGGGAGCATTATTGAAATTGCATTTGAGACAAAGGGTGACAAAAAATATTTCCAACAGTTTTTTATATGTTTAGAAGCGTGTGCTAAGGGATTTATTGCTGGTTGTCGGCCTTATATAAGTCTTGACGCGTGCCATTTGAAAGGGAAGTTTAATGGTGTGCTAGCTGCTGCTGTAAGTATTGATGGTAATAATAGTATATTTCCAGTAGCATATGGTGTGCTTGAATCAGAAAATACAAATTCCTGGGAATGGTTTCTGGAGTCGCTAAAAAAGGAAATTAAGACACCTAATGGTCTTGTTATATCGTCCTACATGCAAAAAGGGTTAGGTGCTGCCATCACAAAAGTTTACCCTGATGTAGAGCATCGAGAATGCATGAGGCACATGTATAGCAATTTTAAGAAACAATATCGTGGTGACTTTTTCAAGACTAACATATGGGGTGCTGCAAACACCTATTCTATCACTAAACATAACCGGTTACTTGAGGAAATCTCTAAAGTAAGTAAAGAGGCGATCGTGTATCTTAATGAGCATCATAATAAGATATGGAGTAGAAGCAAGTTTGGCACGATATCCAAATGCGACTATATTACAAACAATATATCAGAAAGTTTTAATTCTTGGGTTGGTGATGCCCGCTCCCGACCGGTGCTTGATCTCCTTGATTCCATTAGAGAAAGGCTTATGGTACGGTTGAGAGATAAAAGACAGGTTGTAAAGAAATGGAAGGGAACTTTAGTTCCAGCTGCTATGAAATATTTGAGACACATATCTAAGGCAAGTTATCTGATTCATGTTCATTCTATATTTAATCTTGCTGAAACATATTATAGTTTGTTTCTTACTTATTATTTTTTCATGTAGAACCTGGGTGAATATCATGTTAGTAGAAGTAGTGACAATCGTGCTGAGGTAAAGTATAAAGGATACCGATGGGAGGTCTTGCTTGATGAGAGAACATGTAGTTGTCAGGCTTGGCAAGTTAAAGGTCTTCCGTGTGTACACGCTGCGGCCTTTATTGCTTTTATAAGAGATGCTAATTGGGACAATTATGTTGACCCTTACTTCACAATTGGTAAGTTTAAAGAAGCCTACGCTTTAGAGATTTCTCCAATTCCTGATAAAGACCAGTGGACACCTATAGACACAGGTGAGAAGATCTACCCCCTATAACCAAACGCCCTGTCGGACGGCCAAAAAAGAATAGAACTGTGCCCTATGATGAGACAAAGAAACAACGCAAATGTAGACGATGTGGTGGACTTGGGCACCTTCAAAAAACATGCAAAAGATCTCCTCCATCTGATGCAAGTACTTCTCAGGCATCTGAACCTTGTCAACCACCCCCACGTAAAAGGTAAAATAGTTCTTGGTCATCTACTATATAGATTTTTGAAACAAGCTTAAATTTTTTGTGAGTGCTACTGATTTATTTTGATATTTCAGGGGACGAGTGAAGAATGCAAAAGTTGGTGAAAGTAACAAGTCGATGCCAAAGTAAACGATTTAGATGAAGGAGCTGTTATATTTTCTCCTAGTCACTAGTTTAAGAGCTTATCTTAAAGGACTTGTATTAGTAGTTTGTGTACTGAGATTTTCTTTTGAGTTATGTGTTTTTCGAATGATTTATCATGGATTAATTCTTGAGATTTCAATGCATTTTCTTTTTGTTCCTAAATTTTACATCTTTTTTAATCTTAATACTTCAATGACTGTTATGAACTTGCAATATTTAGTTAAGGGTAAAATGGTCATTTATCTTTATAAATATGAAGAAAATAATAATCTTATAATTTGAAATTAATTAAATTACATTTAACTTGAACTTTGGATATATATGAGAATATAATAGTTTGAAAAGGATATAAACGTAATTGGAAAAGTGAGAAGGATATTGATGTAATATTTAATTTCGACAAGGATATAGATGTAATTGCCCCCAAATGGAAATATTGAAAGCATCTATACTAGATTAATGCAAACTATAATATACATATATTTCTCAAAAAAATTATAACATTACAAAAATTTTCATGCATGCAACAATTGAAAAGTGTAATTGAAAAATAGTTTATTACATTTAGTTTTTTTTCCTTTAATCATTTATATAACTTTACTTGAACTTTCATATATATATATATATATATATATATATATATATATATATATATATATATATATATATATATATATATATATATATATATATATATATATATATATATATATATATATATATATATATATATATATATATACTAGCATAGACCCGCGCAATGCGGCGGCGAGTACTCATAATTATTTTTTAGACTAACAAATATTAATATCTTATCATTAAGTTTGTATTTTTGAAATTGTAAAAAATCTAAAATAAAACTCTAAATTTAAAAAAAATTACTATAGTTAATAAATATATAGCAAAATAGATATTGAATTAAAGAGGATAAAATTTTAGAAAATATGGTGAAATTAGATTATAAAGATAACAAATAAATAAAAAGATTTTTCAGTTTAAAATAAAAAATGTTATTTAAGTAGGTTGTTATAAAAGTTTGTTACAAAAGGTTGTTACAAAGGGTTATATTATATAATGTTGATAAAAATATCACAACTTGCTTTATTTAGTAGGAAAAAAAGTCTGAATTTTCAGCCTTGCTATATTAAGAAGGTCCCAAATGCTTTATATAGTAGTATAGATATATATATATATATATATATATATATATATATATATATATATATATATATATATATATATATATATATATATATATATTTGTGTTCGTGTGGTGACCAATTTTAAAATAAAAACAATAAGAACCAATCTATTTATAACAAGTGACACTTATATAATAAAAACAGAAAAACTAAATTGTATATGTTTAAGGGTATTTAAGGTATTTAAACACTACTTATATCCACCATTAAAGCAAAATCTGATCTTGTACATTTCAAAACGCCTAGTTTCGTATAACCACCAACATCATATTTATCTTTTTTATATCACTAACGTGTCATCATCAATCTTCAATATTAATTATTGTTTGTGTTGTTTTTATTAAATAGTGAACCACAAAGCCACATGGTTACTTTTCTGTGTCACGACTTCTAGTTTAGAAGTTGTGTAATTTTTCTTATATGTATTACTAGTACTTAGTGCTTTTTTACAATGTTTTAAAAATCGGTTCAACCGGTTGAATCGGGAACCGGGATGATGACCGGTCTGTTGCGAGCTGGGTTTTCACTCAAACTCGAACCGGATTGAACCGCCGGGTTTACGCCGACTCGGTTCGAACCGCCGACCGGAAACCGGCCGGTTAACACATTAAAACAAAAAGAAAGTAGAATCATAGATCATTTGATGTAATTAGACAACATCCGTGTGAATTGAACCATACGTTTTTCTAATCTGTGAATCTGTGATGATGACCCATCTATGATATACGAAATTGGAGTTCCATCTATGTGCACCTTTTGTTTTGTGATTCCATGTTTTGTCAAACAAAAAAAAAGATTTGATCGAGGGGATGAGAATAATATTTTTCTTTAATGTTTCTTTTGAGATGATGACTGATGAGAGATGAGGGCATATGAAGGATGAGTAAAAGTCAAAGTATGAGTATGAGTGCACCTGGTGGGACTTGGGACAATGTGATACTTTATAGTTTTGTGTAATTCTTTTTTATTTTTTATGTACAAGTAAAAAGCTTGTTGGATACTCCTCAATGAAAAATTTAAAAATTACAAAAATTGTCGGTATTTTCTTCATTCTATGTAAAACCGGTTTGACCCGGTTTGACCCGGGTTGACCCGGGTTGACCCGGACCGGTGACCTAACCGGGTCGATCTAAAAACCGGGTTTTAAAACATGTGGTTTTTTTAAACAAAATTAGTGTTTTTTAGTTGATCGCATATCTTTTATCGAATATGTGTTATTAGTGTCTTTTTTAGTTGTAAGTGTATTTTTTTGACTCAATTTTGATTTTTTTTAGTTGGTTTTGTATTTTTTGGATACGTGCCACTTGGGTTATTTTAGTTGATTATGTATATTTTCGGATATGTACCACTTAGATTTTTTGTTGGTTATGATTTTTTCGGATATGTATCACTTGAGTTTTTTTATTTGATTGTGTATTTTTTACAAGTACGTATCACTTGGGTATTTTTTAGTTGCTTGTGTATTTGTTCGGATATGTATCACTTGTGTATTTTTTTAGTTGATTGTCTATTGTTTAAAGTACGTATCACTAGAAGGTTTTTTAGTTAGTTGTTTATTTTTTCGGATATGTATCACTTGAGTTTTTTTGTTGTTTGTGTATTTTTAAGATTCGTATCACTTGTGTCTTTTTAGTTGGTTTTGTAATTTTTTGAATATGTATCACGTGGATTTTCTTTAGTTGGTTGTGTATTTTTTAGACACGTATCATTTGTGTCTTTTTAATTGATTGTGTATTTTTTTTTCGCAAAAATGTATCACTAGAATAATTTTTTAATTATTTTTTACTTTTTCAAAATAGGCGTATAAAATTTCAAATCCAGATTAAGTTAAGTTGGTAAATTAAATTTACTTTTTTTATTGACAAATTTACGTGTGTCACGTAGTATACAAACATAAGTGACATAGTTGACGTTGAAGTATGAAAAAAAATGATTTCATAATATTTTACATAATAGAAAACTAAATTTTATGTCACACTATACAAATAAAAAAATGTGTTGCCATTTACGTATCACAACGTGAGAAACAATGGTTGCCGTTTCAAATTGATTTGACATGTCTTGTATCAAATCTCCTTAATGTATTATTTATTTACCAAGTTGCCATTACTAGTTAATTATTTAATTTGATCTAATTATCACTCATAATGATTAATCCAACAGTCTAAATAAGTTTTTATTGTTTTTATTTTAAGAGTGGTTTCTACAATAACGCTACTATATATATATATATATATATATATATATATATATATATATATATATATATATATATATATATATATATATATACTAGTGGCAAAACCCGTCCGATGGACGGGTAGACTTCGAATTTTCGTTTAACTTTTTTTATTTGGTAAGTATTTATTTGCAAATTTATTTTTTAGTATAGTTTTCTTTGAAAATATAGTAATCGTATTTATTTTTTTGTTGAGCTTAATATTGGTGTTTAAAAGTTCATATTTTTATATATAGATTTGATAGTAGTAGCGATATTAGCTAAATCGTTTGCTTTTAAGACGACCTTATAGCATCCAAGAAGTAAGTTAAGTGACGGTTAATAAGTTATGAATATATAAAGATATTAATAGAGCGAATAAAGAATAAGTTGTATAATCGTCACCAAATTTTTCTATAACACTCGGAAAAAAAATATTCTATAATACTATAAATGATACGAATCATATATAATTTTCTAAGAAATAAAAAATTTCGTCAAAAATATATAAATGTGCCTCTCGATAGAAAGATGATGTAATTCTCGTTGTAATGATATATTTTTTGTCACTTGACAATTTACCGTTTATGAAATATTTAGTTTTTAAGCAAAATATGAAAAATTGATTTGAATGAATATAATTATTTGATGTAGTGAATGCTAAAAAAAGTCTACATCAATCTTACGCATTGAATAATATAAGAAGGTTTAATGACCATGAAATTATATGTGCCAATATGCATAAATTAGGAAAGGTGACTAAATTTTTGACCAAAACAAAAAATATGTAAATTTCTCAATGATGAAATCAAGTATTTACGGACTATGTGCTTTCAGTGCTTCCGTAGTTACGAAGTGTTACATCTATGAAGTTAAAGGTTACACGTGCTGGCAATGATATCATCCATAGTTTGGTATTATGATATTATCTACATCATTTGATAGCGTGGTATATAGAGTTACGTGGTTAAGACATCGTATAAAATAAACAATGTAATTTCACTTTCACAACTTCTTTCCTATCCTATACACACATTTCTTTTTAGTTTTTATTAATAATAACATAAAACTCACTAATTCCGTATAAATTCTTATTCTATACAAACCACCATCTGGATTAGTTTCCAGTAGGATCCGAACACCGTTGGATTAGTTTCCAGCAGGATCTGAACACCGCAGGATCCAAATCACTTCGATCCCTGTTCCTCCACGATCCCCTGAACTCACGAGATCTACCATCGGCATCTCCGTTCTCCACCACAATCTTCAGTTGTTCAGCAAGGAGGTGGTGTATTTTCTTGTTGCTACCAACTACAGTTTATAAATAACAGTCACGGGAACTTCTATGTCTTTTTTTCACTGAATCCTTAGCAATACATGTTTACAAAAGAAAGATGGTTTCTATTTATTGAGTTTTAAGCTGAAACAGGCACCTTGGGCCTAGATGATCCGTATATTGGAAAGCATTAAGACATTCCAAAGTTTATATTATTTTTCAGAATCGGGACCGACTCATAATGGCATAAGCTAACTGATATCTAACGACATAACGATCTGAAACTCGAAATGTCTTTTATGTTGAGCAAGTTGGAAAAAAGAAAAAAAAAATATAAACTTATATCACAGCAAACGGCTCTTATTAAGAACCAAATATGTAGGGAATGAAAATATACCCACTGTGTATACTGAAATGTCAATGCGATCAGTTCGCAACACCTCACCCAAGTTGGGCTTAGAATAATCAAGAAATAGTAGTCAGAAGGAAGATGTGTCTTTTTAGAATTTGACTTGAAGAGGATCGCCCTGAATACAAAACAAAAGGATCAAACTATGCATAAAATGTATCAATATAAACCTTACAATATTGCAAAAGATAATATATAAGATAAACGACAAAAAAAATTGTGGTACAAAGCCAATAATGCTTCTTGATTGTATTGAAGACTTACAAAGCGAAATCTCATAATGACTCTTTTTTTAACTCCGTCTTCTTGTGTAATGTCTGAAGCAACACCTGAAAAGTATGCATCTTCGCAACTTCTTTTAACACTCAGATGCGACCGTGTGGAAGTACTGGAATTGCCTGCAAAAGTGAACGTATGCATATGATCACCAACTGCAAAATCCGTAATGGAATAAGGATTTATATGGATAAAGCTACATTTATAAATAACATGTTTAAAAAGCAATGTGCAAAGGCTCTTAGCAGAGCGGAAACTGACCCAGTGGCAAGATAACATTCTATAGCAGAATTCAAATGGTTGGTGTTTACACAGAGGCTGCAACAGTTTTATTGTATATTGTTGGTCATACGTGTTAGAAAAATTAGAGGTGCAAATTGTAGTCAATACAGGTTATCCTATAGGACAAACACTTATACATTCACAAATTTCTATTCTAGCATACCTTGATAGTTCATACTAAATGGCACAAAGCGGCTTTCATTATGAACTCCATATCGTTGCATAATATTTGAAGTAACACCTGAAGAGCACCCACCAGTGTCTAACTCATCAAGGGCCTAGTACGCTCATAATCATATAGACATTATCAAAATAAGCTCAAGTCTTATGTTTTACATTATTGTCATTGAAGTTTTATGCAAGTTTATGAACGGTTATATATCTTGCTGACCTCTATATTATCTTAAATTTTATAAAATTTTCTTAAGTTTATAAGCAGCCTCTTGGAACTCTATGACATTAGGTGTGGATGGGCGTATATGGGGTAAACATGACTAAAGTTTTAAGCATTTATCAAACTGACCAGTCACATATTTCGAAAATTTTGATTCATTACAGATTTAGCTTAGAGAGAATATTACCTCGTTTGATCGCCCTCGTATCAGCTTTAGTTGTAGAAACCATAACCACCTCCCTCGACTTGGTAATACTTTTTTTCTTTTTATTGTTGGTCTACGAATAAATCTCTTATTTACACTGAGAATGTAAACGGAAAAAACATACCTGCCACATCTATGTTTTTTATATTCAACTAATATAGCATAAATTGAAACCTAAAATTGTTTCTATTCTTTGAGTTTGTTTGGCCAACGCCTTAAAAACTTCTTCCCTTAAACATTGTATTTAAATGGCTTTTCCCGAATACATGTTACAGGCCTAATTTCCTGAACAACGATTAACAACCCGAGCCTTTTTCAAGACTGCTATGATGCATACATGTAAGATAAAATTCAATTCACATATATACACATGATTACTTTGAGAATGATAGGATGAGATCAATAAGTAACTGGTTAAGATGATTCCATGGATTGTAAATGGCAACTTTTAATATCTTTGTAGTATTATAGCAAACCTATCATACTAAAATGACCCTAAAAAGAATTAAGTAGGTTGGTATATGTTTATACTTTTAAAAACCCATATGATGACTCACTATTAACAAGTTCCTACTTCTCAGATGTCAACTCGCCAAATGAACCACGATGCCCATAGAAAAGCCTAAATAGACCAATTCTGGATACTGCATCTTAAGCATTAGGTATACAACTTATTAGTATACTCCAATCAGATATACCGGAACCAAGTTGAGAATGTAATATGTGTGTGCTAACGCCTGGTGGTCGAGTAGATCAATCTTTCCTTCAGAAATCAAAAAACACTTGAGGCACTTATAATGGTCTCCTTCGTGTACTGGAACCTAAACTTGTTTCTTATAATCTATAGGCAACAAAATTAGAGATTCTAGTCGAACGTGAGATGAGCTATCTCTTTCTGTGTTGAACACAAAGATCTGCAGCCTGTTGTGTGCGATTATAAATAAAACATTTAACCAAAACAGACAATTTCAAGAGGTAAAAATAACTTAATATGGTAAAAAGTAATGTGATTATATAAATTCAATATAATCATAAAACTCATCACAGTGTTGGTCGATAACTGAATATGACACTATACACACTTACATTTCGTAGAGCCTCGCGTGCTGCTTTCCGCTCAAGTTCGCTCTTCCTTTTCTGCTTCAGAAAGAGCTACCAAGTCTGCATCACAAAGTGCCTCTTATGCAGCCCTTACTTCTGCTTGAAGTTGAGTTTTTTTCTATATTAGAGCATTATCTAAAGTTCAGTGATATCCTAAATACCATAATATTAGACATTTAATTAGTATTTTTTTTATGAATTTGTTTCACTTACATTGCCATTTTCACACCAATCCGGCATTTCTGTTCTCTTTATTGTGCTCATCTCGAAGTTAAGGCAATCAACTCGGCAGTCGACACTGTCCAAATCACGATTGTCAGCTGTTGCTGTTGGGATTGCACCCTAGCTCCGTCCACGATTAGGGCGTACTTCAATTTCTCACATGCTTTCCCGATTCTCATACGCAACATGTGTGAAATAATTTAAAAGTTATTTGAGGGGCTGTTTTTTTTTTCTTATTCTCGTCCATAAATATGTAACAATGGTCCTGGAGAAAGGGTAACATGGGTTCAAGCATTTTAAAGTGGTCATTCAGCAATAACGTGATCAAGATTTCAAGGTATATTGACATGATGAATAATGATGTAATAACATGATTATTTTAGTTTAATTGAGAAACACTAAAAATGGATTTTGCTTTAGACACTGATGGGCTCAGTAGCATCGTTTAGCCACGCCATGTCAAATTCATTCAGGTATGGTGCCAATATATCTCTACATTTGGTGTGATAGCTGTTCACCCAAATAATTTCTTCTGGCAGCAGAAGGCTTACATCTATAACCTTTTTTTGATATGGTGCCTATAAAACTAACGACAAACATAATCTAAAGTACCTGAATTGCCAATTGTTTAGTCGGACAAAAGGAATCTCCGGAGTAGCAGAAAAACTTCGGATCAATACGACTCAACATACCAAGTGGTCTTTGGCAACAAAATCACGGGCAATGTAACAGACTGTATCTTTCTAGGCCTCTCATAATTCATTGCCACGTATAAACCCTTCAATAACTTGTCCAAAAATATCCAAGACTTCAAATCTTACTGCAGATCTATATGGTGTATCTCCAGATGTCACCTAAACAAATACAAAACCAAGTCACGTATTTACGAAATATATGGCATTCTAAGACTTGAAGTATAACACCAAACCAAAATAAACATACACGGCTAGAAAATTATACATACATCTTCTTCATGATCAGCTCCATATCCACTGTAACCCTCAACAGTCAATAAGGCCAATGCTCTCTGTTATGCAGAAAAATGAAACCCATAAACTTTGGTTCATTTATATAAACAATACGACGTTTAGTTATCAATCCTACACATGTAAATCTATTTATAAACATCAATTATAATGTTGTCATCACAGACACCTCAACCAAATACATAATGAATGATATAATGAACAAAAAAATAATATACAAACCTGAATGCGAGAAATATCACATTTTACCCAATCCGATACAAATATTTCATCTTTTTCTATTGCTATTTCTACATAGAATGTTAAAGCAAGTCCAAAAATGTTAACACTTACATAAATTGAGTATGAAACCTGCATTAACACTTACTTAACATAGACGTGTTTCCAATTAATTTTTTCTATATAACTGCATTACCTTAAAAACATAGATTGAAAAAAAAGATATAATCTAAAAGATTGCAAAAGACTGCAAAGAAACCAACATATACAATCTAAAATATAACATCGTTCATTATTAAGGTTATGAGAAAAGAGGAGTACCTTTTAGATGTTTTAGGAGGTATATCAGATCCATGCATAGCGATTATCAGATCAAGAATCATAATCAAAACCTAAAATAACCACCTACTATAACTAAATTTTCTTAAAGCCCATGATTTTTTAAGCCCATGCTGACGTGGATTAGTGTCCTGATAGATGACGTGGCAAATCCCTCCTCTTATATATAATGTAAAGATATATATATATATTTATATATTACATATAATGTTAAAAGTAATAATATCCTTGATTGAAATTACGTTTTTAGATGAAAACTATTGAATCAGAAATTATAATAAAAAATACGAATTATAACACTGAATAATTTAGTCACAGGATACTCGCCACCGCATCGCGCGGGTACCCTGCTAGTTAACAGTAAAGCAAAATTACAAAAGAGTTATGATAACTTAAATATAACAGCCCACATAAATCTACTAAATTACAAAGGCCCATGTATTTGAATAAAAGATCTAAAGGGCCCAACTTTTCAAAAAAAATTGTCCTCCTCTTCCTTTCATCTTGTTTCAGACGTTCAATGGCTGAACATGCTTATGAACCTTACAATTCATCACTGCTGACTCTGATAAGAACACGAGAACATGGAAAATCTATGTGTGGCACGTGCCACAGGTGGCCAAGGCATAGCTCTCCCCCTGAGTTTAATGGAGTATAAAAGCAGACACCTTCACTCCCTATAGTGACGCTTCAGAGCAATCACTCTATTGGATTTCATTTGAAGTTTCTTGACGCAGCTCTGCCAAAAACGAATGCTGTTTTGTTTGGAGTAGGTAACAAAATCGTGTCATTGAGAAGCATAGAGATCATATCTGAAATTGTTGATCCGTCCATTGCATTTTCTTGTAGACAGAAGTGCCACATGAACGATCCTCCAGAATTATTCCAACACTCGGCAAAATAATCACTAATGCTTAGGCTTGAGTTTTCACGGCTTTTAATTTGTCATCCAAGTATCAAAATCTAAATATTGCTTATTGAAATTATCATACTTTGCCTTGCGCAGAGGCAAACTCGGTTCCTCCACGGCCCACGCAACCATCACCTAACTCGTAGCCATAGCAAAACTCAGGAGTCCAAGTAGTAGAAATATCACCATCGGTAAGTTGCCCTTCTGGTGTCAAAATCCACATGGGTAAAGCAGTATACAGAAGTACTCCATAATATAGTTAAGATTGACCCTCTGAATTATCTGATACAAACAGATATTGAAAGTTTTGCCTAATTAGATTCCCACAAGACCAATATGGTTTACCTCGTCGCTGAAACATTAATTATTGAGATACTCCGTTAACGGGTTCCCAACTCAAAACAAAAACTCCCGAATAAGGAATTGTATTGCCCAGCCAAGAAGTCAGGTCCAGTTTGTCCCCATTACACTTATATAAAACATCAGCATTGTTGAACATCTCAGGTACGCCGATTTGAACAGCTCTGTGTATGCCGTCGGATTTCATTTTGTGATTGATGGAAACATGTCGCAACAATACTCCGGCGAGAAAAAGCCTGGCATATAATCTTACACACTCCTCCACCCTTCAACATCAGCTCTTTCGGACACTGATGATTCGTGAAGGCAGCCTGTTTTCGCACAATCAAGTATAAAGAGACCTAACCCACCCGTAGCCTCCAGAGTCATTTGGAAATTATAGCCTTTAGCGAGGCTGACATAATAATACTTCAGGACAAAAAAATGAGCTGAAAGTGGGATTACTGATCCTCCGTTGCACCATAATTCACCGGAGCCAAAATCACCTGTTTTGCACGACCCATGACCTGACTGATTATGTGCAACTGGTCCTACCCTGTAAGGTGCCTGACCAGTCCTTCGGAGCATGCAACGACCACAAATCACCCGCTTTGAGCTCAAGACCAGTTATATAGAGGTTAGGGTCACCTGATATTCCAGGACAAGCAGTGAAGTCGAGTCATTGACAACACTAATACTAGTCCCTGAAGCTCCTGCAAATGAAAAAGAAAACTGCAGTGAGAACAAAATATTACAGTAGTGTGTTTGTGCAACAGAATACTAATAAACACTTATTTACCAACCCAGAAGATGAACAAGTACAAGAAACTAAAGCCCGTCTTTTTTTTTTTTGGGTATTGGCAGTTACAAATTTAATATTCAAAACTAGCTAGGTATCATCGATTTGAAATAGTGATCCAACATTCCAACATCATTTAAACGACCATTGGGGTTAACCAGGTCACTATACCAGTCTTTGAAAAGTTTGGATATTAAGTGGAACAAATAATAAATCAAGAAGTCAGACCCAATTAGTACACTTACAGTCCTCGTCTTGAAATAGATCTATATGCTCACTATTCCAAGTCAATGACTAGTCTTTCTTTGTTTTAATACGTATTATCTATCTCTTCTCTCTTTTACTTTTCATTTTTTTTAGATATTCTTTATTGAGTTTATGAAAGAATGTTCCCGTTCAAACTGTCAAACTCACTACACCTCAAATATTTATGCTTATAAACTTATTCTATCATTTAAAACGTGTCACACCAGAAGTACAGTATAGAAAAAAACGATATAAACATAAATTCCAGCAGCCATATGCTACCACAATTAGGCATCTATCAGCAAAATATAATGATATGTATACATCACTGAACAATCACCTTAAAACATTGCAACCACTTATTTAGTCATTCCTTGGCTTGAGGTATAGGTCGACCCAATCAAAATAATAAGCAGGGCATCACTCATTGTTTGAATAACTCGAGCAGCTTTTAGGAAATCACTAGTGTGAGAAATTATTGGATCAGCAAAGAAAGTTATATAGCCTACAAGATTAAATGCCAAAACAGAAGAAGTGAATTAGCAGACAAGAATTCACATGTACAATCTCTATTATCAAGATTATCTTATTAGCTATATTACATGGCTTAACGTACCCATTGATTATATAAGCATGTCCAATCATGAGTGAGCAAAATTTGCTTGATATGGTTATGACTTCAGTAAGATATTTATTTATGTGTAATATACGAACCTTAAAACAGCAAACACAGACGATGGGGACACACACTTAGTAAGAGAGTAAAAGCCTTTTATGATAACAAAGAATGGGTTAACATCACTGCTGTGAACAGCAGTCATCATCCCTGCCGCAAAGCAGTAAATAACTTTTATATTTACATTTAGCACCTTTAAATATGAAATTATCATCAAGAGCATACCTGATTGATTCGAATGATTCAATAAGCTATCCTTGTTCTGAAACAAATGAAACGCAAGAGTAAGTCATATGCTTCTTTCATCAAATAACCGTTTTAGGAACTATTAACATCATCAAGTTTCAAGTTACCATGACTAATTTAAAATCACGCAAACAACTAATTAGATGCAGTTTCTGAATCTGATTCAAGTTTCCACCAAGCACGACTTCCATCCACTACATCTGCATCGTCTTCCCCATACACTAAACCACTTACACCATTACGATCGTCATCCTCAGAACACGAACCATACAACTTTCTCTCCCTTTCATAATTATACGTCCACTCCAACCTTTTCAAAATGTCACGATCTTTCCACCTCCCCACAACAGAAACCGCTTCCTTCTTAGCCTTTCCCATAATAACCTCCTGCCAAGAACAACTTACGTTCATCAAAAATTAAGAGCATTAACATCTGGTAAAATGCTGTGGTAAGCAAAAACAAGTAGTTAATCTTCATTTATCAAAGATACTGACCTTGGAAGTTACAACGGTATTTATTATGCTGATGCGGTGTCCGAATCTGACTCAAGTTTCCACCAAGCACGACTTTCATCCATTTTACTTTTAACACCGTCCCCATAAACTAAATTACTTATATCCGAATCATCATCCTCAGAACACGAACCATACAACTTCCTCTCCCTTTCATAATTATAGGTCCACTCCAACCTTTTCAGAATGTCACGATCTTTCCACCGACCCACAACCGATACCGCTTCCTTTTTAGCCTTTCCCATAATAACCTCCTGCCAAGAATACGAAGCATCAGAAACCCTCTTAAGAGCCCCCTCATCACAATCACCAACAACCACTGTTTTCAAGCATCTTAATTTCGCTTCTTTCAAAACCTCCACAAAATCCGAATCATCTGAAACAAGTATCAAACAGTCCATTTGTCGCTTATCCATCATATCCACTATATGGTTTTTTAATGCCACGTCAGCAGCCTGCGGTTTATTTGAAACAGTACTAACCCAATATCCCGCCCGTTTCAACTCATCTCCCAATCCATACCCAACTTTTGGAGTCAAAATATCTCTTGCAGCGTTACTATACTTTTCCATTTTCATCGAATATTTTCCTACCAATTTCACCCTTTGACTACCTCTAGCCGACTCAATCTGACTCACTCGTTTAGCATGTTCACGCTCATGAATCTGCTTAAAATGATTAATAAGCTTCTCATTATTATAAAACTTCCTCCCACAAACCCGACATATATAAGGATCAACCGGTTTAACAACACCCTTATTTTCCAACTGATCCAGCTTTTTCCTATCTCTCCTATGTTCCTTAATCTTAGGAGGAACATAATCAAACGAACGCTGATTAGCGTATGCTATCTTAAACCTAACATTCCCAAATGACTCGGCAGCTTTTCTAAGCCTAATAGCAGCGTCAAACGGTGACACTGATTTCGGAGGCTTGTTGTCTAAGTCCCAAAAGACAGCCACTATGTTTCGGCCCGTGTTCAAATGACAATGTCTAATAATTCTATAAAGTGTTGGTAGTGTCAAGGAATGTCTTCGTCTATCGTTAACACATAATTTGATGAAACCAAACATTGTAAACCTGCAAAACATAAGAAACCATGTTTATAGGGCGTATGTTTAAGCTTATATGTGCTCTTATGAGCTTAATTCAATTCAGTTTATATTTCATAAGCCTTGGATTTTTTGGCTCATTTTGAGACTTGGCTTGTATAAGCTTGTTATGATATAATAAGCTTATGAAAGATAAGCCCACAAGTCTCAAAAATAAGCCAAAAAATCGGGGCTTACGAAATATAAACCTAAATCAAAAACTTATAAGCCCACTTGTAAGCTTAAAGAAACGTCTGCTTAGCTTATTGAGATATGGAGAAGCCGAAAAAGCACACATTTTCAGCTTATGAACTGCTTATCACAGTGAGCTTAATTGGCTTTTCCATGTCCTAATAAGCTGATAAGCTCATAAAATAAGCTAATTCAAACACCCATTAAGTGGACGTCTGTTTAAGCTTATATGTGCTCTTATGAGCTTGGTTAAATTCGGTTTATATATCATAAGCCTTGAATTTTTGGCTCATTTAGAGACCTGTCTTATGTAAGCTTGTTATGATATAATAAGCTTATGGAAGATAAGCCCACAAGTCTCAAAAATATGCCCAAAAATCAGGGCTTACGAAATATAAACCTGAATGAAATAAGCTCATGAGCCCACTTGTAAGCTTAAACAAACATCCACTTAACGGGTGTTTGAACTAGCTTATTTCATGAGCTTATGAGCTTATTGAGATTGGAAGACACGATAAAGCTCACATTTTCCATCTTATAAAGAGCTTATCACCTTGAGCCTGTGGCTCAAGTCCATAACCCATTGATAATAAGCTGAAAAAAGTGAGCTTGGTCGGGTTTTCCGAGTCTTAATAAGCTGATAAGCTCATGAAATAAGCTAATTCAAACGTCCAATTAACGGGTGTTTGAATTAGCTTATTTCATGAGCTTATGAGCTTATTGAGATTTGGAAAAGCCGATAAAGCTCACATTTTTCAGCTTATAAACTGCTTATCACCTTGAGCCTGTGGCTCAAGTCCATAATCTATTAATAACCTTAAGCTGAAAAAATTGAGCTTAATTGGGTTTTCCAAGTCTCAATAAGCCGATAAGCTCATAAAATAGGCTAATCCAAACACCCCAAGCACCGTGTAAAAGTGAGCTTAATTGGGTATTCCAAATCTCGATAAGCTTATAAGCTCATGAAATAAGCTAATTCAAGCACCCCATTAGTGTTTTACATAAAGAAATGAACACAAGCAATGATCAAAAAGCAAAAGTGAGTATGGCATTTTAACAAACAGGTTGTGGGCATATAACTAATAAACAGATATCCAAACACACCGTTTTGTTTAAATTAATAAATAAATGAATATTATTTGAAATGATACCTGTTAAGAAGAATGCTAGTGCCAATTATATGATGATTTAATTTTACTATAAAACAGGAATCCAAACACTCCCTTTGTTCTTGACTGCAATTATAATGCTGAGATGAGATAGTTAGATGGGCTTAATTTACTTGTAACAGGCTCATAGCATAAACCAAACTTAAAGCCCAATAGCATAAAGCCCATTAAAAAACAAGTACCTCATTTTTCATGAACAAACCATCAGCCCAATAGCATAAAGCCCATATAAACAAACCATGCGTTAGGTAGTGAGTTAGGTGTTGTTTGATAAAAAACATTTAGCGTTGAACGAATCAAAACAGCTTAACGATTCTAAGATGCTGAATGAATTTGATTCTGAGTGAAAATGATTGTTTGATAATTGTTCTGAATGAACAATCTAAATTGGCTGAAATTATCAGTTTAACCTTCTGTCTAATTTTGTACTCAAAAAACATAAATTTTCATAAAAAAATTATTAACTTGAATAAAAATATAGTGCGAGGTTCTTTTCAGAAACAAATAAAAGTACAGAACTGCGATAACCACCTTTTACTCTTAATAATGCATATGTATTTTCATCGGTATGTTAAAATTAAACGTTTACTAATTGTTTTATTAGTTATAGATACAAGTATAATGAACGATACGAAGAGTGCATATGTGTTTTAATACTATTCACTGAGAAGGTAGTTATGATACATACGAAAGAAAATACATGTGCATGGTCCTAAACTACATGTAGCTAGTGACCTAAATGATGAAAATACATGTGCATTATTAAGTAAAAAAATAGTTCTCGCAGTTCTGTACATTTATTTGGTTCTGAAAAGAACCTCACCCTAAAAACATAATATTAAACATTAATGTTATGAACATTCACAAACGTTTTCCATGCCTATAGAGATTCATGGCAGCAAATTTAAACTAACTACGTACAAATCGACCACATTGCTTTGATTCTGGTTTATTTCTAATGCAAATCAACCTACATTATTAGCTACTTACCTACTATACAGAGAACACCAGTCAAAATCTTGTCTTAAAAAACTCTTCCAAGTTTTCTTATATTTTTATGTTCAAAAAAAAAAAGTTTTCTTATATTTAAGTAACCAACATTGTTTAATATTATGTCTACATGCCGGGATCCATCTATTTCATGTTGTATGTTATATCTTTGTTTAAAAAGGGATAAACTATCAAACTTCTAACCAAATGAACATGTATATCACAATTATCATATAACATATTTTCTGATAAACGCAACATAACAATTATCATTTTAATTAATTTTTTCATGCTTCTCATTCTACCTTTATCAAGGAACAAATACTATTTTTTATCACATATCATCAATTTTGTAACAACATCAGAATGAAGCTTGCGTATAATAACTATACGTAAAACTTGAAAAAATATAAATTAATAGGGGTTTACCTGCAACAACTTTTATGATATTGAATCAAAGAATAGAGGCGACTATAGAGGATGGATGAATGGTGCGTATGAAAAAAAGGTATTTAAGAGAACTTGTAGGACACTTAATCACAAACCATTATATGGGAGGTGGCCCACTCAAAACTTATTTGGGTTATTTAGTACCATTTTTTTTTCTACCAAACTATAGGGCCTTTGATCGATTCAAATTTAAGTGTTGAGTTGTTTAGTTAAGTGGCTATCAAACACACCCTTAATCATGGTGAGATAAAAAAACTCACAGTGAGCATATAACTTAACACCCTTCTTATATCACCCAAATTATGGGACACCTTCTGGCCCGCACTTAAAGGGTGTTTGCGATTCCTTATTTAAAACAGATTATTCATTTTGAAAATTAATAATCAGATAATCATTATTTTGAAAACTCTATTTTGAAAAATAGTGTTTGGATTTGATTATCCAGTTTGAAATCGCAATAATCAGATAATCAGTTTTTGAGTGTTTGGCAAATTTGATTATTTGATAATAAACTCCATTTTAAAAACTTACTTTTCCAAAACTTCATTTTGAAAATGAAATAAGTAGCTCCCCACTAACTTTTTCAAAACTCCATTTTGGAAGCTTCTAAACGCAAATAATCATTTATCTCCATTTATTATCCAAACACTCATTTTACCTTATCTTCATTTTCAAAAATGAAATAAGGAGATAATTTGGTTGCAAACGCAATCCCAAACACCCACTTAGATGGTATTTGGGTTTCCGTTTTGACACAAATTATTTGATTATCACGGTTTGAAAACGTAAATAAGTCATTTGGAGTGTTTGGCAATGATAGTTGTAAAAGTGCTTTTTTCCGTTTGCATACCTCAAAACGTCGTTTTGTTGCAGCAGGAAGGGAGCATCAGTTTGTCCAACGCATATATCTTGATTACAAAATTACTATATTTCCCTATTTTGTTTCTTTTTTTCATACTTTGTTTTCTATGCATGAGAAAAGTATACATGTCTAATTTAGTCAATTTTATTATTAAACTATAAAATAATTTCATTACCAAAAACATATTTCTTTATAATATACCATAATTATATTCAAACACTATATTTTAAAACCACGTTTTTTAAAAGTTGATTATCTAATTATCCAATTTCAAAACAGATAATTTATTTTAAATAAGCAATCCTAAACACCCCTTTAATAAAACATATGAAAAAGGGTCACATAGCTTGACTGATGAATTTGACGCAATGCCTTATTACATAATGGGAGGTTTGGCATGGTGTGATAAAATCGCGTCATAGGGCTATAAGCTTACAGCGCGCCCTATAGCTAAGGTTTCAAAAGTTCTAATCTATTATATCTAATAAAACACAGTTTTGTACAACTCTCTAAAGCAGCTATTGTATAATTCTTAAAACATTCATTTAATTAATTTTTTCTTAATATAACTTTTAATATAGTGATGCCATGTGTAACTTTTAATTAGTCAATTTTAAAAATGGAAAACAATAACAACCTTTTGACTAAAGAGCAATAAGTTAATTCTAAAAATGAAAAACAATAACAATCTTTTGACTAATTTGAAATTAAATGTAATCGTGGTTTCTTATAGTGCGCTAAATTATATATTTAATTTACGTGTATTACATGCATTTCCTTATATGAATGAAAATTCGAGTTTAGTCAAGTACATCAAACGAGTGCTCTATGACCATATTTTAGGGGTGTTTGTCTTTGGGTTATGAACTAACTTATTTATTATTTTATTTTGAAAATAAGTTAATTGAAAATAAGTGTCTAGTAAAAATAAAAAAAAATCACTTATTTGCGTTTTTGGAGGCTCAATATGAAGTTTTGCAAAAGTAGTTTGATGCTTATTTTTCAAAATAGAGTTTTTAGTAAAACATTAATTAATTGGAAGATTAAAAAATAGCCTCAAATCTTATTAACTCATCTTTTTTTATCAAATAACAAATCCAAACACTATTTAAACTTCGTTTTGTTACAGTAGATTATCAAATTAATTATTTTCAAAATAAATAACTTATTTTAAATAAGCAATCCCAAACATTTTTTAGACAAACTTTATATTAATGCTAACAAATTACACTTTTGTCCTATCTTCTCACAAATTTTTTCAATATAATATTTGGGCCTACGATTGCGACGCTCATTCTAACATCCTTTGTTTCATTTTGAATTGGGATTTCAAAATTCATGATGGTGTTGTGCAAGACTTCGACAAAATTTGTAACTAAAAGAGCATACGGGCACGCCTTTGTATAAATAGACGAAGAAGTCTTGAAGAGATATTGTGAAAAACTTGAATAGTATACATTGAATTTCTTTTAATGAAGGTACATCTTTAGCAATTCATAGAAGAGATTGTTGTTTTTATCGATGAGTGTTTTCTCAAGCACAAACGTTGTTTATTAGTTTGTGTGTTAAATCTAATAAAAAAATATCTTAAGAATGTGAATTAAACCTAAATTACCCAAATATTTTGTATACATTCACTATTATTTAGACAACAATATTACTCAATATCAATGGAGCATATGCCACAGAAGAACTAATACAAATAGACAATATGCGAAAGAAAGCGTAATAGAGGCAAAGGGGCAAACGCACAAACATAATAATAGCATAAAACACGCGGCTGAGATAAGGTGAAAGGTAATGTTGTTTTAAACGTGGCATCGAGTGGCACGCCATCTTTATTAATGACTGGTGGAAGAACTCCAAACTCACGATTCAAAATTCTAATTAACGTTGATAAAGTGTCTACATGTTTCATTAATCCTCAAATTGATATTGTTGCATTTGTGTGAATACAAACTGATTATATGGGATGAAACACCAATGACTTACAAACACTACTTGGTGCATTAGATAGATCATTAAAGGACATCCTGCGTTAGTCAAAGCATGATATGACGGACACTCCGTTCGGCAGCATGACTCTGGTTTTTGGTGGCAATTTTTGGCCCGTTATTCCAAAAATATCTCGACAAAAAATATTCTAGGCGCCTCTTTAAAATAGTCTTACTTGTGGGACCATTGTAAAGTGTTGTGGTTAACAAAATACACGTGTCTCTTTTGGTTATCGTCGTAAAGATGTCAATGTGATAAAAGACTTTGCTGAATGGATTTGGAGGCTTGGAGATGGTAAGCTTGGAGACGCAAATGGCGGTGATGTTAGTATTGCCATACTTGATGAAATGCTCATTAAAAATTCAAATGACCAGTAGGCTCAATCATAGCCTTCATTTCCCCGTATATGTTAGAAAACCTCGAAGGCAACAAATATTTCACAGAAAAAGTCATTCTTGCCCCTACGAATGAGGTCGTTGACACTATAAACGAGAATATGTTGTCGGTTATTCCTGGCGATAAAGTCACATACTAAAGTTGTGATAGTGTTTGGAAGTCAAATAATGTGCAAGTATAAACAATATCTATATTCTCGACAAAGTTCACTAATGGTATGAAATTCTCCAGCATACCCAACCATGAACTTAAATTGAAAATTGGTATTTTGATCATATTTTTATGAAACATTGATCAATCAAATGGTTTGTGCAACGAAACACAACTTCATGTAGATTGGTTGATGAAAAGTGTCACTCGTGCCACTATAATCAACGAGATCTATTTTGGTAAACAAGGGCTTATCGCAAGGATGAAAATATCACCTTCTCATAAACACTTTTCGATGAAGATAGTAAGGAAGTAGTGTCAGTCTCTTTTCTGATGACAATTAACAAAACTCAAAGACAATCTCTCGGGCAAGTCGGTTTGTATTTGTCATCAACAATTTATACACACCACCAACTATATGTAGCCATCTTCAATGCTAAAGGAAAAAAAATTCAAGATGGTTATTCATGATGAAAACGAAATTCTCACAAATACACCACCAACGCGGTGATATATAAAGAAGTGCTACACAATTTATGTCAGATTTACATACGTCGCATTCATAGAATAAATGATTCGCGTTTTTTTTTTTGTTTTTTGTGCTTTGTCAATAATGTTTCATATAACGTATGTTTGAATATTATAAGTTGTATATTTTACGTTTCCGTATTCATATGTGGTTCTTTTTAACTAATAGCTTCATAATATACAGTGTAATTTACTAATATTTTCAACGTTTTCTTTAAGATACCCGTGAGTTTCACGGGTCTTTTAGCTAGTAGTCTAATATACTATACATTGTTGTATCAAATACAATATTAAAAAACTTAATCTCATCAAACTGGGTACTAAAGAACATTGTTATATAAGATAAACCCACTAAGAATTTGTAGTTTTGCTTTTGTGATATCTTTAGTAAATAGAGTATTCATGCAAAAATTAATACTTCGTATCATGTTAATATAATTGATGAGGGAAAGAGTATGTATATGCTATTTTGTCTCAAAAAGCCTAAGGGGTCGTTTGTTTCAAGATATTAAAATTCTGGAATTCTAAATTCTAGTATTTTAAAATTCCTCAGAATTTAAAAATCTAGAATTTAAAATGCCTAACACTGTTTGGTTGGCAGAATTTATAATTTTTTGAAATCTTGATTTTAGGTTTAACCAATTAACGAATAAATATTTTTTTTATATATTTTCTATTTAAAAGATTAAAATTCGAATTTTCACATTTTATATAAATTTTTAAAAAATTATATAAATTTTATAAAAAATATATAATAATTTTATTTAAAATTTATAAATATATATATAAATATTATAAGAATTTATATAAATTTTATAAAAGCATTATATATATTTTTATAATTCTTATACAAAATTTATAAAAAGTTTATATAAATTTTATAAAAATATATATATAAACCTTATAAAAAGTTTATATATTATAAAAAAAAATTATAAATTTTATTAAAAAAATTATATAAAAATTATAAAAGAATTCATTAAGTTTTATAAAAATTTAATAAAGTTTTAAAATTTTTTATATAAATTTTATACAAATCTTATAAAAAATTTATATAAACTTTATATAAGTTTTATAAAAAAATTCATTAAAATTTTTAAAAAAATCATTTAAATTTATAAAAAAATATATATATTTTATAAAAAATTCATTAATTTTATAAAAAAAGTATTTAAATTTTTTAAGAAATTTCAATAAATTTTATATAAATTATATATATATTTCATAAAAAAATTCTATATAAATATTTACTTAAATTTATATAAATTTTATAAATTTATATGAATTTTTAAAATTTTATACTTTTTTATTTAAACATAAAAACCGAAATAATAACGACAAGAAAAAAAGTTTATGAAAAATCATTTTCAAGTAAATTAAAATTCCTCACTTTTTGGAGGAATTCTAATATCCCTCATTTTGGGAATTCAAGGAAATTTAAATTCCTTCTTTGGTTATACCAAACACAATATTTGGGGGATATTAAAATGTAAAGATTTTGAATATCCCCAAATATCCTTGAATATCCCCGAACCAAACGACACCTAAAAACAATGTTTGTCGGTTAGATTTGAGCCGGTCGACCAACAAACTAGTTGGTATTAAATCAATTCAGTTTGAAACCGTTTTTTTTATATTTTACTCGGTTTTTAACCATTTTAGTTTACTTTTAACTGGTTAAGTTCGAATTTAACTGATTTTTAAACCACTTCAAGATATTTTATAAAACCGGTTAAAAATGGATTTCTATAAAATTGGTTTCGGGTTTTTCTCATGAAAGATTAATTTTATATATCACTTTATTTAAAAGAAAGAATTTCAAGAATAGTCCCTATCGTTTGCACTGAATATCAACTTTCGTCCCTATCTCAAAATAACTGCATCAGTCGTCCCTATCGTTTACAACTTGGATCAAAAATCGTCCCTATCTTGAATGAGAGTTAGTTTTGCTCGTTAAATGGTATGAGGGGAGGGGTAATTTGATCCTTTACATACTATTCAATGCATTTATAAGCCCAATACTTCTTTTACACACACACGATCACACACACGCTTTCTGAAACTCCATTCCCTCCATTAAACTTAAACACCTAGTTAAAAAAATCCCCAATTCAATCACTGTGGTTTTTCCCCCAAAAATGGATGGTTCTGGTTGAAAGATTAAAGAGGCATTTGGACCTTACAAAATGTCTATTCAATACGGTAAAACGAATTAATCAATCAGACCTTTTTTTTTTAATTTTACAGTTTTTTAGGGTTTATGTACAAATTACTTTAATCATAATGTAATTGAAGTAGTTATGCATATTTAATTGTTTTTGTCAATTGCATTTTGTAGAAAAGGGTCTTGCTCTGTTTTCCCTAAAAATACAGCATGCTAGTAAGATCATCTCTGTTAATAATAGAAGGAGATATGTAAATGGGTTAGTTAGTTATGTCGAATGGGTTGATATAGATAGGTTTTCAGTTCATGAGTTGAATGTTGTAATGTGGGAATTAGGATATGTGAAACAGGAACCTATATACTATCATTATATGATACTCAGCCTCATCAACATACCCATACAATTTTAGCCAAGGTTGTAAATAGCGTGAAGCGTGGCGTAGCGGAATTGCCAAGCAACAAGCTACACAAGCTATAGCGAAGCTATGGTGTTTTGTGAAGCGTGATACGTAGCGGCACAAAATATTTATAAATTAATATTTATATAGCGAGTTTACAAAATGGAGCAATATTTTAATTCAAATTTAAAACAAAATCGGCTAATAGTTATTCAAGGATTTTTCCCCATAGTAAAGTTACTAAGCCCAAGTGTATTAAATAGCCCAAAACTAGTAAACAAGCCCAATTCTTGTGACTTTGCAAAACGATTCTAAAAAAGTGCCACGCTACCCGCTATAGCGCTATATCACGCTATATGCCGCTTTTTAGCATGCTACGCCTAGAGACGACGCCTTAGTCTGTTTCGTAACGTGGAGGCCACGCTTCACGCTATAGCCCGCTATAAGGTGCGCGCTATTTAGAACCATGATTTTAGCACTTCATATGGAATAGTCCTATTCCTAAACTTTTCAGCCACAGTCTTGGTAACAGCAGTCCTAGGCCTTGAGGTTGATCCAATGGGAGGAAGTGCTCTTAGCCTTAATGATCATTCACAACCCTTTTCAACATTTGACCACCCAGCATCTCTACTTGGACAAAAGATAGCCCCACTACTAGAGTCACTTAACTCAATCACTATTTTTTTTGACATGTTTTTTATATCAGATAGGGGTAGATAGAGATAAAGGGTGATGGATAAGTGATATGTGTGACGTTGGTATTTATAAGCCAATAGATGAGGAGGGTTGGGAATTAACTCATACCCATTTAATGCCCTCAACCCCTCAAGTACTTATTTGTAAAACAAACATCACTTAGTAAATGAGTATGTAAACTTACTAAACTAAGTAAATGAACAAGACAAAACATTTCTTCTAGAAGAGATGGAAAAGATTTTTCATTCATAACCCCAAAATCCATTTTACATTATCAGATTAGCCTTTATATTTTTCTTAGGCCAATCTGCAAAAAAATAAAGCTAAACCAAGCCCTATCCAACTAATCAAGAAGTATTTTTTAGCAAACAAACTTCATTACTAAGCTCTTTGATGGAATCTTCATGCCTATTTCTAGCCCTAAGCAACCCATGTATGATTTGAATAGCGTGAGGACACATGGATAAATCAACCTATCTAATCCACCTACATGCTGGTCCTTGGAATTCGCAAGCATAGAAACGACGACCTGGATGACGATGGTCCAAGAAGTCTTGATTGTAGCAACGCGACCACATGAGCAGAAAATCATATCTTGATTTTGATTTTGATTTTAGGGTTTTGAAACTAGACTGTTGGAAAAGGTAGGTGTGTGTGTGTTGTGTGATCGTGTGTGTGTAAGGGATTGGGTCTGCATGGGATAGTATGTAAAGGACCAAATTACCCCTCATCTCATATCACTTAACGAGCAAAACTAACTCCCATCCAAGATAAGGACGATTTTTGATCCAAGTTGTAAACGATAGGAACGACTGATGTAATTATTTTGAGATAGTGATTAAAGTTGATGTTCAGTGCAAACGATAAGGACTATCTTTGAAATTTTTTCTATTTAAAATAAAAAAAATAGACGAAAGTTATCCGAATCAGGTTCGGTTCCAGGAGGAAGTAAAGTAAACGGGTCGGGTCAAGTTAAAAAACACATATAAACAAACAACCCACCCAAATCATCATCTTCTTCTTTCTATTTCTTTCTGCACAAGAAAAGAAAACTAGGGCTCCTCAACATAAATAAAACCCCCAAAAAAAAATCAAAATCAAAATCCCCAATAATGGCAGCATTACAATACCTAGAGTCCTTACGCACCACTCACCCTGAGCTTTCCGAGTGGTACAACACGCTTTCTGACTTGTACCAAAGGAAACTCTGGCATCAACTCACTCTCAAGCTCGAACAGTTCGTCGCCTTGGCTGTTTTTCAGGTACTCTTTTTTTTTTTAATTAATTCTAACGGGGGTGTTTGTTTCTGCTTATATGTGGGCTTATCACCTTATTTTATTTCGGATTATTTATAATAAGTCCCCTGAAGTCTAGTATTATTGTAACTATAGCTCCAGGGGAGCTTTTGTTTCGGCTTATATATGTGGGTTTATGAGCTTATTTGATTTCGTCTTATATTTCATAAGCCCCCAATTTTCCAGCTTATAAAATATAAAGCGAAATCCAATAAGCTCATAAACCCACATATAAGCAGAAACCAAAACCCCCTTAATTACACAAAAATGTCTCATTTAAGGCCCTTAAGTCCCCAAAAGTCTAGTATTATTGTAACTATAGCTTAGGGGGCGTTTGTTTCAGCATATATGTGGGCGTATGAGCTTATTTGATTTCGTCTTATATTTTGTAAGCCCCCAATTTTTTTCTGGCTTATTTTGAGACTCTTTTTTAATAGGTTTATCATATCATGATAAACTTATATAAGGTCAAAAGTCTCGAAATAAGCCGGAAAATTGGGGGCTTATTACATATAATCCGAAATCAAATAAGCTCATAAGCTTGCATATTAAGCCGAAACAAACTGCCTTGACTGTTTTTCAGGGTTTTTTTATTGGTTTTGTAAATGGGTTTTTTGTTTCGGCTTATATGTGGGCGTATGAGCTTATTTGATTTCGGATTATACTAGTATTATTGTAACTATAGCTTCAGGGGGCTTTGTTTCGGCATATATGTGGGCTTATGAAACATTAGTCTAAAACTAAATAAGTCATAAGCCGAGAATATAATCCGAAACAATCACCCCCATATACACAAAAATATTTCGTTTATGGCCCTTAAGTCCCTGAAAGTCTAGTATTATTGTAACCATAGCTTAGGGGGTGTTTGTTTCGTCTTATATGTGGGCTTATCACCTTATTTTATTTCGGATTATATTTAATAAGCCCCAATTCTTTTTGGCTTATTTTGAGACTTTTTTTTTATAAGTTTATTATGATCACAAGTCTCGAAATAAGCCGAGAAATTGGGGGCTTATGAAATATAAGAGGTAATCAAATAAGCTCGTAAGCTCACATATAAAGGGCTGTTTGTTTTAGCTTATATAACGTAAGCCAACTTCGGCTTATATAACATAAGCCTCAAATTTTTTGGCTTATTTGGAGACTTATGGGCTTATCTAAGTTTGTTATGATATAATAACCTTATATAAGTTCATAAGTCACCAATAAGCTTCAAAAATTAGGGTTTATGAAAAATAAACCGAAATATGGTTTATTTTGGGCTTATATAATATAAGCCCCAATTTTGTGGCTTATTTTGAGACTTAGAGGTTTATATAAGTTTATCATGATATAATAATTAATAAACTTATATAAGCCCATAAACCTCCAAATAAGCTACACAATTGGGGCTTATGTTATATAAGCCAAAATGGGCTTACATTATATAAGCCAAACCAAACTGCATTGACTGTTTTTCAGGTTCTTTTTTTTATTGGTTTTGTAAATGGGTTTTTGTTTCGGGTTATATGTGGGCGTATGAGCTTATTTGATTTCACCTTATATTTAATAAGTTCCCGAAAGTCTAGTATTATTGTAAACATAGCTTCAGGGGGCTTTTGTTTCGGCTTATATGTGGGCTTATGAATGAGCTTATTTGATTTCGCCTTATATTTCATAAGCCCCCAATTTTTTTCTGGTTTATTTTGAGACTTGTGGGCTTAGAAACAAGATTATCTCCTTTATGGCATCTCGAAAGTCTAGTATTCCCGAAAGTCTAGTAGTATTGTAACTATAGGTTCAGGGGGCTTTTGTTTCGGCTTATATGTGGGTTTATGAGCTTATTTGATTTCGGATTATATTTCATAAGCCCCCCATTTTCCGGCTTATTTTGAGACTTGTGGGCTTAGAAACAAGATTCTCTCCTTTATGGCATCTCGAAAGTCTGGTATTATTGCAACCTTAAGTCCCCAGAGAGTCTAGTATTATTGTAACTATAGCTTCAGGGGCTTTTGTTTCGGCTTATATGTGGGCTTATCAGCTTATTTGATTTCGTATTATATTTCATAAGCCCTCGAAATTTTATTCTGGCTTATTTTGAGACTTGTGGGCTTATATAAGTTTATCATGATATGATAAACTTATAAAAAAAAGTCTCAAAGTAAGCCGGATAAAAATTTGGGGATTATAAAATATAAGACGAAATCAAATAAGCTCATAAGCCCACATATAAGCCGAAACAAACGCCCCCTGAAGCTATAGGGTATGTTTGGCGTTTTAGGCTACGATGCACGGAATCGCCTGTAAGGGTGGCGCACCCGTTTGGGAGCGGCTGGGGAGCGGGAGCGCCGACGAATCAGCAAGGGATCGTATCTTGACCGATTCCCAAATCATGGGATCGTTTGTTGACCGAATCTGAAACGTTTCGGCTTTTCAAGCCCGTATTAATTGGCCTTTTTTTTATTTGTTGACCGAATCCGAAACGTTTCGGCTTTGAGACGATTTTGACCGGAAAAAAAAGAACCGTTAATGGAGAAAGATAGGTAACAGGAAGAGATAAGGATGATGATGACTATTGGTCAAGTGGGATTTAACTATGGAGTAAATAATCGAAGTGCATGGAAAATCAAAGATTATTTAATTATAATTGGGTTACTTTTGGCATTATACATTTGTACGTCTATAATGAATAAATTATACATTTTTTGTAAGGTTAATATAACCAATACAGTGGTATTACAAAAGAAATATATATCTCACACAAAAAGAATAATTTAATTATCTAATTATTATTTTTTTTAGAAAATAATACTTTGAAGTTTAGAACTTACATAAATAAATATTTATTTTGAATTACCTTTAATATATTTATTTTTTTATATATTTTTATTGCCGTATCTATGCCGATCCTGTATCTTGATTTTTTTATTTTTGCCGTTTCCCGCTCCCGTATTGTTCCCGTATCCCTGTGTCGTTCCCGTTTCGGTGCAACATAGGTTTTAGGAGCTGGAGCGGGTTGCTGGAGCTGGATGCTGGAGCATGTAGCTTGAGCTTATTTTTACATGCTACTTTAACTAGCATGCCATTTAAGAGCTTATTTATTTAATAAGCTTTTTCAAGCTCTGTCAGCCAAACGAGACTTATTTTTAATAGTAGCTTATTTTTACAAAACAAGAAGCTCATGCTACGATAAGCTCTGATAAGCTTACGCGCCAAACATAGCCATAGTTACAATAATACTAGACTTTCGGGGTAACGGGGTTTTGGTTTTGTAACAGGGTTTTGGTTTCGGCCTATATGTGGGCTTATCAGCTTATTTTATTTCGGATTATACTAGTATTTCATAAGTCCCCGAAAGTCTAGTATTATTGTAACCATAGCTTCATGGGGCGTTTGTTTCGGCTTATATGTGGGCTTATGAGCTTATTTGATTTCGCCTTATATTTTGTAAGCCCCCAATTTTTTTCTGGCTTATTTTGAGATTTTTGTATAAGTTTATCATATCATGATAAACTTATGTCATAAGTCTCAAAATAAGCCAGAAAATTGGGGGCTTGTGAAATATAAGACGAAATTAAATAAGCTCATAAGCCCGCATATTAGCCGAAACAAACGCACCTAAGCTATAGTTACTACTTACTAATACTAGACTTTCGGGGACTTAAGGTTGCAATAATACTAGACTTTCGAGATGCCATAAAGAAGATAATTTTGTTTCTAAGACTACTCAGATGAAAGAGTGTTCGTAATTTTAGTGTTAACTATTTTTGGTGATTGTGTTTTACTTGAGACCACCGGCCTTATACAAAGACGAATTAGGAGGTGCGTATTGCACACTTGTTATAGTTAGCTTGATACTGCCACGACTTAGACGCAGGGGCTATTTTAAGGACTGTTTGTTTTAGCTTATATAACGTAAGCCCATTTTGGCTTATATAACATAACCCCCAATTTTGTGGCTTATTTGGAGACTTATGGGCTTCTATAAGTTTATTATGATACAATACAATAAACTTATATAAACCCATAAGTCTCCAAATAAGCTTAAAAAATTGGGATTTATGAATATAAGCTGAGATATGCTTTATTTTCGGCTTATATAACATAAGCCTCGATATTATGTCTTATCTTGAGACTTAGGGGCTTATATAAGTGTATCATGATATAATAAACTTATATAAGCCCACAAGTCTCCAAAATAAGCCACAAATTTGGGGCTTATGTTATATAAGCCAATATGGGCTTACGTTATATAAGCCAAAACAAACCCCCCTAACCAACACAATGGTTGGTAAATAATGGAAAATAAGTGAATTTCGGTTTGTGGTTATAATCACATTTTTTTCTTGTCTCATTTGCAGAACAGGACATCAAATACGTAGTAATGTTTTCTGATTGAATTTTCGTTCCTTAGATTTCAATTGTCAGTTTGTCTTATCTGATTAAGGATTCTGTAAACCGAGGCGTATAGGGTCGAAATATGATAATTCTTAGGGTTTCTAGTTTTTATAAATTGTTTGTACTATAAGCTATGGTTAAAATAATACAGACTTTCGGGGTCTTAAGGGCCATAAATAAGATACTTTTATGTAACAGGGGTTGTTTGTTTCGGCTTATATAGCCGGCTTATGGCTTATTTAGTTGCGTGCGGAGCCAGAAAGTTATAGATATATATATATGGTCGAGCGGGAAGACTTTGATAATTCTTAGAAACTCCATTCGGCTCGTTAGGGGGCAAATTAAAAAAATAGCCAGATATTTTACTCAATTACTCTACAATTTATTTCGTTATTGGGGCACATGCCCACCCTCCTTTGTCTATGCAAGTGTTTTTTTGGCTTATTTTGAAACTTTTCGGTTTATATAAGTTTATTATGTCATCTGAAACTTATATAAGCCAAAAATTTTCAAAATAAGCTACAAGATGTGAGATATAAGCCCAAAATCAAATAAGCTATAAGCCGAAACAACTCGATTTATTGTAGTGGTTTTTACGCTTGGTGAGCATTATATTATTGGTAAAAGTATGTTTCTTTTTGTATCCATTGCAAGTGTGTCGAGGTTGGATTGGGCTTTTCGTTTTTGTTGTTTGTATAAAGTGCAATGCTTCCTTGTTTTGACCACAATGGCCCTCCTCTTACTTAGTGTGTATGTTGCATGTAATATCTTGTTATGGTATTGTAGCGTTAGTGCTTTTATTTATTTGTGTAGTACTTTGAAAAAGGTATTAGAAGCTCAATTCTAGAAGAGAACCCCACTATATCATAATTCACTATAATTTGCAACACGAGGATATACTAACGTGGTTAAAACAAGACAAAGTAAGCTGTATTGAGAAAACTAGTACCGAGAACTGGAGGATGATGTGGAGTCATATGATATTAGAGTTACTTTTTAAATTATTGCAATGGACATGAAAAAGAACAGAAGATATTTTGATAATGTTTAGTAATCTGAATGACTGTTGTAAGAAGATGAGATTCGTCTAGGAGGCAGAGTTATCTTCCTTTTCTAGACCCCGGAAAGTTAAGTATGATTACGATTACGGCTAACGTTTTTAGTACTGTCTTTATGATCTGAACTTTACTTTAGTGAAAAAAACAGCACAGATTTAAGGAAATCGATTGTTACTTTGATTTAGCCTAAATAATCCGATCGTTATATGCTGTGCTTTTTCCCCTTTTTACTTGTAAAGTAAATTGTCTGAAAACTGTTGTTAATGAGCTTATATCTAATTTTGCGAAACTAACGTCATGAATCATGTATGAGCAGAAACAAAATAATTAAAATTTCCATAGGCATTAATGGTTTGTGTTTCATGTTCTACCTTCACTTTCTACATAGGCCTTAAGTTTCGAATGTAAATTTTTTGTTTGCAATGTTTTGTCCGTAAGTTTTTGATGGTCCTCTGACCTCTTAAAAGAAGATTGTAAGTTTCATTGTAATTTCTTGTATCCGTGGTGGCGTGGTCTATAATTTGAGAATATGGTCAATGCTGCACCCAATGTGTAGGAAGTATCTCTGGACGGTCAACCACACACACACACACACACACACACTTGTTTGGAGATCAGGCACACACCAACAAGGTGATGTTCTTTTACGTCCGAAAAGTCAAATGTGATGTCTGACCCCAGATACGTGCCATTCTGTAAGAATAGAGTGTACAATGCTTTTTCCAGAATTGACACTTCCCTATTTTTTTTTTCTTTGGCGTCATGTGTTATGATCAAACATAATTATAGGTTTTTAAGGTTAATTATTTCTTGTTTTTAAAACATACATAGATGTTTTCTTTTATAGTTCTATCCCCTTTATGCTTATGTAGTTTCTTTCTTGTTTGAATTTACAGGCTGGTGATGCTCTCATACAACTATATCATAATTTCATCACCGACTTCGAGACTAAAATCAACCTTCTCAAGCTTGCACATTTTGCTGTTATTGTCTCTCGACAGTATGCAGAAAAAGAAGTTGCGATCAGCTATCTTGAAGGAGTGATTGAAAAGATCCAGGCTACAAAAGAATCACGTATAGAGGAGCCAATCGTTTATATTAAGATGCAAATAGCCATCTTCAATCTTGAGAAGGGTAACCAGAAGGAGTGCAAGAATCTTCTTGACGATGGGAAGAGTACGCTTGATAGCATGACAGATATTGACCCATCCGTATATGCTATCTATTATTGGGTGTCATCTCAGTACCACAAATCTCGCCAGGAGTTTGCTGAGTTTTACAAGAATTCGCTACTCTATTTAGCCTACACTTCTGTGGAGTCTCTCTCAGATTCCTTTAAGCTGGTATGTTATCATTTTTGTCGTCTACTAGTAAATGTTAGGAATTTCTGTATGTCGCTGTCTTACGGGTCGTGGTTGCACTTTGCAGGATCTTGCATTTGATTTATCTCTATCTGCTTTGCTCGGAGAAAACATTTACAACTTTGGAGAACTTCTTGCACATCCAATAGTAAGTATATCTCATTACCTGACGTGATATTATTATGTGCCCTAACACATGGAATTCTTTGCTTTTACCTCAGAACAGTATTCATCGTATCAATAGTCCTTGTATGCTACCACTTACTAAAGTTTGTAAAATGCTATGTAATAAGCATGAGGTTTTAGATGTGTTGGAATAAGGCGCGTGTAGGAGTTAGGACATGAGCTAGTCTCCAGGAAAAAGATATGTATCGGTTCTTGTATATACACACAGTCACATTTAGGGTGCAATTAGGAGTTAGGACATGAGCTAGCCTCTATGAAATCAGATATGTATCAGTTCTTGTATATACACACAGTCACATTTAGGCACTATGTGGGGTGAACTATCATCCCGGCAATTAATTTCTTTGAAAGATCAGTTGCTCAAGCCTTTGAAGTATTTATATATTCAAAAGTTTCAATTGCATATTGCAAAAACATAGTTGAAGATCTTTGATTATCTATATCTACGAGTACTGAAGTGCAATGAACAATTGAAGACCTAGATGCTTGTAATACAAAGCTGTTCACCTAAAACTTTCAACTAATATTCTACTGTATAAATTAATCAAAATTGTTAAAAATTACGAGAAACGTTTTTGGAAGACAATCGTGCTATAGTGATGAGTGAACAAACCTTACTGATGATAAAAAAACATAAAAAAAGAAAAGAATATTACTAACATTGTACGCTATATTTAAATTGTGCAGCTAAAAAGTTTGCTAGGGACAAAGGTTGAGTGGCTCTACTATATTCTTGAAGCATTCAACTCTGGAGATCTTGTTCGCTATCAAGAACTATGCCACGTTCATGCAGCTTCACTCAACGCTCAGCCTGCTTTGGTGGCGAATGAGAAGAAGCTTTTGGAGAAGATTAACATTCTCTGTCTCATGGAAATTATCTTCAGGTTTCATACTTTCTTGCGAATTGCAGTTTTATTGTATATTACTACAAGATATCAAATAATAATGATGTGCATGCGTTGTTTCTAATACTTTCTTATGCTTGCAGTCGAGCAGCAGAAGACAGGACCATTCCTTTGAGTATCATTGCCGAACGGACAAAACTTACAGTTGAAGATGTGGAATACCTTCTCATGAAGAGTTTATCTGTAAGTCTATTAATTCTTAATTCATGGAATACGCATGCAGACACATCATATAAGTTTTGTTTGTACATCCTAGTCATAGAAAGATAACTGCCGTGTTTTGGGTCATTTTGTAATGTAAAAAGTTTTAAATCCTTGACATAAAAATGTTGTATATGATTGGGTTTCTATCAGGCATAAATTGATCTCGGAGTGATATTGCAGGTGCATCTAATTGAGGGGATAATTGATCAAGTAGATGGAACCGTTCACGTTTCGTGGGTGCAACCAAGAGTTTTGGGGATAAGTCAAATCAAATCTTTACGTGATCGATTGGACAACTGGGTTGGGAAGGTACACACTGCATTGGTATCGGTTGAAGCGGAAACACCTGATTTAGTCGCATCTTAGGTCAATTTACTTCATGCATGTTCTTATTTTGTAACACTTTCTTGAAAGCCTGAAACGATAGCTTGTTACAGCATCGTGAAATAGTATTTAGATCTGCGCCAACTCGTGTAACTTTGACTTTTTGAATTGTTCTTGCAATGTCATTCATGGTTAGAATTCAAACATAGTGAATTTACATAATCACAGATATTGTTTTGAAAAAAAGTCATCGTTTTTAGCTTTGTATGTATCATCAACCACATGTACTTTTCTGCAAGCAATAATAAGTTATAGGTATGTATACAAATCCAGTCAAGTCGAGCTAAGTATGTCGATCATTCGTTGAGATCGAGCTTTAGAGGTAGTCTCATTCGAGCCTGAGTATTAGAAGTCGACTCAAGATTGAGCTGGAGTCGAACTTCGAGTCCAAGTGTTGGCTCGAGCTTGGCAGTACCTGGTTAAACGCGACATTATTACTTATTTACATTATTACTACATTACAAACGATCAGCACTTTGAAAATAAGCACGTATACCTTTGCCCCTAAATGTACACACATGGCGAACTTTGAACCCAACTTTTGCTCGAGAGTTAAGGACATTACCACTGTACCACCAAACGCCTTAAGGAAATAAGAAGTGTAAATTCATCCAGCAGTCTAATCAGCCTAATTCTTATTTTTATATAAAATATCACTCGAGATAAAAGATGCACAAAGAAACAAAAGAAAAACGCAGATAAGGCAACTGTTGCGAAAATAAGAAAACAGATTGGGTAGAACCCTAATGAAAGCATCCTGTAATCAGACAATGAATACTGCTGTAATCACAGCAGATTTTCATCATACAAACTACAAAGTACTGCAGTGCAGAAGAAACGAGCAGCCATGAGTTTCACAGATTTAAAGGTGTTTAGGCGTTGGCATTGAAAAAACGATGTATAGTTTGATGGCTTAATGATTAGCAAATATAGACTTATCATTTAAGTAGCAAACTAACATCTAAACATATGGATGACTGAACAAGTCTTCGATTCCTCAACTATAAGTTCTAAAGTAATATCAACTGAAGTGCTTAACAGAGTAACTATAGGCCATTTGGTTATAATCTGTAAATTTAACTTTATGTTTAATAGATATTGGGAAGAATTTTAATCAGAAACTAAAACAAATTCGAAGATATCAGTTAGTAATCGTTAACCAAACCCGAAAATAACCAAAACTGATTTTTGTAACTTTCTAAAGCTGAATACCGAACCGAATGAATCATGTTCACCCTTAACAAATAGCACTGAAATAAGATGTTGGATTTAGTTTTGAGACATAAAGTCCTAGCTATAAAACGCTGCAAAATAAAAATACAAGATTGCATCCCACATCGGATGAAAAGCAAAACAAAGACAAGTTTATAATAGAAATGTGAAACCCTGGTTGATGTGTTCGTAAGGAGGAGAGACGGTTGGCATCTCCCCCTGACAGGGACGGGAACAGCTTTCGAGCTTACCTGTACACATCCGGTTAAGGCTTTCCACTTCGGTGGATCTTATAACTCAATTTTTTTTCGGTGTTGCCGAGTAACCGCCAACTACAGTTTGGGCGTGGTTTATGTTTTCTATTTAGCTGATGATATCAGATCTTAACATTACATCTGCAATTCTTTTTTCCAATTGGATAGATAGTTGTTAGGCTTTCCTCCTGCAACATCTGATACATTTTCTTCATTGTTTGGCGTACACCTAGTACGATGTTCAGTCCAGGCTCTCGCGTTTGCTTTGGTACATGTGTTTCTTTTATCAGAACTAACATCCCGAAAAAGTATTTAGCTACAATCAAAAAGGGAATAGCAGAAATAGGTACTCATATAAAACTGATCAAAAAGGCCATAGCAGAAATTGTAACCAGCGACTGCGTTGTGGTCCAAAGTAGATTCATCATAATCAGGAAAAACAAAAATTACCCAGTATTCGAGATGCGATCCCTATTTGGGTTCAAGAATCGATTGATAAACAGTGTTTGTGTGTAAGTATTATGCTCACAAATAGCACACATGATAAAAGTTGCGACACAGATGATCAAGAAGCCCGTAAAGAGTGTACAGTTAGCGGTTGATATGAAGCGAGACATAACAGAAGAAAGGTTCAAAAAAGCTAGTATGGTTCCCACTATTACTATCCAACAACAATATTCAGAAGCTCGTAAAACCTCATTCTTATAATGAGAATTTTAGCTTATCAAGAAGCACCTCGACATTAAGAGTTAAGACTATCATGTTGTCAAAATCATTGACTCATATTTGCAAGTTAGCCCATAAAAAGGTTTCGGCTATCGACAAGTTGCACATTTACACAAGTAACTTTTCGACCTAACTACCGGACTTGTGAATAACTTTTCGACCCAACTACCATATACTTTCGATCTCATGGATGGACTTCAAAATGAAATGACTAATCTCATCAATGTTGTTCTCTCTTGTTAAGTTCTACAAAATGTTTTTATACACTCTTCCTCATTTTCAAAGTTGTCCCACATCGACTGAAGCATAACAAACTCGTTGGAAGGAAATGCTATAAAGTAAAGGGTGTTCAGAAGCCTGTTTTTTTATGGTTTCTATGAAATCGTGTTTTATATTGAATAAAGTTGTAAGCCTTTTATTTAGGTCTTACAAACCAACTTTATTATACATATATAAAACACTTTTGATAGAAAGCATATAATTATTATTGAATTATTTTAGATATTTCTAACCTATTAAATTATTTTTTACAAAAAAAAAAACTAAAATAATGAAAAAAAATCATTTTTGACATCTATTGACTACAATATTTTCATAGCAGATGGTCTGTCGCAACATAGTTCGGAGCAAGGGCTAAGAAACGGTGTTAGTTACCCGAGCACATGTTACTCGTTTTAGAATTGTGCTTGGTATTAGTTTTCTGGTTTTGATATACAACGTTACAGTCATACGAATGTATCCTGTGACCTGTATCATTATTTTATAATTTGGTCTTGAGCATAACTTCCTATATCATTATTGTTTGTTTTCATACATCTACAAAAGTACATTCTCCACCTGCCTTTACATGATATTATCAATAGTGATGTATGATAATATGTCTTCTTAGAGATATCATCTTGCTTTATACACAAACTAGATCACTGAAGATGACTCAGCTCCCTCTCTCACATTTTATGTGAACCCCCTCGAACGGCTTGCGCTTTCCACCTCAACACTATAACAACAATTTGTATTCATTGTCGTAACAAAAACTCTGCAAACCGTACGGACTAGCTCTATATATTTATGATTTTTGGTTTCAGTTCGCCCCACGTTTGATTCGGTTCGAGCAAAAACCCAAGAAAAACACATGAAACCGTATAGAACAAACGGGCCGACATATTAACGAACCGAATCGAGTCATTTTGGTTCGGTTAATGTTTTTTTCACTAATGTTGTATCTGTTGTTGATCTCGGTTAGCTCATTAGTAGTTTGCCTCATTCTTTTTTTTGGTAGAACCGTTTTCCACTTCATTCCAAGACTCTATTCATTCAAGGCCCTGCATACATCTCCGATCCTTGGGTTGATGTATGTTTTGTTCATTTGATGGATTTTGGGCATCTATGTTTTGGTGTTCAGAGTATGTTTCGGCTGAATGCATCAGTTAGTTTTTAGATAATTGACTTTTATAGTTGACTTTTCTTGTATATAATGTATGGAATATGTTTTGCAAAATAGCTTTTTTGCAATACTTTGGACATAATTTTATATATGTATATATTATACATATTCGTAGTACTTAGTAGCTTTGTGTTCTCCTCGAAAAGAGCTTCGCAACGAGCTAATGTATGTCTAATATGAAGTTAATATGAATTAGATATCGTGTCTCAAAGTGAGTCACGTGAAACACAAATTTTGGAAAAACAATTGTTCCACATCGCTCAAAACATGAAGTGAAAACATGTTTATCAGGAAATCTTGGTTTCTTTTCATTTGTAAGTTTTTTCTCCCACGCCTACGCGTGCTCAAGGTACAGAAAGTGAGATTTCTAGGCTATAGGCCAAAAATGGGTTCAAAGCTATTTGCTTGGGTGCGGAAGTCTTTTTTAGTTATAACAAATTTTCCTGACTATGGTATATATTTTTCTTTTGAAAAGCTCGCATAATAGCTATCAGAACTTGTAACGAAGCTATATACATCAGCTCAAGCTCGATAAACACCTATAAGTTGTGCTCACTTGCTTTTATGAATAATTTTAATTGCTCTATATACCAAGGAACTTGACCAATTAGTTCTGCTGACTTTAATTCTCAAAGACTGTACTGTTGTTGACTTTGACGTTTGCTTTTTCAACAAGTATCTCGCTAAATGAGTCCTGACGTATTGCGGGACTTGGTTCCACATGACCTGAAGATGTGCGACGGGGAGTAGTTATGCTGTAATACACATCACAGTCACAATACTATATGACAATGTTGTTCCTGTTGGATATGACCAAAAACTTACTGAACTTGTGTCTGCAGATTCTATAGTCATAGCAGAACACGACCCAACCCAAGTGAAAGAGAACGTATAATTACTGGACGCTACCATATTGGTATTTATCATACCATCTCATGAGGTTGGGCAAGTTAAATGCATCAGTTAGTTGTTACGGTATGTTTTTTGAGAGCTTATGCTCTTGAAAAGCTTGCATAAAGCCGATCAGAAGTTGTAACCGTAGATTTGAGATGGCACAACTCCTTCTTCAACTCACGGATATAAATGTAAACTTTACTACTTTATATATGAAATTGATTACAGAGAAGTACAACTTTTGCTATATCACATTAGGCCTATATATATCCTTACATGGGAACATAAAGCAACTAATAAAATGCCAATCTATCCTAAAGAACCGGTATACATTGACCCATATTCTCAAACGTGCACAGTGTAAACTTCCATGAGAACCGGTCAAACAAAATACCAAGTCTTACTATTAACTAGGACCTTAATACTAATGTTCCAGCCATGACATGCCTAACCATGCATTGCATACGTACGTAAACTACCCGACTTATAACCGATTAAACCCAACAGTAACAAATCTATTTTCATAAGCTCAAGCTCGATAAACACCTATAAGCTGTGCGCACTTGCTTTTATGAATAATTGTAATCTCTCTAAATACAAGAAACTTGACCAATTAGCTCCGCTGACTTTATTTTCGAAGAGTGCAATATTTAACAATTTTCACGCCAACAGGTAAACAAACAAGTCTGGATAAGCAGCCTTAAAACTTTAGAGCTTACCAGAAAAGTTACTGTTATATTGACAGTAATTTAAAGATTACAAAGCTGTAAGTTAAAGTTCAACTAAGAACTGGAGGGTTAAAACATAAGTGCTTTCACAAAACATAACCACCTAAAATAAGTGCTTTCACCAACTAACCAAAACTTATCCGTGGTTACACTAAATTAATAAGTGGCGCTACACCAATATTATAGGCATAGAGAAGCAAGTAATGATTTGACTGCTTATCAACCAAACACCATAACTACTTATAATCTCAGTTTCTAAAATTTCCGATTTGCTGCTGCTCTAAACAATTAAACATAGACAAATCATGAATCACAAAGTTAATCGGCAAAAGCGCGAGAAAAAAATTTCACGAAGACAATATCTCATTTGCTAATGGAACCTCAAGCTTATGCAGAACCTATAAACCACCTTTTGGAAGTTTATATGGTTCATATAATCATTTTTGAATCCGTTTAATGTTGTTTTCTAAGAACTGTAATGTCATCGTCATTTGAACTTTCATCAAGTAATTTGTTCCAGAAGTCGTCATCACATTATTAACGTTTGCTTCCCTCATCAGTGACTTGACGTTTTGCAAGTTTGCAACATTCCTACCGGCTCCAACACCTGTGGCGGTTGCTGCACCGACTGCATTGGCTATGGTTAATGTATGAACCAATGGCATATTGTGTATGTACCCATATGCAATTGCAGGCTTGCAGCTACGAAGCTGTCTCCACATCCAACAATGCCCATAGCGTTTGTATAAAGAAATTTTCAAGTAATTCTATATCATCACCAACATATATCTTACTGATATCATCATGGAGTTCTCATTTTTCAGTTCACTTAATATCGGCTTATGTCATCACTTCAAATGTTGACGGAGTTAGCTGTTATGTCATCACTTCTGAAAGATATAGTATCATTGCTCATCTCTATCACACAAAAGTTACCATGGTAGTAGTTTATACTTTATACCTATACACATATATGCATATACAAGGAACAGAAAATGGTCAGTAGCAGCCATGGTATGCTTTAAGAAACGCACTTTAACGTAAACAAAGTGACAAAAGGCCATAAATGTTACCTTGTCATCGATGAAACTCATCTCTGAAACGGAACATCAATCCAAATTTACAGAATTAGATCACAAATTCCAAACATATAGGCTTCTCAATCAAGAGGGAAAAAAAGATGAGCATATTGACAAATCCTAGCATCCCACATCGGTTAAGAGAGTGAAGTTGAAGGTATGGAAAGCTGTATAAAAACGGAAAGAAGCAACAGGAATACTCACTTACCTGCATGGGGTCAATGGGTGATCAAGAACGCCCATGGCCTAGCTTGGTGACCTCCATTGCACTTTGGAGGGGTGCCATCCTAAGATCAGCTCAAGTGGTCGGAGTCTACATTGTAATTTGTTGCTGAGGGGGCCTGTGTTCGCGCGGCCCCTGCCAAGTCTTAGTTTGAATCTTCATTTTATAAAATTTTGCCTCACAATCTTCCTGATGTTCAGATTGTCTTGTGTGTTACGAGAAATTGTTTTAATAGTTAGTCCATGTTTGTTTGAATGGCATGTTCATAGGCTAAGAGGGGATATCAACAAGTAGTTTGATTGCCGTCGGGGTTTCTATCCACAAAAGATCAGATGAATGATACACGTCTTTATTCTACGGTTCATGGTTTCTATCTTTTCTCTTTCTATCAGTTACTTTGTTACTGTAGTTTATTTCATCCAAACTTTCTTCGGAGGTCGCAAATTGGCCTTGCCACGGTTATGTCTCTGTCGGTTGCAAATTGGCCCGGGTTTCGTCAGGTCTAGTCGGGTTATACCTCGTGTGACCGGGTTTCGCAGGTTGTGACCTGGTTTCGTCGGTATGACGTGTTATCACCGGGTCTGACCGGTCGGGGAAACCGGATCTAAACGGGTTTCACTGGGTCTGACACGTTTTCCGTAAAAAGCTCATGAGAGCTTCAAAAACAGAAAAGCTCTTGAAATATAAGCTACTCAAATTAGTTTCTTAATGGTGCAGATATAAACTACACATCCAAACACTTTGTAACTTTCAAAAGCTGAATACCGCACCGAATGAAATCATGTTCACCCTTAACAAATAGCACTGAAATAAGATGTTGGATTTAGTTTTGAGACATAAAGTCCTACCTATAAAACACTGCAAAAAAATATATATGATTTCGTCCCACATCGGATGAAAAGCAAAACAAAGACAAGTATATAATAGAAATGTGAAACCCTGGTTAATGTCTTCGTAAGGAGGAGAGACGGTTGGCATCTCCCCCTGACAGGGACGGGAACAGCTTTCGAGCTTACCTGTACACATCCGGTTAAGGCTTTCCACTTCGGTGGATCTTATAACCCAATTTTTTTTGGGTTTTGCCGAGTAACCACCAATCAAAGTTGATAGATAGTTGTTAGGCTTTCCTCCTTCAACATCTGATACGTTTTCTTCATTGTTTGGCGTACACCTAGTACCATGTTCAGTCTAGGCTCTCGCATTTGCTTTGGCACATATGTTTCTTTTATCTGAACTAACATCCCGAAAAAGTATTTAGCTACAATCAAACAGGGAATAGCAGAAATAGGTACTCTTATAAAACTGATCAAAAAGGCCATAGCAGAAATTGTAACCAGCGAGTGCATTGTGGTCCAAAGTAGATTCATCATAATCAGGAAAAACCCGAAAATTACCCAGTATTCGAGATGCACATTGGATAACAGAACAGCGGCCCAATCCAAGTTAAAGAAAACATATATCTACTGGACACTACTGTGTTGGTAACTATCTTCATACCATCTCATGAGGTCAACATTAATTCACTCACAAACTTACTATTAGATCATATGATAAAATTTGGAACTATTGCTATTACTATTCAACTATTGGATTTGTAGCTTGCGGCTTTTACCCAGATATTCGCAATAAAAATTAATCATCTCCCAACACACCCTTTGGCATCTTTGTAATTCACTAAACTTATCGTTGTGTTTGATATGTGAACGAACGTGCCATTGTTAGCCTAGAAGTTTGACCTAGTATGAGATCTACTGCCAAATACCATTACATATGAGATACATGCCCCCGTTCATTAGTGTGCTCAATATTTTTTTAAATTGCAAATTTTTTGTAGATATAGCTACACAATCGGCAAGTGAAAATGTCCGGCCTGGCGTTAGGAATTAAAAGCAAGGAAAAAGTTAAGGTTTTGGCTTTTTTGTGGGTTACGACACTCGATTTCAGGCACAACCCAATGGACCCTTCGACGACCGAACCTATTTTGGTCCGTCACCGACCATTCTCGGACTGGACCAAAACATTTGGTCCACTCATCAGTCCAGGGTTTTGGGTTAAATTGGTTTCAGTCCGGTCCAGGTTTTGGACCGTGTCAGGCCTACTTTAAACGTTTTGAGCCTTAATCGGTTCATAGATATAAAAAGTAGGTATGGTTCCAACGAGATTGGTCAAGGTCAAAGGCCTGACTGGTTTCACCAGTGTGAACGGGTTTCAACACGTATCTGAACGGGTCTGCCCGGGTTTCCTCAGGTCTAGCCGGGTTATACCTCGTGTGACCGGGTTTCGCAGGTTGTGACCTGGTTTCGCCGGTATGACTGGTTTTCACCGGGTCTGACCGGTTGGGGCAACCAGATCTAAACGGGTTTCACTGGGTCTCACACGTTTTCCGTAGAAAGCTCATGAGAGCTTCAAAAACAGAAAAGCTCTTGAAATAAAAGCTACTCGAATTAGTTTCTTAATGGTGCAGATACAAACTACACATCCAAACACCTTGTATTTTGGTTGATTCAGTAACAATTTCACACATTTTGAGGTTGAACTTAATATATTACTTTGTAACTTTCAAAAGCTGAATACCGCACCGAATGAAATCATGTTCACCCTTAACAAAATAACACTGAAATAAGATGCTGGATTTAGTTTTGAGACATAAAGTCATAGCTATACAAGATTGCATCCCACATCGGATGAAAAGCAAAACAAAAACATGTATATAAGAGCCGTGTGAATAATTGTAATCTCTCTATATACCAGGAACTTGCTTTTCATAAGCTGTACGCACTTGCTTTTATGAATAATTGTAATCTCTCTATATACCAGGAACTTGACCAATTAGCTCTGGTGACTTTATTCTCGAAGCTTGCAACTCTTGTTGACATTGACTTTTGCTTTTTCAACAAGTGTATCACTAAATGAGTCATAAGTTTCAACAGAAATCTGAAAAATCAGCTGCTCTTAATCGAAAATATCATGATGCGGAGGAAAGAGTGTGGTCTGTGGACTTATTGTGGGCATTGGTTCGTTCCACTCGACCTGAAGATGTGCGGCTTGAAAGTAATACACATAACAGTACCAGCTATATGACAATGTTGTTCCTGTTGGACTCTACCTAGAAACTAACTGAACTAGTATCTGCAGATTCGTCATCATAATTAAGGTTTGCTTCCCTCATCAATGACGTGACTTTTTTGCAAGTTTGCAACGTTCCTAGCGGCTCCAACACCTGTGGCGGTTGCTGCACCGACTGCATTGGCTATGGTTAATGTATGAACCAATGGCATATTGTGCATGTACTCATATGCAATTGCAGGCTTGCACCCACGAAGCTTTCTCCACATCCAACAATGTCCATAGCGTTTACCTGTATAAAGAAATTTTCAAGTAATTCTATATCATCACCAGCATATATCTTACTGATATCATCATGGAGGAGTTCTCATTTTTCAGTTCACTTAATATCGGCTTATGCCATTGTTGATTATCACTTCAAATGTTGACGGAGTTAGCTGTTTCAAATGATTGCTGATTTTGCAACAAGGGATGTATATACGATAGCATGATTAAGGTTATTTTTATACCTAGAACGACATCACTTTATGAAAGATATAGTATCATTGCTCATCTCTATCACACAAAAGTTACCATGGTAGTAGTTTATACTTTATACCTATACACATATATGCATATACAAGGAACATAAAATGGTCAGTATCAACCATGCTATGCTTTAAGAAACGCACTTTAACGTAAACAAAGTGACAAAAGGCCATAAATGTTACCTTGTCATCGTTGAAACTCATCTCTAAAACGGACCATCAATTCCAAACATATAGTCACGAGGGAAAAAAAGATGAGCATATTGACAAATCCCAGCATCCCACATCGGTTGAGAGAGTGAAGTTGAAGGTATGGAAAGCTGTATAAAAACGGAGAGAAGCAACAGGAATACTCACTTACCTGGATGGGGTCAATGGGTGATCAAGAACGCCCATGGCCTAGGATGGTGACCTCCATTGCACTTTGGAGGGGTGCCATCCTAAGATCGGCACAAGTGGTCGAGTCTACATCGTAATTTGTTGCTGAGGGGGCCTGCGTTCGCGCGGCCCATGCCAACTCTTTAGTTTGAATCTTCATTTTGGTAAACATTAGATTAATGTTCTATGTTCTAAGAGCTATCATCATAATAAAATTTTGGCCACACAGGCACACATCTTAACAATCTTCCTTGGCCATACACATTTTTATGCACAAATCTACGGCATGTTTACACGAAAAAGGTAAAAGATTATTGGCTTTCAGTTTCACAATTCACATGACAGATTGCAAAGGAAAGCATATTATGGCTTGATATGTCAATCTTCATGTGACATAACTGACATGTTGGGAGTCGTTTGTTATACCAACTATCAGACCATTACATCTACATGAAAACCTCTTAGCAATGCGGCTGCTTTTGTTAGGGTCAACCACTACCCGACCTGCCTAGCTCCTAATTCAACCCTTGGTGCTGGTAGACGAAAGGATGCAGGTTCTTTGACTATCTTGGCTCAAGATGATGTACGTGGCCTAGAAGCTGAGCGGAAAATAGATGGAGTGGATATTTTTCAAGCCTATGCATAATGCTTTCATTATCAATCTTGGGGACGTTATGCAGGAACCCTCAACAGCAATTATCTAGAATATATACCGATACATGGAAGATGCCTATATTCCAACTATCCGGCAGAACGTCGATTCATTTCTTAGGTATACTTCCAATGACCCTCAAAAATCAAAAAAATAAAACCCCAACAAGGCAGCAAGAAAGGTTTACACCACAAAACCCAACGATAAGCCTAACAAAAATATTTACAGCCATTCAAAATCAGCAATCCACTACTAAGTTCGGGGTCACTTAATATAAGGCTATAAGCTACTCAAGACTATCTTTATACATAGACTTATGTCGTCTGATATATAAAGCCATGTTGCGGCTCATAGATGACAGACCACAGTACCATTACAACTCCAGAAACCTTTCTCTTGGTAAGTTCACCCTCACCCTATGCTCTATACTTTCATAGATATTAAACAAGTCTTTTATGGAAAATATACTGATTGTCAAAAGGTTGGAGTATGTAATTTGACTTCTTTGGGCGAAATATTGATTATGAGGGCATATATTTAAACTAGAAAAACAGATACTTTTCCGCTAAACAAAACTTACAAATGGCATGTTATATACTTAGGCCTCGTTTCCTGTAATCAATCGTTCATTCAGACACATATGAAGTGATCTCTCGTAACAAATTAAGTTTTACATGTGACTCCACATTGGTGGAGGGTAGAAAACCGTTGAGAGAGGATGTTAATTGTTTGAAAGTTGGAATTTGCAACTGATCCCACAGCGACCAAAGGATGTAATATGAATAGTAGGTGAAGTGTATAAAACAAGGGGTTGGGTTATAGTTGAAAGTATCTTTGCGCTTGGGGCAATGACTCAGCTAATGAGGTAATAACCGACGCGCGTCAATTGCTGGTTGAAAACTATATCCAAACCCCCTCCTGGCTTTGGTTCTGCCTTAGCCATCGAGATTTTTTAGAAGGACTCCCTTTCATTAGGGTAAAGTCCTACAATTTTCAGTCAAACCTCTTTTCAAAACATCAGAAGCAACATCATTAGGTTGAAGTCGTCTTTTCTTGTAAAATACAGTATGATGTTTTCGAAATCATTATATAAAGATGATGCAATACTTTAAATCTCTTCATTTATTCTTCATGGGAGATGAACTCCTGCGGTTCTCTCAAAGTCATAATAAACTGCAGCTAGTTTTGCAAAACATGGGATGAAAGCTTCAACTGGATCTTATTTCAGAAGCTAAGGAAGCTTATGTTTTTTAAGAGCTTATGCTCTTGAAAAGCTGGCATAAAAGATACCAATACTTGTAACAAAGCTATTTTCATAAGCTCAAGATCGATAAACTCCTATAAGCCGTGCTTGCTTGCTTTTATGAATAGTTTGAATCTCTCTATATACCAAGGAACATGACCTATTTGCCCCTCCCACAACACGGTCGTTTGCACAATCCAACTATCCCATTTTTGTCCTAAGACGTGTTAACATAGGATGAGGCTAATAACAAGCACGCGGCTTAGGATGTGCGAGCAAAGGCGAAGACAAGTCTTGATGCCATTGTTACCCACGATCTAAATACTACAAAAGCACATGGTTACATATATAATGACCGAGTTATATGTTACATCGACAAGTAAGATCTCATATGCTCACTCCCATTTGGTGTTATTATTTGTTTTTAGTTTTTTGGTAATACTTACGTTTCCGACTCGACATTGCGAGTCGACTAATCCCAGTTGACCACCTTTTGGATAGCGTGGAGTCGTCGCGGGTAAATCTCCATGGCACCCACATATGTTCTATCAATGTTTCTTAAGCATGCAATCAATCGATTTTCACACAACTATATTTGTTACTTCTGCTTGAATAGCTAGCTTGTCCCACATGGATAAAAAGAAAGAGTAATGACATATCTATAAACCAAGTGTGATTGATTAAGTTCAACGGCAGGGTGTAAAAACATAACAAATACTTGTTTGTTATGTCTCACTCCAGGTATCGGACCTTCCGAATCTGGTAAGTGTTCGACCTGGGTAGTTTCTAAAGAAGACTGGCGAGACTCCACGGTCTTTTTTATATAAAGATTGGAAATCATTAGGATTTCAAATATTGTTCTTTATCTTCTATATGTTATGAAAGTGTTTCTGCATTTGAAGATTTCAACCGATAACGCAAATAGGTAGAACCAAGAAACGTATGCGACAAGTGTGAACCTTTTTATTTCATCGTGATCGAACCTTTCGACGACGGAACCTATTTTGGTCCGTCACCGACCATTCTCGGACTGGACCAAAACATTTGGTCCACTCATCAGTCCAGGGTTTTGGGTTAAATTGGTTTCAGTCCGGTCCAGGTTTTGGACCGTGTCAGGCCTACTTTAAACGTTTTGAGCCTTAATCGGTTCATAGATATAAAAAGTAGGTATGGTTCCAACAAGATTGGTCAAGGTCAAAGGCCTGACCGGTTTTCACCGGTGTGACCATTGAACACGTATCTAAACGGGTCTGCCCGGGTCTGCCCGGGTTTCGTCAGGTCTAGCCGGGTTATTCCTCGTGTGACCGGGTTTCGCAGGTTGTGACCTGGTTTTCCCGGTATGACCGGTTTTCACCGGGTCTGACCGGTCGGGGAAACCGGATCTAAACGGGTTTCACTGGGTCTGACACGTTTTCCGTAAAAAGCTCATGAGAGCTTCAAAAACAGAAAAGCTCTTGAAATATAAGCTACTCGAATTAGTTTTCTTAATGGTGCAGATATAAACTACACATCCAAACACTTTGTAACTTTCAAAAGCTGAATACCGCACCGAATGAAATCATGTTCACCCTTAACAAATAGCAGTGAAATAAGATGTTGAATTTAGTTTGTAAGGTCCTAGCTATAAAACACTGCAAAAAAATATACAAGATTGCATCCCACATCGGATGAAAAGCAAAACAAAGACAAGTATATAATAGAAATGTGAAACCCTGGTTGATGTTTTCGTAAGGAGGAGAGACGGTTGGCATCTCCCCCTGACAGGGATGGCCGGATGGCCGACCGGAATCCGGTTAAGGCTTACCGCTTCGGTGGATCTTATAACCGAATTTTTTTGGCATACACCTAGCACCATGTTCAGGCTAGGCTCTTGCGTTTGCTTTGGCACGTATGTTTCTTTTATCAGAAGTAGTAATATCCCGAAAATGGATTTAGTTACAATCAAAAAGGGAATAGGAAAATATGTATAAAACTGATCAAAAAGGTCATGAAATGTTATATGTGTTTCACCTAATCTATATATTTATGGTGCATCGTCTCATTACTTAGCTCTTTTGGAGTACACAATGTTCGATCTAGGATTGTTGGGTTTGCAATCAGCTCTAATCATGAATCACAAAGTTAATCGGCAAAAGCGCGAGAAAAATAAATTTCAAGAAGACATTATCTCATTTGCTAATGGAACCTCAAGCTTATGCAGAACCTCTGTAACCCACCTTTTGGAAGTTTATATGGTTCAAATAATCATTTTTGAATCCGTTTAATGTTGTTTGTGTAAGAACTGTAATGTCATCGTCATTTGAACTTTCATCAAGTAATTTGTTCGAGAAGTCGTCATCATCATTAAGGTTTGCTTCCCTCATCAGTGACGTGACTTTTTGCAAGTTTGCAACATTCCTACCGGCTCCAACACCTGTGGCGGTTGCTGCACCGACTGTATTGGCTATGGTTAATGTATGAACCAATGGCATAATGTGCATGTACCCATATGCAATTGCAGGCTTGCAGCCACGAAGCTGTCTCCACATCCAACAATGCCCATAGCGTTTACCTGTATAAAGAAATTTTCAAGTAATTCTATATCATCACCAGCATATATCTTACTGATATCATCATGGAGGAGTTCTCATTTTTCAGTTCACTTAATATCGGCTTATGTCATTGTTGATTATCACTTCAAAGATGAGCATATTGACAAATCCGATTGTTGATTATCACTTAAAAGGCCAAATAGTCAAGAGGGAAAAAAAGATGAGCATATTGACAAATCCCAGTATCCCACATCAGTTGAGAGAGTGAAGTTGAAGGTATGGAAAGCTGTATAAAAAAGGAAAGAAGCAACAGGAATAATCACTTACCTGGATGGGGTCAGTGGGTGATCAAGAACGCCCATGGCCTAGGTTGGTGACCTCCATTGCACTTTGGAGGGGTGCCATCGTAAGATCGGCTCAAGTGGTCGAGTCTACATCGTAATTTGTTGCTGAGGGGGCCTGCGTTCGCGCGGCCCCTGCCAAGTCTTTAGTTTGAGTCTTTATTTTGGTATTTGGTTCTGCCTTAGCCATCGAGAATTTTTAGAAGGACTCCCTTTCTTTGTGTAAAGTCCTACAATTTTCAGTCAAACTTTTTGTCAAAACATCAGAGGTTACCTCCAAAATCAAAAACTGATAACTTGATATTCGACTCATCCTGGTTTTCAATGGGTAAAGTCCAACAATTGCTATCCGGGTTTTTGGTTCAAAACAAATAAAAGGATCAAGAGAATGTGCATTCATCGGGTTACAGTTTGGGGAACTGCGATTAAAACCACATCCGTTTGATGGAAGAGTGGGTAGTTACTAGTGACTTTAAATCACATATTCAACTTGAATTCCTGGCTCGGCCATTCGAGTAAGTGCCATCTGGTTCATTAACAACAATAATATTCGTGTTAGATATAGCCAAGTACGTTTCGGTGAATGCATCAGTTAGTTGTTAAAACATTGACTCTAAAAGTGGACTTTTCTTGTAAAATACAGTATGATGTTTCAAGATCATTAGATAAAAGATGATGCAATACTTTAAATCCCTTCGTTTTTTCTCTATGGGTTTGCAATTGTTCGATCTATGCTTGTTGGGTTTGCAATTGGCTCTAATCATGAATCACAAAGTTAATCGGCAAAAGCGTGAGAAAAATAAATTTCAAGAAGACATTATCTCATTTGCTATTGGAACCTCAAGCTTATGCAGAACATCTGTAACTCACCTTTTGGAAGTTTATATGGTTCAAATAATCATTTTTGAATCCGTTTAATGTTGTTTTTGTAAGAACTGTAATGTCGTCGTCATTTGAACTTTCATCAAGTAATTTGTTCCAGAAATCGTCATCATCGTTAAGGTTTGCTTCCCTCATCAATGACGTGACTTTTATAGTTGACTTTTCTTGTATATACAGTATTACGTATGTTTTCAAGATCTTTAGAAAAAGTTGAAGTAATGCTTTAAATCGTTTCATTGTTTCTTCATGAATTTTTATCAAAAGCTAAAGAAGCTTATGTTTCCAGAGCTTATGCTTTTGAAAAGCTTGCATAATAGCTATCAGAACTTGTAACGAAGCTATATACATCAGCTCAAGCTTGATAAAAACCTATAAGCTGTGCTCACTTGCTTTTATGAACAATTCTAATCTCTCTATATACCCAGGAACTTGACCAATTAGTTCTGCTGACTTTAATTCTCAAAGACTGTAACTGTTGTTGACTTTGACTTTTGCTTTTTCAACAAGTATGTGTCTAAATGAGTCCTGACTTATTGCGGGACTTGGTTCATTCCACATGACCTGAAGATGTGCGACGGGGAGTAGTTATGCTTGAAAGTAATACACATCACAGTCACAGTTCTATATGACAATGTTGTTCCTGTTGGATATGTCTTGAAACCAACTGAACGTGTGTCTGCAGATTCGCTAGCAGAACACGACCTAACCCAAGTGAAAGACAACATATATCTACTGGCTGTTGGATGCCACCGTATTATTGGTAATTATCATACCATCTCATGAGGTTTTAGTCCAAGTGTCTTGGATAGAGCCAAGTACGTTTCGGTTAAATGCATCAGTTAGTTAAATCTCTTCGCTTTTCCTCATGAGAGATCCTGCGGTTTTCTCAAAGTGATATGAAGCTGCAGCTAGTTTTGCAAAACATGGAATATAAGCTTCAGCTAGATCTTACTTTAAAAGCTAAAGAGACTAATGTTTTTAATATCTACGAGTGCTGAAGTGCAATGCACAATTGAAGACAGCTAGATGCTTGTAATACAAAGTTGTTCACCTAAAACTTTCAAATAATATTTTATAAACTAATCAGAATTGTTAAAGATTACGAGAAACGTTTTGGAAGATAATTTATATACTACAGCGTTGAGTGAACAAATATTACTGATGACAAAAACATGAAAAAAGGAAAAAAAATATTACTGTACTAAAATTGTACGCTATATCTGAAATTGTGCAGCTAAAAAGTTTGCTAGGGACAAAGGTTGAGTGGCTCTACTATATTCTTGAAGCATTCAACTCCGGAGATCTTGTTCGCTATCAAGAACTATGTAACGTTCATGCAGCTTCACTCAACGCTCAGCCTGCTTTGGTCGTGAATGAGAAGTAGCTTTTGGAGAAGATTAATATTCTCTGTCTGATGGAAATTATCTTCAGGTTTCTAACTTTCTTGCGATTTGCAGTTTTATTGTATATTAGAAGATATCAAATAATGATGTGCAGGTGTTGTTTCTAATACTTTCTTATGCTTGCAGTCGAGCAGCAGAAGACAGGACCATTCGTTTGAGTATCATCGCGGAACGGACAAAACTTACAGTTGAAGATGTGGAATACCTTCTCATGAAGAGTTTATCTGTAAGTCTATTAATTCTTAATTCATGGAATACGCATGCAGACACATTCATATAAGTTTTGTTTGTACATCCTAGTCATAGACACACGACTGTCGTGTTTTGGGTCATTTAGTAATGTAAAAAGTTTTAAATCCGTGACATAAGAATGTTGTATGTGATTGGGTTTCTATCTGGCATAAATTGATCTCGGAGTGATATTGCAGGTGCATCTAATTGAGGGGATAATTGATCAAGTAGATGGAACCGTTCACGTTCCGTGGGTGCAACCAAGAGTTTTGGGGATAAGTCAAATCAAATCTTTACGTGATCGATTGGACAACTGGGTCGGGAAGGTACACACTGCATTGGTATCGGTTGAAGCAGAAACACCTGATTTAGTTGCATCTTAGGTCAATTTACTTGCATGTTCTTATTTTGTAACACTTTCTTGAAAGCCTGAAAGGATAGCTTGTTACAGCATCGTGAAAGAGTATTTAGTGTTGGGTTTATCTGCACCAACTCGTGTAACTTTGACTTTTTGAATTGTTCTTGCAATGTCATGGTTAGAATTCGAACATAGTGAATTTACACAATCATAGATATTGTTTTGAAAAAAGGCGTCTTTTTTAGCTTTGTACGTATCATCAACCACATGTACTTTTCTGCAAGCAATAATAAGTTATAGGTATGTATACAAATCCAGTCAAGTCGAGCTAAGTATGTCGATCATTCGTCGAGATCGAGCTTTAGGGGTAGTCTCGTTCGAGCCTGAGTTTTAGAAGTCGACTCAAGCTTGAGCTGGAGTCGAACTTCGAGTCCAAGTGTTGCCTCGAGCTTGGCAGTACCTGGTTAAACGCGACATTAACCCAACTTTTGCTCGAGAGTTAAGAACATTACCACTGTACCACCAAACGCCTTAAGGAAATAAGAAGTGTAAATTCATCCAGCGTCATATTCTAGCAGACAGGAAAGAAAAGAGAATTAATTCCCCTTGAGCCTAAAAAGATTTCGCAAAACCATATGCACATCATGGAGTTAGCATCATAAACAATCTAATCAGCCTAATTCTTATTTTTATAAATATCACTCGAGATAAAAGATGCACAAAGAAACAAAAGAAAAACGCAGATGAGGTAAACTGTTGTAAAAATAGAAAACAGATTTGGTAGAACCCTAATGAAAGCAGCCTGTAATCAGACAATGAAATACTGCTGTAATCACAGCAGATTTTCATCATACAAACTACAAAGTACTGCTGTGCAGAAGAAACGAGCAGCCACGAGTTTTCACAGATTTAAAGGTGTTTAGGCGTTGGCATTGAAAAAACGATGTATAGTTTGATGGCTTAATGATTAGAAAATATAGACTTATCAATTAAGTAGCAAACAAACATCTAAACATATGGATGACTGAACAAGTCTTCGATTCCTTAGACCATTAATTGACTTTAGATGTTTTGCATGAATTAATTGTTATGTCATGTGTGGTTACGATCCGTAGTTTTTTAATTGTTAAGAGAATGTGGGAGATCCGTAATGAACATGCATGTTTTTTACGGATCATATAATTTTGATTGCTATTTGCTTTATTTGATTCAAAGTTTTAAAATTAGGGAAGACTTTTTATGTTTATAAAAACCCTAGATTTGATGTTCTTTGAATAAATTGGTTTGCATGTGGCTATTTGATTTAGTTTTTTTTTGTACTACTTGTTTTCATACGTTTTTTTTTAATTGTATGTTGTAAACAAGGGTAATTTTTTCCAAGAAAATAATATGGACTAAATCTTATCAAAATTAATGAATTGTTTTGAGATGTAAAATACATATGATTTGCGTTGATTAGAATTGCAATAGCAACTTAACGGCCTACTCAATTTTGGCAAACTATAAAGTGGGTATAACGCACCGCTGGTCATGTACCCGGTTAAGGAAGGAGGTGCTATGCTTTTACGCTGACCAAATTCCCGGCTCGCCTGCGCGTCAAAAATTGGAATTACCTACGGTTGTTATTGGTACAATTCTTTAAGGTTGATTTAAGTACATTAATTCACATCCGAAACACAATGAATAAAGTTATTGCTTTGTGCTATAACTAACGTTCTAGAAAAAGTACGGTGTGAATTTAGTTGTGTGTAAAATCTTTAATTGGTTTAACCAATACCTCAACTTGCAAGTATATGATGAACTTTTAGTCTCACCAAAAAGTTTACTAAACGTTTTATTAAACTTATGTTATGGAGATGTATGCATGCTTCTCCGTACATGATTTTGACACCAAAATCTATACCCTAAATTTAAGTCATATGCCCTCTAATTGACGAACACTTGAAGTTACAATTGTCGTCATATAAGATATCGGACGATGTTGTAATGGAGAGAAAACTTCATGACTGAATAAGATTGCACATGAAGGTTTTACGTTCTTTAGATTAGTCGACTTAATTAAGTTACTCAGTGAGAACTGGAAACTTAAGGCATAAAGTAGGGATAAAACATGTTTACAATGCAAATGATTTTGGCAATGTAAATCCCTAACATATCTAGAAATTGCAGTTTGATTTAGGCAATTATTGTTCGACAAGTTACTATGTTGAATACATTTGTCACTAGCAGATCAACTGATGTGATGAATCTATGTCAATATGGGTTCTAGTTTTTCAAGGAAAATACTATGGTTTTATTACCGGGGTAATTTTATTTTTTTGAATTGTATTATCGGAAATACTAATGTTTGAACTTATTTCTGTAGAAATGGCTCAACCCGAAAGCAATCTGACAATAAGCTCGGCGTTCAAAGCTTTCTTTGAACGGCCTGAACTTACTGGTCCTAATTTCAATGATTGGTACCGCTCACTAAGAATTGTTTTGAGAGCAGCGGGTACTATCAATATCTTGGAAACTCCTTTTCCGGAGGATCTTGCTGAAGGCGCATCTGATGAGAAAAGGCTTCAACACGCTGCTAACGTTAAGAAGCACCATGAGGTGGCTGCTGTAATGTTAGGGAGAATGGCTCCATCACTTCAAAGGAAGTATGAGCTATTTCCTCCTAAGCAAATGCTTGATGAACTCAAGGCAGTGTATGAAACGCCACAAGCTGTAGAGATCTATGATCTAGTTGATGCTCTACATAGCTGCAAGCAAGCTCCTGGAAAGTCCGTAAGTGCACATTACATGGAGATGAGGGGTTATATGGAACAACTCATCGCACTAGGACAACCCTTCGATCATAATATGGCTATTAACTTGATCAATAGGTCCCTTAATAAGGACTTTGGTGATTTTGTTCGTAACTATAATATGCATTGCACGGGGAAGACAGTGAATGATTTGCATGCAATGCTCATTGACTTCGAAAAGGGTTTGAAAGATAAGGCATCCACTGCTACGCCTCAAGTACTTTATGTACAAAAGGGTAGAGTGTCTAAACCTAAACCGAAAGGGAATAAGAAGCAGAAAGGCAAAGGCAAGGCTGATAAGAGCAAGCAAGTTGCGACTACATCTAAGCCGAAGCAGAACTTTGCTAAGAAATCTCAGAAAGATGAGACTTGCCACTACTGCAAAATGACTGGACACTAGAAGAGGAATTGCTCTCTCTATCTCCATGAAATGGCAGAACACAAGAAGAAGGCTGAGCAAGTTGCTGCAGCACCATCTTCAGGTAACTTATTTATGATAGAGTTATTTAATCTTTCATACAAATCAAACTCCTGGGTATATGATACGGGATGTGGTATTAACATTTGTAATACCCTGCAGGGATTTGAGTTGAAGAGGAGACTATCCTATGGGGAACAATCTCTGCAAGTGGGCAATGGCGCACAAGCACCGGTTGAAGCTATAGGAATATTTAAATTAGTTTTACCTTCGGGTTTAGTACTGTTTTTAAATAATTGTCATTATGCACCTACAATTGTTAGGGGTGTTATTTCCTTTTCTTGTATGTTGGATCTTGGATTTACTCACACGATTGATAATAATAGAATTTCTGTTTTCAAAGATGGTCTATTCTATTTTGATGCAATTTCTGTGAATGGTGTTTTTGAAATTAACATGCATGATGAAAATTCCAAGAGAAAAAATAATTCTGTTTTTAGCATGAATAAGAAGAGAAAGTTAGACAAGAACTCTTCTTATCTTTGGCATTGTAGGCTTGCCCATATTGGGAAGACTCGCATACAAAAGCTGCAACGTGATGGGCTTTTGGAAAGTATCAATGATGAATCATTTGATAAATGTGAATCTTGTATCTCTGGAAAGATGACCAAGAAACCTTTTAATAGCAATATTGAAAGGGCTACTGAACTACTTGGTTTGATACATACTGATGTGTGTGGACCACTTAGACATGTGTCAAGGAAAGGTGCTAGCTACTTCTTAACGTTTACGGATGATTATAGCCGTTATGGTTGTGTTTATTTACTTAAACATAAACATGAGGTATTTGAAACATTCAAAACGTTTAAAGCCGAAGTAGAGTTACAACTAGGAAAGAAGATTAAAGCTCTTCGTTCTGACCGTGGTGGTGAATATTTAAGTCAAGAGTTTAAAGATTATTTAAGTAAGAATGGAATTGTTCAGAAACTTACTTCTCCGTATACTCCACAACAAAATGGTGTATCCGAAAGGAGAAATCGTACATTATTGGATATGGTACAATCAATGTTTAATCTTACAACTTTACCATTATCCTTTTGGGATTATGCTCTTGAATCTGCTGTTCGTATTCTAAATATGGTTCCCACAAAGAAGGTAGATAAGACACCATATGAACTATGGCATGGCAAGAAGCCATATTTGTCTTATTTAAAAGTCTGGGGTTGTGAGGCGTATGTGAAACGTGACTCTGGAGATAAACTTCAACAACGCTCAGTGAAATGTATCTTTGTAGGTTATCCTAAGGAAACTATGGGTTACTACTTCTATTATCCGGCTGAGAACAAAGTAGTTGTGGCTCGGTATGGAGACTTCCTTGAAAATGATCTTGTAAATCAAGAATTCAGTGGGAGAAATTATGATCTTGAAGAAATTCAAGAAGATACATTGCCTTCTGAAAATACTAGCGATGAAATTCCTGTAGAACCAGAAAGTCGAGTGTTCCACCGGAATTAATTCCTCCACGTAGGTCTCAAAGGACTATACGTGCGCCGGATAAACTATGTCTTTACATAGAGGATGATGAGGAGGAAGTAGGGGATCTTGGTGAACCTGCTAACTATCGATCCGCAATGTCTGATCCAGAAAAGTCAAAATGGATAGTTGCGATGAATGAGGAAATGAAATCCATGGAAATCAATGATGTTTGGATTCTTGTAGACGCGCCTAAAAATGCTAAAGTAGTGAAAAATAGGTGGATCTATAAGAAGAAAACTGACATGGATGGGGATGTACAATCCTATAAAGCACGTTTAGTGGCTAAAGCTTTTACTCAAACTTTTGGCATAGACTACGAGGAGACATTTTCTCCTGTAGCAGACTTACGAGCTATTAGGATTCTCATAGCTATAGCAGCATACTATGACTATGAGATATGGCAAATGGATGTTAAAACTGCCTTCTTGAACGGTCGCTTAGATGAAGATATCTATATGCAACAACCAGAAGGGTATGTTGATCCTAAATATCCAAAGCGCGTGTGCAAACTTCAAAGATCTATTTATGGTTTGAAGCAAGCGTCACGTCAATGGAATAAGCGATTTGATGAAGAAATCAAAAAGTTCGGATTTATTCAAAATCGTGATGAGCCATGTGTATACCGCAAAGCTAGTGGGAGTAATGTAGTGTTCCTAATTCTATATGTCGATGACATATTAATCATGGGAAGTAACATTCCAAGACTTAAGGAAGTTAAGGATTATCTTGGTAAATGTTTTTCTATGAAAGATTTGGGAGATGCTGCATATATTCTGGGAATTAAAATCTATCGAGATAGGAGTAGACGGTTGATTGGTCTTAGCCAAGATGCTTATATTGATAAGATATTGAAGAAATACAACATGCATAACTCTAAGAAAGGTTTCTTACAGATGGAGGTTAAGCATGAGTTAAGTCATGAGAAAGATGCATCATCACCTGAAGAGGTGGCTTACATGAAGAAGGTGCCTTATGCTTCGGCAGTAGGATCTATTATGTATGCTGTAAGATGCACAAGGCCTGATGTGGCGTTTGCTCAGAACTTAGTCAGTAGATACCAACAGAATCCAGGAAAGTTCCACTGGACTGCTGTTAAGCATATTCTAAAGTATTTGAGGAGTACGAAAGATATGTTTTTGGTATTCGGGGGTAAACCAGACACAGAACTGAATGTAACAGGGTTCTGTGATGCGTCCTGGCAATGTGATAAAGACGATACGAAGTCTCAGACGGGTTATGTGTTTGTCATCAATGGAGGAGCAGTTGACTGGAAGAGCAGTAAGCAGAAAACCATTGCTATGCATGCGACTCAATCTGAGTACATGGCCGCTTCAGAAGCTGCAATGGAAGCTGTTTGGATTAGGAAGTTTATTGGAGATCTTGGAGTGATGCCTTCAATTAAAGAACCTATTGATATATATTGCGACAATTCTGCGGCAATAATATTCGCCAATGACCCTGGAGTCATGAAGGGCGCCAGACACTTTAAACGTAGATATCACTACGTTCGAGAACAAGTGGAAGCTCGAGAAATAAAATTAATAAAAGTTCACACAGATGATAACGTAGCTGATCCTTTTACTAAGGCTTTATCTAGGCCAAAGGTAGTTAAGCATGCCAAGGCAATTGGGCTGCAACTAGCTAGCGAATTCATGCAATAAATCTGTTGATTAGTATTTGGATAAAGGATGTAAGACATTATTAAATTGATGAAATAAAGATTGGGTTTCGTTTATTTTTCTGTTATTTAATTTTGTATCCTATTTTACATGTTTTAATCCATGAGCATTTTGATGTTTCTAAATGTCCGTTGTCGATTAATAATATGGGAGTATTATTAAACTAAGGCAATTCAAAATAGTGACAGAGTATACTTGAAAGTATATTGGTCAATTTTGGATGATATTTGATGGATCAAATATTGGACTTATCCCAACTATGTGATTTTACTTTATGGATCTTTGTCATTAAGTAAATCATAAATAGTTATCCTTAGACCTGAGATATCAGAAAACTTCATTGAATGTAGTGCATTTCTGTAAGGTAACCTAACGCTAAACGTAACTGGTAGTCATAAGGGTTATTTTCAGAAGTGTTGCGAAGTTCATGTGTTTTGCTTGTAGTCGAAATGGGATTCGTTTCCTTCAAAATTTATTTTGAAGTATAAATACAACTGGGCCCCTCGGGGGAGTAGTAAGATGTTTGTGTGGCCACACCCAAATGTGTTTTGGTAATCTTGCTATATCCGTAAACGAGAAACAGAATAGTTAATGAAGGAATGACTTCGATCCATATCCTTATTAACGATGTATTTGAAATGAAAGGATAATAATAATGATGTAATCATTAAAAGGTTCTTGTCCAGGAGACCTTACCCGGTTTGTACTAGTGACATTGCTAGTGTAACTAGACGCTAGTCAATGTGATCACCATATTAGAATTTTGTCCAAGTGGGAGCTGAAAGTTTATGGACTTAAAATTAATAGTCGTGAGATAGGATCGAACTCGGGATCACAGGATTGCACACATAACGTAAAGAGTTAATTTATCTATTAAATATATTTTATATATATTTATTAAATCAAACCTAAGCTTAACTAACGATCGTTGATAAATAAAAGTTAAGTTATAACGACCGTTAAGGAATTAAATAGAAGCTAAAAGAAGGAAAACGGAAAAGTTCCGGAAGCCCTAGATGGGCCTTATGGGGCGTCGGCCTAAGGAGGGAAAAAGGAAGGAGGAAAGATTTTCTTTCCTAATTGGTGTTTTACTTGGAGACCAAGTTTTGTCAAGCCTATATAAACACCTAAAGCCTTCATAATTTTTTACCCATCTTTCTCTTCTCTTTGCTTTTGATCGCCGGCCATAGCTACCCATATTAGGGTTTCGTTTGGTTTTCGATCTTGTCTATTTTTATCTAGTCCTAATCCCTCTCTAGGGTTATTGGGTAGATAATCCATAAGCGTTGAAGCTCGGTTTGATCGTGCTAGACTCACGGTTAACTCGTTGTATTACGTGTGTACAAGAGCGTGATATAATCTTCCTTTAGATTATATTCTTGGTGGTGTTCGTGATAAACCCTAGTTGCCGTCCATTCCGTCGTCTTGTGGATCTTGCTAGGATAAAGGTATGTAACCCTAATCTTGATTAATATAATTGTGTTAAACTAATTGATCTTGTTAATCGCTTCCGCTATGCGTTCTTTGATCCATATTAGGGTTTGAATAATTGTTATGAACTATATAAACCAACAGTCGTAACCATTTCCAATCAATCCTCTCTTGCCATCTTAAAATTTGTAACCACTAAGGTTTGAACTAGGCTATTTAATGGTGGTTAAGGATAAAATGGATGAAGTTTAAGCTATCATAAGTTTTGTTGTAGAAGTTATATTTAACAACAGAAACGTTGGGTTTTTAGAACTAACTGCAAGTATGCCAATGTTGTTCACTAGTTCCTGCTGGATATTACTATGTAGAACTAACTGAACTTGTGTCTGCACATTGGATAGCAGAACACGGCCCAACCGAAGTTAATGAAAACATATATCTACTGGAGACTACTGTATTGGTAACTATCTTCATACCATCTCATGAGGTCAACACTAATTCACTCACAAACTTACTATTAGCATAACACAGATCATATGATAAAATTTGGCACTATGGCTATTACTATTCAACTATCGGATTTGTAGCTTGCGGCTTTTACCCAGATATTCGCAGTAAGAATTAATCATCTCCCAACACACCCTTTGGCATCTTTGTAATTCACTAAACTTATCGTTGTGTTTGATATGTGAACAAACGTGTCGTTGTTAGCCTAGAAGTTTGACATGGTATGAGATCTTCTGATTTCAAGTATGTTTATTCATTTCACGAGCTTTACTAGAATTTAGTCGAGAATTTTGTCATGCACGCATGTTATTCCATAATTGTAAAAAGCTTCAGCATTATTTCAATACAATTTAATTTTTAGCCGAACAATAAGCAAGTTTCTATTTATAAAACTCACTTCATGCGGTCTAACATTTTGTATAAATTACAGTAATCGTGTTATTTGAATTAGAATAAGCGACCGACGGTAACGGCTTGGTTTCAAGTATGTTTTATTCATTTCACGAACTTTACTAAAATTTAGTCGGGAATTTTGTCATGTATGCATGTTCTTCCACAATTGTAAAAAGCTTCAGCTTAATTTCAATAAAAAATTATTTTTAGCCGACAATAAGCAAGTTTCTATTTACAAAACTCAAAAATCATGCGGTCTAAGATTTTGTATAAATAATAGTAATTGTGTCATGTTATATAGAAGAAGCGACTGACGGTAACGGCTCGTTATCTGTGAATGGAGCTGATAGTTAAAGATTTCCCAACTGTGGGAGATGGTCTTATATATGAAGACTACTAGCAGTTTCAAAATAGATATGGTTTTTATTTGTCCCACATCAATGGTGAAACAAAACTATAGAGTATTATATAACTAAGACAAGGGATAACTGACTTTATAGAACACAATTATAATCAGGTTATGAGCCTTAATTGTCTTAACCTGATTTTGACATGTTTTTTTTATTTATTGTTCTTTATTTTTAATTTCACATATTTTAATCGTTTGGAGCCTTTTTCGGTTTCACAGATATAAAAAATGTGAGTAATTTTTTATACTAAGTTTCATGTTTTGCTCGGACTTAGCTCAACATTTACAATTATGAATATCTTGACCTATGTGTACATATTTCTAATGTTCATTACGCTTTGGCACCATAATCAATCATGGGGTGTGATAATAGAGCTCAATAAGCCCCAAACTAGACTATACTGTTTTGAATCTTTTGTCTAGTCGATCGATTAGCTCATGAGTAGTTTCACTCCCTTACACTCTTGGATGTAAGCAAATTGCTTCTAAGTTTCAGCCTCGTGTGCAATACTGTTTGCCTTATTCTTATTTTGGTAGAACTGTTTTCCACTTCATTCCAAGACTCCATTCATTCAAGGCCCTGCATACATCTCCGATCCATGGGTTGATGTATGTTTTGTTCATTTGATGGGTTTTGGGCATCTATGTTTTGGTGTTCAAAGTAGGTTTGAGTGTCTTAGATAGGTTTGACTTTTCTTGTATATACAGTATTATGTATGTTTTCAAGATCTTTAGAAAAAGATGAAGTAATGCTTTGAATCTTTATGTTGTATCTTCATGGATATTATATCCGAACCTAAAGAAGCTTATGTTTCAACAGCTTATGCTTTTGAAAAGCTCGCATAAGAGCTGTTGGGTTTAATCGGTTATGTGTCGGGTTCACGTGCATGCTTGGCTAGAGCTTACTAGTCTTTGGGTATTACATACGTAGTATTACGTATATGCATGGAGTAGTAGTTAATTGGTAGTAACTTGAATTGGTAAAAACGTAAGACCGAGTCTTATGTAACTGATTGTACACGTAAGGTTGGTACCTAGTTTCTAGGTAGACTAGTTTTACATGTTTATTTTGTTAGCCTATATAAAGTCATGTCATCTATGAATCAATGTATCCAATTTCCTGATAATTTTCCCTTTGCCTACTGTTGAGTACATCAGTAACTTTGTGAGTTTCAAATCTACAAGAGCTACCAGAACTTGTAACGAATCTATATACATCAGCTCAAGCTTGATAAACACCTATTATAAGCTGTGGGCACTTGCTTTTATGAATAATTTTAATCCTCTAAATACAAAGGAACTTGACCAATTAGCTTTGCTGACTTGAATTCTCAGACTGTAACTGTTGTTGACTTTGACTTTTGCTTTTTCAACAAGTATGTGTCTAAATGAGTCCTGACTTATTGCGGGGCTTGGTTCATTCCACATGACCTGAAGTTATGGTTTAACGTAATACACATCATAATACTATATGACAAAGTTGTTCCTGTTGGATATTACCAGAAACTAACTAAACGTGTGTCTGCAGATTTGATAGCAGAACACCACCCAACCCGAGTGAAAGAAAACATATATTTACTGGGTGTTGGACGCTACTGTATTGGTAATTATCATACTCATGAGGTTATAGTTCTAGTGTCTTAGATAGAGCTAAGTACTTTTCGGTTAAATGCATAGGTTAGTTGTTAAATCATTGACTCTAAATCTATTCGCATTTGTTCATGAGAGATCCCGCGGTTTTCTCAAAGTGATATTAAGCTGCAGCTAGTTTTGCAAAACATGGCATATAAAACCATACAAATTGCTTATAAACAAAAACATCTAATAGACTATCATGTCCTTTCCTTTCCCAAGTTACACAAAACCGAAAAATCGCGACAAACAAGGATAGCGTGGAGTCGTCACGGGTAAATCTCTGTGGCAATCCACATATGTGTTACTAATGTTTCTTAAGCAAGCAATCAATCGAAAGTCACACAACTAGATTTGTTACTCTTGAATAGCTAGCTTGTCCCACATGGATAAAAAGAAAGAGTAATGAGTGACATATTTATAAACCAAGTGTGATTGATTAAGATCAACAGTAGGATCTGGAGACTTAACAAATACTAGCACTCCACGTAAATAAAAAAAATTGAGTACTAGCACTCCAGGTAAGTGTTCGACCTGGGTAGTTTTCTAAAGAAGACTGGCGAGACTGCATAATAGGTAGAACCAAGAAACGTATGCGACAAGTGTGAACCTTTTTATTTCATCGTGATGTGGTTTTACTGGAAGGAGCAATGTAAATAAAGTTCCTTTGGTTAAGGTTATCTAGAATTATTATCTCCAAGATTGTGGTTGGATCTAATAAAATAAACATCATCTAATGTGATTTACTGCAAAATACCATTACATATGAGATACATGCCCCCGTTCATTAGTGTGCTCAATATTTTTTTAAATTGCAAAAATTTTGTAGATATAGCTACACAATCGGCAAGTGAAAATGTCCGGCCCGGCGTTACGAATCAAAAGCAAGGAAAAAGAAGGGTTTGGCTTTTTTTGGGTGACGACACTCGATCTCAGTCACGACCCAATGGAACCTTTCGACGACGGAACCTATATTCGTCCGTCACCGACCATTCTCGGACTGGACCAAAACATTTGGTCCACTCATCAGTCCAGGGTTTTGGGTTAAATTGGTTTCAGTCCGGTCCAGGTTTTGGATCGTGTCAGGCCTACTTTAAACGTTTTGAGCCTTAATCGGTTCATAGATATAAAAAGTAGGTATGGTTCCAACGAGATTGGTCAAGGTCAAAGGCCTGACCGGTTTTCACCGGTGTGACCATTGAACACGTATCTGAACGGGTTTGCCCGGGTTTCGTCAGGTCTAGCCGGGTTATTCCTCGTGTGACCGGGTTTCGTAGGTTGTGACCTGGTTTTCCCGGTATGACCGGTTTTCACCAGGTCTGACCGGTCGGGGCAACTGGATCTAAACGGGTTTCACTGGGTCTCACACATTTTCCGCAGAAAGTTCATGAGAGCTTCAAAAACAGAAAAGCTCTTGAAATAAAAGCTACTCGAATTAGTTTCTTAATGGTGCAGATACAAACTACACATCCAAACACCTTGTATTTTGGTTGATTCAGTAACAATTTCACACATTTTGAGGTTGAACTTAATATATTACTTTGTAACTTTCAAAAGCTGAATACCGCACCGAATGAAATCATGTTCACCCTTAACAAATAGCACTGAAATAAGATGTTGGATTTAGTTTTGAGACATAGCTATAAAACACTGCAAAAAAATATACAAGATTGGATCCCACATCGGATGAAAAGCAAAACAAAGACAAGTATATAATAGAAATGTGAAACCCTGGCTGACGTGTTCGCAAGGAGGAGAGACGGTTGGCATCTCCCCAGGGACGGGAACAGCTTTCAAACTTACCTGTTACACATCCGGTTAAGGCTTTTCACCTCGGTGGATCTTATAACCCAATTTATTTTTCCGCGTTCTCGTTGTTTGGCGTACACCTAGCACCATGTTCAGGCTAGGCTCTTGCGTTTGCTTTCGCACGTATGTTTCTTTTATCAGAAGTAGTAATCTTAACTCCTTTATAAAGAGAAAATAAATTTGGTTGAATGTTGAAATATAGCTGGTTGAAAATGACGTGGCAAGCATTTGTCATAAAACCGCCCTAAAATAAACTCCTTTATAAAGAAAAGCATTTGTGGCCTTGGAAACCTTGGAAACCATGATCAGCCGACTTCTACCTGTACATCTTCCCCACGCTTTCTCCATCTTATCTTGGAAACCTGGGAAACCCTCAATACGTTTATTACCCACGCCAAAAAGAACCTGGGAAACCCTCAAACGATGTACAATCAATCCATCTATATATACAAGACTTTTCATCATACTTTTCATCATACTTTTCAAACGAATCATAATACTTTTCAAACGAATCTTATCAAATGGATTCATGAGCGGATGTGAAACAAAATCTTATCAATTCTGAGGTTTGGTTTAATTTTCATAATCTTTATTTGTTTAATTCTGAGGTTTGGTTTAATTCTGAGGTTTGGTTTTCTTCTTTTTCGGTTATAGATTGACTTGGAAATACAAAATGCTTTTGGGCCAATGGAGGCTGAGGTTGAGGAAGACCCTACTGTAGTGGATCTTGAGGTTGAGGTACACAATGTTTCTTCTTTTTCTGGTTATATAGATTGTGTTTGGAGTGTTTGTTGTTATCGGCTAAGGGGGTGTTTGGGATTATTTATTGAGTTATGATACACCAGATTATAAATGGTATTTTGAGTTAGAAAGATAACCCAGATTAAATTGCATATAAAACTAATCTGCTGGTGACTATTGATACTCAAAGTAATGTCTTCCATTTTAAATTGTTAGAAAGATAACCCAGACTACTTTTTTGTTAAGTACTTTTAAATTGCTGGTGACTATTGATACTGCATCTTGTTATTTAGCAACCTTATCATCATTTACTTTCAAGTGTAAATTTTTATTGTTTAGAAAACGTTCATTAATTAGATAAGCAATGACAAAGCATTGAACAGTTTGGTTTATATTTCAAACACTCGTGATTAATAGTACAACTTTCAAACATTTATAAGCTTATGGTGATAAGTTGCTGATAAGTCTAGAGAACAGCCCAACTAAAAAGTGATCATTTATTTTGACAATATTTGAGTTCCATGTTTTCTTGAATTGCTTGGAGTGTTTTCATCCATGGTGATGTAAGTTACCAATATGTGTGCAGAAGATATAAAAATAATAGTTTGTATTGCAATTGTTGTATAACCATAAAAGTTCTCAAACAGGGAATGACCTAAGTGTCATTGAAGTAAGGATATGGTTTTGAATGATTATAGAATCAACATGTTATATTGATTTAATTATTGATGTAAAAGCGGTTCTTTAGAATGGGGGTGTTTGGATTCGCTTATTAAGCTGCCTTATGTGAATCTGGAAAACCCAATAAGCCCGCTTTTAATAAGATATTGGTCAAACTGAGCTTATCATCTTTTGCAATCTCAAATAACTCCATAATCCACCTTAAATAAGCTAATCCAACCCCCCCCCCCCCCCCCCCCCCAAAGTGTATTTAATACTTTAATTATGGTAGCAGCTTTTATTTTGGTTCATAATAAACTTGTGTTTAGGTTGTGTTTGTTATAAGCTTATTTGGTTTCGGCTTATGTTTGTTTTATAAACATGAATTTCCCTGTTTAATTTATTTTGAGGACATACGGGCTTAGATCAGTTTATTTATTATTGTAACGAGTGTTATAGAGATCGATTAAGATATGAAAATCACTCAGACAATGACAACAAGCTCAATAGTGAATGACAGGAGGAAACACGACTCGATTGTTATTAGGATAGAAGAAAGGTTGGTTACAACCGAACTATTACAACATAAATCTAGAGACAAAATGGTTCTCAAATCAATACATGTTTGGATTTATGAAACATAAGCCGGGAAGAAATAAGCTCATTCGGCTAATTTAGTTGTTTTCGGTTTATATTTTCATAAGCTTTTTTGTGGCTTATTTTGAATTTTTTCGCCTTATTTTAGTTTATTATGACAAAATAAGCTTATAGTCGAAAAGTTAAAAAACAAGCCGAAAAAGTTTTAAATAAGCCACAAAAAGTAAGCTTATGAAACATAAGCTGAAATCACATAAATCATAAGCCCACTGTATAAGCCGAAACAGACACTCGTAAGATTTATATGGCTTCAAGCTCATAATAAGATATTAATCTAAATTGTCGTTTGCAAATGCCAATAAGTCCATAAGCTAATCCGCTAAACTGTTATTTGAAGCTCGTGTGCAAACTGTATTTGGCCTTTTTATGCTTTGATGGTTTGGTTAATTATTTATATGTGGTATCAATGATACCTGCCACTTTGCCAGCTCCCATGTTTGCTATAGAATGTTTTTATTGTCATTTTATATGTTTGAAAAATAACTAATTTGATTTGCGAAACACTAAAAAAAACTGACTATCCAACAACATAATCGAACACAAGCACTATATTTCAAAATCATGTTTTGCAACGTTTTCAAAACGCATAATTTAGGGATGAGCAGTAGCACCGGAAAAAAGGTACCGGAACCGTACCGGTACCGACCTATACAGGTACCGGTTTTTTATGCTCGGTACGGTACCACGAAAAAGGTGGGAAAATAAAGGTACCGCATTTGTGATCTTTAAAGTTTTAATTTCTAATCCGGCTCTTAGTTGCGGAAAAAGGAGAAAATTATGCAAACTAAATAAAATGACTAAGCAGACAGTATAAAAACAAGTGATTTTTGTAACCTAACGTTATCGTTTTGAAAATTTTCTAGAAGTAACCTTTATGGCTTTAATTTCTTGACGTTATATATAGACAAGTAGTTTTGTCATTTTGAGCTAATAGGTTCAAAAGAAACAATCTGGTGTTTTGGGTACCATACGATTCGTTTTTGCTGAAAAATTTAGGCTTACATTGGCCCGAGCAAGACTTGCCGTTCTTAAGAAATATGGTTAGAATTGCTCGAAAAGTGTCCGTTTTACCTTGGAAATGTTGCTGTCATAGTGGGATAACTGGTCGAAACTGTTTTTTTTAAGTTGACTGGTATAACGTTGATGTGTTGTTATAAATAATTAGCATGTTATATCTTAAGATTATATACCGGATACATAACAATCAACTCTTGTATAACTATGACATGTAGGATTTTTAAATGGATTGTCAATATAATACAGATATGCCATTCACAGTCACGCCTCCATCTGTAAGTAATAGAAGGCCCATTGAAAACTATAGTTTCTTTGCACGGAAGTTAAAGAAATCCATGTAAAAGAGTTCTATTGAGATGATTGTAAACAAGTTACATAGGTAAAGAACTTCTCGTAGCTTCATTTCTTGCTCAATGCTTCTTTTCCAAACACCCCACTCTAAACAGGTAAATTCTGCATACATGTAAACGGGTAAAATTATGGGAAAAACATATTACAAAAAGGTTATAAGGTTCTCTACCCGTTGTACCGATACCGGAACCGATACTAGAACCGATACCGGTACTGGTTTAAGATACGGTTTCGGGAACGGGACTTTGAGTATAAGTCGGGGGGAAATCTGGTACACCGAAAACGGTGTCGGTACAGTACCAAAATGGTACCCTGCTCATCCTTAGCATACTGTATTTCCAATAAGCAATCCCAAACACCCCCTTAGTCTTTAATAATTACTATGCGGCTATGATAGGCGTAATGCTGACCAGCAGCTTATGATAATTTGAAAATCCATGTTGACTACTGCTATGACCTGTAAATCCATGTGACCTCTTAGCATTAGCTAACTCTGTAGTTTTCTTTAGAGTTGAGGACTTGTTGCCTTTTGACAACAAAAAAGCAAAAGAATAGTTGCCTTTCTGCAAGGTGAAGTATACATACTAATATTACACACATGTTTAGATAAATAATAGAGTATACCATAATTAAGCTCAAATTATTCATTGCCAATGAGTTATTCTACCCGTTCGAGCATCTAGCGTATTTATAATGAGTGAATAATTATTCAAATTCACTATGATTCGTTATGATTCGAAGCACCTTAAACAACAACTGCTATGACATTCTCGTTTTCAACATCTCTCCATTGTTTATAATAGTTTAAGTTAATAAGAAAGGTCAAAGTTTGTAAACACAATTGAAATAGAAGCAAAGTGCAACTGCGCTCTCTCTGCAGTAACATCAGATCCCGATTTTTGAGCTGAAACTTTGTGGACAGTCCTTGGTGTGTAATTTTATATATTTTTGAGAAAAAGGAATATATTTTACCTGGTCAAAGACACATTAAATATTCATTACCTGGTCAAAGACACATTCTTAGGTCGCCTTAGTATCCATAGCTTGTACAAACAAACATATATATTAACAAATTACATATTTGTCGCAAGTTAAATACACTTGCATTTTTTTGCATAAGATGATAACTCAAACTCCTTCTTTAAACTAAACATTTGAATTATTTAAAGCATTAACAAAGATAAGGTAACCTTATACTGACGTCTACTTGCGTCTATGTAAATATCTTTTACTTGACTCGATTTAGTATTCCTTTTTTATAGCTTGGAACGGTGTTGGTCCTAGCTGTAGACAATCTTTAATATGTGTAGTTTGATATGATGGTAGGAATGACTGCTGATATGACTACTTTGAATTTATACATGAGAGACGCGCAAGTAATTGTAATAAGGATTATATAACCATTTGACCTGACCATGAGACTGATAACACATTTAATAAACACTTATTCTCTAACCTTTAACTTGCTAAATGATTTTTAGTAGACATAATCTAACTACAGACCTGAAAACATGACGCCGACTGGCAGTGAGTGAGACCTTTTACCCCATTGCTCTCAGCATCGTTTTTTCCCTGCAATATGTGAAATAAGCAACCCTGTAAATCCATGTGACCTCTTAGCATTAGCTAACTCTGTAGTTTTCTTTAGAGTTGAGGACTTGTTGCCTTTTTGATAACAAAAAAGCAAAAGAATAGTTGCCTTTCTGCAAGGTGAAGTATACATACTAATATTACACACATGTTTAGATAAATAATAGAGTATACCATAATTAAGCTCAAATTATTCATTGCCAACATCTTTGATGCCGTCACCAAAATTCCCCTGAACCCAAAAAAAATTAGAATTGATAAACTTACATAACTTTTGTTCGTATGAATGGATTTGTTTTTTTTAATTGGGTGTGTTCGGATTCAATGAGACACATACCTCAGATTCTTTATTAAACCTACAAAACAATTAAAAAAACTCATGGATCTACAATTAAGTAAAACTTGAAATTTGACCAAACTCATGGATCTTGAAATTTGACCAAGCTTGTATATAAACATGTAAGACCAAGCTTTTATGCGTTGGGTGATGGAAAATTTGAAGGATAAACTCTGGTCTCTTTTTCATGTAAGTTGTTTTTTTAAGTTTGCTTAAACACCTCATTGGTATGATTAGTATATATCAGGATGTAAGTCTATGTTGACTTGACTGTTTTAAGTCTATTTTTTATACACGACATTTTAGGACACGGATAACCCAATAGGGTAACACAAAGTGTGGTTTCAGTGTGATGAAAATTGGTGCAGGAAGGCTGCGGAAATCGTAGCCGATGTGGGTTTTGTGGAAACACTGTTTTTTTAATCAGAAAATATTTACTTTGCTTCTAAGGTGATTTAAATGTTCTTGACAAATTCCTTTAGCTCTAATTGAGGTCTTTTCGCTAAGTTTGTAACAATAGGGATTTTGAACGATTGATTTGAGAGTTCCTTTTGCCAAGCACAAAAAGTCATTGTTTATAGATGTCAGATATCATGTGAATATATAGGTGATTAGTGCGTGTCACAGAAAGTATGTAAAAGTGGGAATCATCTTATGCCATGCTTCTTTTGCTCTATATATCTTACTAAGTTTTCCTTTTTTGAGTATTTTATACTAAAAGCAGCAATTCTATCATTAACTTTAGTACATTTAACATCAACGTATACACTTATATTTTCTTTAGCAGTGGGATCCATACTTCACAGTCGATACTTTTGATGCCCTCAACAACCCACATGCTTTTTATAAAATCGACAAAGTTCGTGTCCGAAATGTTTGGATGGATGAAAAGGCAAACAAACTCTACATTATCATGCACGGCAAAAATGTAAGGATACATTAACGGAAAATACAATATCAAACTTTCTTCATATTTTCAAATATTTTTCGAGTTAATTATATTATATTCGCTTTATACGTTCTGTTAGGGACTAAAGATGGCTGCTCAAGTGCCACATGACCTGCTAGACGTCTATAAAAATAGGGAATTGGCACAAACTTTTGTCTCTATACATCATTTCAAAATAGGTTATGTTGACCCTACCCAATACCCAAGGTTTGAAAATTACAGTTTCGCTCGCCATGATTGGATCATTCTGGTAGACGCGAAAACGGTCATCACCAAAATTCTGTCTCCTGATTTAAAAGAGTTTAGTGTGAATGGATGGATACCTTCAATTCGTGCTCTTCTTGGTGATAAAACACCAAGGAAAATGCTCATCGGTACCAAAATTTTTCTTTGGCATATATATACTACATCACGAATAACTAATAATACGTACTTTGTCGATTGCCAAAATATAATAGTATTTAATGTAATTGTAGATACCGTTGGAAGAGTTATCAAAGGAGACATAAAACAATATTTTGGCTATAAAACATGTGAACTGTGTTTGCGCGATTTGACGTAAGTCTCTTCATCAAAAACAATTTAACATTTATTATTTTCTGGAGCTTACTTGACAACTAATGACGTGTTATAGAGGAGCTGATATCAAGTTTCTCGCGTATTACACACTACACAAAGTACCAGCAAGGTTGTCACGAGTTATAGTAGAGAAGGGCACCATCTTCATAACTCGTGTTAAACTTGTCAAAAACAACACTGCTATTTCCAAATCCCAAATTATTCTTACCTTTTTTCCCTATTCTACGTGATTTTTTGACTTTCGGCTAAACTCTACCTCATACCCCTAATTTTAATAGGCAACTTTTTAAAAGACACAGAAGTATCAACTGTCGAGTTTGACCCAGATATGAAAGAAACTCAAGTCTTGAAAAAGATGAAGATATGATATCGCCTCAGTTCAGTTCTTTGTTTTGCATGATATAGATCATACATTTGGTCTTGCTTTTTCAATAATTTGGTCTTTTTTACAATCAGTTTGTCGTATGCGAACAGTTGAATTTATTTCTTATGTTTTTCCCTTAAATCATGTTGAATCTTGCTTTGGTTGTTTGGTGTTTATCAATTTGATATTGAATTTTCAGAGAACTATAAATGTTATGGGGGGTCTCAATAATAACTTATTACGTTATCACAACATAAATAATGGGTGTTTGCTGGAGCTTATACGTGGGCTTATTAGCTTATTTGAATAGGAGATTGCTTTGTTTGACAGTTGACTTATAAGTAAAAAAAAAGTTGACTTATTAGCTTACTTGAATAGGAGATTGCTTTAGCTTATTTAACTTGGCTTAAACAGTTGTCTTATAAGTAGCTTGTACTTTTATTTCATTTTCTTTAAGCTGGAGCTTATATGTGGGCTTATTAGCTTACTTGATTTAGGATTATGGGATGTTTAGGCTTCTTCATTAAAACTGCTTATGGAGTTTCTATTTTACTCTAAAATCTAATGTGCCAAACCAATATCTGTTTTCAATGGCTTCTTATTATAACTGTTTGAGTGCTTTGGAATATTGATTTTGTAGAATAACTTCAATCAATGCAAATCATTGTCTACTAAAGATGTTCGTGCAACACTAAAGGGAAAAAAAGGCAAGACAAACTTTGCCTATTTTGAAGAACCTCCAAATAGGGTACCGTTTGGAACATTACACAATATCACGAAGACAATTGTCCCTCAAACCCGGAACATTCCATCACAAACACTTTCACTTCAAAACATGTCAAGAGACAAAGAAAATCTAACACCATCGCCTCAAATTTTGTCAACCAATAAAGAAAATATAACACTGTTGCAAACACCACGTTCCTATAGTTCACTCTCTATAGGCCCAAGTGTACCCGTAGACCGTGCCATTCTTAAAAGACGAGAATACCAAAGAAGTTATCGCAAACGACTTAAACAAAGAAAACTAGCGGAAACAAATTCTAGCATTGAAACGCAAAGAGACTTCGGACCTACACAATATCTTTCATGCTTGACGCGTGAAAGCACATTAGGTAATATATTGTAATTATTGTTCTTCTTTACATTGATTTTTTTAACAATCAAACTAACGCATGATTTGAACTTCATAACAGATGATCAAAGGAGTAGTAACGTATTATTGCCCATATTTGATCAAGAGTGCAATCAAACGAATGGTAAGCTTCTTTAAAGATATCAAATACAGCTATTTACTACATGTATTTACGTTATATATATGTGTAGGAACCAATCTTCATGTACCACCAGCCATTCGACCAAGCATTCGACAAAGGAAAGAATACCAGAAAAGTTATTATCAACGTCGTAAAAAAACAATACAGGGGAGGCGAATGCTAACATAGGTAATATAACTTTCTATATTTTATACGTCTTTAAGGAATTTTATATTATATTGCCAATAATTGTTTTAAATTTCTCACCAGATGGCCAAACTGAAGACAATCCGTACGATATTGTATTCAATGATCTTCCTACAGAGCATCGTCTACTAGAGCAACCACCGTGTGTTAATTCTGGAGCAAAGAAAATAAATTTTCCAGTAGTAACACCATCACCTCAAATTTTATCAACCAATAATGAACACATAACACCCGTACAAGCACCAAGTTCCTGTAGTTCACTTTCTATAAGTCCAGGTGTACCCATAGACCCATCCGATGTTAAAAGACGAGAATACCAAACAAGTTATTACCAACGACGTAAACAAAAAAAGATAGCGGAAACAAATTCTTGCATGGAAACACAAACATCGGTCTGAGCTACACCATCTCTTTCTGTTTTGCAACGTGAAAACACAATAATTACCATCGCAGACGATCACATTGAAGCACAAAGAGATTTCGGACCTACACAGTATCTGTCGTGCTTGACACGTGAAAACACATTAGGTAATATATTGTACATATTGTTCTTCTTTACATATATTTTTTAACGATCATACTAACACATGATTGAAATTCCATAACAGATGATCAAAGGAGTAGTAACGTATTGTTGCCCATATTTGATCAAGAGTGCAATCTGATAAGTGTGAAAACACTCATCAATAATGATCCATAAACCACTCAAAACACAGTCAAATACATTATTTTAACTGTAAAATATCAGAATTACGCGTGTATTCGTATCTTATGTGTTTTCAGGTAAGAAAGATACATTTTGAAGCAAAGATGCGGTTTCAAGGACTTATTTGGTAAAAAGACGAAGAAAAAGACGAAAGAGCTTTCAAGGACCTTATTTGCCACTACTTCAAAGATCGAGGACTTAAGTGCAATTTTCAACAAGATAAAGGATGAAAGGAGTTTAACTTCAAAGCTTTTAACTCATTTATATTAGTTGAAGAAAAACAAAGAGTTGAAGGACCGAAAAGACAAATAATGGAAAGTTCACTTTTTAATTAACTTTCGGATATATACATAACTTGGTCAAATGAATAAGTCATGGTCAAACATCATTCTCGTCTTCACCGCGTTTCAAGAGAGAGAAATAAATAAACAGATGGTTTCTTCTCTTTCAAACCAAGACCTGCATGATCGAATCACAATACAATAAGGAGGTTTCAAGAGAAACTTAAAGAAGAAAAGATGCTCAGCTCTTTCTCTTCTACATGATGATGGCAATCAATTAAATCAATACTCAAGAACGAAGAAACCCCCAAATATCCGATTGAAGAATGAAGAACGAATCATCCTCGTATTTTACACGTGGCGGTTATTGATTGGATAGAACACGTCACCTCACCATCTCTCGACGGCTATAAAAGAAGACGAAGGACCTCATTTGCAAATGGTTAGCTTAGGAGTAGATTACACACACATAGTTAATTAGGAGTAGATAGATAGTTAGTTTTAAATCTTGTAACGAATTCAGTTTTTTTTCAGTTTAATCAGTTGAGATTAGTTAATCTTCTTGTAACCGAATCATTTTTCTTCCATTAATGAAAGTTTCAAGCTTTTGTTAAATCTCTTTTAAATTTCTGTTGATTTCTATTCATATCGAGAGTTTCATTGGATTAAGTAGTTAATCTAGGTGGATTAAGTTTTGAGTTTTTCTATATTCTACTCCGATTCGAAGCTTATAGCTTTTTCTTCCTCTATTTTACTGCTTATTAGCGAGAGTTTTTATATTGAGTTTGTTGAAAAAAAACATTTCTGATATAATCTTGTTGAGAGTTTGTTATAAAGTTGATAATTAGTTAGGCTACAGATTTAATTCAGTAATTCCATTGATTAGTTTTAATTGTTTTTCTCAAAATTGTTTTAATTGATTAGTTTTGATTCAGGTTACTGGTACTGTTTTACTTGATAAGAGTTCGATATAATGATGTTAATCAGTTAGGTTGTAGGTTCAGATTCAGTTAAACTTCATTGATTCAGTCATGAGTTTTAAAGTGTCGCTTGAGTAGCTTATTTTGTTCATACAGATTTGATAAGAATTTGTTACTGTTTCTTTTCAAAAGCTCAATAGAGATTTTCATTAGTATCCATTAAGTAGCAGTAGCTTATGAAATATTCCGAAAAGCTCTTTTCCTCTAAACCAAGTCAGTTAGGTTTGTTATTTGGATGAAAAGTTTGACATCAGCGTTTACAAGCCAAACAACTCAAAAGCTCAAATGAGCTTATGATTAGTCTACTGTTACAGTTCAGCTCGAAGTTTTTAGTCCAGAAGTTTGGTTTTCTTTTTATGTCATGTGTGCAGGTGATTTGTGTAGATTAGTGCAGCAGGTAGCAGGTCATAGCTACTGATTTCGAATTCCAGTTCAGCATTTGGTGGCGTTGTAGAGATTAGCTTTTAAGCCGGCTCAGCGTCGCGTTTCTCATCATCAACGGGCTGGCCTGGATGCACAGGTCAAGCACGCTCTAATTTTCTGCTATACTTTGCTCTAGTTGCGTAGGAGTTTAATTTTTGACTGCAATTTGTTCTACTAATTCTGCTTTGTGAAGCTTTACGTTTACTATGATCTTCCTTAATTAGTGTAGATTTGTGTATGCAGTTTAGCTAATTAGTTGTATCTTCTCATTCTATTCATTGAAATTTAGCTTGATTTAGTTTGTTGCTAGTAGTGTTTGGCGATGTGATAAAGGACTTTGGATTAATTAGTGATAGAACAAAGTTGAAGTAATCAGTAGGTGTCAAGTCACTTTGTTGAAATTTACTAGTTAATGGCTTATTAAATAAGCTGATGATCAATTTTTGATAAGAGAAATAATAAGATCGAACATAGGTACTGAGAGTCAGTTATAATTTGTTTTTTTTTTTGTATACTTGGTCAAGTTTTAGTAGTTTTACAAGTTTAACCCTTCACCTTGATGTGTTCTGTTGCATTCATGGTCCTTAGGGTCGTTATGTGGTTACTTGGTTACTGTTAGGCAAGTATTGGGCCAGAAGTCCAGTAGTATTTTTGGGCTCACTTATAAATAAATATTTGTATTGAATTTTGGTTAAGTCAAGTAGTAACTAGTTAGTATAATTTTCATTTGTGCATTGTGTTTTTAAAGTTGTGATTATCGTTTTATAAATTGTCTTTTAGATTTTATATTTTGTATTTTCTACTTTTTATTTTGTTTTTTTTTTCTCATGAGTAGTATAAAATTGTATTTCTAATTGCTTTTAAATTTTGTGCATTTAAATGTGGTACGTGCAACATGTTTTAGAGTAGTACATATACGTATATAGATATTTTCACTTTTTACACGCTTTTTGTGCCAAGTAGAAATAGAATACCAAACAAGTCTTTTTCACCAAAAACAATTAAGTCGAGCTTGGATAGTTATATCAATTCGAATCGATATCGAGAAAAACGAACTAAAAAATGATATATTAAATGGCGCCGCTGCCGGTTCTTTTCGTGAAGATTAACGGTTTCGAGTGAGACGATTGGATTTTGGGATCCGTTCACTTTGTGAACGTTATTTTTACGTATTATAAATCAAAAAGATAAAAAAATCAAAAAGATAAAAATATAAAAAAATAAAAAATCACAAAAATCAATTCTTTTCCTAAAGAATTGAACCAAAAAAATAAAAAATCCAAAAAGTAATCTTTTTCCTAAAAGATTACAACAAAAAAATATATATTATATCGATTTCATCGCTTTTTACGTAGATATAGTATTTTTCTTAAAAAAATCAAATAAATACAAAAATATTTTTGATATATTATTATATGTAAATAAGTATACGTATAAGAACAACCAAGTTACCTATCTTCCATAAGTATTGCCGAGGCAATACACCGTGTTAGGGGGCGTTCCGGTCCATGACACGCGTATCGATCCAATTTAATTAAGCAAGAATAGATAAATACTTCCAATAAGCAATAATTCGAAGAATACGAACATTTAAGTGAATAGAAAGGCGATGTGCTATAAAATGCCATCTAAGGGTCAATAGGTACTTAAGTGCTTCGCGCCACCTAACCTCCCGTTCACTTGTAAGTATTCTAGGAAGGAAGGCTTTATTGGGGGTCTTGCACCCAAGTAGTAATTATATATATACTTTCTTGTGGATATTTCATATTGCAACTCGAAGAGGATAATCTTATTCTTTTCAAAGTCGACCGAGGGCTACTCCCTCATTCCTCGTGTTTACTTACACGTGTACTCGCACGCGTGTAAACATACCACCTTTGGTGTATTACTTCCTTCCCTGAGGAAGCTTTTAAACGTCATTATACTTGTATATACATTCGGCCACCTTGTTACACATGGATACTCGTTCCATGTTGGAGATCTTGCAACAACGATCCGCCAACGCTAATTATTCGCCTTGTTCGACTTGTGGAGGTCCACACGATACGTATCTATGTGATCAAAACAATGGCTATTATGGGGAGGGATATGCTTATAATGGAACCGAGAACCCTAATTTTCAACCTAACACTCAAATGGACTACACTTGTAATGACTATATGGGATATTCCGGTTTTTCATCACAACCTCCACCATCATTTCATGATCAAACATTTAATGAGCCATACCAAAACCAAGGATTTTCCAATTATGCAGGTTTTCAAAACAATGATAATTTTCAAGGCTATAATCAAGAAACCTTTCATAATCAAGGATTTTCAAATAATGAAGGTTTTCAAAATGATGAAAATTTCCCATGCTATAATCAAGATACTTTTCAAAATCAAGGATTTTCACATTATGAGGGTTTTCAAAATGAAGGAAATTTTCAAGGTTACAATCATGAGAACTTTCATAATCATGACTCTTTTCAAAACTATAATCCACCTAATTATGGAAATCCACCTCTACCATATTCTTCGACTTATTCATGTGAGTCTTGTGGAAAAGAACCTCATTATGGTTATGATTGTCGACCAAGGGATCCGCCTTCTTATGCTCTTAGTGATCTCAATGAGCTTTCTTTTCTAATCGAGCAACAAGGAAGAGACGATGGATATAGATTACAGGCTTTTACACGTATGAGAGAGATGAGTATCGAGGAAATGAGAGAAGAATCTCGGTGGTTAAGGGAAGAAATTAAGTCTCTTGAGGATGATGTAAGGAACAAACGGTTTAATATCAAGAGATTTGGTGACATTTATAGAAAATCGGTGAACAAATCCTCTCAGTTCCTCAAGAAAGAGTTAGACGATTTACTCTTTAAGATTGATAAAAAGGAAGAAGAAGAACAATTTTTTGCTAATCGTGCTCGTTTGCTTAAACAATGCTTATATGACGATGATGACGAACCTTCGATTTGCATGACATTTAATGATGACACACCTTCATCACCTTTACCTCACGTGGAACCCACCGACTCTTTAACCATGGGGGACGAGCCTCTTAGCACTAATACAAACACCAATTTAGAAGAATTAACCGTTTCTAGTGTTGAGAACCTTATCCCAATCCAAAGAGAGTTTGAGGGTATTTCCATTGAACCATGTGATGAGCTTTGTATTGATACCTCTTCTCCTCATGATCACATTGAGATTTCATCACATGTTGACCTTCATGCTACTACTAGTGATTTTGGTGATTTTGATCTTGATGAATTGTTCAAAGAAAGGGATAATGAGATTGAGGAAGAGTTTATGCAAGATTTTCCACAAGTAGAGGATGATGATTATGATTCTAGTGAGGCATCTTATGATATATTATCCGAGGACTTTTCATGTCAAGATGACCTTCCTAATTTGGATGATGATGTTGATCATATAGAAGAAGTGGAAGATGTTCATATTCGTGAGGTTTTATCAAACGTTTATCATCTTATCTCCTCGATTGAAGCATTGAACACACACCATAGTGATGATTCCATAGAAGAACCTTTCATTGATATTTCTTCACCGGTTTTTGAGGTTGCACCTATTGACTTTTATGATGATATCATTCCTTTGAGTGATTCTCTCAATATACCTTCTTTTGAGCCTTCTATTCCCACCCTTCCACCCTTGAAGTTGGTTATTGATGAAGATCCTATACTCTTAGAGATTGATCCTTTTTCACCTATGGCACCTTTAGAACCCAAAACCTTTGATATGGATTCTCATATGGATATTGATACCACCATAGAGGCTTATTTTGATAATATTGATATTGAGGTTGATGATCGTGATTCTAATTGGGAAGAGGAGATTCGTCTTAGTGAGAACTTGCTTTTTGGTACCCTAGAGCCTACACCTCTTCCACAAGACACTATTTCTCTTGATCCTTCTTTCTCTATGCCTTCTATGGAAGATTACCCACCTTTTGATGATGATGAGCCTAATATGGATATACTTGTTATGAATGTTTTGATACCTACACCTTCATATTCTCATGATGCTTTGATCACTAAGGGGGAATCTTATATGGTTGATATGAGTTCATCTTCTTATTTTCCCATGAAGGGAAAGGTTTTTGATCCTGGGATACATAAATTTGAGACACATTGGTTTTCATCTACTCCACTTAAGAGTGTGATTTCGATTGATATGGACTTCTTGTATGAGCTTACTTTGGTGATGCTACCTACTTTGGAGTTGTTCACTTGTCGAGATGGAAACTTTGTATTCAATCCTGGGGTGCTTCATATTTGAGAGATTTCGTATGTTGGACAAACTTGAGACACGTTGGACCGTTCCATTTATCGAGGCAGATTTGGTAAATCTTATAGTAAATGGCAACGTGCTAAGTTTGAGTGTATCATGTGAGATGAGCTTCAAAGGGATATTCTTTATTCTCCATGATGGTTTCCCCAAGGACAACTTAATTCGGGGCCGAGTCGAGCTAGCGACTTAGGGTTAAAAAAACTCAAGCGATGAATAACTAGGTTAGAAAACGTAGAGTAGATTTTCAATAGGTTAGGTTTAATTAAAAGGATGTTATAGTAGAGTTGAAGTGGAGGGGTGCCTTTCTTCGTCTTTTCGTGTTTTGTTTCAAGGGTTGCTCTCTCACATTTCATGCTTGGAGCTTAAGGAGGAGGCCCGTGTATCTGGTTCACTTCGATTAGTTTTTGCTATTGTGATATTAAACACTTCTGCTTAAAATGAATATCCTTTAGTTGTCTATTCCTTAACTTGGGTTAAGCAAAGTAATCAATGTCATAAGTGTAGGGGAGTTCACTCCAATACTCTTAAACATTGAGGACAATGTTTATCTTAAGTGTAGGGGAGACTTCTATCGAAGTGACCTTACCTAGACCATTGCCTTAACTTCATGATAACTTGGAAAATTAATTTTTCAACATTTTTCAAATTTTTGATCTACTTTGGCCACCAAAAATATGCATACATAATTTTTGCATCAATCATTTTTCATTTGCATATCACATTTGCATTGTATATATTTCTTCTCTTATTTTTCAAAAATATATAAAAAGGAAAAAAATATAATAAAACATGGTTTAACAAGTTTAGATTTCTTTGACATATTAGGCCCGCCATGGATATTTTGACTCAACCCGAGTTTGCTTATCTTAGCACTCTCTAGCTAGTATCCTTAACCATGTAGTCCTTCATTGGTCTATTAGGCTAAGCATCCACCAATTTCATTCTTTGAAATTTTAAATTTGTGGGGAATGGGAAATGATAGAGTTGAAGCAAGTGTAAAAGGGCTAGATAGACTTCATGGCAATTACTTGTGGCTATACCTTTCTCTTCTTTATCTCTAATTTCTTCGCATGTATATAATTGTTAATAAATAATCAAGTACGGTTTTAATTGGTTTGTAATCTCTTATGCATTTTTGACTAATCATTTATGGTTGATATGAGTACGTCTTAAGATTCTAAGTTAGCACGTTTTATGTGTACTAGACTTATGTCATGCTCCATATTTAGCGGGTGTTTTTCCTTTTCTTCTTTGCAAATTTCTTTGTGAGGAATAAAGAAAAATAAGAGCGGCTTATGAAAAAAAATGAGTGGCTAGAAAAAAAAAAGAAGAAAAGAAAAAGAAAGAAAAAGAAAAAATAATGCAAGACTCCCAAGAGGGGCAGTGTGGTGTTAATTATAGTGACTATTGAGTTCCAATATTACCTTGACGGGTTGCGGGGATTCAATAGATTGCTCCAATCCAATATTGCCTTGACGGGTTGCGGGATTGAAGATCCAAAATCTCAAAAATATGGCGGATGTAAATTATTGCGTGAGTTTTATTTTTCTTTCCTTAGCGAGTGTGTAGCTACTTATGAAAGCATGACATGAGGATTTTACACATAAGGCGAATGACTTATTACTCTTGAAACGGACTTGTATTAATTGTGAGCGGTTTTTCAAGTAATGGATGAGAGGATTACTTAGGATTAAAACCGTGCTTCCTTATTTTTGGATTTTACATTTCTTATACTTCACGCTTAAATAATGACAAATTTGCTCACAAGCAATTTGCTCAAATAATAACCGGTTCCACATTTAATTGTCATGAATAAGTTGAAGCACTTTTTACTTGTGAATACAATGATTCCATTTTTAAGCTTGGTATGGGGAAAGTGAAACTTGAGGGTGATAAATGTCCATGGTACCAAAGCCCTAATCTAAGTCATTGATTTCTTTATGAGTTATTTCCATCAAAACCATTTATGAAAAATCAAAAATATATAAATAGAATTGTTTTCTTTGCATTGCATTGTAAATATTCAAAACCATTCATCATGTAGCATAGCATAGTTTATTAAATCATAAAATGGTTTGGTTAATTATTTATATGTGGTATCAATGATACCTGCCACTTTGCCAGCTCCCATGTTTGCTATAGAATGTTTTTATTGTCATTTTATATGTTTGAAAAATAACTAATTTGATTTGCGAAACACTAAAAAAAACTGACTATCCAACAACATAATCGAACACAAGCACTATATTTCAAAATCATGTTTTGCAACGTTTTCAAAACGCATAATTTAGGGATGAGCAGTAGCACCGGAAAAAAGGTACCGGAACCGTACCGGTACCGACCTATACAGGTACCGGTTTTTTATGCTCGGTACGGTACCACGAAAAAGGTGGGAAAATAAAGGTACCGCATTTGTGATCTTTAAAGTTTTAATTTCTAATCCGGCTCTTAGTTGCGGAAAAAGGAGAAAATTATGCAAACTAAATAAAATGACTAAGCAGACAGTATAAAAACAAGTGATTTTTGTAACCTAACGTTATCGTTTTGAAAATTTTCTAGAAGTAACCTTTATGGCTTTAATTTCTTGACGTTATATATAGGCAAGTAGTTTTGTCATTTTGAGCTAATAGGTTCAAAAGAAACAATCTGGTGTTTTGGGTACCATACGATTCGTTTTTGCTGAAAAATTTAGGCTTACATTGGCCCGAGCAAGACTTGCCGTTCTTAAGAAATATGGTTAGAATTGCTCGAAAAGTGTCCGTTTTACCTTGGAAATGTTGCTGTCATAGTGGGATAACTGGTCGAAACTGTTTTTTTTAAGTTGACTGGTATAACGTTGATGTGTTGTTATAAATAATTAGCATGTTATATCTTAAGATTATATACCGGATACATAACAATCAACTCTTGTATAACTATGACATGTAGGATTTTTAAATGGATTGTCAATATAATACAGATATGCCATTCACAGTCACGCCTCCATCTGTAAGTAATAGAAGGCCCATTGAAAACTATAGTTTCTTTGCACGGAAGTTAAAGAAATCCATGTAAAAGAGTTCTATTGAGATGATTGTAAACAAGTTACATAGGTAAAGAACTTCTCGTAGCTTCATTTCTTGCTCAATGCTTCTTTTCCAAACACCCCACTCTAAACAGGTAAATTCTGCATACATGTAAACGGGTAAAATTATGGGAAAAACATATTACAAAAAGGTTACAAGGTTCTCTACCCGTTGTACCGATACCGGAACCGATACTAGAACCGATACCGGTACTGGTTTAAGATACGGTTTCGGGAACGGGACTTTGAGTATAAGTCGGGGGGAAATCTGGTACACCGAAAACGGTGTCGGTACAGTACCAAAATGGTACCCTGCTCATCCTTAGCATACTGTATTTCCAATAAGCAATCCCAAACACCCCCTTAGTCTTTAATAATTACTATGCGGCTATGATAGGCGTAATGCTGACGAGCAGCTTATGATAATTTGAAAATCCATGTTGACTACTGCTATGACCTGTAAATCCATGTGACCTCTTAGCATTAGCTAACTCTGTAGTTTTCTTTAGAGTTGAGGACTTGTTGCCTTTTTGACAACAAAAAAGCAAAAGAATAGTTGCCTTTCTGCAAGGTGAAGTATACATAATAATATTACACACATGTTTAGATAAATAATAGAGTATACCATAATTAAGCTCAAATTATTCATTGCCAATGAGTTATTCTACCCGTTCGAGCATCTAGCGTATTTATAATGAGTGAATAATTATTCAAATTCACTATGATTCGTTATGATTCGAAGCACCTTAATCAACAACTGCTATGACATTCTCGTTTTCAACATCTCTCCATTGTTTATAATAGTTTAAGTTAATAAGAAAGGTCAAAGTTTGTAAACACAATTGAAATAGAAGCAAAGTGCAACTGCGCTCTCTCTGCAGTAACATCAGATCCCGATTTTTGAGCTGAAACTTTGTGGACAGTCCTTGGTGTGTAATTTTATATATTTTTGAGAAAAAGGAATATATTTTACCTGGTCAAAGACACATTAAATATTCATTACCTGGTTAAAGACACATTCTTAGGTCGCCTTAGTATCCATAGCTTGTACAAACAAACATATATATTAACAAATTACATATTTGTCGCAAGTTAAATACACTTGCATTTTTTTGCATAAGATGATAACTCAAACTCCTTCTTTAAACTAAACATTTGAATTATTTAAAGCATTAACAAAGATAAGGTAACCTTATACTGACGTCTACTTGCGTCTATGTAAATATCTTTTACTTGACTCGATTTAGTATTCCTTTTTTATAGCTTGGAACGGTGTTGGTCCTAGCTGTAGACAATCTTTAATATGTGTAGTTTGATATGATGGTAGGAATGCCAGCTGATATGACTACTTTGAATTTATACATGAGAGACGCGCAAGTAATTGTAATAAGGATTATATAACCATTTGACCTGACCATGAGACAGATAACACATTTAATAAACACTTATTCTCTAACCTTTAACTTGCTAAATGATTTTTAGTAGACATAATCTAACTACAGACCTGAAAACATGACGCCGACTGGCAGTGAGTGAGACCTTTTACCCCATTGCTCTCAGCATCGTTTTTTTCCCTGCAATATGTGAAATAAGCAACCCTGTAAATCCATGTGACCTCTTAGCATTAGCTAACTCTGTAGTTTTCTTTAGAGTTGAGGACTTGTTGCCTTTTTGACAACAAAAAAGCAAAAGAATAGTTGCCTTTCTGCAAGGTGAAGTATACATACTAATATTACACACATGTTTAGATAAATAATAGAGTATACCATAATTAAGCTCAAATTATTCATTGCCAACATCTTTGATGCCGTCACCAAAATTCCCCTGAACCCAAAAAAAATTAGAATTGATAAACTTACATAACTTTTGTTCGTATGAATGGATTTGTTTTTTTTAATTGGGTGTGTTCGGATTCAATGAGACACATACCTCAGATTCTTTATTAAACCTACAAAACAATTAAAAAAACTCATGGATCTTCAATTAAGTAAAACTTGAAATTTGACCAAACTCATGGATCTTGAAATTTGACCAAGCTTGTATATAAACATGTAAGACCAAGCTTTTATGCGTTGGGTGATGGAAAATTTGAAGGATAAACTCTGGTCTCTTTTTCATGTAAGTTGTTTTTTTAAGTTTGCTTAAACACCTCATTGGTATGATTAGTATATATCAGGCTGTAAGTCTATGTTGACTTGACTGTTTTAAGTCTATATTTTATACACGACATTTTAGGACACGGATAACCCAATAGGGTAACACAAAGTGTGGTTTCAGTGTGATGAAAATTGGTGCAGGAAGGCTGCGGAAATCGTAGCCGATGTGGGTTTTGTGGAAACACTGTTTTTTTTAATCAGAAAATATTTACTTTGCTTCTAAGGTGATTTAAATGTTCTTGACAAATTCCTTTAGCTCTAATTGAGGTCTTTTCGCTAAGTTTGTAACAATAGGGATTTTGAACGATTGATTTGAGAGTTCCTTTTGCCAAGCACAAAAAGTCATTGTTTATAGATGTCAGATATCATGTGAATATATAGGTGATTAGTGTGTGTCACAGAAAGTATGTAAAAGTGGGAATCATCTTATGCCATGCTTCTTTTGCTCTATATATCTTACTAAGTTTTCCTTTTTTGAGTATTTTATACTAAAAGCAGCAATTCTATCATTAACTTTAGTACATTTAACATCAACGTATACACTTATATTTTCTTTAGCAGTGGGATCCATACTTCACAGTCGATACTTTTGATGCCCTCAACAACCCACATGCTTTTTATAAAATCGACAAAGTTCGTGTCCGAAATGTTTGGATGGATGAAAAGGCAAACAAACTCTACATTATCATGCACGGCAAAAATGTAAGGATACATTAACGGAAAATACAATATCAAACTTTCTTCATATTTTCAAATATTTTTCGAGTTAATTATATTATATTCGCTTTATACGTTCTGTTAGGGACTAAAGATGGCTGCTCAAGTGCCACATGACCTGCTAGACGTCTATAAAAATAGGGAATTGGCACAAACTTTTGTCTCTATACATCATTTCAAAATAGGTTATGTTGACCCTACCCAATACCCAAGGTTTGAAAATTACAGTTTCGCTCGCCATGATTGGATCATTCTGGTAGACGCGAAAACGGTCATCACCAAAATTCTGTCTCCTGATTTAAAAGAGTTTAGTGTGAATGGATGGATACCTTCAATTCGTGCTCTTCTTGGTGATAAAACACCAAGGAAAATGCTCATCGGTACCAAAATTTTTCTTTGGCATATATATACTACATCACGAATAACTAATAATACGTACTTTGTCGATTGCCAAAATATAATAGTATTTAATGTAATTGTAGATACCGTTGGAAGAGTTATCAAAGGAGACATAAAACAATATTTTGGCTATAAAACATGTGAACTGTGGTTGCGCGATTTGACGTAAGTCTCTTCATCAAAAACAATTTAACATTTATTATTTTCTGGAGCTTACTTGACAACTAATGACGTGTTATAGAGGAGCTGATATCAAGTTTCTCGCGTATTACACACTACACAAAGTACCAGCAAGGTTGTCACGAGTTATAATAGAGAAGGGCACCATCTTCATAACTCGTGTTAAACTTGTCAAAAACAACACTGCTATTTCCAAATCCCAAATTATTCTTACCTTTTTTCCCTATTCTACGTGATTTTTTGACTTTCGGCTAAACTCTACCTCATACCCCTAATTTTAATAGGCAACTTTTTGAAATACACAGAAGTATCAACTGTCGAGTTTGACCCAGATATGAAAGAAACTCAAGCCTTGAAAAAGATGAAGATATGATATCGCCTCAGTTCAGTTCTTTGTTTTGCATGATATAGATCATACATTTGGTCTTGCTTTTTCAATAATTTGGTCTTTTTTACAATCAGTTTGTCGTATGCGAACAGTTGAATTTATTTCTTATGTTTTTCCCTTAAATCATGTTGAATCTTGCTTTGGTTGTTTGGTGTTTATCAATTTGATATTGAATTTTCAGAGAACTATAAATGTTATGGGGGGTCTCAATAATAACTTATTACGTTATCACAACATAAATAATGGGTGTTTGCTGGAGCTTATACGTGGGCTTATTAGCTTATTTGAATAGGAGATTGCTTTGTTTGACAGTTGACTTATAAGTAAAAAAAAGTTGACTTATTAGCTTACTTGAATAGGAGATTGCTTTAGCTTATTTAACTTGGCTTAAACAGTTGTCTTATAAGTAGCTTGTACTTTTATTTCATTTTCTTTAAGCTGGAGCTTATATGTGGGCTTATTAGCTTACTTGATTTAGGATTATGGGATGTTTAGGCTTCTTCATTAAAACTGCTTATGGAGTTTCTATTTTACTCTAAAATCTAATGTGCCAAACCAATATCTGTTTTCAATGGCTTCTTATTATAACTGTTTGAGTGCTTTGGAATATTGATTTTGTAGAATAACTTCAATCAATGCAAATCATTGTCTACTAAAGATGTTCGTGCAACACTAAAGGGAAAAAAAGGCAAGACAAACTTTGCCTATTTTGAAGAACCTCCAAATAGGGTACCGTTTGGAACATTACACAATATCACGAAGACAATTGTCCCTCAAACCCGGAACATTCCATCACAAACACTTTCACCTCAAAACATGTCAAGAGACAAAGAAAATCTAACACCATCGCCTTAAATTTTGTCAACCAATAAAGAAAATATAACATTGTTGCAAACACCACGTTCCTATAGTTCACTCTCTATAGGCCCAAGTGTACCCGTAGACCGTGCCATTCTTAAAATACGAGAATACCAAAGAAGTTATCGCAAACGACTTAAACAAAGAAAACTAGCGGAAACAAATTCTAGCATTGAAACACAAAGAGACTTCGGACCTACACAATATCTTTCATGCTTGACGCGTGAAAGCACATTAGGTAATATATTGTAATTATTGTTCTTCTTTACATTGATTTTTTTAACAATCAAACTAACGCATGATTTGAACTTCATAACAGATGATCAAAGGAGTAGTAACGTATTATTGCCCATATTTGATCAAGAGTGCAATCAAACGAATGGTAAGCTTCTTTAAAGATATCAAATACAGCTATTTACTACATGTATTTACGTTATATATATGTGTAGGAACCAATCTTCATGTACCACCAGCCATTCGACCAAGCATTCGACAAAGGAAAGAATACCAGAAAAGTTATTATCAGCGTCGTAAAAAAAACAATACAGGGGAGGCGAATGCTAACATAGGTAATATAACTTTCTATATTTTATACGTCTTTAAGGAATTTTGTATTATATTGCCAATAATTGTTTTAAATTTCTCACCAGATGGCCAAACTGAAGACAATCCGTACGATATTGTATTCAATGATCTTCCTACAGAGCATCGTCTACTAGAGCAACCACCGTGTGTTAATTCTGGAGCAAAGAAAATAAATTTTCCAGTAGTAACACCATCACCTCAAATTTTATCAACCAATAATGAACACATAACACCATTACAAGCACCAAGTTCCTGTAGTTCACTTTCTATAAGTCCAGGTGTACCCGTAGACCCATCCGATGTGAAAAGACGAGAATACCAAAGAAGTTATTACCAACGACGTAAACAAAAAAAGATAGCGGAAACAAATTCTTGCATGGAAACACAAACATCGGTCTGAGCTACACCATCTCTTTCTGTTTTGCAACGTGAAAACACAATAATTACCATCGCAGACGATCACATTGAAGCACAAAGAGATTTCGGACCTACACAGTATCTGTCGTGCTTGACACGTGAAAACACATTAGGTAATATATTGTACATATTGTTCTTCTTTACATATATTTTTTAACGATCATACTAACACATGATTGAAATTCCATAACAGATGATCAAAGGAGTAGTAACGTATTGTTGCCCATATTTGATCAAGAGTGCAATCTGATAAGTGTGAAAACACTCATCAATAATGATCCATAAACCACTCAAAACACAGTCAAATACATTATTTTAACTGTAAAATATCAGAATTACGCGTGTATTCGTATCTTATGTGTTTTCAGGTAAGAAAGATACATTTTGAAGCAAAGATGCGGTTTCAAGGACTTATTTGGTAAAAAGACGAAGAAAAAGACGAAAGAGCTTTCAAGGACCTTATTTGCCACTACTTCAAAGATCGAGGACTTAAATGCAATTTTCAACAAGATAAAGGATGAAAGGAATTTAACTTCAAAGCTTTTAACTCATTTATATTAGTTGAAGAAAAACAAAGAGTTGAAGGACCGAAAAGGCAAATAATGGAAAGTTCACTTTTTAATTAACTTTCGGATATATACATAACTTGGTCAAATGAATAAGTCATGGTCAAACATCATTCTCGTCTTCACCGCGTTTCAAGAGAGAGAAATAAATAAACAGATGGTTTCTTCTCTTTCAAACCAAGACCTGCATGATCGAATCACAATACAATAAGGAGGTTTCAAGAGAAACTTAAAGAAGAAAAGATGCTCAGCTCTTTCTCTTCTACATGATGATGGCAATCAATTAAATCAATACTCAAGAACGAAGAAACCCCCAAATATCCGATTGAAGAATGAAGAACGAATCATCCTCGTATTTTACACGTGGCGGTTATTGATTGGATAGAACACGTCACCTCACCATCTCTCGACGGCTATAAAAGAAGACGAAGGACCTCATTTGCAAATGGTTAGCTTAGGAGTAGATTACACACACATAGTTAATTAGGAGTAGATAGATAGTTAGTTTTAAATCTTGTAACGAATTCAGTTTTTTTTTCAGTTTAATCAGTTGAGATTAGTTAATCTTCTTGTAACCGAATCATTTTTCTTCCATTAATGAAAGTTTCAAGCTTTTGTTAAATCTCTTTTAAATTTCTGTTGATTTCTATTCATATCGAGAGTTTCATTGGATTAAGTAGTTAATCTAGGTGGATTAAGTTTTGAGTTTTTCTATATTCTACTCCGATTCGAAGCTTATAGCTTTTTCTTCCTCTATTTTACTGCTTATTAGCGAGAGTTTTTATATTGAGTTTGTTGAAAAAAAACATTTCTGATATAATCTTGTTGAGAGTTTGTTATAAAGTTGATAATTAGTTAGGCTACAGATTTAATTCAGTAATTCCATTGATTAGTTTTAATTGTTTTTCTCAAAATTGTTTTAATTGATTAGTTTTGATTCAGGTTACTGGTACTGTTTTACTTGATAAGAGTTCGATATAATGATGTTAATCAGTTAGGTTGTAGGTTCAGATTCAGTTAAACTTCATTGATTCAGTCATGAGTTTTAAAGTGTCGCTTGAGTAGCTTATTTTGTTCATACAGATTTGATAAGAATTTGTTACTGTTTCTTTTCAAAAGCTCAATAGAGATTTTCATTAGTATCCATTAAGTAGCAGTAGCTTATGAAATATTCCGAAAAGCTCTTTTCCTCTAAACCAAGTCAGTTAGGTTTGTTATTTGGATGAAAAGTTTGACATCAGCGTTTACAAGCCAAACAACTCAAAAGCTCAAATGAGCTTATGATTAGTCTACTGTTACAGTTCAGCTCGAAGTTTTTAGTCCAGAAGTTTGGTTTTCTTTTTATGTCATGTGTGCAGGTGATTTGTGTAGATTAGTGCAGCAGGTAGCAGGTCATAGCTACTGATTTCGAATTCCAGTTCAGCATTTGGTGGCGTTGTAGAGATTAGCTTTTAAGTCGGCTCAGCGCCGCGTTTCTCATCATCAACGGGCTGGCCTGGATGCACAGGTCAAGCACGCTCTAATTTTCTGCTATACTTTGCTCTAGTTGCGTAGGAGTTTAATTTTTGACTGCAATTTGTTCTACTAATTCTGCTTTGTGAAGCTTTACGTTTGCTATGATCTTCCTTAATTAGTGTAGATTTGTGTATGCAGTTTAGCTAATTAGTTGTATCTTCTCATTCTATTCATTGAAATTTAGCTTGATTTAGTTTGTTGCTAGTAGTGTTTGGCGATGTGATAAAGGACTTTGGATTAATTAGTGATAGAACAAAGTTGAAGTAATCAGTAGGTGTCAAGTCACTTTGTTGAAATTTACTAGTTAATGGCTTATTAAATAAGCTGATGATCAATTTTTGATAAGAGAAATAATAAGATCGAACATAGGTACTGAGAGTCAGTTAGAATTTGTTTTTTTTTGTATACTTGGTCAAGTTTTAGCAGTTTTACAAGTTTAACCCTTCACCTTGATGTGTTCTGTTGCATTCATGGTCCTTAGGGTCGTTATGTGGTTACTTGGTTACTGTTAGGCAAGTATTGGGCCAGAAGTCCAGTAGTATTTTTGGGCTCACTTATAAATAAATATTTGTATTGAATTTTGGTTAAGTCAAGTAGTAACTAGTTAGTATAATTTTCATTTGTGCATTGTGTTTTTAAAGTTGTGATTATCGTTTTATAAATTGTCTTTTAGATTTTATATTTTGTATTTTCTACTTTTTATTTTGTTTTTTTTTCTCATGAGTAGTATAAAATTGTATTTCTAATTGCTTTTAAATTTTGTGCATTTAAATGTGGTACGTGCAACATGTTTTAGAGTAGTACATATACGTATATAGATATTTTCACTTTTTACACGCTTTTTGTGCCAAGTAGAAATAGAATACCAAACAAGTCTTTTTTCACCAAAAACAATTAAGTCGAGCTTGGATAGTTATATCAATTCGAATCGATACCGAGAAAAACGAACTAAAAAATGATATATTACAATCAAACATTGAATGGTAAGCTTCTTTAAGAGGGTTTCTCATATTGTTATTTACTACATGTATTTACCTTATATCTGTGTAGGAACCAATCTTCATGTACCACCAACCATTCGACCAACCACTCGACAGAGGAAAGAATACCAAAAAAGTTATTATCAACGTCGTAAAGAAAACAATATAGGGCAGGCGAATGCTAACATAGGTAATATAACTCTATATGCTATATACATCTCTATTGAATTTTGTATTATATTACCAATAATGTTTTAAATTTCAAACCAGATAATCAAACTGAAGACGATCCGTACGATTTTGTATTCAATGATCTTCCTACAGAGCATCGTCTACTGGAGCAACGACCGTGTGTTCATTGTGGAGCAAAGAAAATACAGTACGAGTTCCCATCTTTTTGTTGCATGTCCGGTAGAACAACTTTGAAACCCTTAGACATACCTCCTGAACTCTACAACCTATTCACATCGCAATGCCAGTTAGGAAATTTTTTTAGAAAAAACATACGTGCCTACAACACAAACTTTTCCTTCGCATCTATGGGTGTAAACTTGGACAAACGATACAGCCCTAGGGGTTCTGGAGTGTATACTTTTCGCGTGCAAGGAGGGATCTATCATAAAATCGATCAATTGGTTCCTAGAGATGGCCAACCAAGGTATTTGCAGTTGTACTTTTATGACGGGGAATCTGATTTCGAACACAGGTTAAAGTGGCCTAATCTTGATAAAGAGATTGTTACAATATTATCTCGCGTTCTTGCACCAAACCCATATGTTCAGACCTTTTGATCACTTGGTAACCTTGGCACGCTCGACAAGTATAGGGTCGAACTAAATGCATCAGTTAAGGTCGACCAAAGAGTTTACAATCGTCCTACAACATCTGAGGTATAAATATGATTATAAAAATCATATCTCTTATCTAAATATAAAATCATATATCTAACTTAAACGGTTTCATGTGTTATGTTATGTCGAAGGTCGCTGGAATTTGGGTGGAAGGTAATAACAACATCACTTCGTACAAGAGAAGTATTATTGTGTATGGGAAGTCTGAATACCCTTCACAAATACAACCTTATTTTGCTTCCTATGATCCATTGGCTTATCCGATGTTTTTTCCAAACGGCAAGGCTGGATGGCATTCTCGAATACCAAGAAGAGGTGTAGACATAAGAGAAGTCTTTGATGATGACGATGATGAGGCCGAAGATGACGAAGGTACTAAATAAACTCGATGTATCTGATAATAAACTTTGTATTTGAAGCAGAAACATAAGAACTAATAATACTATACACAAGTATATTATATTCCCATGAATCGACTTAGGCATTTCGAGTATCAACTGCCCTGCTTTACGCTTAATTATTACTCGCTGCAATTATATATATAGGCATTTTGGTTAGTTTATTTCTTTATTCATCTGTGGTGATTGAATAGAAACCTTAGGATTATGATCCTTAGGAGTAAGTTAAAAGCTTAAATACATGAAACAAAACAACCTGTGCATAGCATTATGTGGTTTAAAAACTTTGAAAGACATAAGAAAAAGTTTGGTTTTTCATACTTTAAGGAGTGTTTGGGTGCATATCTGACGAATGTACTAAACATATTTTAATATGCATATCCACTTGTCTTGTATAATGCCATCTAACGGTAATTTTGTATAATACATTTTTGCCAAGCTAAACCGTTATATTTTATTAGTGGCCCATGTTAATAGATTATAACAATCGAACATGCTAATAACAAACATGAATATAAGAGACTGCTCCATATATACAAAATAGCCTATACAAACCTACCTTTAAAATTAGTTTATTTTGGCCACAATGCAAGTAATTAACATGTCGATCGATCTATAACAACTTGATAGAGTCTTCACACATCTTTTTAACATCACCGCACATGCATTAACACAAACACTCGTAGAAAAACAGTTACTATGAGAGAGTATTACTGCTACAAATTTCAAATTCGGCCACATCATAATTTGATCTTGTTTGGAGGGCGATTGTTTCAGCAATTTGTGGTAGATACATACATAAAGATAGAGACTTCACGCTTGCAATTTTGTGAAAAAAATCAATCCACAATTAGAGCCGATTTGTATCAAGGAATAGTTGATTCTATTATTGCCGGAGAGGTTCATTCAAATAGACTTGGCCAAGTTATTGTGTTGCCTGTCTCTTTTATCGGAGGACCTCGTGACATGCGCAGACGGTTTTTGGATGCCATGACGTTAGTACAAGATGCTGGTAAACCTGATGTATTTCTAACCATGACTTGCAATCCAAACTGGCCAGAAATTGTAGAAGAGCTTTATGAAGGACAAACGGCCCAAGATCGACCAGACTTGGTTACAAGAGTGTTCCGTGCAAAATTAGAGTCTCTCAAACACTGGCTGTTCACAAAACATATACTTGGCATTGTTTCATCATATATATATGTTATCGAGTTTCAGAAACGGGGTTTACCACATGCACATTTTCTTTTGATTATGAGATCAGCTGACAAATTGGCAAATCCCGATCATTACGATAAAGTTGTATGCGCTGAAATTCCAGACCCGGAGAAACATCCAGAATTGCACCAATTGGTTTTAAAACACATGATTCATGGTCCTTGTGGTCACTTAAATACTCAGTGTCCTTGTATGGAGGGTGAACCAAAGACATGTCGCTTTAATTATCCTAGGCAATTCCAAGAAACAACGCAACAAGGAGACGATTCGTACCCATTGTATCGACGAAGAGACAACGGTATTGAGGTAAATGTACGAAACAATGTCCTAGACAATAGATGGGTTGTTCCATATAACCCTAAATTGTTGATGATGTTCAATTGTCATATCAATGTGGAGGTGTGCTCGAGTATAAAATCTGTTAAATATGTCTTCAAGTACGTCTACAAGGGTCATGACAAACAAGTTGTAAATGTTGATCCACAAGGAGAACAAGTCATTCACGAGATAAAGAGATTCCAGGATGCGCGTTATGTATCACCCCCCGAAGCTATGTGGCGAATTTATGGCTTCCCCCTATCTAATATTCATCCGTGTGTTTTGGCACTGCAAGTTCATCTACCAAATAAGCAGCTGGTTCGGTTTACAGAAGACGATGTACTGACCGACATTCTTGAGAGAGAAAGGGATAAAAGATCAATGTTGACTGCCTTTTTTGAACTGAACACTACAGATGAAAACGCGCGCCAATATTTTTATAAAGACATCCCTAGGTACTATACATGGAGTAAGAGTACACGCAAGTGGAGCCCTAGAAAAAAAGGGAAAATGAGAGGGAGAATGGTTTCCGCTAATCCTGCTGAAGGAGAGCGATTCTATCTACGTGTATTGTTGCAACATGTTAAAGGCCCTACAGGATTTAAATATCTTTACACAGTCAACAACGTATTGTACAATACATTTCATAGAGCGGCACTAGAAAGAGGATTAATAAAGAGTGATAATCACATAGATGCCTGTTTACGTGAGTCCTCTGCGTACGAGATGCCTGGACCTCTTAGAAGACTATTCGCAACTCTTTTAATCTTTTGTGAACCAGGAGATGTTAGAAAGTTATGGGATGACCATTATGGATCTCTGTCAGAAGACTACAATTTACATTGTACAAGTGTAGAGCGGGTTCAAAATATGGTTCTAACGGACATATCAGCAATTCTACAATCTATGGGTAAGAGTCTTTCTGATTTCGATCTTCCCAACATCAGTGCGGATGCACGTGCATATGCATATGGATGTCGTGAAGTACACGAGGAAAGCTCGATTGTTGTACAAGATGAAGATCTACTTGCTCGACATTCGCTCAATACTGATCAAAAATTAGCATATGATACCATAATGAGACATGTTGATGACGATTCTTCGGGCGTGTTTTTTATTGATGGACCTGGAGGAACTGGTAAAACGTTCTTGTATAAAGCTTTGCTTGCCACTGTTCGTTCTCGTGGACTTATCGCACTTGCCACCGCTTCGTCAGGAGCTGCTGCAAATAACATGACAGGGGGCAAAACTGCTCATTCGCGATTTAAGATTCCTATCAATCTTACTACAAACTCAATATGCACCGTCAAAAAACAAAGTGGCCTTGCTAAACTACTTTGTCAAGCAAAGTTAATAATATGGGATGAAGCATCAATGGCTAAAAGACAAGCTGTGGAGGCGGTAGATCGAACTATGCAAGATATTACCGAGGTAAAACTTCCTTTCGGTGGCAAGATAATGGTTTTGGGAGGGGACTTTAGACAGGTTTTACCGGTCGTAAGACGCGGAACACGAGCCCAGATTGTAGATTCAAGTCTACGAATGTCACCGCTTTGGTCTATAATTAAAAAAATGAGGTTAACCATAAACATGAGGGCTCTAACAGACCCATGGTTTTCAAACTTTCTATTACGAGTCGGTGACGGAGTTGAAGAGGTCATCGACGAAAACTACATACGTATACCTGATGACATGACAATTCCATACACTACCGAGGCTGCCTCAAAGGATGCATTGATCAATGAAATATTTTCTTCCTTTGCTAACAACGTTGATATAGTTTCAAGAGCAATATTATCAACTAAAAATGAACACGTTGACGGCATTAATGACATGTTGATAGATAGATTTCCTGGAAAAAAAAGGTTTACTATAGTTTTGATGAAGCGGAAGACGACCCACAAAACTTCTATCCTCTTGAATTCTTAAACTCTCTCAACGTGAGCGGATTGCCACCACATTACTTGCGTTTGAAAATTGGATGCCCGATTATCCTTTTAAGGAATCTCGATCCGGCAAATGGATTATGTAATGGTACGAGGTTGATATGCAAACGCTTTGATCCTAATGTTATCGATGCTGAAATTGCTATCGGGCAGCATGCTGGAGTTAGAGTGCTCTTGCCAAGAATTCCTCTAGCTCCATCAGAAGAAGATATGTTCCCTTTCAAGCTAAAGAGGACGCAATTTACTGTCCGCCTTTGCTTTGCGATGACAATCAATAAAGCTCAGGGGCAAACAATTCCAAATGTGGGTGTCTATTTGCCTGACTCTGTTTTCTCCCATGGCCAACTTTATGTAGCATTGTCTAGAGGGATATCACGATCAACAACCAAAGTTTTAGTGAAGCCAGTTAAGCAGTTTGCCGAAGGAGTGTACACCTCAAATGTTGTATACCAAGAAGTTTTGCGCGATGATTAACAGTCGTTACATTTGATCATTTGTTGTTTGACGTTTAATTTTAATAACTACTTTTTAATATGTTGTTTTGTATTAGATATTTTATTTAAAACTGAATTATCACATGCTAGCACATTTTGCAATTATACTTGAATCTTACCACGATGTAATGTTTCGTTAATTATCTGCCGCTAGGCAATTCCGCCGCTATGCGCGGGTACTCGCCTAGTATCCCGAAAATGTATTTAGTTACAATAAAAAAGGGAATAGCAAAATATGTATAAAACTGATCAAAAAGGCCATAGCAGAAGTTACAACATATACAGCTGATCAAAAAGGTCATGAAATGTTATATGTGTTTCACCTAGAGGTGGCAAATCTTGCCCAATTTATTTTTCCGCGTTCTCGTTGTTTGGCGTACACCTAGCACCATGTTCAGGCTAGGCTCTTGCGTTTGCTTTCGCACGTATGTTTCTTTTATCAGAAGTAGTAATATCCCGAAAATGTATTTAGTTACAATCAAAAAGGGAATAGCAAAATATGTATAAAACTGATCAAAAAGGCCATAGCAGAAGTTACAACATATACAGCTGATAAAAAAGGTCATGAAATGTTATATGTGTTTCACCTAGAGGTGGCAAATCTTGTCCATTTTGATACATATGGGCACTTTTTGCCCATTTTCAAAGAAGGATGGGGCACTTTTGCCCATTTTTAAAGAAGGATGGGGCACTAAACGGGCGCATATGTAAGAAACTAAATGGGCTTAACGGGCACACTTGTAAAATACAAATTAGTATACTCGACGAATATTTTTTATTAAATTTTTTATCCCGACTTTCAAAAAGTATTTTATTTTTTATTTGTAGGTTTTTATATGTTTTTTTCCTTTTTTAGCTTGCGCCCGTTTAGCCCGCCCGTTTTGCCCATGCCCGTTTAGCCCGCGCCCGTTTAGCCCGCCGTCCGTGCCCGCCCGCCCGCCCATTTTGCCACCTCTAGTTTCACCTAATCTATATATTTATGGTGCATCGTCTCATTACTTAGCTCTTTTGGAGTACACAATGTTCGATCTAGGCTTGTTGGGTTTGCAATCGGCTCTAATCATGAATCACAAAGTTAATCAGCAAAAGCGCGAGAAAAATAAATTTCAAGAAGACATTATCTCATTGGCTATTGGAACCTCAAGCTGATGCAGAACATCTGTAACCCACCTTTTAAAGTTTATATGGTTCAAATAATCATTTTTGAATCCGTTTAATGTTGTTTTTGTAAGAACTGTAATGTCGTCGTCATTTGAACTTTCATCAAGTACTTTGTTCCAGAAGTCGTCATCATCATTAAGGTTTGCTTCCCTCATCAGTGACGTGACTTTTTGCATGTTTGCAACATTCCTACCGGCTCCAATACCTGTGGCGGTTGCTGCACCGACTGCATTGGCTATGGTTAATGTATGAACCAATGGCATATTGTGTATGTACCCATATGCAATTGCAGGCTTGCAGCCACGAAGCTGTCTCCACATCCAACAATGCCCATAGCATTTGTATAAAGAAATTTTCAAGTGATTCTATATCATCACCAGCATATATCTTACTGATATCATCATGGAGGAGTTCTCATTTTTCAGTTCACTTAATATCGGCTTATGTCATTGTTGATTATCACTTCAAATGTTGACCCAGTTAGCTGTTTACAAATGATTGCTGATTTTGCAACAAGGGATGTATATACGATAGCATGATTAAGGTTATTTTTATAACTAGAACGACATCACTTTCTGAAAGATATAGTATCATTACTCATCTCTATCACACAAAAGTTACACATAAATGCATATACAAGGAACAGAAAATGGTCAGTAGCAACCATGATATGCTTTAAGAAACGCACTTTAACGTAAACAGAGTGACAAAAGGCCATAAAGGTCATCGATGAAACTCATCTCTGAAATGGACCATCAATCCATATTCACAGAATTAGATCACAAATTCCAAACATATAGGCTTCTCAATCAAGAGGATAAAAAAGATGAGCATATTGACAAAATCCCAGTATCCCACATCAGTTGAGAGAGTGAAGTTGAAGGTATGGAAAGCTGTATAAAAAAGGAAAGAAGCAACAGGAATACTCACTTACCTGGATGGGGTCAATGGGTGATCAAGAACGCCCATGGCCTAGGTTGGTGACCTCCATTGCACTTTGGAGGGGTGCCATCCTAAGATCGGCCCAAGTGGTCGAGTCTACATCGTAATTTGTTGCTGAGGGGGCCTGCGTTCGCGCGGCCCTTGCCAAGTCTTAGTTTGAATCTTCATTTTATAAAATTTTGCCTCACAATCTTCCTGATGTTCAGAATGTCTTGTATGTACATTTTATAAAATTTTGCCTCACAATCTTCCTGATGTTCAGATTGTCTTGTATGTTACGAGAAATTGTTTTAATGGTTTGTCAATGTTTGTTTGAATGGCATGTTCATAGGCCAAGAGGGGATATTAACAAGTAGTTTGATTGCCGTCGGGGTTTCTATCCACAAAAGATTAGATGAATGATACACGTCTTTATTCTACGGTTCATGGTTTCTATCTTTTTTCTTTCCATCAGTTACTTTATTACTGTAGTTTATTTCATCCAAACTTTCTTTAGAGGTCGCAAATTGGCTTCACCACGGTTGTTATGTCTTTGTCAATATGACAGTTTAGCATGTCAAACTAGTAAGGTCGTATTTCTTCGACCCAATTCTTAGCAACAAAAAAATATTTGCCCGTTGAACCTGTTTTGGATTAATTATAACTCAAACCGACACTAATATATATAAGCGGGTAAAAATGGTCATATATTGCACTCTTACTCTAAAAGTACAGCTTTGACTTATTTGCAGCAGAAAATTAATTTTTGTTTACAGAAACTGACCATTTATCTCAGTTTTCTTGCTTTACGAGGCTGTTAGGATCTTGATATGTGACCGGCTATGCTGCTCGTGAGCTATTCGATAAAACCTCGAAACAACCCAGTTTTAACGAGCCCAGGCATTGTTTATGGCTTATTAATAAACAAGCCCGAGCTGAGTCTATTTAACAAGCTAAGCGTGAGTAGAGCTTTTTTCAACTCGTTTAGATCTATCGTAAGTTAACCAATACCAATTCATAAACGAAGTCTGTGAATAAAGAGTGGAAAAAAAGGCGCAAGACAATGAAACTTTCTAAAAGATCCTTTGCCATCGACTGGGTGAAGTAAACACACATGTGTGAGGGGAGTATAAAAACAAAGGCATGTGAATGTAGCGAAGCATACCTTTCTCGGCATTTTGGCTAAGATCAAGTGTAGTATCTGTTCTTATCAGTTTAATATCTGATATGTGAGCCATCGGCTCACTCGATATTAATCTTATTTTTTATGGGAGAAGAGCCCACCACAGTAGCTTGCCGCTGGGGTTCTTCACGTGTCGCCTTGGTGTTGCACTATTGCCCTGGCATGGCGCACCCCTCTAATTACTAGTTCAAAGTTTATTAGCTGCACTAGTGACTAGTGAGCCTGTTTGTGACCCAACTCATGACTACTTCTTTGACTTTTTGGAGTTACTTTTGCGTTTTGACTAGTTATTTTGGGTATTCTGTTGGTTTATTTTATTCACCTGCATGATATCATCACATGAGTTCATGGTGAGTTGATGACACATACAAGCCACCCTTTCCTAACCAGAAAACGTGTCAACTTCCTTTTCTTATGTACCAATGTGCCAGCACTTTACTGTCTAAAGAGTTCTCACCCATCGCCCTTTCTTGGCCATACATATTTATACCCAAAGCTTAGGGCATACCTGGACGTATAGTCACGTCATTGAGATGTGCACCTATTGAACAGTACCCTAGTGTCAGGTACAGTGTAAAAACAGGCGGTGGACCATGACTGGATCCGTTGGGTAAAGCCCTGCCTTGTTGGGTAAAACGAAGTCTCCCAAGATTTGGGGGATCTTGTCTATACTCTCTTTCCTACGTGGCAGTTGCCTCGACGCCTGTGACGTGCCTTCGGCCATGTGTCGGAGACATACGCGAACAACGTACACCTAGCACCATGTTCAGGCTAGGCTCTTGCGTTTGCTTTGGCACGCATGTTTCTTTTATCAGAAGTAGTAATATCCCGAAAATGTATTTAGTTACAATCAAAAAGGGAATAGGAAAAAATCATGTTCACCCTTAACAAATAGCAGTGAAATAAGATGTTGGATTTATTTTTGAAATAAGAGTTCTCACCCATCGCCCTCCCTTGGCCATACACATTTTTATGCACAAATCTACAGCACGTTTACACGAAAAAAGCTTCAGCTTAATTTCAATAAAATTTTATTATTAGCCGACAATATGCAAATTATTATTTACAAAACTAAAAAATCATGGGGTCTAATATTTTGTATAAATTATAGTAATCGTGTCATTTGATTCAGAAGAAGCAACTGGCGGTAAAGGCTCGTTATCCGTGAATGGAGCTGATAGTTAAAGATTTCCTGACTGTCGGAGATGGTCTTATATATGAAGACAACTAGAAGTTTGAAAATAGATATGGTTTTTATTTGTCCCACATCGATGGTGAAACAAACTACAGAGTATTATATAACTAAGACAAGGGATAATTTTGAATTATTTCTAATTTAGATTATTATCTTTAATCTGAGTTTGAAATTTTTTTTTATTGTTCTTTATTTTCAATTTCACAAACTTTAATTGTTTCGAGCCTTTTTAAGTTTCATGTTTTGCTCGGACTTAGCTCAACATTATAATTATACATGCATGCACTACGTATCCCGGCCTCTGTGTACGTATTTCTAATGTTCATTAAGCTTTGGCACCATAATCAATCACCGGGTGTGATGATAGAGTTCAATAAGCCCCAAACTAGACTATACTCTTTTGAATCTTTTGTCTAGTCGATCTCAATTAGCTCATGAGTAGTTTGACTCCTTTACACTCTTAGATGTAATTATGTAAGCATATTGCTGTTAAGTTTCAACCTCGTGTGCAATACCGTTTGCCTCATTCTTTTTATGGTAGAACCATTTTCCACTTCATTCCAAGACTCCATTCATTCAAGGCCCTGCATACATCTCCGATCCATGGGTTGATGTATGTTTTGTTCATTTGATGGATTTTGGGCATCTATGTTTTGGTGTTCAAAGTAGGTTTGAGTGTCTTAGATAGAGCTAAGTATGTTTCGGCTGAAGGAAAAAGTTATTTTGGAGCCTTGTTTTTTGGTGGAAACCAAGGGACAAATCCCCACCCTTCATTTAGCTTTGATCTAAGGGTGGGGATTAATCTAAGATTTAATTCAATTAATCATTTTTTATTGCCAATATATAAACTCTTTTCCCCCAATTTTTTATCACTTCGCTCCATTTTTCACACACAGTTCGTGTGTGTTTCTCTCAACCATTTCAGTTACAAAAAAAAAACCGCTTTTCTCATTCTGTTATACCGATCCACAAATTCCGCTTCACCATTGATCATAGTTATCATTTTACTGCTTATTATTCCACAAATTCATTTATATTATGGCTTTTGATTTGAATGAGCCTGCAGTTCCAGATTTAGATGCTGATTTAGTAGTTTTGGATGTTAATAACGGTTCTACTGTATCCGGATGCGGTTCTACTTCTCTTTTGGCTGATCATGATAACTGTGATTGTAAGTTTGTAGATTAACAACTTATTTTTTACTCTATTTTGTTGTTAATGCTTATTAACTGCTTATTTTTTTATCATGTTTTGTATCAATTGTGATATGTTGATGTTTTGTTACTAGTTAACCTGTTTTTGTTGATGTTTTTTATGTTTTATCACTATTGATATGTTGATCTTTTTTTACTCTTTTGTTGATGTTTTTGTATGTTGTATCACTATTGATATCTAGTTTAAAAGTTTTTTGTTTTTGCTGCCCTTTTTATGTTTTTTTTTGTTTTATCAATAGTGATATATAATGTGTTTTATCATTTTATGAATGTTTTCTGTTTGTATTTAAATGTTTTTGTATGTATTATCACTATTGATATTTTAGTGTAAACTCTGTGTTTTTAGTTCTTTAATCATGTGTTATCGTTAGTGATATATGATGTGTTTTATCAGTGTTTTTTGTTCCAAACAATAAAAGGTATTTAAATGTTTTTGTATGTTTTATCATTATTGATATTAGTTTAAACTGCTTTTGTTTTTTTTGTTCCTCTTTTATCATGTGTTATCACTAGTGATATATGCTGTGTTGTGTTATATTATTTATGATATATGCTGTGTTGTGTTATATTATTTATGATATCTGTCCATGTTTATATTATATTGATATTAGTTTAAACTGCTTTTGTTTTTTTGTTCCTCTTTTTTGTTTATATTATATTCATTTTTCTTTGTTTTATTTTCTACAGCTGGTAACAGTGATAAAACATCTTCATCCTTTGATCATGATGAGATTCTTGACGGTCCAGATGGTTCACTTATAGTTGTTCCTAGGGTTTATGCTAGTGATTTGCCAGTTTTAGGGACTGAATATGATAGTGTTGATGAATGTATTAGTGTTTATAAGAAATACGCTTCAGTTGCGGGGTTTGGCATTAGACTATCTACTCAGAAACGATTACGTGGTGGTTTTGTGAAACAGAAGACGTTAGTTTGTAATCGGTATGGTTGTCCGAAGAATATATCCTTGAATACTTTAGAGCCTAAAAAGACTGATAAACAAGTAAGGACTTCAAATATTAGGATATGTGGTTGCAAAGCGCGTGCTGTCTTTGATTTGATTCCTGGTACAATAAAGTATTCGTTGACAACTTTTAATGTTGAACATAATCATGAGCTTGATAAGCCTGAGTATAAACACTTGTCCAAATCTGAGAGGAAGTTAACATATGTCGAGCAGCTGTTTATTATCAAAGCTATGAGTTCAAATATTGGTGCTGTTAAAGCGCATAAGTTTTATACTGGGTTGAAAGGGTCTGTATCTCTAGTTCATGGCACTCAGGTGGATTTTAAGAATTTTGTTAATGGCTTGAACTTGTTCATAGGAGATAGTGACGCTCAGATGTTGATTAATCGTATGGAGGACAGGAAAGAGTATACAAAACTATTTTCTTTTGAATTTTTTGTTGAGAACGCGGAGTTGTGCGGTTTGTTCTGGGCTGATGAAGTTGCGAAATGTAATTATAAGGAATTTGGTGATATTGTATCATTTGATGCCACGTACAGGACCAACAAGTATGTTTCATTATTATTGTTTTCTTCATTGTTTTTTTTATTACTTTGTTAAAGTTTATACTATTTTTCAGGTACAAAATGGTGTTTGTACCATTTACGGCTATAGACAACCATAGAAGGTCTGTTACTGTTGGTTCGGGGTTGTTGAAGAAAGAAACAGCTGAATATTATCGATGGTTACTTCGATCGTTTAAGAAGGCAGTTGGTCGAGCGCCACAGATTGTTGTTACTGATCAAGACGGTGCTATGCGTATCGCTGTTGCTGAGGAGTTGCATGAATCTAAGCATAGGCTTTGTATGTGGCACATCATGCAGAAAGTTCCAAAAAAGGTATTCATTTTTGTTTGTTTTTATATCACTTGTGATAAATTATTAATGTTTCATATAACAAACCAAAAGATTATATAGTTCTTATTTGGCATTTTTCTTATCACTAGTGATAATGCATTGACAAAAAAAAATTATTTTGTATATACTTTATTGTTATATCACTATTGATATTGCATTCTTTTCGCAGATTGTTTCTGAAATTTATGATAACACAAAGTTCAAAGAAAAGTTTGGCAAAATTGTTTGGAATATGTATATCCAACCTGATGAGTTTGAGCTTAGATGGAACAGTCTTATGGAGGAGTTTAATCTTGTTGGACACAAGTGGCTAACGAAGATGTATAATATTAGAACATCATGGATTCCTGCTTTTTTTGTTGATTCACCACTTTGTGGGTTAATGAGGACTACTTCCAGGTCAGAGAGCGAGAACTCTTTCTTTAATTATTTCTTGAGCTCCCGTGCAACCCTTGTGAAGTTTATGCTTAGTTACGAGTCTGCAATGGATAGGCAGAGATACCTTCAAGAACAGTTGGATCATCAGTCTTTTGACTCGTTCCCTACTTTGCTGACTCCATTACCAATCGAAAAACATGCTGCTGGTGTTTACACCCGTAATATTTTTAATCGTGTTCAAAAAGAGATTGTTGCAGGTTCATGGTTGTGTTCGGTAAATGGTATGAGTTCAAAAGAGGGTGTTTTTGTTATTCTTATTGAAGAGGAAGTATCTCAAAAGGTTGTTTCAAAAGTTATTGATAAAGAAAGTAATTCAGAGAATCTTGAAGAAGAGATTGAGTTGTATAAAAAAATTTCACGGAAGTATGAGGTATATTTTGTTATTTTTAATTTCTAAAGATTCATATGTTTTATCACTATTGATAGTTTATACATTATTTTTTTATAGCTATTTTAATATAAATTATCTCTTGTTTGATATATGATTGTTTTGATGTTTTTTTTAGGTTATATATAACAGTCAAGATTCTTCAGTTTCCTGCTGTTGTCAGCTTTTTGTTCGTGTTGGGATTTTATGCCGTCATGTTTTTTGTGCTTTCAAGAACTGTAATGTGACTCGTATCCCAGATCAGTATATACTTAGGCGTTGGACAAAAGATTTGATTCCAGCTGATTTGAGGAACAAAAAAAACCGATATGGCGAGAAAAAATGAAGCAATTGAGAAGCTTTCTATTGAGGCCGCAAATGTGTTTGAATCATGTATTCATATGTTGAGTAATAATGAGCCTAAGCTAAATTCTTTTCTGGGCAAGATGAAAGCATTAAAGTCTGAGTTCGAAGCTGGTTTGCCTCCTGTTCCAACACGTACAACTGCTCAGATTGTTGAAAAGTTTATGGGCGTTAAGGAGCCTAAGAAGAAGCTTGTGAATAATCCAACAGATGTTCGGACAAAGGGGCGTGAGAAGCAGCCAGAGAAGCAGCCACAGAAGCAGCCGCAAAAGCGTATTAAGAGTGGAAGAGAGATTTCAATGGCTAAAAGCAATAAAAGGAGGAAGATGGGTTGTACTCTTTGTTCAAGTACTGACCACACCTATAGTACTTGCCCACTCAAGGATAAAGCTGATTTTTCTTATTCTGCATCAGTTTCTTCTGCTGGTCGTGATGATAGAGACGGTTGTCATGTTGCTTAATTTGTTCAAGCTGTATATTCTGGAATCCAATGCTGTTTATCTACTATCAATTGTTTTTTGATTATCACAAGTGATACTTTTATTTTCAATAATGTTGAAAACTTATGTTCATTTGTTTATCACTAGTGATACTTTCCTTATGTATGTTCTATCAATTGTTTTCTTGATGATCAGTTTTATTTTTAATAATTGAGTTCAGTATGTTTTATCACTAGTGATTCAATGTTTAAAGTACATAGTTTGTTTTTATCACTAGTGATTTTGTCTTAAAATATCATGTTTGTGATTTGTTTGTCTTATGTTATATTCTTTGTGTTATTATTTCATGTAATTTGACTGTTTTTCAATGTCTTCATTAAAAATATTTTTTCGATTCAATGAATGTGTTTCTTTCTATTGAAAATTTATAGTTTTTAATTTTACGTGAAATATCACAAGTGATAATTATTATTTTTTTTGTGATAAATTTTAGTACTATGTTTTTTGGTTTTTATCTATGAAATTTAGTTTCAATATATCACCATGGATAATGTATTTAGAATCTCGTGTGTTTTCAATCACAAGTGATTTTATAAAGATTTGATGTAAAATGTTCATTTTACTTTAAAAAAAGTGTAGGAATGATGAACACTTTCAAACACACACACATATGACGAACACTTTCACACACACACACATGACGAACACTTCTTAAATGTTCAATATCAAAATTATTTTAAACAAGTTTCTCCTACCATTAAAATCAAAAAGACTAACCAAAGATGAATCAAATTTAACAAAAATTAACAAAAACATGGAAGGATCATCGAGTGTACCTCCGATTATAACAGATCCAATAGTTCAAAGCGAATGTACTGGAAATGATAAAGGTATTTCATTTTGAAAAGAAAAAAAAACATTTGTATTTGTTCTATTGATTTTGCATTTGATTTATGTATTGTTCTTATTTTATGATGTTTTGTGATTCTATATTTCTTATATTTATATTTGCGTTTAAAATGTTTGTTAAAATGCCTGAACTAATTATATGTCATTTTAATTTTCAGTTAATGAAAAAACTGTTAGAAGAAAACAATTGCCTAGACGTAATTGTAAGAAAAGAACTGGCAGTATAAGTTTTAGGGAAAAAGAAGAGAAACGTAAAAGAGAATTTGATGAAGAAGAGATAAAATTGAAAGAAGACAGTTCTTTTGTTGATGATAAAAGAAGGCGAGAAGAAAGGGGAAAGGAAAAAATTATTGAAGGAAATGATGATTTTGTAATGAATGATTCAGAGAATAAGAGCCAGCAAAGGTTTAGAAAAAAAGAATATAGGTCATTGATATCACGTGCGTCAGTTAGGCCTCTTTACGAAGTAATGCGTTGTTTAACAGCCCAAAGAAAGAAGGTTATCAAAGATATGGGTTTTGGAGTTTTGATTGATTTTCCGATATTTGATATTCCAAGCAAACTTGCATTCTTTGTGGTTGATATTCTTGATACTACATCAATGCTATTAAAGTGTCCATCAGGAGACATATTACTTACTCCGAAAACAGTTAATCAAATTTTTGGACTTCCAATGGGTAACAGGAACTTGCAACGAGAAGGAGAACGACAATATGGTGATCCATTTATTAAAAAATGGAAAAGTCAGTTCAAGAATGTCAACATGGTTACAATCAAAGAATTATCAGATGTTATATTGGAGACTAAAAATGATGATTATATGTTTAGGATGAACGTCTTGACTTTGATTTCAAACACTTTAGGAAGTTGTGATGTATCATCAACTATCAAATTCACAGTCCTGAAGAATGTGTTTGAAGGTGATGACGTTAATGATATAAACTGGTGTGAGCACATTCTTGATTGTGCTAGTTTATCGAAGCTTGCATGGGAATCAAGGTTGAATCATAGGAAGAGTGTTGTGTATTACGGACCAGCTATGTTCCTGATGGTAATTTACGAACATTAGTATTTTTTATAGCAACTTTGTTGTCTTATATAATATTTGATATTAATGCTATAATACATTTTTATGATACAGCTTGCATATGTTCATTACACAAAGTGTGATCAGATGAAAGTAACTAGGCGAGTACCATCGATTAAAAGCTGGGATTCAAGTCTGCTGAACCAAAGAGAAACAATTGAAGTCAAGAATAATTCTATGGGAACATCCGAAATTCTTCCAGATTTGGATGAAGTAGAGGAAAATGTTCAAAGAGAGGTTAGTTAAGTTAACATTTTATCACTCGTTATAAATCAAATTCTTTTTTAAGTCTAAAATTATGTGTATTTTTTAGTTTAATCAACTTTAAAAGATTATCATTAGTGACTTATCAATAGTGATTAAATTAAGTAATAGATTATCAATAGTGATATATATGATCAGGGATATATGTAATCATAATTAACTAACAGATTATCAATAGTGATTATCACTAGCTATAAAAGTTTTAGTGTATTATCACTATTGATAATATATTAAAGTTAGTTTTTCTATTAGTATTTAAAATTTTTAATGTTTTATCAATAGTGATTATCAATAAGTATATTTTTCTTGTACATTACAGGAATTGTATGGTTTGATTCATCAGAGTATTGAGAACATATTAATAGATAAATCAGAAATAGAAGAAACAATCAATGACAATTTGTTGAAGTACCAAGATGATTCTAAGCTGATTGAATTTAGGGCCAGACTAAAAGAAATTTTCAAAGAACCCGTCATTCCAGAGTACCACACTTCTTCTTCAGAATCTGGCGATGAGAACGATAATCTTTCAGGTGGTGATCAAGATATGAAAATCAGTAGTCAAGATAATGACGGTTTTAATGATGTAAATCTTGGTTCTGAGGTACAAGATGTAGGCACGAAAACAGAAGCTGGGGGTAGTAAGAAATTGGAATCCGGACTAGAAAACGTTCAAAGTGTCGATGAAACCATTTTTAGTGGTGGCACGTACTCTGTTGGTGATCAAGATGTGAATATGTGTAATCAAGATGAACAAGGATTGAATCATCATAATGTTGTTTCTGAAGGACAAGATGGAGGCACCAAAGCAAAAGTAGTTGGAAGTAGTACGAAAATGGAATCTGGGCAAGAAAATGTTCAAGATGGGGAAGGATTGAATGATCAGAATGTTGTTTCTGAAGGACAAGATGGAGGCACCAAAACAGAAGAAGTTGAAACTAGTAAAATAATGGAATCTGGGCAAGAAAATGTTCAAGATGGGGAAGGATTGAATGATCAGAATGTTGTTTCTGAAGGACAAGATGGAGGCGCCAAAACAGAAGAAGTTGAAACTAGTAAAATAATGGAATCTGGGCAAGAAAATGTTCAAGATAGGGAAGGATTGAATGATCAGAATGTTGTTTCTGAAGGACAAGATGGAGACGCCAAAACAGAAGAAGTTGAAACTAGTAAAATAATGGAATCTGGGCAAGAAAATGTTCAAGACGGGGAAGGATTGAATGATCAGAATGTTGTTTCTGAAAGACAAGATGGAGGCGCCAAAACAGAAGAAGTTGAAACTAGTAAAATAATGGAATCTGGGCAAGAAAATGTTCAAAATGTTGATGAAAGAATTTGTAGAAATGATTCATTTTCATTTTCTGAACAAGAAATGGAAATTGTCAATCAAGATGAGGTACTATTGAATGATAAAAAATTTGTTTCTCAAGTGCTAGATGGAGGCACTAAAACAGATCACGCTGGAAGTAGTAAGAAAGTACAAACTCGGCTAGAAAAGTCTAGCAACATAAAGTGCCTTGCAGATTCTGATGATTTTGATTATGATGATCCTGCATTTTTGAAGCAATCAGTTGAAGCAATAGATCGAGTTTGCCAAAGTCAATACGATGAAGGATTAAATGGTCAAAATTATGCTTTTAAAGGACAATATGGATCCGCAAAAACAGTAGAAGCTGGAAGTAGTAAGATAATGGAATCTCGACAAGCCAATGTTCAAAGTCTGCATGAAAGTATTTTTAGGAATGATTCATATTCAGTTACTGAACGAGACTTTGAAATAGATAGTCGAGATGCAGTACTATTGAATGATCAAGCTGGAAGTTTTAAAAAAACAGATCAAGCTGGAAGTATTAAGAAAGTAGTTATTGGGCAAGAAAATGCAGCAAACAAAAAAATCAATATAGATGTTGATGATCCTCAATTTTTGAAGGAACAAGTTGAAGCAACTGGTAAATTTTACCAAGGTCAAACAAGTACTTTCTTGGTTCATGATTCGGATTCAGACGAATCGATGAATTATTATTTTGAATTTGTAGAGCCAAAACTTTTAGCTGAGCTTGCCGCGAAACATAAAGCCGAAGAAGAAAAAAATCAAAAAGGAGATAATGTACTAGTTATTGATTCGGACACATTATCTGGTACATCACCAACTGATTCTAGTAGTCCTTGGACTCCTGGTTCCCAGCCAAGTTTTGATTTGCGTATAACACCAAAAATTGAAAGGCAGAAACTCAGGGCAGAAAGAAAAAGAAAAAGGGAAGAACAGAGAAGTCGACGCAAGAACAAGTTTCAAAAAGCAGCAGTGGAAGGAGAAATCAATCAGCCATGATGAGTGATTTATTTTATGTTTTAAAAAATATATCTACAATCCAGATTGATGTTTTGAATGATTTTTTTTTCTGGCTTCATATATTGCACTTTTAATAAAATTTGGTTATCATATTCAATGGTTTTTTTTTGTTCAATGGTCACCCTGGTAAACATTGTATTTATCATATAGACATATAAGTACAATGGAATGTTGCTACATGCTTTGTTAATTTTTTTTAATATTTATGTTCTACAAGTATATATTCATTTTCTATATTTTATCACTAGTGATATCACACGTAAACAGTTTTTAATATTCATGTTTTACAAGTATACATTCATGTTTTATTTCATTTTCTATATTTTATCACCAGTGATATCACACGTAAACAATTTTTAATATTCATGTTTTACAAGTATTTATTTTATATACTTTATCACCAGTGATATGATACGTAAACAGTTTTTAATATTCATGTTTTATAAATATTGGTTATTTTATACACAGTATTTTTTTAAATTTTTTTTATAGTTAGTGATAATACAGGTAGATATATATTGCAATGTTTTCTATCATCTTTTTGTGTTTGAAATATTATTTTTGAATTTAAAGTTGACATCTAAGTTTAATCAGCAAAAGAAGGTTCAGCAATTGTTTAAGATACATCATTTGTATATCACAAGTGATATACTACAGAATCCTTGTTCTAATAAAAAGTACTAGCTGTTATGTTAACATAAGACTTGGGGCTTATCATTCATTTGCTATATTTTTGTTGATAGCAGCTTCAACGATTTCTTGGGCTTATCATTCATTTGCTATCTTTTTGTTGATAGCAGCTTCAACGATTTCTTGGACTGTTTTTTCGTCTTTGTCCTTGTTTTCATCTTCAAACTTCTTTGCATAGTCCGTCATCACTCCTCTCTTTGTATTTACTTCATGCATTAAAATCTTTGTCACATACCTCTTCCTCATTATGTTTATTTGCAGTTGATGATCTCTGTTTGTTTCGGGAACAATTTGAGGGTTCCATTTAGACGCCATCTCTCCTTGATAAAGCTCCATATGCATCATTGTGTACAAGCCACTGTCGATTTTGTTTTCCAGAGTTTGCCATTTGAATTTCATCACTTTTGGCTGTTTGTCGTTGCTTAGCTTCTTAACACACGTGTTTCCATGCTTCGTCAAGTAGTTGATCAACAAATTTTTCTGCATAAATTAAAATTTAAGAAATTAGTTATTGTGTATAGCCATGTAATTTATCTGCATTTTTATAATTCTACATTCAAGTAACATTATATATTTACTTACTATTTTGCCAAAGGCGTCTTGATACTTTTTCTTGTATTCCCCATTTGAGTCGTTATCCAGTATCATAGCATTTGCTTTCTCAAGGTTGAAGACGATCACAAAATAATCACCTCCAACTATTGTTGGGAAAAACACAATTCTCACATCTTTCATCTTCTTCTTAGCTTGTGAAGAAATCATGTATTTGTGCAGCAACTTTTCAAACTTCTCATCATCGATCTCATTCAAACTCTCATTTTCCATCAGTTCCAAATCCTATAGATAAAAGATTTTTTTAAATATAAATTTAGTTCTTATATTTCTTAAATGATAGAACATTTTTTTTCGTTATAAATTTTAAATGAACTTACGAAGTAAGTTGTTGCAAAGTATTGCCTTCTTAACCCTTTGCCTCCTGTGTGTATCCTTTCCTCGTAATTTAACACTTTAACAAAAGTGTCAATTACTTTTTTATGTATCTTGAATCCAGGTGCAAGAGTTTGAATTTCTTCTCTGTTTGCTATAGTTCCACTTCCATCATCGAATACTTTTTCACTGCAAAACGTTTATTATGTATTAGATTTATCACTAGTTTCTAATGAAAATTATCCACGACTAAATAGTAAATATTAAAATTTTTTACCTGATCTGTCCTTGCATACAGAAGATGCTGTTTGCTGAAATCATTTCATCATAGTGCAACGTATCTTGTGTTCTGGACATCTCGTTCATGTACGGCGATTTATAATACATCGATGGTTTTGTGATCCTTTTTCCTCTTCCTTGTGCTTCCTCCTGGGCAATACTTTCTATTTCGCTTTCTTGTTCTGTACCAAATGCATTCTCCTGGACTTCCGGGCTTTCATAATTTTTATCATCTGTTGCATAATTTTTTGTTAAGTTTTTTTGTTTTTTATATAATCTATAAGTGTAAAAACTGATACGTTTTTTTGATAAAAAATTATGTTTTTACCTTTAGTTTTTTCTGCATCTTGTTTTGCTTGTTGCCTTGTATTTTTCTTTGGTGTTGTTTCTGCTGCTGCTTCCTTTGTCGCTTTTTTTGTTGCAGCTTCTTCTTTGTTTTTTTTCTTTAGATGTCTCTTTGTTTTCTTCTGTTTGTGATTTTGTTTTTTCTGCAACAACAGCTTCATGTTTGTCCTCTGCATGTTCCTTTGTTTCTGTTGGAGCTTCATGTTTGTCCTTTGCATGTTCCTTCTTTTCTAGTGCTACTTCCTTTATGGGCTCTATTGTTGAAGCTCCTTCTTTGTTTGTTTCTGTTTGAGCAGATGTTTTTTCTCCATCTTTATCTGCTTTTGGTTTTTCTGAACTTTTCTTTTTTGGTGTTTGCTTTCCTGCAACTTTTTTTGCTGGTTTTTGAGCATCTTCTTTTGCAGTTGCATCCTTTTCTGTATTTGTAGCTTTCTCTTCCGCCTGTTTTTTCTTTGCCTCTTCTTGCTCTTTCTTCTTATTTTCAGCATCAGCATTCCTTTTTCTTTCAGCCTCCTCTTTCGCAGCTTCTTGCTGCTTCTTCTTTACATCTGCTTCTAAAAAGGATTTTTTCAACTTCAACATTTATACATTTCTAGTTACATATCACTAGTATTTGTTAAAGCATCATTATATTTTTGTTGTTTTTGCTAGCCATAGTTTGTTAAAAGTATAATTATACATTAGTAGTCATTTATCATTTAACATTGATCAATAGTGATTTAACACTAGTTATTTAACACTAGTTTATTTTTATGACTAGTGGTTAATCACTATTGATTTGTCAATAACATGAACATGCTAAATTATTTGATTTTTCTGACCTCTTTGAGCTTTGATTTTCTTTGCATCTTCTTGCTTTTTCTTTTTATCTTCAGCATCGGCTTTCCTTTTTCTTTCCGCCTCGTCTTTCGCAGCTTGTTGCTGCTTCTGTTTTTCAAGTCCTTCGTAGTATATTTTATCAGCTTCGGCAAAGTCTGATTTGTTGTTGTTGTTCTCCTCGTGGACAGATTCAATAAACGCAACAGGACTATGAATATCATTTGTTGTTGCAGCTTTGCTAGTTGATGCACTAGCAATGTAATATGAATAATCCTTGGGTTCATCTACTTGCACTTCATTTCTAAACTCTCTTTTGAATCTTTGTACAAACAAGTTTAATCTTTCATCACCTTCAAAGACCTCTTGCATTTGCAAGTTTTCATTAATCAAATCTTGAAGCTCTCTTCTCTCTTTCAAAACTCTTTCAAACTTTTCTTTTATCGTCTCGTATATAAGCTGTGATGGAAAAAAACACGTGTTAGGAATCTTACATCACTGTTAATAATCTATTATCACTATTTTTTTCTTCTATGACCTGATTAAATATTATGTTAATTTTTCAACTTTAATGTATTATCACTATTGATAATATATTAAAAATCAACTTTTAATGTATTATCAATAGTGATAAAACTAAAAAAGAGATTCAACAGATTATCTATAGTGATAAGATTATCAATAGTGATAATCAGTATTTTTAGTAACTATTCAAATATTATGTTAATATTTCAACTTTAATTTATTATCACTATTGATAATCTATTAAAATTAAATTTAATGGATTATCAATAGTGATAAAACTAACAAAAAAATTCTGCATATAAGATTCAATAGCCATAATCACTATTGATAAACTATTATCACTATTTTAGTTTTGTTTATTGATTAATTATTGTGTTAATTTTTTCATCTTTAATGTATTATCACTATTAATAACCTATTAAAATCAACTTTATTGGATTATCAATAGTGATAAAATATATTTGATTTTACTAACCTCTCTGAGTTTTTGCTTCTCATTTTCCTGTTCATCAGCATTATTTTCTTCATCATCTTCTATCACTGAAACCAATCCAAACCGTCCATTCTTCATCTCCAAGTTTTCTCTTTCTTCTAAAAGCTCAAAAGTCCAGTTTCTAATGCCAGGCCATTTTCGTGGTACATTCATCTCAGCAAACTTTGTGTGATGCAAGTAAACCAGCTGTTTACAGTATAATATTTAATAAAAACTGTCATGCATTAATAATATGATATTAGACATAAATAAATAAAAAATTAAAGTGTAGATTAAAATTACCATTAGCACAACGTTCGGGCCGTAGTACCAGTTTTCTGCTGTCGTGTCTTTCCAGTTGACCTTGCTTACTCGAATGCATTCCCAAATGTAAGTGCACCAGTCAAAGTCGCTAAGGACATCATCATGTTGTATGTTGTTTATCACATGATAGTTTATTCTCGAACTGTTATCACATTTTATCATGCAGTTTGCAAAGAGCATGAGGTAATTCATTTTGAACATGAAGTCTGTATCGGTTGTCTTCTGAATAACCTTTGAAATATCTGTTGTTGTTGGATATTTCTTCTCTCCAAACTGTGCTTTGAATCTGTTTAAGAACACATCATTGTTTTCTCTTTCATGCTCAGATTCTAGTCTTCTTTTTCCCATTGGGATTCCTGTTGCTTCTCTGATTTTCTTTGGTGTGAACTTAATTTTTTTGCCATTTGCCAGTGGCAGCTCCATGTTCTGTGTGTCTAGGTTTTTAAGTACAAAATACGTGATCCGTGCCGGTACTTTGCTAAATCGAAGTTCCAACAAACTACCAAAGCCCATTTGTCTAATCACCCTTTTCCTTTCTGTCGATAGATTTCGATTAGCATTGAAGAGAGGCTGAACAGTTGTTTTAGCCCTCAATGGCTTGAACTTATGTTCATTTTTTACTACCATTAGTTCCATCTCTTGTTCATCAGATTCTTCTTTCTTTTTTCCTTTTCCTTTTATTGTTCTTTTTTTCCTTTCCTCAACTTGATTTGCTTTTTCGTCTCTTTTCCTTTTGTTTATATTCTTTTGTTTTTCCTCTTGTTTCTTTTTTCCTGCAGGAACTCTTGTTGGCTTTTTTCCAGGTTCTATTTCAGTGGCTTTTCTTTTTCTTTCTGTTACTTCCTTTGAAGCAAACGCGACTACTTCTGTTGATGTTGTTTGTTGCTCAACTAAATCTAGTTGCTGTCTTTTAGCATCAATTTTTCGTCTGTATGTTAGTTTTTTCGATGTCAAAGATGGTGTTTTGTTACCTTCAGTATTGCTTTCTGTGTTCAAATCTGCACAAATATAGATGTATTAGGTTAGTCATTCATTTAATATATTTTTTAAATATATTAAATGTGATACATAAGAAGTTTATAAGTATGCATCATACATTTTATGATATTTAATTTGTTATTTTTATCAATATTGATAATCCATTGAAGTTATTTTTAATGGATTATCAATAGTGATAATACATTAAAATATCAATACAAGTATGTCGCATTCTCACATATTTGATCACATTTATATATTTATAAAGAATAAATATTTTTTTATTTTCTTTTAAATGTACCTATTGTTTTACCAATCTGCGGAGAAAGGTTTAGAATCGGGCATGTATTCAGAACTGCAGTTACAAAACAATGTTTTATGTAAGTTTTTGTCTGAGTTATGAATTTTGGAATTTTTTTTAATAAATACTAACCCGATAAAGCATCTTCTATTTGAATTTCAGTACCTGGCAAATCTTCGAGTGGTGTTAAATTGAGAAAAATATCTCCATCTACATTTTTTTTAAATAGAAACTAATAAATTTCTTTTGTATTTCGAAACATTTTTGATAAATTTTGTTATATAATTTATCAATCCTTTCAAGTTTGTTATTCTAAAGACTCTTATCAATGTTGATATACATATACCAAAACTTGCATTGTGCTTTTTTGTTTATATTTATTATAATAATCTTATATAAAACCATAAGCGATAGAATAATTTTAAAAAAAAATGGCGCTTATAGTTTTTAAATTTATATGAACTTAAAAAAATAATAAACCTAATAAACTTCACATAAATCTTTCTTTAAAGTTATAAATTATTAAAAATTTTATAAAAATCATCAAAAAAATCAATACAATATGACTTTAATTGATGATTAGAATCTAAAATTAACAATACATAACAAATCATCTCAATATCCTCGAAATACGCAATTTAAACTCAGAAGTAGGTTATTATAATCAATATATGGATTAAAACATCAAATTAACAGATTAAATTAATTAAATTTAGAATAAATGTTCTAATAATCATCAAAACTAATAAATTATGAGTTAGAAAAACCATACTTTCTTCCTGACTTGGTGTTTGTTCGTTTTCCATCGTTTTTTTTGAGGTATTAGATCCGTCTTGTTCCGATTCATCCATTTCTTTCGATTTCCTTTTGTGATTGAAGGTTTTGATTAGGTTTGTTTTTGATTTTAGAGAGGGTTAGGGTTTGTTTTGATTCTAGAGAGAGAAATGATAGCGGTTTGTGTTTTGTAGAATGAGAATGAAAGTGGTTGGGATGCATTATGATTGGGCGGGTTTTATTATTAATTTATAAATTCCAACTTCCGCTTTTTTTTAGTGTAATATCAATGCTGATAGTATGATAGTGATTGATGATAAAAGTTTTTTAACTTTTTCAGTTAAAAACGGTTTATTTTTTATCGACAGTTATGTTTTTTGATTTATCAATAGTGATAAATAATAAATTTTTTATTTATACACCAATGGTGTTAGTATTATATCTTTAGTATGTGTAATATCAATGGTGATATTATCCTTATTTTAAGATTCACTTTTTTGGTTAAAAAAATGTTTTTTTATATTGTTTTTTAATTTATCTATAGTGATTAGTGATAAATTTGTGGTTTTTTTTTAACTAATGCAATATTACTGTTGAAAAATATCACTGTTGATAAATGTCTGTTTTTTGTTATTCTATTATCAATATTGATAAAGATATAATTTTTGTTTTTCCTTATCACTGTTCATATAAGCATATACTATCACACTATATGCAATATCACAGTTGATAAAGTCAACATCATTATTGATAAAAGTATAAAAAACATCTATTTTTTAATTTCTACAAATATTCCATTGAATATCACTATTGATATAAAGTATAAGCTGAACAAAACATCATGATAAATATTGTGTTGATAATATTAAGATGCATTTTCAAACCAAAAGTACCAAGTTTTCATACAGATCATACTGTTTTAGAATACATAACCAAATTGTTCAATGTGTTAAAAGTTACACACATTCAAAATAAAAGTAGCAATTTTGTTACACAGAATGACACTCATGACAAATCATTTTTGTTCACTTGGTCCTGCTTCTGTTCCTTCTCCTTGAATGTTTAATGCTTTATCAGACATCAACTTCCTGTGGTTGTTCATTTCATGGAGCAATATTTTTGTTGCAATTCTTGCTCTCAAGGTATCAATCTGCTTTCGGTGATCTTTATGACTTTCGTTGTAGATCCCTGTATGCCATTTTCCAGCAGTCTCTCCTTGATACAGCTCCATATGCATCATCATGTATATAGCACAGTCTACTTTTTCTTCTTTTGTCTTCCACTTCATTTGCATCACTGTTGCTTTCTTAATTTTCTTTCGTAATTCTTTGTTGATCCCAAACTTAGATCGATTAAGCTTTGTGTATACGAGATTAGATCAAGTACTACACGTAGAGAAACCTTTGCTTATGAATAAAGTAACAAAGTGTTATGCGGAATTAACACTTGATCTAAAACACAATGATGTTAAACAAACTTTCACTTGTATTAGAATAATCGTACTTGGTTACAATGAAAGGGTTTAACAATCGAAAACTTATGAAAACTAATATATGACTTTAACCTAAAAGACCTTCTTTTATAGAACAAGAAGTCTTGTACAATAAGCTACGAATCAACTATTCTAGGTAAAGATAATAATAGAAAATACAATGTTGTGCTTATCTTTACCATACATAAATAAAGAAACAAATAAACAAAAGATATTCCATCAGTGTCAATCTTCAAGGCTGTCAGCGTTGACTTCTTCAATGTCAACGCTTGGCTGTCAGCGCCCCAATGTCTTCTTATCAGCGTTGACATTCTTCTTATCAGCGTCTAGTGAACTGACCCATATTTTATTCCCAACAATCCTCCCCTAAACTTGATATCCATTCCAATGATCAAGTTTCTGAATAAAAACTAAAGGCTTAGGAGGAATCTTGCAAAAACTTCTTATGTTGGTGATAAACATATCTGATCAAGTCCTTGGCCACGTCACTAGTATAATCTATCTCCAAGGGTGTCTCTAGCATCTTCTCCAACACTTCTTTGGACAAGAAATAGTCAGCATCCACAAGTAAATACTCTGAAAACTTTGTAGAGCTCATATGAAATACACCACAAGTAGAATATAGCCTCCAATGAAGATTACTGAGATCATCTTCAAGATCCTTCCAAATGGCAGGATCTGCTTCTTTTGGACCACACAAAGTCATAAATATGTTCCAAAGTCTTATTCCATTAGCTGAAGTAGGTGCTTCAGCTGTATACTTGGCCTCTATTAACCTCCATAGATGCACCAAGTCTTCCTTGTCTATGCTTGCAAATATAGAAATAACTGAAGTGAAAGTATGTACCTCCTTTCCAAATCGTCCAATCTTCCAAAATCCACACTCATCTTCATCAAAACTGATGATTGGATTTCTGTCATCTAGAGGTACTACATTTACCAAATCTGAAGCTTCCAATGGAGAAAGCTTGAGATGCTTCCTTATAACACCTTCAGTTGGAAAATACACATCCATGTCTTTAGGAAATTGGAAAGGATCTCCTTTCTTTACTGGTCTTTGAGCAATCCTTATTTCCTTTTGAATCTGCATCTCCTCTGCAAGCTCTTGTTTTCTTTCTTCTGAAAGAAACTGGTAGACATTCTGTTCTTGCACCTTCCTCCAAATAGGATGTGCCCTATACTCTAGCTCCTCAAAAGATAAGGCCAGCAACTTCTTTGATGTCCAATTAGGCTGGTGACATCTAAGCAACTTATAATACAACTGCCTTCTATCCCTTTTGAGCCAGGTCTTGACCTCTTGTGCATTAAACCTCATAATCACCTTTATGTCAGCTTGTACCCTAAGCAGAACTTCTAACCCCCAAATTTGATCTGATAAACTCATACCTGGGTTGTCCATAACCTTGTCTTCCCAAGCATGGTACATTCTGGTGATTTCTGGTAGGTCCCAATCAATCTGATTCTTCAACTCACTCAACCTTTCCTTTGCTAGCTCATCCCCATATTCAAGCCTTTCTGGATCTTCAATAATCTGAATACTTGAATCTGAGCTATCATCATATTTTCCATCACCACTTTCTTCCTCACTCTCAGAAACAACAAATGGTGATCTTCTACTCCTCTTCAAATCTCTTTCCACAAGTTGTGCATCCAACTGTTCATCAAAAGCAATTTGTGCTGCATCCTTCTTTGGAACATCTTCTTCAATCAGGATCCCTTTACCTTTGTCTTTTGGATCAATAATTGGTAAAATAGAAGAAGAAACCTGTGTGGACACATCTTTGATGATTGTTGATGGCTGGAATACATCAACACCACCTGCAACTTTGTCAGCGTTCAAGTTGCTCCTATCAGTGCCACGACTTCCTTTATCAGCGTCCAAACCTGTATCAGCGCCCAATGTTTCTTTGAAAGATTCTTCCAAGTTCTTTGGTGTCACCTTGGATGTATCAACAACTGGGTGCTTCTTCAAGTTGGTGAGAGCTTCAGCAACCTGCAAAGATTCACTAAATTGTGAACTCTTCTCTAAACTCTTTTCACTAGCTGTGTGAATCAGCTCATCCTCCTCATCCTCTTTATCCTCCCCTTTGGAAGATTCCTCCATTAGACTCCTGCTACTTGGATTCTCCAAAACAGTCACACGCTCCCTCAAAACTTGGAGTTCACGTCCCTGTTTGTTGACAGTTTGCACAAGACTGACATTTTGCTTTTGCAAGCTAATGACAGCCACCGTCAATTCAGTCATAGTCATAGGTTCCAATCTGCCCTCAGCTAGAATGGGAATTTGACCTCCCAAAATAGAATCATGGGGCATGGATGAGGTCTTAATGATGTTGGGACTGTCTTGACCAGCTTCTAAGCCTGTGTCAATAGCCCCAGCCTCACCCATGTCACCAGCCACACTTGTGGAGGTGGTTCTCTCTGCTACAAGGCTAGGATCACTAGAGGAGAACACTCTAGTAACCCTTTGGCGTTTAGTCAACCTAGATTGTAATGGGGTGGAAGATGAAGTAGATTGTGTGGGTGTGGGTTGGTTAAGGGGTGTTTGGGTTTGTTCAGGGATGGTATCAGCGTTGGGATTGGCTGTGTCAGCGCTCACATTTTGAGTGTCAGCGCTGGGTTGGTCAAGGTCCATGTTTTCTGGTGAAGGTGATGGTTCATGAATAGGCTCAAGTTGGGGTTCAGGGTCTGGTTGTGGTTGTGGTTGTGGTTGTGCAGCCTGAATTACTTCAAGCATGGGTTGGGTAAGAGGTATGGAGTCATTTGTGGAGCTCATTTTAGCAAAAATGGTTTTCTGTTGTTTAGGGATCTCATAAAAAGTATCATGATCCCTAGAACAATACTCTTGTAAATCAAAGACCATTTGCAAAAATCGAGGGTAAGCCAAAGTCATTTTACTTCCCTTGTTTTTACACATCCCTTCAAAAATCATTTTTGAAAAATTATACTTAAGCCCACGTGTTATACAAACCAAAGCACTTGCTATTGACCTGTTTATTTCATTAAAAGAAGTACATTTTGGACTTAAGCATTGTAAAAGGACATGTATCAAATATTTCCAGTCAGAGGGAAATTCCTGCTTATGATATTTATTTAAAGTGACATCAGCAGGAATAGGATAACCCAATTCCCTAAGACCCTGTTCTATTGTTGCAATGGCAAGAGTAGTCACACCATCAGCGTCATCAAGACGCAAAGCTTGGCGAACCAAGGCTTCAGTGACCACCCATGTTCTTCCATGAACAGTAGATGTTAATGTGGTCACTCCATTAGTTGTTGTGGAACTGACATTGTTCCAAAACTGTCTAATGTGTGCGACAGGGACTAATGGTGTATGAGAAAGTGCATACCTCAATGAAGATGCATTTAAAAATGCCACCATCTGTGAATACTGAGGAAACAAATCATCATCAGCAGTCAAGTAAGCTACCATATTGTGTTGGCTCTTGAACTCCAATGTTAAATTCTTTGAGTTGAATTTGGGTGCCATGATTGAAAGCTGTTTAGGGTATGTGATATGGGAAAAATTCTAGGAGAAAAAGTGTTAGACAAGAAAATATGAATACCCAGAATAAAAAGATTAGCCAAATTTATAGGAGAGATGCATGATTTTTGATTGGTCAAAAATGAGGCGGTTATATTCAAAAAGCAATCATGAAAATCTTGAATCAAATATAACTTATCTCATGCATTAATTAAAAGTAACTTCTCCCCAAAATTACGGCCAAAGATTAGTCAAAAATAACAACTGGGTAGGGCCCACTAGGTGTCAACGGTCAAAAATAGCCCATCAGCGCCCAACGGCTATATTTTCTTGTCAGCGTTTGCCTAAAGCCTTGTCAGCGTCACGATTGGACGTAACAGCGTTTGGAGAAAAACTTGTCAGCGTCTAAAAAGTAAAAATAAAAATATTTAAAAAGAAAAAGACCTTAACAAAGTAATTTATCCTAAGGGAAATATCTTACAAGTTGATAATAATTACTGGGCGGCAAGCACTGTCCATTTATGCACACTTGCTTAAGCAAGATAGACACAAATGACCTCTAGTGTCCCTTGCTAACCAAAATAGTTACCAACAAAGTTATTTCATAAAATTCTTTGTAACTCCCAGGTAAACCCATAACCAAAGTATTCCCAAGTCTCCCATCAGACCACAACCAATTCTAGGCCAAAAATGTCTTGGCAGCATGCATAGTTTATCAACTTTGCATGCTACAGTGCCTCATGGTTTAGTAAAACTAACCCATACTCACCTGTGGACACAATCTAGAATTGTGATAAGAGTATCATATGGATACCCAAAAATCCTAAAGGTTCCTTAAACCTCCCCTCAAACTATGATACATGAGTTCTCAAAATATATATGAACATTAAAAATTTATGTCAAGATAGGAATATAAATATTCCAACCATCATCCATTAAGATTCACATTATATATGTCTTTATGCCTTGGTGTTCTAAAATCTATGTATTTTTCCTCTGGAAGCTTATAATCTTTGCTTAACACCAAGCACTCAGTATCTGTGAAAAGAACCTTATTTTTGTTATCACACACTTGTGATACACTAAACAAATTATAATCCAGTTCTTTTACCAAGAAGACATTCTCAAACCGTAGATTGTTGGTGACAAGGGTTCCTTTTCCTGTGATTGTTCCATAGCCCCCTCCAAAGTATACCTTATCACCATCTTGAATAGGAGAGAAATTGGTCAGATAGTCTTCCTTTCCTGTCATGTGCCTTGAGCATCCACTATCCCAGTATCCATAATCATTGATCTTCTTCTGAATGCCCTGCACATAAAGAAAACACATTAGTTTTCTTTGGGAACCCAAGCCGTGGAAGACTTGGATTCATTTGGTTGTTCAACAAGAACAGACTTGGTTCTCATAACAACCCCATTTTCATCCCTGTTTGAATGAAATTCCCAGTCAACCCCAATTGGTGTTGACAATGCCTTTGAGATATAATGAAACCTGTTGCATGTCATAGAAATACCAGTAGAATTAGGGTTTTGGTCTTGTTTTGGTCTCCATGTTAAGCTAGTAGAAGCTTTAGACCTATTTCCCTGTGGTTGCAAATACCTAGGTTTAGCAGTGTGTCTATCAGCGCTGAAATTTCTCTTGTCAGCGCCCCGATTGCTCTTATCAGCGTTGAACCTAGGGTTTGCTACAGGAACCCATTGCCTATTTGACCAAGTGTTTGACTTTTGAAAAGGTCTTAGGCCTTGTGTGTTAGACCCTCTAGAAAAGAATGGGGCTGGTCTAACAACTTGTGAACTTTTGTTCACAAAGGTATTGGGTCTGACAGTGTTTGACCTATGTTGACTTTTGTCAGCGCTGAAATGGTTCCTATCAGCGTTGACATTTGAAGCGTTGACACATTTGTAGGCCAAATGTGAGAAGCTACCACAAGTGTAACAAGCTTTTCTAGACATAGTCTTAGGTCTAGAAGCAAAGAAGCCTGTTCCATGATCACTAACTTGGCTTTTTGGAGACCTAGTAGTCCTATACATCTCTGCATACTTAACACTAGGTTTTCTAACATTTTGTGGGCCAAGGTCAACAGCTTTGCCAGTGGTAGGGTGTGTGATCTTAATAGGTTTAGGATCATAGGACTCCACAATTGGTATCATTTTTGGTGTGGGCTCATTTGGACTTTCACACAACAACCCTCCCTTAACAAACAAGGTGTGGTTAGCTTTCTTCCACTCATCTAGGTCAGTCAGTTTTTGCTTGTATTCCTCAACTGGGGAAATCACTCTAGGTGGAGGAATGAATTCCTCCTCTTGGCATTCTGGCAAGCCAGTCCAAGATAAGTCCTTTGATTGGACACCATAGAAATCCCCAGCTGGTGGTGGAACACCAGTATAATCCTTCATCCCAATCCCACTCTTATCCTTAGAGTCTCTCTGTTTGCTAACACACTCTCCTAGGGATTGTGTGGCCTTATCAAATCTCTGGATTTTAAGACTCACATTATCTTTATTTTTGTTAACCTCTTCTAACTGAGCTATCAAATCAAGATTAACCCTATTTACTATATCTTGAACATCTTTACTCTGAAATAACTCATGTTTTAAGATATTTATTTGATCCTTTAAATCAAACTCCATTTTCTTATACTCAGCTACTGTCTTTTCTGTTTGGGTAAGAGCAACTTGATAATTAGATACTTTGCATCTTTCAGTACTTGCCTCATCTAATAATTTAACTATCTCTTGTTTTAGTTTTTCAGTATTTAAACGACAACCCTTAGAACAGAAAGCATCATCATATACCTCATTATCTGATGAAGAGGAGGAGTGTGCCATGAGAGCATATTCAGCATGCTCTTCTTTAACTTCAGCAACCAAAGCTCTGTCCTCTTCCTCATTCTTAGCCATCCAGCTCCAGTCCCATTCTCCAACACCATCAATTTGTTGAACAGCAACCATTGCCTTGGGATCTGGGCTCTTAATCATTTGGCTAGAAGGCTTCCCAGCATCAGATCTTCTTGGAGATCTACATTCCCTCATAAAGTGCCCCATCCTATGACAGTTGTAGCACTCAACCTTGGACTTGTCAAAACCAGCAACATCCTTAGCATTAAAGGTCATCTTCTTCTTGAACCTTTTATTAAACCTGTTTGCTCTTAAACTTACAAGAGCCATAGTCCACTTGATGTCCATCTCTTCCAATTGTTCATCACTTATCTGCTCAAGATCTTCATATGTAATCCTTGAATCACTGGGCAAAGAAGCAATGAATGCACACACAGTATCTAGATCAAAACCAGCAGGTTTAATTCTATCAGCGCCATGATTGTGTGTGTCAGCGCTTGAGTACAAAGCGTTGACAGGATATGATCCAGCGCTGACAGGCTGAGATCCAGCGTTGACACAATGAGATCCAGGGGCTGAATGTCCATAGAAGTTCATGGAATCAAATTGGCCTTCACTTTGTGAGAAGAAGGCCATGTTGCTGCTGGAAGATTTATTATCACTATCCAATTGCCATTCATTCTCCAACAGTCTTAGTTTGTTGAAGATGTCATCAAACCTGGAAGTCTTGTTGGTATTATTGACAAGAATGGATCTTGTCTCAATCTTCCATACATCACCAAGGCTTTTGAGAAAAGTAGCATTCAATTCAGGATCATCAATCTGTGTTCCCATGAAGGAAAGTTGACTTGTGATGTCAAGAAGTCTACTTCTCACACTGCTGAGATTTTCATTGGGTTGAGCTTTAAAGACAGCATACTCATGCAAGAGTTGCTTCTTCTTTTCTTCTTTTGTGTCAGCATTGCCTCCATATGCTACTTCAAGAGCTTCCCAAAGCTCTTTTGCAGACTCAAAGCGTTTGTACTTGTGCTGATTCTCATGCCCTAGGGCGTGTTTCATGATGTTCAATATTTTCATGTCCACCCTCTTCTTGGCTATATCTTCAACAGCTACAGCTCTCCCATCTCCAGGCTTTTCCACCTTATCAGATTCAGGACAATTAGGAACAGCTGTCCTTGTGGCAATTGCAGCAGTAATCTTTGCTGCTTTATCGAAAGTGTTCCCATATTCGACAATCTCCCAAAGAGTATAATCATAAATAGATATATACTGCTCAAAGTTAGACTTCCAAAGCTCAAAGTTTCTGGCATCAAACATGGGAATTTTGATGCTAGGATTTGAGGAGTTGTTTTGTAGCAAAGCAGCAGCTTGATCTGTGCCAGACATGATGTTTTTAGGGTTTTGAGAATTTTAGGGTTTTTAGGGTTTTTGGTGTTTTAGGGTTCTGCGTTACTTAAAGATCAAAAGTTTCTCAACAAGCTCTGATACCACTTGTTGATCCCAAACTTAGATCAATTAAGCTTTGTGTATACGAGATTAGATCAAGTACTACACGTAGAGAAACCTTTGCTTATGAATAAAGTAACAAAGTGTTATGCGGAATTAACACTTGATCTAAAACACAATGATGTTAAACAAACTTTCACTTGTATTAGAATAATCGTACTTGGTTACAATGAAAGGGTTTAACAATCGAAAACTTATGAAAACTAATATATGACTTTAACCTAAAAGACCTTCTTTTATAGAACAAGAAGTCTTGTACAATAAGCTACGAATCAACTATTCTAGGTAAAGATAATAATAGAAAATACAATGTTGTGCTTATCTTTACCATACATAAATAAAGAAACAAATAAACAAAAGATATTCCATCAGTGTCAATCTTCAAGGCTGTCAGCGTTGACTTCTTCAATGTCAACGCTTGGCTGTCAGCGCCCCAATGTCTTCTTATCAGCGTTGACATTCTTCTTATCAGCGTCTAGTGAACTGACCCATATTTTATTCCCAACATTCTTCTCCTTTTGGATGTTGATACGCCATCAGGTGGTTGACAAAGATTTCCTTCTAAAATCGTAAATATATAAATATCGTTAGATATGTTTTTATTTTTGCTAATTAGACTAATTTTTTAAAGGTTACTTACCACAAAATCAAAATTTTCCTTGTATTTCCCTTCGTATGTGGCATCTGAATCGCTGTTGTCTAGTATCACAGCCTTGACTTTATCCAGGTCAAAAACTATGACGTAGTAATGCCCATGTGCTATGATTAAAAAGAAGACCTGTGTATTTTATCATAAATTTCTTAGACTATACCTATTTTAAGATAATATAATAATCATATTAGTAGAATCTAATAGACTGTTTTTTTACCAGTCCGACGTCCATCATTTGCATTTGTTTGACATTGTTTTTTGTCTGAATCTCAAATAATTTGCTAAACAATTGGTACTGGGAGTCTAACTTCAAGGCTCTGTCCTCTTTCTTGTCTTGTAGTACTCCAGGTACCTGTTTCGATTTTTTTTTTCAAAATCAAATGTTAGTGCATTATTTAGATGTTTTTTTTTAATTTTATTTAATATCTTACCGTCATTCCTGTATAAAAGAATTGGCGTCTCAAATTGTTTTCTTTGAAACTTTCTTCATAATTCAGAATTGATACATATGTGTCGATCACTGAACTTTCAACTTCCGTTTTTGGTGCCAGCGTCTGGAGACTTCCTTTCATCAACATATTACCTTCTCCATCGTTAAAAACTTCATCCCTGTGTAATATATCACAAGTTATAATCATAAAGCTTAATAATGATAAAGTTTTAAAAGTTAAAAGCATCATTTAGATGATTACCATTCATTTTCGTTGTCTCCAAAGATGGTTGATGTCAAAATCTTTTCATCTTCTGTTATTTCAGCCTTTGTGTCTATATTCTTGTTGATGTAGTTTGACCTGAGAAATCTGTACTCTTTTTCAGAGTGCTTCCTGGCGTTTTCGTCTTCTTGGTTTTGAATTTCTTTAATTAGCAAACTAAAACCAAGATTGATGTTCTCGTGGGAAGCTTCTGGCTGGTTTTCCTTCACTCTCTTTCCTTTTCTTTCGATTTCTTCTTCAGCTTTTCGTTTTCCTTCATTTTCGTTTTCAGCATCATCTTTTTCTGACTTTTTTGATTCATCAACATCATCATCATATTCACTATTCAGATTCATCTCTTGTGTTTCCATCATCTCTGTATCATGATAATCTTCTGGTTGATGATTTTCATTTTTTTCTTTTTGATTTGTTGCCTTTTCATTTGATGTTTCTTGTTGCCTGTTCGATCCAGTTTCTGAGACACATTCTTCATCATTATGCTCATCGGTGTAGTGTGGGTCGTTTCTTTCTTCTGCGTCAGCTTCTATTTCCAATTCATCACCGGAATCTGTTTCATCTTTTGGAGGTTTTGGACCTTCTTCATCTTCATGATTTCCTGCATCATCATCATCATTTAAATCGTTGTCTTCATATTCTGTTGATGATGATGAGTAGTATTGTTCCCGTTCCTCCTCTTTGAAGATGTTTTTCAACTTTTCTTGAATTTCTTTTAGTTTCTCATCAGATCCAAATTTAAATAAATTCTCGTTGATCTTCTCTTCTATCTCCGCTTTTTCTATCAATATGCTTTCGATGATCTCTTCAAGCATCTCATACATTTCCTGCAATGATTATTAATATACATATTTTAGTATGTAAAAACTTTTTTATATATTACATCTACACTGTATATCACTATCGATAATGTATTAAATTAACTTGCTATAATATAGTTATTATTGATGATCTATTTAAATTTTAAATGTATTATCAATAGTGATAAATTTATCTTAAAGAAGTCCTCATGTATTAACAAAACAAAAATGAACTTTAATAAGACTATCAATAGTGATAATCACTATTAATCTATTCACTAATTTAACAATCACTATTGATTAATTTTTATCTGATTTTTTCTTTAATGTGTTATCACTATTGATAACATATTAAAATGAAATTTATTGGATTATCAATATTGATAAAACAAACAAAAGAAGAATTATCTAATAGATAATCAATAGTGATAAGTTTAACAAAGAAATGAATCAATATTTGAGTAGTTAATATCACGATTGATAATGTATTAAATTTAACTTGCTTCTATAATTTTTTATTTTATCATTATTGATAAATTTATCTTAAAAAAAAGTTTATTACCATTAGTCATAAAATTTACACATCAGAAATGAACTAATAGATTATCGATAGTGATAATTATTAATAATCTATTCACTAATTTAACAATCACTATTGATTAATTTTTATCAGATTTTTTCTTTAATGTGTTATCACTATTGATAATCTATTAAAATGAACTTTAATGGATTATCAATAGTGATAAAACAAACAAAAGAAGATTTTTCTAATAGATAATCAATAGTGATAAATTTAACTTAAAGAAATATTACTAGATAAAATATTATTTTAATTTTCTTTAATGTATTATCAGTATTGATAATATATTGAAATATAGTTTTTTATCTTACTTGATTCTGTGCTTCTTCTTCTGCTTCATTCATATCATCCAGTATTTCTACTTCTCCCATCGATTTGTTTTGTAGTTCTTCTGTTTCTCTTCTTTTCAGGAGACTTGAATTCCAGCTTCTGAATGTTGGTGTTCGTCTCATCACTTTGAAATTCTCGAGGTTTGTATAGTGCAAGTATGCTAGCTGTTTCATAAAATATACAACGTATTAATAGTGTGAAAGATTAAATTCATTAAAAAAAATTAGAATTTTTTACTTACCATCAAGAAAATCACTGGACCGTCATAAACAACATTCTTTTTGTTTTTTTTCTTGTTATCCCATCCAAGCTTTGATGTACTCACCCCATTTAGTACATGTGTGCACCAGTCTATTTCACTTACGTCATCTCCTTCAAAGACATTATTCAATACTGTGAATCTGACAGTTGAACTGTTGTCACAGCCTGCAAATGTGTTTGAGATCAACGACAAAACGTTCAACCTGAACATGTAGTCCGAGTTTTTTGACTCAATTATTACATCAGATAAAGCTTTCAATGTAGCTTGTTTACATTGCTGAATTGCTGTTTCCACGTCAGTATAATTGGGTCATTGTATTCTCTTTGCCCTTCTCTTTCCAACTTTTTTGTGTCCCATTGGAATTCCCAGAGTTTGATTAACTGATTTTGGAGTCAAAAATATATCTCCTGTTGGACACTCTATCGTCATTGTATTTGTGTTCAGCTTGTCTACAACAAAAAACGCCAGTTTTGTTGGAATTTCATATATTGGAAAGTCTATTAAGCATCCAAATCCCATGTCCCGTATGACTTTTTTTCTTTGTGCGGTCAGTCCCCGCATTGCTTCGAATAAAGGTCTCACGGTTGCGCGTGATGTCAGTACAGGATGTTCTTTTTCTGTTTTCTTTTTGTTCTTTTTCTTATCTTTCTGCTCTTCTTCTTCTTCTTCACTTTCATCAACTTTTTCATCTTCATCACCTCCTCTGCATCTTGATGTTGATGCTTTGTCCATATTTGTTCCAGATAGTTTCTTACACTTACTTCTGATTTTCATTTTTTTTCTTCCACCAGTTTTCTTTTCTGCGATTAGATTGCAAGTTATTTTAATTTTGTTAGTAATGTCATTATAAGATCCAAATATCATTGATACATTAAATAAACATAACATTTCACAAACAAATAGGATTCAGTAGTTACTTTGGCTTGTGAATAATGATTATACATTCAAATAACTAACACATCTAGTCTCTGAATAGAAGATGGACGAGAGGCTGTTTACTAGTTGTATTAATGTACTGGTAACTATGTATCTAAAGTAAAGATGCACTTTGATACATAATAACTTTACATACAAACCTAAATGTATATAATTTGTTTCATTAATGTTTTCAAATCAACTAGCATTCCTAAATTTTTAAAATTACCAAAACCAAAATGTTGTTACACTTTTGTCATTATTACATATTTTTCATTGTCTAATGCTTTTTATCAATAGTGTTAAAGCACTTAGCAATGTTTTGTAAATCCTATTATCACTACCGATAAGCCTCTTAAAATTGTTAAGTTGATGTTTTAATGATAACCCTCTTATCAATAGTGATAAAGTACTTACCAATGCTTTTATCAACTATTTTTTTAAAACCTTTTTTTGTAATGCTATATCACTATTGATAAATCACTTCTCATTCATAAATCAGTTTTATCTATTTTTTAAATTCCTTTCTGTAATTCTATATCACTATTGATATACCACTTCTCGTTGATAATCCCAGTTCTATTTTTTTAAAACCTTTTTTCTGTAATGTTATATCACTAGTGATAAAACTTTTATCATTGTTGATAAACATAAGTTTTAACAATATTTTTTGCATTTTAATTGTATATCAATAGTGATAAACCACTTATCTTTCGTTATAAGCTATGATTTTTAGTGGCAAGTGTTTTTATTGGTTTTAAGCCTAAAATCATCAATTTAATTGATTAAATCAATTATAATCATAATAAGCATATTAATTTTCTCAATAATCATCAAAATACTTTATAAATCATCAATTAAACAGATTTTAATCATGAAAAATATAAATAAGCATTCTAATATTCACAAAAATCGTTTAAACATCATGTAATCAAACTCATAAGCATGCATGTAATTATCTAAATATCATATAAATCAATTAAATCATATTAATCATAATTAAAACTTAAAATCATCAAATTAAAACTATAAAATGTTGTATAAATTGAATAAATATGTTTTACCCTCTAATTTTGCTTCTGTCACGTTGATTTTCACTGTTTTTTTGCTCGAATCAGATGCAGTATTCTTCTGTTCTTCCATTCTTGTGTTTTTTTGTTAGATTTTGAAGGTTTTTTGTGGCTTTTTTTGATGATTTGTAGATGTTTTTAGTGAGAGAAAATATATGGGAGACGGTTTGTTTTTAGAGAGAGAGAGACTGTGTGTTTTTTGTTTCAAAAAATGAGCGGGTGGTTACGTTTTAATTATTGGTATATTTTCAATCTTTCACTCAAGTTTGCAAAGTTAACAGTTTTGGTCCCTCCGTGTTTTTTATCCTTTGATCTGGTCCCTCCCAAATGGATGGTCCAGATTAAGCCCTTGGTTTCCACCAAAATACAAGTTTCTTTAATAACCGGACTCTTCGGCTGAATGCATCAGTTAGTTTTTAGATAATTTTGACTTTTATAGTTGACTTTTCTTGTATATACAGTATTATGTATGTTTTCAAGATCTTTAGAAAAAGATGAAGTAATGCTTTGAATCTTTACGTTGTATCTTCATGGATATTATATCCGAACCTAAAGAAGCTTATGTTTCAACAGCTTATGCTTTTGAAAAGCTCGCATAAGAGCTGTTGGGTTTAATCGGTTATGTGTCGGGTTCACGTGCATGCTTGGTGTTGAAACAAATTTCCGCAGGAACGAGGCCCTTGGATATTTAGCTTCGGTCTCGTGTACAGTATGCTTGTAGGATGGGCCTACCCTGCAATGATAGAACGCACGTTAACTCGCCCCAGGTGTGAACCTGAGACCAAGCTCCGGCGTGAAAGTAAGTAACAATCACAAGAGTGGTATCCGGTGCGGAATACCGGGGATATATTATTAAGTGAGAGTAAATGCTGTGTACTGTGTGTTGTTGTGTAGTAAATGCTTTGGGGTATTTATACCCAAAGCTTAGGGGATACCTGGATGTGTAGTCACATCATTGAGACGCGCACCTCTTGAACAGTATTCTAGTGTCAGGCACAATATTAAAGCAGGCGGCGGACCATGGCTGGATCTGCTGGGTAAAACCTTGCCTTGTTGGATAAAACAGAGTCTCCCACGATTTGGGGGATCTTGTCTATATTCTCTTTCTTACGTGGCAGTCGCCTCGGCTCGTGTGGCGTGCCTTCGGCCAGATGCCGGAGACATACGCGAACATGTCCCCCCCAAGTATTAGTTCATTATCCCTATAATGGACTGATACTTAAAACGATTCTTACTCTCCGTCTGGGAATGATTTTTGGACTGTTTCGTCTTCTGAACCGATTCGATTATATTCCCTATTTTGGACCTTCTTTCTTTTGGTGGTGGACGAGAACTTGACACGTGTCTAGCCGTTTCGAATTCAACGGTGGATCCTTATCCTCGCGATTCGCAAACGAACAGTGTTTCCTCGATATCTTCGCCCATGACCCCTATATATGTGTGTTTATTCATTTTATTTTGCATCGTTTCCACCATTATTGTTTTCTTCATTTCTTCACCTTATCTTCCTTCGCATCATCTGAAGGTATAATTCTTATTCTTTCCTTACCTTTTATATTTGTACATCTGCCTGTTCCGGATGACTGGGAAAGAGATTGCTAAGTCGAGAGTGGCTCCGCCGGTGAAGCGTGACCCAAAATGTGATATGCATATACGCTTGTCTGGTATGACCGAGGATGATTTAAAGGTGGTGATATGTAAGTACAACATTCCTTCTCTATTAAGACCTTGCCTTCCGGATCCTGACCTGACCATGGACCGTTTACCCGAATCTAAGATTGGAATTTATCGTCAGTTTCTCGACCATTCTGGCCTTCGGATCCCCTTTTCCACATTTGTTTTAAACGTGATTAGATATTTCAAAGTACATATCTCCCAGCTTGTGCCCATAGGTATGAACAGAGTGGTAATGTTTGAGCTATATTGCTTCGGCTCGAAGATTCTTGTGTCCGTAACATTATTTAGAGTATTCTATAGGTTAAGTAAGCAAGGGCATTGGTTCTCCTTCGAGAGCCGAGGAGAGGGAGAATATGGTAAGTGTTTGATTGAGACTACTTCTAGCCTTAAGAAGTGGAAAACTGAGTTCTTTCTGATTGACCGTCGAGCGATTCCTTTTGCTATGCCTTGGAGACATCGTGAGTCGATTATTACTGATGATATGCCTTGCTTATACAACGCTGAACATGCCAAAGCTCTCGGGAAAAAACCTATTTTGTGTCGTCCTCCTCCTGAGGTTCTACTCTTCCTCGCTGGTCTTTCTTTCCCATATAGTCATCCGGGGCTGCGCCGATTGCTCTTAGATGCTGACAAGAAAGGTATACTTTATTCTTGCTAGTTCTTGTTACTTTATTACTCACGCGGGCTTGCTTATGCTTGCCTTGCCTTTATTTTCCCCTTTTTCAGAAATGAGCTTCCTAGATTTCTTGGACCTTCCTTCTTTCGACGAAGGTTTAGTCGACATTGGTGAACCTTATGCTGAAAATGAGAAACCCACCCCTCGTGTGACCGAACCTCTACCTACTGGTCAGGAGATCCCCAAGCTGACACCCGTCCAGTAATTGGTTGAGAAACCTTCATCCCGGATACTTGAGGCCAAACAAAGGCAAGAAAAAGAAGCAGAAGGTGAGGAAAGCTCCTTCGCTTGCCGAGGGTAGCACTTCTAACAAGAAAGCAAAGAGAAAAGGTCGTCAACTCATTCCTTCCGAATCCGAAGCAGATTCCCAGCGAACTCATTCCACACAACCTATCAGTGTTGCTAAACCTGACTCTCGGGTTTCGGCTGGAGGTTCTGGTGTGAAAGAAAAGTCTCCTTCTATTGTTCAAGTGAGTGATCAATCTTCCCCTCATGCTGAACCTGAACAGAACTCGCAACAGGCTGGTTAGTCTCTTTCTTTTCTATTATGTTTTCTTTATTGTCACTTCCTTGCATATTCGTATGTGTTTACATTGGTCCCTCCGTTTTCCTCAGATGAAGAATTTGACCCCCCAAAGCATGTCCCGAACTGGAGGCTGAACGAAGATGTAAGGGTTAACTCCAACTATGCCGCTAAGGAATTCTTGTACAACCTTGCCACTCCTGCTGATGATCAACATTTGAAGGCAATGTCTAACTATGATATCCTCCGTCATAGCTGCCGGTCAATTGCTCAGAGTACTATAACCGCAGCAGAGCTGATGAAGCGGTATGAGAAGCTCAACAGTGAATACGTGGGATATGGCTAATTCTCACTTCGCTGAAAAGGAGTCCTTCAGCCAAGGGCAAGAGTTGTTGGGTAAATTGCAAGTTTCCCATCAAAAGCATAAAGATTCTCACTCCAACTGTGCTGCAAGAGAGGATGAATTGAACCTTCAGATCCGAAAGCTTATGGAGGAGAACGTAGCTCTTAAGAAGACCGCGGCAGAAGCAACTGACCAACTTTCCTTGAAAAGTCATGAATTCCAAGATGTTTCGGGGAAGCTTTCCACCGCTGAGACAAATAACAAGCATCTCACGGTTCTTCTCAGTCAGGCTGAGCATGACAAGCAAGTGTTGGTTAGAGATGGGATCCCTTGTTTATTCCAGAGATTGATCAAGAGTCGGGAGTATCGCAAAGCCCTTGGTGGAGCATGTAGTATTGCTTTTTCCGCAGGTTTCATGAAATCTACCGGACTCGGCAGGACACCGGCGCAAGTTCAACTAGTCTTATCCAAAGTCAAGAACATCAATAGAGACGCCTTGAAGACTTGGGTTCCTGCTTGTGACGCCTTGTTTCATACTTTCTATCCCTTTATTGACAAGATTTCCTCTTCTCACTCGCTACCCGTTGGAGAGTTGTTGCTGCTAGAACCGGAAGGTGGGTGTTCTTCCTTGGAAGCAAGCGAGGTTCCGTCCGGAGTGACTTCTGATGCCACGGAGAAGGATGCTGAGAAGAAAACTGATTCTGAAGTTGATACATCTGTGCTTTAAATTCTCTATTTGCCTCCGGAATGCCGAAAGGGGCTTGTGATTTGAACAATTACTTTACGTTTTGTAATAATTCCCTTTTTCACACTATCTTTCGTACGTTGGATATTTGGTACCTTAATTATGTGGCAACAAATGTGTACTCTTGATTCATTGTTTATAAAATGTATTATGTATTCCCTTTACTTCGTATAAGTCTTTACATATTGTATTTTCATGCCGGATCAAAAGGTTAATTTATATGGCAAGGTTTACCTTATTATGAAACATTTAGACCTTTTAGAGTGTTCCTCATAACTTGTGGGAGGACATCGGCACTTAACCGCTTTTGATTTGTCCTCCGGATTGCCCTTCGGGCGCATCCAACACTTAGCGTGTTCCTTAGATATAGTTTATATGGGAGGACATCGGCACTTGGCCGCTTTTGATTTGTCCTCCGGATTGCCTTTCGGGCGCATCCAATATGGGAGGACATCGGCACATAGCCGCTTTTACTTTGTCCTCCGGATTGCCCTTCGGGCGCATCCAACACTTAGTGTTTTACAAGTTTACAGTCCTTCGGTTAGCTACTCCGAGGATTTTTCAAATGTAATGACAATTGTGTTACCCAAAACAACGTGAAAATTTCATTCATTCATTCGATCATTTGTTACATTGTTTTCTTACGTAAAGCATTTCTGGAGGTTGATTGCATGCCAAGTTCTTGGTACCTCCCGTTCGTTCATGGTCTCCAGTTTGTAGGAGCCATTGTGATATGCTTCTTTGACTCTGTAAGGGCCTTCCCAGTTAGGACCAAGCTTTCCCACCTTCTCTACTCTGCTAGCTTCATTTCGCCGATAGACAAAATCACCAACCTTGAAGTTGCAAAGTTTTACTCTCTTGTTATAATACTGCTCAACCTTCTTTTTGTACTTTGCTTCCTCGATGGCTGCGGCCTCTCTCCGCTCCTGCAATAGGTCTAGGTTTAATCGGAGCTCCTCCTCATTGTTGTCTTCATTAAACAGAAGGGTTCTTGCGGACGAGACTCCCATTTCGGCCGGGATCACCGCTTCACTTCCGTAGGTGAGGCTGAATGGTGTTTCGCCATTACTTGTTTTCAGCATTGTCCTGTGGGCCCATAGCACGTGAGGGAGCTCATCTACCCATCCCGTCAGATTTCTTCCTAGCCGAGCCTTGAGGCCATGCATTAGTGATTTGTTGGCCCTTTCAACCAAACCGTTGGCTTGCGGATGTGCAACGGCGGTGTTCATTTGCTTTATTCCCCATTTTTCACACCACTTCCTTAACGTTCCTTCCACCAACTGCTTTCCATTGTCTGTCACAATGACCCTAGGTAGTCCAAACCTACACACAATGTTTTGCCAGGCAAACTTTTTTACTTCCTTTCCGGTGACTCGTGCTAGGGGCTTGGCTTCTATCCACTTTGTGAAGTAATCAATTGCCACGATTACAAACTTCACATTTCCTGGAGATCCTTCAATTGGCCCCAAGATGTCCATTCCCCATTGATAGAATGGCCACGGTGACATGACGGAGGTTAGATTTGTTTTTGGAAGCCTCGGGACTGGCCCATGTATCTGACATGCTTCACATTTTGAGACTTCTTCCCATGTATCTTGATGCATAGTGGGCCAATAATACCCTTGCCTCATGATTTTTGCCACTACTGACCTTGTGCCGGAGTGCATTCCACACGACCCCTCATGGACTTCTCTAACAATGTAGTTGGCTTGAGTTGGACCTACACACCTTAGCATGGGAGACAAATAGGACTTCTTGAATAACACCCCATCCTCTATGACATATTGGTTTATTTTCATTCTCATTGCTCTGGCTTCATTATGGTCTTGTGGCCATATGCCTTCCTCCAAACACTTCCGGATCGGTGTCATCCAATTGTCCCCTTCCTCTTGTACTATGTCATTTACTTCCTGTGCGTCTATGGACCGAGACTCTAAGATTTCTACCAGGATTTCTTTGGTGAGGTGGTTGAACGCCACTGATGCGAGCTTGCTGAGCACATCGGCCTTCTGATTTTTTGTTCTGGCCACATGAGTGATGTTAAATTTTGTGAAACATGTGATAATCTCTCTGGCCTTGGACAAATATTTCATCATTCTATCGTCACTGGCGACAAACTCCCCGTTTAGTTGGCAGGCTACTAGCTTGGAATCCACTTTAGCTTCTAACACTTTGACTCCCATTTTCCTTGCTAGTCGGAGGCCAGCCAGCAACGCCTCGTATTCTGCTTCATTGTTGGAGCAATTGAAATTGAATCTTAGGGCGTAAGTGAATTCCATCTCCTTTGGGTTAGTCAACACTAAACCGGCTCCGGCTCCTTTGGAGCTGGATGCTCCGTCAGTGTATAGCGTCCATGCTATTTCTGGCTCTGCTTGTTCATCGATCTCATATATCTCCATTGTTCCTTCCTGTCCCAAAGGGGCCTCATTAAGAAAATCTGCTAATACTTGGCCTTTGACTGAATTCCGTGACACATAGAATATTTCATACATTGCCAACTCCACAGAGTATTTTGCCAACCTTCCGGATGATTCAGATTTTCCCAATATTTGCTTCAGTGGTTGGTCAGTTATGACATGAATGTCATGTGCTTCGAAATACCTGCGGAGTCTTCTCGAAAGGTGAAGTAAGGCGAAGGCCAACTTTTCTAACGTTGAATACCTTGTCTCGGCATCATGCAGCGTCCTACTAACGTACCGAACAGGTTTTTGAATACCTTCCCTTTCAACCAAAAGAACTCCACTTACTGCTTCCTTGGATGCAGCTAAGTATACATATAATACCTCATTCTTATATGGAGACGCTAATGAGGGAAGCTCCATGATCACCTTTTTCAGTTCCTGAAAAGCCTTTTCCGCCTGCTCCGTCCACTGGTATTCTTCCTTATTTTCTTTCGTTATGTTTTTCAGGGTTTCGAAGAATGGAAGTGATCGTTCGGCTGATCTGGACAAGAAGCGATTTAGAGCTGCCAGCTTTCCGCTGAGGGATTGCATTTCCTTCCAAGTCCTAGGTGAACACATTTCAGCAATAGCTTTTGTCTTCTTGGGGTTCGCCCGGATTCCTTCCGAAGTTACCATGTACCCCAGGAACTTTCCTTCTTCAATTCCAAAAGAACATTTCTTTGGGTTAAGCTTCATGTTGATTTTTCTCAAGTTATCAAACGTTTCCTTGATGTCTTCGATCATTTTTTCTTCAGTTTTGCTTTTTATCATTAGATCATCAACGTATGCTTCCAGATTTGCTCCTATTTGAGACCGGAATGCTGAGTCTACCAGCCGTTGGTATGTGGCTCCGGCATTCTTAAGTCCGAAGGGCATCTTGGTGTAGCAATAAGTGCCTTCGTCGGTATAGAAGGCCGTCTTTTCCTCGTCCTCATTGTCCATGAGTACTTGATGATATCCTTTATATGCATCGAGAAAGCATTTGAACTTGAAGCCCATAACTGAGCCAATCTTTACGTCAATATCGGGCAGCGGATAGTAGTCCTTGGGACAAGCTGAGTTAAGGTTTTTGAAATCCACACACATTCGCCAATCACCATCCGGCTTCTTGACGAGGACAGGGTTAGAGATCCATGTTGGATATCGGACTGGTCTTACTATACCGGCTTTTAGAAGATCTGCGACATCCTTTTGAACATCTCGGCTTTTTTCTTCCCCTAACGTCCTCCTCTTTTGGGCTACCGGAGTTCTGGACGGATCTACATTCAATGAATGTTTAATGATTCTTTTAGGGACCCCCGTCATATCTGATGGTTCCCAAGCGAACACGTCTGTGCTTTTCTTCAATAGATCTATGAGTTGTAACCTACACTTCTTTGTGAAGAGTCTCCCAATGGTTACCAATTGTTCTGGATAACCGGGATGGATGATGACTTGCTCTGTCATTCCTCCCTCAACTCTTTCTTGTTCATTGAATTTTTCGAAGGCGACCCATTTGTCTAACTCTTTGCCTACGGCCGTAGCCTTTTCCTTTGCTATTTTTTGGCCATCTTCAATTACCCTACATTCAAAAATTGATCTGGCGGTGGTCTTCAGCGTGGCGATGCCACCAGAAGTGGGAAACTTCATTGCAGAGTGTATCGTTGAAGGGACGGCTCTTAACTTCTTGATCCCAGTTCGGCCGAGGATGATGTTGTAAGGTGATGGTGCTTTGATCACACAAAAGGTCATTATTGTTTTCCTCTCCATACCATGTGCTCCAAAAGTGACCTCCAATTCGATTTTTCCCATCGGCTGAGTTTCTTCTCCCGAGAAACTTAGGACCTTAACGGGATCGTGAGTTAACCTTCGCCTTATGTCCGGATCCAAATTCATGAAGCAATGCTCAAACATTACCTCCATGGCCGCTCCTTCATCGACGAATACACGCTTCACCCAATAACCTTCTACTTCTGCTTCGAATATCAAAGGATCATCTGAGGCCTCGGCCTCGGTTAAAGGAGGGAAGTATATTGGAACGTTCATCCAATCAACTTCCACATGGCATACTTCCTTTCTCTTTTCACCACGGTACCTGCTGCCTATCATGTGTATTTTCTTATCTTTGTAGTCACCTCCTCCATTTCCCCTTCCTTGATTGCCCTTGTTCACTTTTCCCCTCAAGTCTTTGATCAAATGATTTAGCTTTCCAGACTCAAGTGCAGCCTCCAACTGCTTTCTTAATTGATGACAATCGTTCGTGAGATGACCCTTCTCCCTATGGTAGTCACAGTATTTATCCATGTTTTCTGGGCGTACCATGCCCTTTGTGGGAGGTGGCTGAGGTAACTGGAGTTGTAATTCCGTGGCTAAAATTTCTTTGGGAAACTTGGTCAACGTCTCTAACCCGGATCGTTGATATTGGTTTTTCCTTGGGTTGACTGGTGGGAGGTATGGTGAGTACGCAGGTTTTGGCCTGTAGTCATTTTTGTTCTTGTTGCGATTGAAGTTCTTCCCTGTGAAGTATTTGTCATCCTTTGTGCCCTTTCCTCCTCTATCGCTTCCCTCTCCCTGTGGTAGCTCTGTATTCCTATAAGCCTCTTCAGACTTTGCGAAATCGTCCACCCTTCTAAACATTTCGGCTACCGTCTTTGGTTCGTCATCGGAGAAACGCCGAGACAACTCTGGACATTTAGCCCCGGCGGTAAAGGAAGAGATTTTCATGAGTTCGGGCACACCTTGTATGTAACTGGCTTCGTCAGTCCATCTTTCTTTAAATACCAAGAGTGACTCGTTAGCCTTCCTCACGATGCCAGTGATTTCCATAGGGCTTCTATGGCTTTTTCTTCTCAAGGCGAACCTTTCTAGGAATTGATCTCTCAATTCGTCCCAATGTCCTATACTTCCCGGCGGTAATCTTTCGAACCATCCTCCAGCTGCTCCATCCAGCGTCTGCTGGAAAAATCTACACCACACTGGCATGGGCCACTCTCCCGAGTTAGCCGCACCGGCGAAGCGCGTAATATGATCATTGGGATCTGTCGCTCCGGTATACAACTTCAGCGTTGCCGGAAGGATGTGCTTCGGCGATGAGAACTGAATGATTTTTCTGGTGAAAGGTGAAGAGACAACATCCTTGAATGGTTTCTGTAGCTCTTCGGCCGACATATCTGCAGATCCGCGAGCTTGCGTCATTATTGGTCTTTCCTTGTGCGCATCCTGCGTCTCGTCCTCGAAGACCAACTTCATTGGTATGAGAGGTTCTTGCCCGACGGCATTGTATCGTCCGACCAAGTTCCGCAGCTCACTCATGTTATCAAGAATTTTTTGTTGTAAGGAGGAAGGTGTTTCTGTCTCTCCCCCACCAGTGGTGTTGTCACGTTCTGGTGAAATGGTTAAAGGAGACCCGCTCCCCGAAACCCCCGCCATTGTTAGCTAATTGGAGATTCGAGTTTAGGGTCCCACGGATGGCGCCAAATGTTGAAACAAATTTCCGCAGGAACGAGGCCCTTGGATATTTAGCTTCGGTCTCGTGTACAGTATGCTTGTAGGATGGGCCTACCCTGCAATGATAGAATGCACGTTAACTCGCCCCAGGTGTGAACCTGAGACCAAGCTCCGGCGTGAAAGTAAGTAACAATCACAAGAGTGGTATCCGGTGCGGAATACCGTGGATATATTATTAAGTGAGAGTAAATGCTGTGTACTGTGTGTTGTTGTGTAGTAAATGCTTTGGGGTATTTATACCCAAAGCTTAGGGGATACCTGGATGTGTAGTCACATCATTGAGACGCGCACCTCTTGAACAGTGTTCTAGTGTCAGGCACAATATTAAAGCAGGCGGCGGACCATGGCTGGATCTGCTGGGTAAAACCTTGCCTTGTTGGATAAAACAGAGTCTCCCACGATTTGGGGGATCTTGTCTATATTCTCTTTCTTACGTGGCAGTCGCCTCAGCTCGTGTGGCGTGCCTTCGGCCAGATGCCGGAGACATACGCGAACACTTGGCTAGAGCTTACTAGTCTTTGGGTATTACATACGTAGTATTACGTATATGCATGGAGTAGTAGTTAATTCGTAGTAACTTGAATTGGTAAAAACGTAAGACCGAGTCTTATGTAACTGATTGTACACGTAAGGTTGGTACCTAGTTTCTAGGTAGACTAGTTTTACATGTTTATTTTGTTAGCCTATATAAAGTCATGTAATCTATGAATCAATGTATCCAATTTCCTGATAATTTTCCCTTTGCCTACTGTTGAGTACATCAGTAACTTTGTGAGTTTCAAATCTACAAGAGCTACCAGAACTTGTAACGAATCTATATACATCAGCTCAAGCTTGATAAACACCTATAAGCTGTGCGCACTTGCTTTTATGAATAATTTTAATCCTCTAAATACAAAGGAACTTGACCAATTAGCTCTGCTGTCTTGAATTCTCTGACTGTAACTGTTGTTGACTTTGACTTTTGCTTTTTCAACAAGTATCTCGCTAAATGAGTCCTGACTTATTGCGGGACTTGGTTCATTCCACATGACCTGAAGATGTGCGACGGAGAGTAGTTAGGCTTGAAAGTAATACACATCACAGTCACAGTACTATATGACAATGTTGTTCCTGTTGGATATGACTTGAAACCAACTGAACGTGTGTCTGCAGATTCGCTAGCAGAACACGACCTAACCCAAGTGAAAGACAACATATATCTTCTGGCTGTTGGATGCCACCGTATTGGTAATTATCATACCATCTCATGAGGTTTTAGTCCAAGTGTCTTAGATAGAGCCAAGTACGTTTCGGTTAAATGCATCAGTTAAATCTCTTCGCTTTTTCTCATGAGAGATCCTGCTGTTTTCTCAAAGTGATATTAAGCTGCAGCTAGTTTTGCAAAACATGGCATGTAAGCTTCAACTAGATCTTACTTTAAAAGCTAAAGAGACTTATGTTTTTATGAGCTTATACTCTCTTGAAAAGCTCTCATAAAAGCTATTAGAAGTTGAAATCATGTTCACCCTTAACAAATAGCAGTGAAATAAGATGTTGGATTTAGTTTTGAGACATAAATTCTTAGTTATAAAACATTGCAAAAAAATATACAAGATTGTATCCCACATCGGATGAAAAGCAAAACAAAGACAAGTATATAATAGAAATGTGAAACCCTGGTTGATGTGTTCGTAAGGAGGAGAGACGGTTGGCATCTCCCCCTGACAGGGACGGGAACAGCTTTCGAGCTTACCTGTACACATCCGGTTAAGGCTTTCCACTTCGGTGGATCTTATAACCCAATTTTTTTCCCGTGTTGCCGAGCTTACCATGTTCAGTCTAGGCTCTCGCATTTGCTTTGGCACATGTGTTTCTTTTATCAGAACTAACATCCCGAAAAAGTATTTAGTTACAATAAAAAAGGGAATAGCAGAAATAGGTATAAAACTGATCAAAAAGGCCATAGCAGAAATTGTAACCAGCGACTGCGTTGTGATCCAAAGTAGATTCATCATAATCAGGAAAAACGAAAATTATCCAGTATTCGAGATGCGATCCCTATTTGGGTTCAAGAAGCGATTGATAAACAGTGTTTGTGTGTAAGTATTATGGTCACAAATAGCACACACGATAAAAGTTGCGACACACATGATCAAGAAGCCCGTAAAGAGTGTACAGTTAGCGGTTGATATGAAGCGAGACATAACAGAAGAAAGGTTCAAAAAAGCTAGTATGGTTCCCACTATTACTATCCAACAACAATATTCAGAAGCTCGTAAAACCTCATTCTTTTAATGAGAATTTTAGCTTATCAAGAAGCACCTCGACATTAAGAGTTAAGACTATCATGTTGTCAAAATCATTGACTCATATTTGCAAGTTAGCCCATAAAAAGGTTTCGGCTATCGACAAGTTGCACATTTACACAAGTAACTTTTCGACCCAACTACCGGACTTGTGAGTAACTTTTCGACCCAACTACCATATACTTTCGATCTCATGGATGGACTTCAAAATCAAATGACTAATCTCATCAATGTTGTTCTCTCTTGTTAAGTTCTACAAAATGTTTTTATACACTCTTCCTCATTTTCAAGGTTGTCCCACATCGACTGAAGCATAACAAACTCGTTGGAAGGAAATGCTATAAAGTAAAGGGTGTTCAGAAGCCTGTTTTTTTATGGTTTCTATGAAATCGTGTTTTATATTGAATAAAGTTGTAAGCCTTTTATTTAGGTCTTACAAACCAACTTTATTATACATATATAAAACACTTTTGATAGAAAGCATATAATTATTATTGAAAATTGTTTTATATATTTATCAAACTATTAAATTATTTTTTTACAAAAAAACTAAAAATTGAAAATAAAAAATCATTTTTGACATTTATCTACTACAATATTTTCATCGCATATGTTCTGTCGCCACATAGTTCGGAGCAAGGGCTAAGAAACGGTGTTAGGAGCACATGTTACTCGTTTTAGAATTGTGCTTGATATTAATTGTCTGGTTTTGATGTTACAGTCATACGAATGTATCTGGTGTCATCATTTTATAATTGGTTCTCGAGCATAACTTCCTATATATAGTCAATCAAAGTGATGCAAACTTTAATGTTTCTTTTCATACATCTACAAAAGTACATTTTCCACCTGCCTTTAGATGATATTATCAATAGTGATGTCTGATGATATGTCTTCTTAGAGATATCATCTCGCTTTATACACAAACTAGATCACTGGAGATGACTCAGCTCCCTCTCTCACATTTTATGTGAACCCCTTCGAACGGCTTGCGCTTTCCACCTCAACACTATAACAACAATGTGTATTCATTGTCGTAACAAAAACTCTGCGAACCGTAGGGACTAGCTCTATATATTTATGATTTTTGGTTTCAGTTCGCCCTACGTTTGATTCGGTTCGAGCAAAAACCCAAGAAAAACACATGAAACCCTATTGAACAAACGGGCCGACATATTAACGAACCGACTGGAGTCATTTGGTTCGGTTAATGCTTTTTTCACTAATGTTGTATCTGTTGTTGATCTCGATTAGCTCATTAGTAGTTTGCCTCATTCTTTCTTTTGGTAGAACCGTTTTCCACTTCATTCCAAGACTCCATTCATTCAAGGCCGTGCATGCATCTCCGATCCTTGGGTCGACGTATGTTTTGTTCATTTGATGGATTTTGGGCATCTATGTTTTGGTGTTCAGAGTATGTTTCGGCTGAATGCATCAGTTAGTTTTTAGATAATTGACTTTTATAGTTGACTTTTCTTGTATATACAGTATTAAGTGTTGGAAAATGTTTTGCAAAATAGGTTTTTTGCAATACTTTGGACATAATTTTATATAAGTATATACTATATATATTCGTAGTACTTAGTAGCTCTGCGTTCTCCTTGAAAAGAGCTTCGTAACGAGTTAAACTGCTAAAGTATGTCGAATATGGAGTTAATATGAATGAGATATCGTGTCTCAAAGTGAGTCACGTGAAACACAAATTTTGGAAAAATAATTGTCCCATATCGCTCAAAACATGAAGTGAAAACATGTTTATCAGGAAATCTTGGTTTTTACCTTCAAAATTCATTTGTAGCTACTTAACTTCATGCGTCCACGCCGCGGACACGAAAGCGTGCGGAAGTCTTTTTTAGTTATAACAGATTTTTCTGACTATGGTATATATTTTTCTTTTGAAAACCTCGCATAATAGCTATCAGAACTAAAGAAGCTATATACATCAGCTCAAGCTCGATAAACACCTATAAGCTGTGCTCAGTCTTTTTTAATTATAACATATTTTCCTCACTATGGTATATATTTTTCTTTTGAAAAGCTCGCATAATAGCTATCGGAACTTGTAACGAAGCTATATACATAGCTCAAGCTCGATAAACACCTATAAGCTGTGCTCTCTTGCTTTTATGAATAATTTTAATCGCTCTATATACCAAGGAACTTGACTAATTAGTTCTGCTGACTTTAATTCTCAAAGACTGTACTGTTGTTGACTTTGACGTTTGCTTTTTCAACAAGTATCTCGCTAAATGAGTCCTGACGTATTGCGGGACTTGGTTCCACATGACCTGAAGATGTGCGACGGGGAGTAGTTATGCTGTAATACACATCACAGTCACAGTACTATATGACAATGTTGTTCCTATTGGATATGACCAAAAACTAACTGAACCCAAGTGAAAGAGAACGTATAATACTGGACGCTACAATATTGGTATTTATCATACCATCTCATGAGGTTGCGTAAGTTAAATGCATCAGTTAGTTGTTACGGTATGTTTTTTAAGAGCTTATGCTCTTGAAAAGCTTGCATAAAGCCGATCAGAAGTTGTAACTATTGGATTTGTAGCTTGCGGCTTTTAGCCATATATTCGCAGTAAGAATTAATCATCTCCCAACACACCCTTTGGCATCTTTGTAATTCACTAAACTTATCGTTGTGTTTGATATGTGAACGAACGTGTCATTGTTAGCCTAGAAGTTTGACCTAGTATGAGATCCTTTGGTTTCAAGTATGTTTTATTCACTTCACGAGCTTTACTAGAATTTAGTCGGGAATTTTGTCATGTACGCTTGTTCTTCCAGAATTCTAAAAAGCTTCAGCTTAATTTCAATAAATATTTATTCTTAGCCGACAATATGCAAATTATTATTTACAAAACTCAAAAATCGTGCGGTCTAATATTTTGTATAAATTATAGTAATCGTGTCATTTGATTTAGAAGAAGCGACTGACGGTGATGGCTCGTTATCCGTGAATGGAGCTGATAGTTAAAGATTTCCTGACTGTCGGAGATGGTCTTATATATGAAGACTACTAGAAGTTTGCAAAGAGACATGGTTTATATTTGTCCCACATCGATGGTGAAAGAAACTATAGAGTACTATATAGTTAAGAGAAGGGATATTTAATTTTAAACATATATCTAATTAGGTTATTAGATTTAACCTGTTCTTTATTTTTTATTTCACATACTAGATATGTTTTTTTTACTGTTCTTTATTTTTTATTTCACATACTTTAATCGTTTCGAGCCTTTTTCGGTTTCATAGATATAAGAGTCAAAATGTATAGAAAATGTGCTAAATGTGAGTAATTTGGATGCTAAGTTTCATGTTTTGCTTGGATTTAGCTCAAATTTTATAATTATACATGCATGCACTACGTATCCCGACCTCTGTGTACGTATTTCTAATGTTCATTAAGCTTTGACACCATAATCAATCATTGGGTGTGATGATAGAGCTCAATATAAGCCCAAAAAAGACTATACTCTTTTGAATCTTTTGTCTAGCCGATCTGGTGATAATCTGTAGATTTAATTTTATGTTTAATATAGATTCCTTAGACCATTAAGTTCTAAACTAATATTAACTAGTGCTTAACAGAGTAACTATAGGCCATTTGGTGATAATCTGTAGATTTAATTTTATGTTTAATATAGATATTGGGAAAAAATTTAATCACAACCTAAAACAAATTCGAAGATATCAGTTACTAATCGTTAACCTACGAAAACTAAACCAAACGCGGAAATAACCAAAACTACTTTTGTAACTTTCAAAAGCTGAATACGGAACCGAATGAAATCATGTTCACCCTTAACAAATAGCACTGAAATAAGATGTTGGATTTAGTTTTGAGACATAAAGTCCTAGCTATAAAACACTGCAAAAAAATATACGTAGTATATGATTGCATCCCACATCGGATGAAAAGCAAAACAAAGACAAGTTTATAATAGAAATGTGAAACCCTGGTTAATGTGTTCGTAAGGAGGAGAGACGGTTGGCATCTCCTCCTGACAGGGACGGGAACAGCTTTCGAGCTTACCTTTACACATCCGGTTAAGGCTTTCCACTTCGGTGGATCTTATAACCCAATTTTTTCCAATTTTGGGTGGTTTATGTTTTCTATTTAGCTGATGATATCAGATCATTTAACACGACATCTGCAATTCTTTTTTCCAATTGGATATATAGTTGTTAGGCTTTCCTCCTGCAACATCTGATACGTTTTCTTCATTGTTTGGCGTACACCTAGTACTATGTTTAGTCTAGGCTCTCACGTTTGCTTTGGCACATAGTAGATTCATCATAATCAGGAAAAACAAAAATTACCCAGTATTCGAGATGCGATCCCTATTTGGGTTCAAGAATCGATTGATAAACAGTGTTTGTGTGCAAGTATTATGCTCACAAATAGCACACACGATAAAAGTTGCGACACACATGATCAAGAAGCCCGTAAAGAGTGTACAGTTAGCGGTTGATATGAAGCGAGACATAACAAAAGAAAGCCTCAAAAAAGCTAGTATCGTTCCACTATTACTACCCAACAATAGTTAGAAGCTCGTAAAACAACATTGAGGAACAAAACAAAAAGGATCAAATAACTCACATATGTACAAACAAAACAATGTGAACCACCCCCTCATAAAACTAAAAGAAAGCGACACGTATGAAGTGATATCTCGTAACAAATCAAGTTTTACTTGTGACTCCACATCGGTGGAGGGTAGAAAACCATTGAAAGGATGTTAACTGTTTGAAAGTTGGCATTTGCAACTGATCCCACATCGACCAAAGGATGTAAGATGAAGAGTATGTGAAGTGTATAAAAGAAGGGGTTGGGGTATGGTAGAAAGTATCTTTGCGCTTGGGGCAATGACGCAGCTAATGAGGTAATAACCGAGGCGCGTCAATTGCTGGTTGAAAACTATTTCCAAACCCCCTCCTTGGCTTTGGTTCTGCCTTAGCCATCGAGATATTTTGGAAGGACTTCCTTTCATTAGGGTCAAGTCCTACAATTTTCAGTCCAACTTTTTGGTAGTTACGAATGATGTCTAAAATATGAATTGTGGCACAAAAAAGGACACATCTTGGTGAGCTACATTTGCTAAACATGATGGAATTGACTTTGAGGTCGTAGGAAACTTGACAGGAGAACCTAACACTGTACACACAAACATATTCACCCGAGGTCAAGGAAACCAAGAGAAACAGTTTCAATTATGGTATGACCCAACTGCAGATTATTATAACTACACCATTCATTGGAATCCTACTGCGGTTGTCTAAGTGAAGCAACTTCACTAGTCTGGATAGTTAACAATTCTTAATTATCTAATTATCACGCTATCATACTACAGGCAATGGTATCTCAATCTGAAGACCCAATGAAATAGCTTGCTATTTGGGTCTCCATGATTGCCTAGGTGTTGCGTTACTGCCTTGGCCTGGTCACCAATTCATAGTCTGAATTTGTGGGTATTGGCACACTGTGTCAGCCCTAATTTAAACGTTTTGAGCCTTAATTGGTTCATAGATATAAAAAGTAGGTATGGTTCCAACGAGATTGGTCAAGGTCAAAGGCCTTACCTGTTTTCACCGGTGTGACCGGGGTTTCAACACGTATCAGAACGGGTTTGCCCGTGTTTCGTCAGGTCTAATCGGGTTATACCTTGTGTGACTGGGTTTCGCAGGTTGTGACCTGGTTTCGCCGGGTCTGACCGGGTTTCGCCAGGTCTGACCGGGTTTCGCCAGGTCTGACCGGGTTTTACCGGGTCTGAACGGGTTCCACTGGATCGGACACGTTTTCTATAAAAAGCTTATGAGAGCTTCAAAAACAGAAAAGCTCTTGAAATATAAACTACTCGAATTCGTTTCTTAATGGTGCAGATATAATACACATCCAAACACTTTGTAATTTGGTTGATTCAATAACAATTTCACACATTTCGAGGTTGAAGTTAATAAATAAGCTGCCGTTGGTTTTGCAAAACATGGTATATAAGCTTCAAACGGATTTATTTCAGAAGCAAAAGAAGTTTTTTTTCTCCGACGAAAACGTGTTATGGATTTTGGAATTTCTAGCGTAGAGTTCTTTGTGGAAAAACTTTATGTGTCAAGCGCTTAAACTTTTAAAAAGCTTTCATAAGAGCTATCAGAACTCGTAACAAAGCTATTATTATAACATCCAGCCAGTGGCGGACCTTGAACATTTATTTTGGGAGGGCCGAGTTATTTTTTATATAAAAAAATAAAAAAGTGGACAATAACTTTTAGACGGAATACATAATATTTACATTATTCGTCACGATCTTGGGAGGGCCGGAGCCCTCCCCAGTCTCCACTAAAGTCCGCCTCTGCATCCAGCTCTTCTAAAGAACAACAAGATGTGCGCACTTGCTTTTCTGAATAGTTTTAATCTCTATATATAACAGGAACTTGACCACTTAGCTCTGCTGATTTTGATTTTCGAAGCTTGTAACTCTTGTTGACTTTGACTTTTGCTTTTTAAACAAAAGCTGATATAAGATGCTCTGAAACGAAAGTATCATGATGTGGAGGAAGGAATGTGGCCTGTGTTGCAGGCATTGTTTCATTCCATGCGACCTGCAGATGTTCTTTATTCAGCAACCCTTGTTGCTTTGGTAATGCTGATATCAAGTAAATAAATACATATACACTTAACGCTTTCACCGACCTAGAATTTAGAGCTTATTAATATTGTCAACAAGGCGATTGACCAGATATATATGCTTATTTACTAGCTAGATATATGATTGGTAATTTTAAATTGTGCGTTTCATGACTGGTTTAATGTGTGATTGTAGACTGGTTCGAGGTAAGATAAATTGGCAGAACTCCCGAACACAATTGAGAATGGGCTCGCTATAGGTCGTCATTTTTGTTATTTATTCATTTCACGAGCTTTACTAGAATTTAGTCTGGGAAATTTGTCATGTACGCATGTTCTTCCACAATTGTAAAAAGCTTCAGCTTAATTTCAATAAAATTTTATTTTTAGCGGACAATAAGGTCTAACATTTATGTCATTTGATATATGAAAGACTACTAGAAGTTTAAAAATATTCATTGTTTTTATTTGTCCCATACCGATGGTGAAACAAACTATAGAGTATTATATAAGCAAGACAAGGGATAACCAATACTATAAAACTATTTCTTAATCAGGTTACGAGCCTTAATCGTGGTAACCTGATTTTGCCATGTTTTTTTTATTGTTACGTATCCCGACCTATGTGTACTGTTCATTACGCTTTCACATCATAATCAATCATTGGGTGTGATGATAGAGCTCAATAAGCCCCAAACTAGACTGTACTCTTTTGAATCTTTTGTCTAGTCGATCTCGATTAGCTCATGAGTAGTTTGACTCCTTTACACTCTTCGATCTGCTAAGTTTCAGCCTCGTGTGCAATACTGTTTGCCTCATTCTTCTTTTGGTAGAACTGTTTTCCACTTCATTCCAAGACTCCATTCATTCAAGGCCCTTCATACATCTCCGATCCATGGGTTGATGTATGTTTTGTTCATTTGATGGATTTTGGGCATCTATGTTTTGGTGTTCAAAGTAGGTTTGAGTGTCTTAGATAGAGCTAAGTACCTTTCGGCTGAATGCATCAGTTAGTTTTTAGATAATTGACTTTTATAGTTGACTTTTCTTGTATATACAGTATTACGTATGTTTTCAAGATCTTTAGAAATAGTTGAAGTATTGCTTTAAATCGTTTCATTGTTTCTTCAAGAATTTTTATCAAAAGCTAAAGAAGCTTATGTTTCCAGAGCGTATGCTTTTGAAAAGCTCGCGTAAAAGCTATCAGAAGTTGTTAGAAAGCTATTTTCATAAGCCCAAGCTCGATAAATACCTATAAGCTGTACGCATTTGCTTTTATGAATAATTGTAATCTCTCTATATACCAGGAACTTGACCAATTAGCTCTGGTGACTTTATGCTCGAAGCTTGCAACTCTTGTTGACATTGACTTTTGCTTTTTCAACAAGTGTATCACTAAATGAGTCCTAAGTAAAATCAGCTGCTCTTAATCGAAAAAATCATGATGCGGAGGAAAGAATGTGGTCCGTGGACTTATTGTGGGCATTGGTTCATTCCACTCGACCTGAAGATGTGCGGCTTGAAAGTAATACACATAACAGTACCAGCTATATGACAATGTTGTTCCTGTTGGACTCTACCTAGAAACTAACTGAACTAGTATCTGCAGATTCGTCATCATCATTAAGGTTTGCTTCCCTCATCAATGACGTGACTTTTTTGCAAGTTTGTAACGTTCCTACCGGCTCCAACACCTGTGGCGGTTGCTGCACCGACTGCATTGGCTATGGTTAATGTATGAACCAATGGCATATTGTGCATGTACTCATATGCAATTGCAGGCTTGCACCCACGAAGCTTTCTCCACATCCAACAATGTCCATAGCGTTTACCTGTATAAAGAAATTTTCAAGTAATTCTATATCATCACCAGCATATATCTTACTGATATCATCATGGAGGAGTTCTCATTTTTCAGTTCACTTAATATCGGCTTATGCCATTGTTGATTATCACTTCAAATGTTGACGGAGTTAGCTGTTTCAAATGATTGCTGATTTTGCAACAAGGGATGTATATACGATAGCATGATTAAGGTTATTTTTATACCTAGAACGACATCACTTTATGAAAGATATAGTATCATTGCTCATCTCTATCACACAAAAGTTACCATGGTAGTAGTTTATACTTTATACCTATACACATATATGCATATACAAGGAACATAAAATGGTCAGTATCAACCATGCTATGCTTTAAGAAACGCACTTTAACGTAAACAAAGTGACAAAAGGCCATAAATGTTACCTTGTCATCGTTGAAACTCATCTCTGAAACGGACCATCAATTCCAAACATATAGTCACGAGGGAAAAAAAGATGAGCATATTGACAAATCCCAGCATCCCACATCGGTTGAGAGAGTGAAGTTGAAGGTATGGAAAGCTGTATAAAAACGGAGAGAAGCAACAGGAATACTCACTTACCTGGATGGGGTCAATGGGTGATCAAGAACGCCCATGGCCTAGGTTGGTGACCTCCATTGCACTTTGGAGGGTGCCATCCTAAGATCGGCCCAAGTGGTCGAGTCTACATCGTAATTTGTTGCTGAGGGGGCCTGCGTTCGCGCGGCCCCTGCCAACTCTTTAGTTTGAATCTTCATTTTGGTATACATCAGATTAAATATCATCCTTATAAAATTTGCCTCACAATCTTCCTGAACATTCAGATTGTCTTGTATGTTATGAGAAATTGTTTTACAGTAATAGTTTGTCCATGTTTGTTTGAATGGCATGTTCATAGGCCAAGAGGGGATATTAACAAGCCGTCGGGGTTTCTATCCACAAAAGATTAGATGAATGATACACGTCTTTATTCCACGGTTCATGGTTTCTATCTTTTTTCTTTCTATCAGTTACTTTATTGCTGTAGTTTATTTCATCCAAACTTTCTTTAAAGGTCGCAAATTGGCCTTGCCACGGTTGTTATGTCTCTGTCAATATGACAGTTTAGCATGCGTCAAACTAGTAAGGTCGTATTTCTTCGACCCAATTCTTAGAAAAAAAAACTATTTGCCTGTTGAACCTGTTTTAGATAAATCATAACTCAAACCGAAACTCGTATAAATAAGCGGGTCAAAATGGTCAAATATTGCACTCTTCCTCTAAAAGTAGTGCTTTGACTTATTTGTAGCAGAAAAGTAATTTTTGTTTACAGAAACTGACCATTTATCTCAGTTTTCTTGCTTTACGAGGCTGTTAGGATCTTGATATGTGACCGGCTATGCTGCTCGTGAGCTATTCGATAAAACCTCGAAACAACCCAGTTTAAACGAGCCCGGGCATTGTTTATGGCTTATTAATAAACAAGCCCGAGCTGAGTCTATTTAACAAGCTAAGCATGAGTAGAGCTTTTTTCAACTTGTTTAGATCTATCGTAAGTTAACCAAAACCAATTCATAAACGAAGTCTGTGAATAAAGAGTGGAAAAAAAGTGCAAGACAATGAAACTTTCTGAAAGATCCTTTGCCATCGACTGGGTGAAGTAAACCACATGTGTGAGGTGAGTATAAAAACAAAGGCTTGTGAATGGAATAAGCATACCTTATGGGGGAAGAGCCCACCACAGTAGCTTGCTGCTGGGGTTCTTCACGTGTCGACTTGGTGTTGTACTATTGCCCTGGCTTGGCGCACCCCTCTAATTACTAGTTCGAAGTTTATTACCTGCACTAGTGAGCCTGTTTATGAGCCAACTCATGATTACTTCTCTGACTTTTTGGAGTTACTTTTGCGTTTTGACTAGTTATTTTGGGTATTCTGTTGGTTTATTTTATTCACCTGAATGATATCATCACATGAGTTCATGGTGAGTTGATGACACATACAAGCCACCCTTTCGTAACCAGAAAACGTGTCAACTTCTTTTTCTTATGTACCAATTTGCCAGCACTTTACTGTCTAAAGAGTTCTCACCCATCGCCCTCCCTTGGCCATACACATTTTTATGCAAAAATCTTCAGCTTAATTTCAATAAAATTTTATTATTAGCCGACAATATGCAAATTATTATTTACAAAACTCAAAATCATGGGGTCTAATATTTTGTATAAATTATAGTAATCGTGTTATTTGATTCAGAAGAAGCAACTGACGGTAAAGGCTCGTTATCCGTGAATGGAGCTGATAATTGAATATTTCCCGACTGTGGAAGATGGTCTTATATATGAAGACTACTAGAAGTTTGAAAATAGACATGGTTTTTATTTGTCCCACATCGATGGTGATACAAACTATAGAGTATTATATAACTAAGACAACGGATAACTAATTCAATAAATATGACTTTGTAGGTTGCCTTAACCTGAAATATGTTTTTTTATTGTTCTTTATTTGTTATTTCACATACATTAATCGTTTCAAGCCTTTGTCAATATTGAAAATGTGTTAAATGTGAGTAATCTTTGGATACTAAGTTTCATGTTTTGCTCGGACTTAGCCCAAAATTTATAATTATACATGCACACACTACATATCCTGACCTCTGTTTCTAATGTTCATTAAGCTTTGGCAGCATAATCAATCATTGGATGTGATATAGAGCTCAATAAGCCCCAAACTAGATTATATATACTCTTTTGAATCTTTTGTCTAGTCGATCGATTAGCTTATGAGTAGTTTGACTCCTTTACACTCTTGGATGTAAGCATATTGCGGCTAAGGTTCAGCCTCGTGTGCACTCATTCTTTTCTTGGTAGAACCGTTTTCCACTTCATTCCAAGACTCCATTCATTCAAGGCCCTGCATACATCTCCGATCCATGGGTTGATGTATGTTTTCAAGATCTTTAGAAAAAGATGAAGTAATGCTTTGAATCTTTATGTTGTATCTTCATGGATATTATATCCGAACCTAAAGAAGCTTATGTTTCAACAGCTTATGCTTTTGAAAAGCTCGCATAAGAGCTGTTGGGTTTAATCCGTTATGTGTCGGGTTCACGTGCATGCTTGGCTAGAGCTTACTAGTCTTTGGGTATTACGTATATGCATGGAGTAGTAGTTAATTGGTAGTAACTTGAATTGGTAAAAACGTAAGACCGAGTCTTATGTAACTGATTGTACACGTAAGGTTGGTACCTAGTTTCTAGGTAGACTAGTTTTACATGTTTATTTTGTTAGCCTATATAAAGTCATGTAATCTATGAATCAATGTATCCAATTTCCTGATAATTTTCCCTTTGCCTACTGTTGAGTACATCAGTAACTTTGTGAGTTTCAAATCTACAAGAGCTACCAGAACTTGTAACGAATCTATATACATCAGCTCAAGCTTGATAAACACCTATTATAAGCTGTGGGCACTTGCTTTTATGAATAATTTTAATCCTCTAAATACAAAGGAACTTGACCAATTAGCTTTGCTGACTTGAATTCTCAGACTGTAACTGTTGTTGACTTTGACTTTTGCTTTTTCAACAAGTATGTGTCTAAATGAGTCCTGACTTATTGCGGGGCTTGGTTCATTCCACATGACCTGAAGTTATGGTTTAACGTAATACACATCATAATACTATATGACAAAGTTGTTCCTGTTGGATATTACCAGAAACTAACTAAACGTGTGTCTGCAGATTTGATAGCAGAACACCACCCAACCCGAGTGAAAGAAAACATATATTTACTGGGTGTTGGACGCTACTGTATTGGTAATTATCATACTCATGAGGTTATAGTTCTAGTGTCTTAGATAGAGCTAAGTACTTTTCGGTTAAATGCATAGGTTAGTTGTTAAATCATTGACTTTAAATCTCTTCGCATTTGTTCATGAGAGATCCCGCGGTTTTCTCAAAGTGATATTAAGCTGCAGCTAGTTTTGCAAAACATGGCATATAAAACCATACAAATTGCTTATAAACAAAAACATCTAATAGACTATCATGTCCTTTCCTTTCCCAAGTTACACAAAACCGAAAAATCGCGACAAACAAGGATAGCGTGGAGTCGTCACGGGTAAATCTCTGTGGCAATCCACATATGTGTTACTAATGTTTCTTAAGCAAGCAATCAGTCGAAAGTCACACAACTAGATTTGTTACTCTTGAATAGCTAGCTTGTCCCACATGGATAAAAAGAAAGAGTAATGACATATTTATAAACCAAGTGTGATTGATTAAGATCAACAGTAGGATCTGGAGACTTAACAAATACTAGCACTCCACGTAAATAAAAAAAATTGAGTACTAGCACTCCAGGTAAGTGTTCGACCTGGGTAGTTTTCTAAAGAAGACTGGCGAGACTGCATAATAGGTAGAACCAAGAAACGTATGCGACAAGTGTGAACCTTTTTATTTCATCGTGATGTGGTTTTACTGGAAGGAGCAATGTAAATAAAGTTCCTTTGGTTAAGGTTATCTAGAATTATTATCTCCAAGATTGTGGTTGGATCTAATAAAATAAACATCATCTAATGTGATTTACTGCAAAATACCATTACATATGAGATACATGCCCCCGTTCATTAGTGTGCTCAATATTTTTTTAAATTGCAAAAATTTTGTAGATATAGCTACACAATCGGCAAGTGAAAATGTCCGGCCCGGCGTTACGAATCAAAAGCAAGGAAAAAGAAGGGTTTGGCTTTTTTTAGGTGACGACACTCGATCTCAGTCACGACCCAATGGAACCTTTCGACGACGGAACCTATATTCGTCCGTCACCGACCATTCTCGGACTGGACCAAAACATTTGGTCCACTCATCAGTCCTGGGTTTTGGGTTAAATTGGTTTCAGTCCGGTCCAGGTTTTGGACCGTGTCAGGCCTACTTTAAACGTTTTGAGCCTTAATCGGTTCATAGATATAAAAAGTAGGTATGGTTCCAACGAGATTGGTCAAGGTCAAAGGCCTGACCGGTTTTCACCGGTGTGACCATTGAACACGTATCTGAACGGGTTTGCCCGGGTTTCGTCAGGTCTAGCCGGGTTATTCCTCGTGTGACCGGGTTTCGTAGGTTGTGACCTGGTTTTCCCGGTATGACCGGTTTTCACCAGGTCTGACCGGTCGGGGCAACTGGATCTAAACGGGTTTCACTGGGTCTCACACATTTTCCGCAGAAAGTTCATGAGAGCTTCAAAAACAGAAAAGCTCTTGAAATAAAAGCTACTCGAATTAGTTTCTTAATGGTGCAGATACAAACTACACATCCAAACACCTTGTATTTTGGTTGATTCAGTAACAATTTCACACATTTTGAGGTTGAACTTAATATATTACTTTGTAACTTTCAAAAGCTGAATACCGCACCGAATGAAATCATGTTCACCCTTAACAAATAGCACTGAAGTAAGATGTTGGATTTAGTTTTGAGACATAGCTATAAAACACTGCAAAAAAAATACAAGATTGGATCCCACATCGGATGAAAAGCAAAACAAAGACAAGTATATAATAGAAATGTGAAACCCTGGCTGACGTGTTCGCAAGGAGGAGAGACGGTTGGCATCTCCCCAGGGACGGGAACAGCTTTCAAGCTTACCTGTTACACATCCGGTTAAGGCTTTTCACCTCGGTGGATCTTATAACCCAATTTATTTTTCCGCGTTCTCGTTGTTTGGCGTACACCTAGCACCATGTTCAGGCTAGGCTCTTGCGTTTTCTTTCGCACGTATGTTTCTTTTATCAGAAGTAGTAATCTTAACTCCTTTATAAAGAGAAAATAAATTTGGTTGAATGTTGAAATATAGCTGGTTGAAAATGACGTGGCAAGCATTTGTCATAAAACCGCCCTAAAATAAACTCCTTTATAAAGAAAAGCATTTGTGGCCTTGGAAACCTTGGAAACCATGATCAGCCGACTTCTACCTGTACATCTTCCCCACGCTTTCTCCATCTTATCTTGGAAACCTGGGAAACCCTCAATACGTTTATTACCCACGCCAAAAAGAACCTGGGAAACCCTCAAACGATGTACAATCAATCCATCTATATATACAAGACTTTTCATCATACTTTTCATCATACTTTTCATCATACTTTTCAAACGAATCATAATACTTTTCAAACGAATCTTATCAAATGGATTCATCAGCGGATGTGAAACAAAATCTTATCAATTCTGAGGTTTGGTTTAATTTTCATAATCTTTATTTGTTTAATTCTGAGGTTTGGTTTAATTCTGAGGTTTGGTTTTCTTCTTTTTCTGGTTATAGATTGACTTGGAAATACAAAATGCTTTTGGGCCAATGGAGGCTGAGGTTGAGGAAGACCCTACTGTAGTGGATCTTGAGGTTGAGGTACACAATGTTTCTTCTTTTTCTGGTTATATAGATTGTGTTTGGAGTGTTTGTTGTTATCGGCTAAGGGGGTGTTTGGGATTATTTATTGAGTTATGATACACCAGATTATAAATGGTATTTTGAGTTAGAAAGATAACCCAGATTAAATTGCATATAAAACTAATCTGCTGGTGACTATTGATACTGAAAGTAATGTCTTCCATTTTAAATTGTTAGAAAGATAACCCAGACTACTTTTTTGTTAAGTACTTTTAAATTGCTGGTGACTATTGATACTGCATCTTGTTATTTAGCAACCTTATCATCATTTACTTTCAAGTGTAAATTTTTATTGTTTAGAAAACGTTCATTAATTAGATAAGCAATGACTAAGCATTGAACAGTTTGGTTTATATTTCAAACACTCGTGATTAATAGTACAACTTTCAAACATTTATAAGCTTATGGTGATAAGTTGCTGATAAGTCTAGAGAACAGCCCAACTAAAAAGTGATCATTTATTTTGACAATATTTGAGTTCCATGTTTTCTTGAATTGCTTGGAGTGTTTTCATCCATGGTGATGTAAGTTACCAATATGTGTGCAGAAGATATAAAAATAATAGTTTGTATTGCAATTGTTGTATAACCATAAAAGTTCTCAAACAGGGAATGACCTAAGTGTCATTGAAGTAAGGATATGGTTTTGAATGATTATAGAATCAACATGTTATATTGATTTAATTATTGATGTAAAAGCGGTTCTTTAGAATGGGGGTGTTTGGATTCGCTTATTAAGCTGCCTTATGTGAATCTGGAAAACCCAATAAGCCCGCTTTTAATAAGATATTGGTCAAACTGAGCTTATCATCTTTTGCAATCTCAAATAACTCCATAATCCACCTTAAATAAGCTAATCCAAACCCCCACCCCCCCCAAAGTGTATTTAATACTTTAATTATGGTAGCAGCTTTTATTTTGGTTCATAATAAACTTGTGTTTAGGTTGTGTTTGTTATAAGCTTATTTGGTTTCGGCTTATGTTTGTTTTATAAACATGAATTTCCCTGTTTAATTTATTTTGAGGACATACGGGCTTAGATCAGTTTATTTATTATTGTAACGAGTGTTATAGAGATCGATTAAGATATGAAAATCACTCAGACAACGACAACAAGCTCAATAGTGAATGACAGGAAGAAACACGACTCGATTGTTATTAGGATAGAAGAAAGGTTGGTTACAACCGAACTGTTACAACATAAATCTAGAGACAAAATGGTTCTCAAATCAATACATGTTTGGATTTATGAAACATAAGCCGGGAAGAAATAAGCTCATTCGGCTAATTTAGTTGTTTTCGGTTTATATTTTCATAAGCTTTTTTGTGGCTTATTTTGAATTTTTTCGCCTTATTTTAGTTTATTATGACAAAATAAGCTTATAGTCGAAAAGTTAAAAAACAAGCCGAAAAAGTTTTAAATAAGCCACAAAAAGTAAGCTTATGAAACATAAGCTGAAATCACATAAATCATAAGCCCACTGTATAAGCCGAAACAGACACTCGTAAGATTTATATGGCTTCAAGCTCATAATAAGATATTAATCTAAATTTTCGTTTGCAAATGCCAATAAGTCCATAAGCTAATCCGCTAAACTGTTATTTGAAGCTCGTGTGCAAACTGTATTTGGCCTTTTTATGCTTTGATGGTTTGGTTAATTATTTATATGTGGTATCAATGATACCTGCCACTTTGCCAGCTCCCATGTTTGCTATAGAATGTTTTTATTGTCATTTTATATGTTTGAAAAATAACTAATTTGATTTGCGAAACACTAAAAAAAACTGACTATCCAACAACATAATCGAACACAAGCACTATATTTCAAAATCATGTTTTGCAACGTTTTCAAAACGCATAATTTAGGGATGAGCAGTAGCACCGGAAAAAAGGTACCGGAACCGTACCGGTACCGACCTATACAGGTACCGGTTTTTTATGCTCGGTACGGTACCACGAAAAAGGTGGGAAAATAAAGGTACCGCATTTGTGATCTTTAAAGTTTTAATTTCTAATCCGGCTCTTAGTTGCGGAAAAAGGAGAAAATTATGCAAACTAAATAAAATGACTAAGCAGACAGTATAAAAACAAGTGATTTTTGTAACCTAACGTTATCGTTTTGAAAATTTTCTAGAAGTAACCTTTATGGCTTTAATTTCTTGACGTTATATATAGACAAGTAGTTTTGTCATTTTGAGCTAATAGGTTCAAAAGAAACAATCTGGTGTTTTGGGTACCATACGATTCGTTTTTGCTGAAAAATTTAGGCTTACATTGGCCCGAGCAAGACTTGCCGTTCTTAAGAAATATGGTTAGAATTGCTCGAAAAGTGTCCGTTTTACCTTGGAAATGTTGCTGTCATAGTGGGATAACTGGTCGAAACTGTTTTTTTTAAGTTGACTGGTATAACGTTGATGTGTTGTTATAAATAATTAGCATGTTATATCTTAAGATTATATACCGGATACATAACAATCAACTCTTGTATAACTATGACATGTAGGATTTTTAAATGGATTGTCAATATAATACAGATATGCCATTCACAGTCACGCCTCCATCTGTAAGTAATAGAAGGCCCATTGAAAACTATAGTTTCTTTGCACGGAAGTTAAAGAAATCCATGTAAAAGAGTTCTATTGAGATGATTGTAAACAAGTTACATAGGTAAAGAACTTCTCGTAGCTTCATTTCTTGCTCAATGCTTCTTTTCCAAACACCCCACTCTAAACAGGTAAATTCTGCATACATGTAAACGGGTAAAATTATGGGAAAAACATATTACAAAAAGGTTATAAGGTTCTCTACCCGTTGTACCGATACCGGAACCGATACTAGAACCGATACCGGTACTGGTTTAAGATACGGTTTCGGGAACGGGACTTTGAGTATAAGTCGGGGGGAAATCTGGTACACCGAAAACGGTGTCGGTACAGTACCAAAATGGTACCCTGCTCATCCTTAGCATACTGTATTTCCAATAAGCAATCCCAAACACCCCCTTAGTCTTTAATAATTACTATGCGGCTATGATAGGCGTAATGCTGACCAGCAGCTTATGATAATTTGAAAATCCATGTTGACTACTGCTATGACCTGTAAATCCATGTGACCTCTTAGCATTAGCTAACTCTGTAGTTTTCTTTAGAGTTGAGGACTTGTTGCCTTTTTGACAACAAAAAAGCAAAAGAATAGTTGCCTTTCTGCAAGGTGAAGTATACATAATAATATTACACACATGTTTAGATAAATAATAGAGTATACCATAATTAAGCTCAAATTATTCATTGCCAATGAGTTATTCTACCCGTTCGAGCATCTAGCGTATTTATAATGAGTGAATAATTATTCAAATTCACTATGATTCTTATGATTCGGAGCACCTTAAACAACAACTGCTATGACATTCTCGTTTTCAACATCTCTCCATTGTTTATAATAGTTTAAGTTAATAAGAAAGGTCAAAGTTTGTAAACACAATTGAAATAGAAGCAAAGTGCAACTGCGCTCTCTCTGCAGTAACATCAGATCCCGATTTTTGAGCTGAAACTTTGTGGACAGTCCTTGGTGTGTAATTTTATATATTTTTGAGAAAAAGGAATATATTTTACCTGGTCAAAGACACATTAAATATTCATTACCTGGTCAAAGACACATTCTTAGGTCGCCTTAGTATCCATAGCTTGTACAAACAAACATATATATTAACAAATTACATATTTGTCGCAAGTTAAATACACTTGCATTTTTTTTGTTGGAAACTCACTTTATGTGACGACATTTAAGAATTCCCGTTAGTTATCATAGTCACGCACAGTCAGTCTAGACTAGGCCCTTTGTAAGGTGCGTGACTATATATACCCCTCCTTAGCTTCTAAGGAGGGGTGTTGATTGTATTTTTGTTCATTCAAGGAACACACACATTTCACATTCAACCTCTCTTTCTCTCTCTCTAGGCCAACAATGGCTTCCACCACCTATTACCACCACATTAGACCACCGGATCATATTTAGCTTTTCTACATTTGGTATCAGAGCCACGGTTCCATCCTTGGATCGTGATTATATTCTCGATTTGGTGGTTTAATTATTTCTTTGTGTCTCGTTTTATATTTTTTATGTCTAACATCACAAATTTTTTTGTCACGTCAAAATTTTTTTGTCCAAAAGATCCAATCTGTCACATGTTTTCACTGGTCCATATCTATTTCTCGGTCCAAATATCCATATCACTGGTCAAAACAATGTCAACTTTTCATGGTCAAGTTGTGTTTATGTCATCATTGTGACAAGTGTTCGTGTCTTGCAGCATCATTTTTTTATATATCTCTATTATGGGTTATATGTTTATGACGATGATGGTGATGAACTCAGTTTTGCCAGAAAATCTGCCCAGAAACAAGCTCCCTGAAAAAACGGAACAAGGACACTGTTGGACTTATCTTCTTGGTACGATCGCATGTATTGCGATGGAGTGGTTTTTCTCACATTCCGATGGGTTGGCCATACCCATTGCGATGGACTCATTCCGATGAGTCACATTGCGATGGGTGGCTAACCTGTCGCAATGGCACAGCCAAGACGTCATGCTGCCCATATGTTATCAACATTGCGATGGATTTTGATTGCGATGGATTTTATAACAGATATTGCGATGAATTTTTTTAAAAAGATTTATTGCGATACAATGACTTGACAACTTAACTTGTTTAACACATGACCCGGGACCACAAACGCAACCTGACCAGGACTGAACCCATCTCAAACCGAGTCAACTCGGTCATTACCGAGTTGACTCAGGTCACTCACTGAGTTTGACTCTAATCCATCCTTATAACTCCATAATCAAAACCACAAAACTATCTACATCCCATCGTCACTTAATCCCATCTAAGACTCGAACCGAACAAATAAAATAGATCTCAGATATATACTCGTGGTAGACATGCATGTCCAGATCTATTTAGATCATGTACACGATGTATTCTATCATCACAGATTCGTGTGTGGGTTTACACCAATTTTTATATACGAAATTAAAATAAGATTTATAACAAGCTTGTTATAATCTTTATTTTTTTTCGATTAAATCAACAAAACCGGACTTACCCGAGACCCTTGAGGATCTTGAAGCTGATGTCTTCTCACGTTTTTCATTCATGTGTAACGAATACAAGGGGATCGTTCTTTTCGTCGATGTGATGACAATAGAAAGAAAAGGAATGATTGGGGGATTTCGTGTAAAGGCTGATTTATTTTTGTGATGATATTAGATGAGATCAAGGGGAAAGATGAGAGGGGCGTAGGATTAAGGTTGGTGACTGAGTTTGAGAGAAGAAAAGAGTTTTGGCTGCGCATTAAGATCGGATGAAGGTGATCTGGTTTTTCAGATTTAATTATTTGATTTGATGTAGCAGATTGGATGATGGAGGCGGATGATGTTAGATGTAATGAGATTAGGGTGGGACGGAGGTTTTGATGTGGGAGTAAGATTAGATATGTGAGATATATTAGGGGTTAATACTTGGTGCTTATCCCAGTTAAAGGTTGACTCCTTATCTACACGTGTTCACATTACAGAGAGGGGCGGACATTACTATGTCATATCTATGGGTCATGAGCAGATATTTTGGGTTTAATTTTTTTGTTTTTTATATCTCTCAATTGGTCGAATAATTGGGATATATTTAAAAATGATAGACCGGGTTATGTGATAAAAGTTCATGGGCCATGACAGACACAACTTTGGGAACTCGTTTACTTAATATGGGCCAGACGTGGATTTAGGATGAGTTGGGCCTTAGAAACTCATTTTATTTTATAAACATTGGCTAAGAGTTTGAACCGTGTGTTTTTAATAACACACATACACACAAATTTTTTTAAAATTTTTTAAATAAATTTGTTGTGTATTATGTCTTCACTCATTGTGACATCGGGTCGAGACAAAGTGAACAAGTGTCGAGAAAATGTTAAGGATAATAGATGCTCAAACAAGCAAATTCCTTTTTTGAATTTGTAGTTTTTTTGTCGCATTTGGGGTTCTTTAATTTTTTCTTGACACCGATTGGGTGACGAGAAATATGACGCGACAAAATTAAAGTGACAAATGTGACAAGGATTTATTTTGACGAGACCAAGAAAAATGGGCGATTTTTTAGTGGCTTCAGATTTTGTTTGATCGGGTATTAATTACGTGACGTTGAAGACGGATTTTTCGAAGGCGTGTATTTATTTTATCTTTGACTAGATAACTTGCTCGTGCTTAATCCTAGAATGAAGACTTGGTTATCTGGTTTCCGGGTTCGGGGTGGATGGTTGATGACTCGGATAACTATCACTTAAAGGGGTTACATTGTTGTACTCAGTGTCACGCGCTTAGTCGACGTGGATAATTTCAAGAGGTGTTGTGCTTATAGACTTCTTCAGTGATGCATTGAGTACTTAGAGATTTCTCCACCGTTCTTCATTCAACAATAGTGCAAGCTTAAGTCACAAGATCGAAGGATTTTTATTTAGCTTCACGTTTGATGTATCCGGTTCATTCTTTCAGTGGTCACTTCAAATTGCTTTCATGTGGTATGGTAAAGGTGGCCATGGAGAGTTTATGAGAAGAGATTTTCGATCAACAGCTGATTCTCACAAAATATATAATTCTGCTTATTTATTATTCTCACGAGATTTCAGGTTCACGTGCGTACAATTTATTGATGGTTCCGACTTTCGAAACCATCAAGGGGGAAGAAGAAGACACATTGAACGCACAACGAGTACACGTGATGAACTTCATACCTTCTTTTGATTTGAAGATATTCCGGGATGACATTTGTCATAGCCGCAGAGAAAATCAGTGTTTTAACTCGTGTCGTAATCAATCTCCAAACGGTACACTACTGATTCGAGGTTTAATTGTTTGATTGTTGCAATTAAACATCATCATTATCCTATATGCATTCCCGGGACTTAATTGACTCTGGTGCATCTCCGGAAGAAGACGTGTGCATTTCCGGGACTTGATTGACTCTGGTGTTACGATGTCAACTTCATGAATGGGATAAAGTGTCCACTTCAGTATTTGAGCTTCATAATTGGGATTGATTTACCTTCTTCAACTATGTGGGGGAAGAAGTGTCTTGATTCTTTCTGGTATGCATAACTTGAATTCTCAGGGGGAAGAAAAATTCAGAAGAATTATTCAAGCGTGAGAAGAAAAGTTGTTGATCTACTTGGGGGAAGCTATTTAAAATGCTTCTACATCAAGTTTACGTGGCATGAATTAGGGGGAAGCTAATTCAGAAGCTTCTCCTTAACCAGAAGTGTATGGGTTACTTAGCTCGTGCCGTTACAGTATTTCTACTACAAGTTAAAGATGAAGACGAAGGCCTTAGAAGACTTCATCAGCATTGGATGCTTCATGGAAGCTCTTGTTCTTAATTATTTTGTACTTGATAGGTAGAATATTGTAAGGAATTCTACACGTCGTCCCATGGGGGAAGATTGTTGGAAACTCACTTTATGTGACGACATTTAAGAATTCCCGTTAGTTATCATAGTCACGCACAGTCAGTCTAGACTAGGCCCTTTGTAAGGTGCGTGACTATATATACCCCTCCTTAGCTTCCAAGGAGGGGTGTTGATTGTATTTTTGTTCATTCAAGGAACACACACATTTCACATTCAACCTCTCTTTCTCTCTCTCTAGGCCAACAATGGCTTCCACCACCTATTACCACCACATTAGACCACCGGATCATATTTAGCTTTTCTACATTTTTGCATAAGATGATAACTCAAACTCCTTCTTTAAACTAAACATTTGAATTATTTAAAGCATTAACAAAGATAAGGTAACCTTATACTGACGTCTACTTGCGTCTATGTAAATATCTTTTACTTGACTCGATTTAGTATTCCTTTTTTATAGCTTGGAACGGTGTTGGTCCTAGCTATAGACAATCTTTAATATGTGTAGTTTGATATGATGGTAGGAATGCCTGCTGATATGACTACTTTGAATTTATACATGAGAGACGCGCAAGTAATTGTAATAAGGATTATATAACCATTTGACCTGACCATGAGACTGATAACACATTTAATAAACACTTATTCTCTAACCTTTAACTTGCTAAATGATTTTTAGTAGACATAATCTAACTACAGACCTGAAAACATGACGCCGACTGGCAGTGAGTGAGACCTTTTACCCCATTGCTCTCAGCATCGTTTTTTCCCTGCAATATGTGAAATAAGCAACCCTGTAAATCCATGTGACCTCTTAGCATTAGCTAACTCTGTAGTTTTCTTTAGAGTTGAGGACTTGTTGCCTTTTTGACAACAAAAAAGCAAAAGAATAGTTGCCTTTCTGCAAGGTGAAGTATACATACTAATATTACACACATGTTTAGATAAATAATAGAGTATACCATAATTAAGCTCAAATTATTCATTGCCAACATCTTTGATGCCGTCACCAAAATTCCCCTGAACCCAAAAAAAATTAGAATTGATAAACTTACATAACTTTTGTTCGTATGAATGGATTTGTTTTTTTTAATTGGGTGTGTTCGGATTCAATGAGACACATACCTCAGATTCTTTATTAAACCTACAAAACAATTAAAAAAACTCATGGATCTTCAATTAAGTAAAACTTGAAATTTGACCAAACTCATGGATCTTGAAATTTGACCAAGCTTGTATATAAACATGTAAGACCAAGCTTTTATGCGTTGGGTGATGGAAAATTTGAAGGATAAACTCTGGTCTCTTTTTCATGTAAGTTGTTTTTTTAAGTTTGCTTAAACACCTCATTGGTATGATTAGTATATATCAGGATGTAAGTCTATGTTGACTTGACTGTTTTAAGTCTATTTTTTATACACGACATTTTAGGACACGGATAACCCAATAGGGTAACACAAAGTGTGGTTTCAGTGTGATGAAAATTGGTGCAGGAAGGCTGCGGAAATCGTAGCCGATGTGGGTTTTGTGGAAACACTGTTTTTTTTAATCAGAAAATATTTACTTTGCTTCTAAGGTGATTTAAATGTTCTTGACAAATTCCTTTAGCTCTAATTGAGGTCTTTTCGCTAAGTTTGTAACAATAGGGATTTTGAACGATTGATTTGAGAGTTCCTTTTGCCAAGCACAAAAAGTCATTGTTTATAGATGTCAGATATCATGTGAATATATAGGTGATTAGTGCGTGTCACAGAAAGTATGTAAAAGTGGGAATCATCTTATGCCATGCTTCTTTTGCTCTATATATCTTACTAAGTTTTCCTTTTTTGTGTATTTTATACTAAAAGCAGCAATTCTATCATTAACTTTAGTACATTTAACATCAACGTATACACTTATATTTTCTTTAGCAGTGGGATCCATACTTCACAGTCGATACTTTTGATGCCCTCAACAACCCACATGCTTTTTATAAAATCGACAAAGTTCGTGTCCGAAATGTTTGGATGGATGAAAAGGCAAACAAACTCTACATTATCATGCACGGCAAAAATGTAAGGATACATTAACGGAAAATACAATATCAAACTTTCTTCATATTTTCAAATATTTTTCGAGTTAATTATATTATATTCGCTTTATACGTTCTGTTAGGGACTAAAGATGGCTGCTCAAGTGCCACATGACCTGCTAGACGTCTATAAAAATAGGGAATTGGCACAAACTTTTGTCTCTATACATCATTTCAAAATAGGTTATGTTGACCCTACCCAATACCCAAGGTTTGAAAATTACAGTTTCGCTCGCCATGATTGGATCATTCTGGTAGACGCGAAAACGGTCATCACCAAAATTCTGTCTCCTGATTTAAAAGAGTTTAGTGTGAATGGATAGATACCTTCAATTCGTGCTCTTCTTGGTGATAAAACACCAAGGAAAATGCTCATCAGTACCAAAATTTTTCTTTGGCATATATATACTACATCACAAATAACTAATAATACGTACTTTGTCGATTGCCAAAATATAATAGTATTTAATGTAATTGTAGATACCGTTGGAAGAGTTATCAAAGGAGACATAAAACAATATTTTGGCTATAAAACATGTGAACTGTGGTTGCGCGATTTGACGTAAGTCTCTTCATCAAAAACAATTTAACATTTATTATTTTCTGGAGCTTACTTGACAACTAATGACGTGTTATAGAGGAGCTGATATCAAGTTTCTCGCGTATTACACACTACACAAAGTACCAGCAAGGTTGTCACGAGTTATAGTAGAGAAGGGCACCATCTTCATAACTCGTGTTAAACTTGTCAAAAACAACACTGCTATTTCCAAATCCCAAATTATTCTTACCTTTTTTCCCTATTCTACGTGATTTTTTGACTTTCGGCTAAACTCTACCTCATACCCCTAATTTTAATAGGCAACTTTTTGAAAGACACAGAAGTATCAACTGTCGAGTTTGACCCAGATATGAAAGAAACTCAAGTCTTGAAAAAGATGAAGATATGATATCGCCTCAGTTCAGTTCTTTGTTTTGCATGATATAGATCATACATTTGGTCTTGCTTTTTCAATAATTTGGTCTTTTTTACAATCAGTTTGTCGTATGCGAACAGTTGAATTTATTTCTTATGTTTTTCCCTTAAATCATGTTGAATCTTGCTTTGGTTGTTTGGTGTTTATCAATTTGATATTGAATTTTCAGAGAACTATAAATGTTATGGGGGGTCTCAATAATAACTTATTACGTTATCACAACATAAATAATGGGTGTTTGCTGGAGCTTATACGTGGGCTTATTAGCTTATTTGAATAGGAGATTGCTTTGTTTGACAGTTGACTTATAAGTATGTTGGAAATACGTTTTACGCATTTAGAAAGTCTCGGTCACTCCAACCATGTAGTTATAGGCTCGTAGTTAAGTTAAGTAGTATTTATTTCATAGCCCGACCCATGAGCATGTTCATGGGCCGGAAGCCCAAGTCCTTTAAGGACTTGGGGTATTTAAACCTCTTTCCACCATGGAAAGAGGTGTTGGTTGTTTTATTCTTTCACTTTAATATATGTGTTTTCTTCCATTTCTCTCTCTACCTTTCTCTCTCTAGAAAAACATCAACCCCCTTGTTTCACAAGATTATCATTGTTCTACAATTGGTATCAAGAGCATGGGATGAGATAAAGGCTTGTTCTTTGTGTTGGGTTGTGTATTTACATTCGTAGAGTGTAAACTACCTTTTTGGCCGAAACTTTCAAATTTTTTTTCGTTTGATCATAGTGGTAAGTAGTGTAACATAGGAATTTGGGCTTAAACGTGTTCTTGGTATCTTAGATTTCATTAAAACTTCAGGTTTCTTGGATCAAAAGTGCTAGAAAGTGTGTTTTTCAACATTCCGAAATTTCAGCAGACGCTTCCATCGGAAAGTACAAAAAGTACTTTGGCCTCCATCGCAATACCTTAACCATCGGAAAGGGTTAGGGTCCTACTTTGCGATCATTGGATTTTTCATTACTTATTCCGATCTGAATTATTCCGATAGCTTTTTGCGATCTGAGATTCCGACGGGTATAAGGAAGGTGTGTTAAGTCGTTACTCTGCTCAAATTTTGCAAACCACTTTGCGATCTAAGATCATTGCGATAGGTATTGCGATCTGAAGCATTCCGATAGACATCGCATTGCGATCTGAAGCATTCCGATAGCATCGTATTGCGATCTGAAATATTCCGATACCATCATCATTGCCACAGGGTTACATTGCGATCTAAAATCATTACGATCTGAGCTGATTCCGATAGTGAGACTTTCCGATCTAGGTATTCCGATAGAAAGTACATTGCGACAGAACTGGTTTTATATACTTAGTGGATTTTCTTCTATTTGGCATTTAATTTGGTAATTTGGAAACGTTCAAAAAGCTAATACTACAACAAGATAACAACATCTTTTAGTTAACAACACAAAAAACTCATAACCTTTATTTCATTGTTCGATCATCTTTGATAATCTTATTCAAGGGATCACAAAATGAATTCACATTCATTCATGCCAACTATGACTTCACTCACCGATATATCGATCATTTCGGGTACCGATACTCGCCCGCCTTTGCTCATCAAAGACTTATTTGAATCATGGCAAAGTCGAATGAGAACATACATCATGGGCAAACAAAGTGGTCGACTTATGCTAGAATCAATTGACAAAGGTCCATTAGATTGGGGAGAGGTTACAGTCAACAATGTGACAAGGCCAAGGCAGTATCATGAGTTAACCGATGCCAACAAACTCATTGCAGATGCCGATGAAAGGGCTGTGCAAACAATTCTTCAAGCTCTTCCACCTGATATCTTCAGAATGGTGAGTGAACATAAAGTGGCTAAGAATCTTTGGGATCGACTTGCGGTTTTGCTACAAGGGACATCTCTCACTAAGCAAGAACGAGAATGTCAATTATATGATTTGTTTGATCGATTCCAATACATTCCAGGGGAGACTCTTCATGATTTTTACTGGCGTTTTACTACTCTGATGAATGACATGAATGTCTATAATCTAAGGATTGAACAATTTCAGTTAAACACCAAGTTTTTGAACACACTACCCCCTGAATGGAGTCAATATGTGACGGATGTCAAAATGATTCGTGATCTACACAAGTCCAATTTAGATCAACTATATGCTTTCTTACAACAACATGAGAAGCATGTGATCCAAAACCGAATTTCTCAAGGACCTTATCATGAACCAATGGCATTATTGGCAAATCATCCTACACTATCATATCACAACTCTCAGCTTGCTGTAGGACACAAATCTTCATATCAACCTGTGTATCAAACACCAAGCTTTCCACAGTACTCTATTCTGCCACCGCCACCAACATCTTATCACCAACAAGCAACATCATCATCACAAGGAGCTTCACACCAGTATTCACCGTATCAACCTCCTACCAACCCTGTTAGTACCTATCCACAACTCGAGGCTCCTCAACATCATTACTCACATCAAGAAAGTGTTCCAACCAATCAGTTTGTTGCTCAACCAGCATCAGCATTATACTGTGAAGATGACATCCCTGTCCCTGAATTTAAACAAGGAGATAGCCATACTGAAGTCCTAGCTCTGTTGTCTGCATTTTTAAGTCAAACTTTAAACAAAAGAGGTTACCGAGGTTCAGCACCAACTAACAATCAGTTAAGGAACTCGTCTAACTCTCGACAACAAGCAACAATTCAGGACGGCAGGGTCATGGTGCAACCACTTCAAGGGAGATCAAATTCGTCTAATGCTGGTGCACGTTCATCCAATACTACGGCTACAAGGGCCAACAGCACTGGTAAAATGAAGGTGGTTATTTGCTACAACTGCAAAGGGGAAGGGCACATGGCCCGAGAATGCAAGCAGCCTAAGAGGAGAAGGGACGACACTTGGTTTAAGGAAAAGATTTACTTGGTGAATGCTCAAGCCCAAGGTCGTGAGCTTGATGAAGAAGAATTGGCATTCCTTGCAGATCCAGGAGTAGCGGAAACTGATCATCCCACAACAGTCATCACCAACAATGCTGCTTATCAATGTGATGATTTGGATGCATATGACTCGGATTGTGATGATTTTAACACCGCTAAAGCAGCTCTTATGGCAAATCTTTCACTCTATGGGACTGACACCATTGCTGAGGTACCAAATACTGCTACAAATACTAGCATTGTACCTTATCAAGTTGAGCAAATGTCTGAGTATTCGGAAGAGCCTCCGGTGGTTAGTAATTCAATCGATGAGACAAACAATGATAGCAATAACATTGCAAGTCCTCAGATTTTGAGTGAACCACAACCGGAAGCTCCTATGACTATTAATTCGTCTGCTCAACCTGATTTGGTTATGGTCCCTGCATCTTTGCTTAGCAGAATGAATATTGCAGTCCGTGAAACCCTTAATGCTAATAAGACTTTATCTGCTGAGCTTGCTTTGCATAAAGACAAGGTAAAAACCTTGGAAATGACTCCTGTGTCCACTACCTTAACCAATCTTGAATTTGATAGGTTTAGGAAAGTTCAAATGGACAATCTGCTTGAAATTGAAAGTTTAAGAGCAAACCTTTCGAATGAGCTTAAAGAAAAAGAGTCAGTCGTCACTAATTTTCAACAACTTCAAACAGATTTTGAAATTCTGGAATCCAAACAGCTTGAACTGGAAATTAAGACGTCTAACAGAATAAAAGAAACGGAACTTAAGCTTTTAAAACAATATGCCGCTTCACATCTAGTACACTTGTTTCATGCTTCATTTAAAGAGTTCAACTTATCGCGTCTCATAGACTTACCACCTAACCCGGGTTATGCAAAGCAAGCACTTAACCACAACCCCCGACTGTATGATGCAACAAAGTTAGGTTTGGCATTAGACCCGATAGTGTTCTCAAGTGATTCTATATCACCATACGATGAAAAGCAGTTAAAATTACTTTTGACATATCCTGAATATGATTATGCTTCAATGAATGCAAAAAATGCCACAATAGATCTTAGAACTCGTTTCAATATGAAAAAGAAAACTCTCCAAACATCCACTTTCATGCCAACTAGAGAATGCCTTAGTATAATTCCTACACTTGTCAACTCGGACAAACCAAAGGAAATTCCTAAGAATCTTCCCCCGGTTAGTACGGTAAGGCTCAGTATTGAAGAGATTGGGCAATACCTTACCGATTTTGACAAGGTCATCTTGGAATGTACGACTTCAACGGCTCAAACTGCTGGAGAATGGGCATTCGAACACATGAAATCGGTGTTTGAAGAAGCGATCGTTCCATTTGTGAACCATATTAAACAAGGAGTCTATGATCTAGTGTGTAATTTACAATTTGAGCTTGGTGAAGTTCAAAAAGTTTTCAATAACATGGATGATGCTTATGAACAACACTTAATTGAAAAGGAAAAGATTTTATCAGAATATGACTGCTTTTTAGAACATATGGTGTCCCTTGAAGTGATGCAAGTTGTTACTACTCAATATACTCGTGAAATTTCATCTAATGTGAATATTTGTGATGATGTGCATAAATCTGTGAATAATATTGAACATGTGAATACTGTAGAAAATCATTCTTGTCATGAATCCAACGCTGAATTTTTAAAGCTTCAGGATTCATATAATACACTTTCAAAAAGTTTTAACGAGCTTCAACAACATTCTATATCTCTTGAAATTGAGAATCAATCAATAAATGAAACTCTTTCAAAACTAAATGAAGGTGGAAACTCCGTTGAGATAAGTGACAAGATGATTCAGATGGTTCAAAATTTAGAAGATGAAATGATGAGACTTAAGAGAGAATTAGTAGAAACAAAAACGGAACTAGAGGCTGCAGAGGCTAATAATCATGTCCTAGAAACAAGAATTAATTCTATACTAGGAGAGCGTGAACAAGTAAGGCAGGGAGACTCAAAAATTTCTGGTTCAATAGAAGAACACATCGCGTTTAATGCGACAGAGCGAAAGTCTTTAATTGACAAACTGAACAAGAAATGTGAGGAAACCTCTGACCTAAAAATTCAGCTCATAGATAAAAACATGGTTTTGGCCGAGTTAAAGGAGACACTTCGCGTCACCCGACAAGAAGTTGTTGATAACTTAGCTACTGACTCTGCCCCGTCCACTAGTGCTCCAACAACCAAGTCAGTAGTGCTTTATAAGAATCCACTTCACAAGAGAAACCAGGTTACCTATGATGATTATATGAGGAATGCCATTAAGCATGTCGATCTTCTTAGGGATATTTTAGACGATCTGTATGCCTTAGATCCCTTAAGTAGCGACTATTATTCGGCTCATGAATATGTTAAGCGAGTTCAATATTGCCTAGCATATTTGCAATACATAGGTACACCAGGTTCTGCACTACTTAATATTAAGCCCATTGCTGTCACTCCATTCAATAAGACTCCAGGAGCAAAACCGTCATTGACACTATCAAGCAAGGCACCTTTAAAATCTGTCACTAATGTTCCCTTGGCTTCTACAGGAGTAAAAGTGTCCACTAAGGCTAAAGGATCTCGAGGAAAGAAAGATAGGATCAAGCCTTCCACTAATAGGACTGAGAAGAAGAAAGTAGAAGTGCACCCTAGGAACGTTGTTTCAGTTTTAAATAAAAAGAATCATGTAGCTAAGACAAAAGGTCCTCTTTATGAGTGGAAACCTAAGCAAAATGTGAATTCTAATGCTAAATGTTGGAATTGTAACGAATGTATGTTTTCTAAGCATCATGATTTATGCCTTATTGATCACGTGAATGAAATGCATGCTATTAAGAACAATCTTGAATGGAAGCCAACAGGTAAGAAATTTACTCACGTTGGGTGGCAATGGAAACCCACTGGTAGGACCTTTACTGCAAATGGAACTACGTGCCCTTTAACTAGGATCACATCCACGGAAGTTAGGTCTAAGCGTCCTTTAAATAGGAACACTAGCACTAAGAAAAGGAACAAGCGCCCTTTAACTAGGTCTGCCTCCACTAATGTGCCTACCAGTGGTAATGTCCCCAGTCACAAAGTACCTCAGAATACTAGACAACTAGAATCTAAGCCAATCACTAGTAAGAAAATCTGGAAACCTAAAGTTTTGTCTGATAGCAAATCTAAGATAACTATATCTGTACCTGCTAACTCAGAAGAACAATTAGAATCCGATACATCGTCTATGTTTGGTAAAATTTTCAGGTCGTCCAAATTATTCTTTGGTATTTGGACTCGGGGTGCTCCAAACATATGACTGGAGACCGCTCGATGCTCAAAAATTTCGTCAGCAAGTTTCTAGGAACGGTCAAATTCGGCAACGACCATATTGCAAAGATTATGGGTTATGGTGAATATCAAATTGGGAATGTCACGATTTCAAGGGTTTACTATGTAGAGGGACTTGGTCATAATCTATTCTCAGTAGGACAATTCTGTGATTCTAACCTTGAAGTGGCCTTTCGACAACATACTTGCTTCATTCGCGATCTTGCAGGAAATGATTTGTTAAAGGGTTCTCGAGGGGATAATCTATATACTTTGTCTATTCAAAACATGATGGCCGCCTCTCCTGTTTGCTTACTCTCCAAAGCATCTAAGACCAAGTCATGGTTGTGGCATCGTCGGTTATCTCATCTTAACTTTGATGCTATCAATCATTTGGCTAGAAACGAACTTGTTCGTGGTCTTCCGAAACTAAAGTTCGACAAGGATCATTTATGTTCCGCATGTTCATTGGGGAAAAGCACCAAGAAATCTTACAAACCTAAAGCAGAAGACACCAACCAAGAACCACTGTATCTTTTGCACATGGATCTTTGTGGGCCAATGCGTACAGCTAGTGTGAGTGGTAGAAAATACATCCTCGTTATAGTGGATGATTTTTCAAGGTTTACATGGGTAAAGTTTTTAGCATCTAAGGATCAAGCACCAGAGTGTATCATTACCTTCTTAAAAATGATCCAAGTCCGTCGGAATGCTACTGTTCGCCGCATTCGGACTGATAACGGCACTGAGTTCGTTAATCAGACTCTTCGAACGTATTACGAAAAGGTTGGTATTTCTCATGAAACATCTGTGGCTCGCACTCCACAACAAAATGGTGTCGTTGAAAGACGTAACCGTACACTGATGGAAGCTGCTAGAACTATGTTAATTTATGCGAATGCTCCCTTATTCTTATGGGCCGAAGCAGTGGCAACCGCATGTTATACCCAAAACCGCTCAATCATTCGCAAACGTCATGGTAAAACTCCATATGAGCTTCTTCATGGACATAAACCCGATATTTCCTTTCTTCATGTGTTTGGTGCACTTTGCTATCCAAATACAAATAGTGAAAATCTGGGAAAACTTCAACCGAAGGCTGATATTGGAATTTTCATTGGCTATTCACCTACAAAGAAGGCTTACCGGATTTATAACCGTCGTCTTGGCAAGATTGTAGAAACTTTGGATGTCGATTTTGATGAGCTGACAGCGATGGCTTCTGAGCAACGCAGCTCTGAACCCGCTTTACACGAGATGGGAACCGGTACAATCAGTTCCGGCTTACTTCCCAACAACCCTACTTCTCCATCATTCATACCACCAACAAGGTCCGAGTGGGATAAGTTATTTCAACCTATGTTTGATGAATTCTTTGATCCACAGAGCAATGATTCTTCAGTACCCGTAGCAGTGGCTCCGATTCCCGTAGTTGTTGCTCAAGATAATGGAAATGAATCCGAGGCAACTACTGTTACTCTTGATCAAGATATACCATCCCCTACCAATTCTCAAACAACACCTGAATCATCACCCCCACTCGTTCCTAATGATGTTGCAGGGGAATTATATGATCACGATCTGGAATACGCTCACTTACAAGAGCTTCCTTTCTTTGGTTCACACATACCTGATGACCCTACGGGTGCGTCTACTTCAGAGGAAGCTCCTGCAATCGTTCACTCCCGTCCACCAAGGATTGAAACTCACAACACTAAATGGACAAAGGATCACCCAATCCGAAATATTATTGGTGACATCGATCGACCAGTCTTAACACGTCATCAACTCCAAGAACATGCATTATATTGCTATTTTGATTCATTTCTATCAGACACTGAACCTAAAAACTGGCAACAAGCCATGACCAAATCATCATGGATTGAAGCAATGCAAGAGGAACTAAATGAATTCCAACGTCTTGAAGTGTGGGAATTAGTTCCGTTACCCAGCAACGTGGAAATCTTGACACTGTTGTGGGTATACAAGGTTAAACTTGATGAGTTAGGTAGTGTTCTGAAAAACAAAGCTAGATTGGTCGCTAGAGGTTACAAACAAGCTTTGGGTATCGATTTTGAAGAATCCTTTGCTCCGGTTGCACGTTTGGAGGCAATTAGACTATTCCTTGCTTATGCTGCTCATATGAATATGATCGTCTACCAAATGGATGTTAAGACGGCATTTCTTAATGGTGAATTAAGGGAAGATGTCTATGTAAGCCAGCCGAATGGATTCGTCAATTCAGAGTATCCTAATCATGTGTACAAGCTCAAGAAGGCTCTTTACGGGTTGAAACAGGCTCCACGCGCGTGGTATGATCTCTTATCGACGTATCTCATCTCCAAAGGCTTCTCCAAAGGCAAAGTGGACCCCACATTATTCATTCTCAAGGAGGACAACGACATGATACTGGTACAAATTTATGTTGATGATATAATATTTGCTGCTACTAATCAACGTTTGTCTGACCGTTTTGAGAAAATTATGTCCACACGCTTTAAGATGTCGATGATGGGAAAAATTTCATTTTTTCTAGGGTTGCAAATTTCTCAGAATCCCAGAGGCATCTTTATTAATCAATCCAAATTTGCTCTTGAATCCTTAAAGAAATATCACTTTGAAAACTGTGACCCCGTGGATACTCCAATGGTGGAGCGATCCAAGTTAGATGAAGATAAGGAAGGGATAGCTGTCGATCCTAAACATTACCGTGGAATGATCGGCACCCTTCTCTATCTGACTGCTAGCAGGCCTGATTTGCAATTTGCTATAGGCATGTGTGCCCGGTATCAGGCTCGGCCTACCGAAAAGCACTTACATGTTGTGAAAAGGATCTTTCGGTATCTAAAAGGAACACTTAATCGTGGTCTGTGGTATCCGAAGGATTCTTCTATTGCATTAATTTCATATGCAGATGCAGATTATGCCGGGTGTCAAGATACAAGACGTAGCACTTCTGGCAGTGTGCAACTCCTTGGAGATAGACTTATCAGTTGGGCATCAAAAAGGCAGAAAAGCGCTGCGATATCAAGTACTGAGGCTGAATACATAGCTATGTCCGGTTGCTGTGCTCAAGTTCTCTGGATGAGATCACAATTGACTGACTACGGCCTTGGTTTCAACAAAATCCCGATGTACAGTGATAACAAAAGTGCAATCGCTCTATGCTGCAACTATGTTCAACACTCTCGAGCAAAGCACATTGACATCCGCTACCATTTCATCAAGGAGCAAGTGGAAAATGGAGTGATCGAATTATACTTCGTCAACACTGAGTATCAGCTGGCAGATATATTCACCAAAGCCTTAGATCGAGCACGCATCGAGTTTTTGATCGAAAAGTTAGGCATGAAATCATTTTCACCAGCGACACTTAAGGAGTTGGCAGAAGAGTCTGAAGAATAGTACTGGTAAACTATTCTCTAGTATCCTTTTGATCGTGATCTTGTATATTATAGTACATACTTAAACCATCAAAAGCAAAATACAAAAAATATAAAACCTAGAAAAAACCATAAAAAATATAAAATCAAGAAAACCCAAAAATATTTTTTCTTTTCAAATTTCGGGCATGTCTTTTAGTACGGTAATATTTACGGCTTTAGAAATGTCGATTACTATTGACACGGCGCCATAAATAGAGTCCGTATAAAAGTTGTACAAGTTTTAAAACATGCCCATTATGGCTTGTAGTTATTTCTGACTGCAACCCGCCTTTCATATTAAAGTCACGTATTTCTTTTGAAAACGTTGGCTCACAACGGGAATTAAGTTTCTCGGGCAAGGTTTATTACTTTAAAACCTTGTAAGGGGCCAAGTTTACTTAATAACTTGGTCTAACACAAATTAGTGTACGTTTCAGTGCACTTATCTTGTTTAAAATAAGAGAAATCTTATTTCCACCAGAATCGTTCTATACAATCACTTAATCGGCAAATGTCCTCATTAATAATTGTGTCCCTAATATCTTTGATTACAGCTCTTTAATTAGAAAACGGGTCAGGGATTAAGGGGGAGCAAATATTAATTCCTTAAAGATAACAAATTTGGTCGTTCAACAGGATACTCAGAAAATATTACCTACCCATCATCTTCAGTTACGTTATGTGTGCTATGTGAGAATTAAGTAGATCCTGGATAGGTTATTAACATTTTGGCGAAAAGCATTTGTGTTTGTGTTTGGAAATAAGTTTCTTATGTGTCAAGATAACTTGTATTTTCACTTACAAAATAGGGGGACTCGTTTTGCAAGTTGGCAAAAATGGGAGGGGCTTGAATTAACTTTGACCAAGTCAACAACAAACCCCCCCCCTATCTCTTTCTTCCCGTCGCATTTCAAACACACACAAAACATATTTCTTTTTCTGCCATTGTTAAGAATATCAAAAGCTTCAACTTGATTCAAGAACTGATTAAGTGCTTCATATATCTAGGTAAATTTATGGCTTATTCACCTTCGTTTAACTTGTTTCATCATCAATCAAACATAGAAACTACTGTCTCAAATCTTTCGATTTAGGGTTGTAATTGTTGCGATGAACATGTAGTTTTAGTGCTGGGATTCGTTAAGGATACCTTTTTACACAATGGTTTTGTTCAGAATCGTTTAAAACGCTGCCTAAAACTCCAGATCGTGAAGTCAAACATGAGATCGAATCCCAGTCACGGATTTCGATGCAGATTGCGATACTGCTTTGCGATGACATCATTGCGATGAGTCATTTCGATGATTCGTTGCGATGGGCATTGCGATGAGTTATTACGATGACTCATTGCGATACTCATTGCGATGAGTCATTGCGATGGTTCTATTGCGATGGGTTGTTGCGACGAATCATTCCGATGGTTTGTTGCGACAGGCTCATTGCGATGGACTTTCGTTGATTCATTGCGATGGAATGTTGCGATGGCACATTCCGATGTGACATTGCGATGGTTTCGCACTATGTATTGCGATAGGGTATATTGCGATGATTATTCAGTTATTCCGATGGAAATGCACATATTGCGATAGCCTTAGATATTGCGATAGGATTTCATTAGGATTACGATGAATGTTTCATTGCGATGGTATGGCTAGGATTCTGATAATTTGCTACATTACAATGGAATTTGGTCCTTTATTCTTATGCTATTGCCTTAGGATATACCATGAGTTTCGCCTAGATTGCACTAATCTTTATTTAGCTTTAAGTTCTTTAGGGCCATTTAAACGAAACCAAGTGTTGTTGAAATAAGCCAATTTTTATCTCATAAGAATACTTGAACGGTTTCTTATTACAAAAGTTCATCTTAGTTAATAAGTTGATTCCGATGTAAACAAAAGAGATACAAATTACTTACTCAATATCTTGGGTTTATGTTTCCAGGCCATGGCAGACAAAGCTTCATCTTTGTTCAAGCCCACTATCATTTGGATTGAGGGTAATCCTACAATTCCTGACGTAGTGGTTGAAACTAAATCAAAACCCACTGAAGTTTTGGTTGAAATCAAACCAAGACCTACTGAGGTGTTAGTAGACATCAAACCCAAACCTACTGAGGTAGTGGTTGAAACTAAATCAAAACCCACTGAAGTTTTGGTTGAAATCAACCCAAAACCTGTTGAGGTTTTGGTCATGACCACCAAGAAATCCAAATATTGTAAGAACTAAGGCTAGGACAGTTTCTCCTTAGAATAAAATTATCACTGGCATTCATGCTATTTTCCTAAGTGCATTGCTATATGTAAAGACCTTGTTCATCTGATGTATGTGTGAATGTTGTGGTAATAAGTGTAATGATATTTTTCCTGTGTTTAAAATTGGCATTGATTGAATATATCTACATGTGTTGTATATATCATTTGTGAATATGTCATCAAAGCAGGAAATGTCAATCACCGAGGAAGAACAACGAATCCGTGATCTTGAACTTGTCCCACTCAGTCATAGGCTCCCATATGCCGAGAACAACACTAGGTTGCAAGATGATTTTGATCCGCTTTTACCTGCCTTCAAAATTGCCACGGATATCCTAGACATATCACCCATCAGCGACACACTCAGACGTACTGCATCTGTCCCCGAAGTCTACATCCATGAATTCTGGAATACTGCATCTTTCGATAACAAGATCATATCTTTCGAATTGAACAAAACACCAAGGGTACTCAACTTGAGCATTTTTAGGAAATTGTTTAAGCTCCCTAGGTTGGCACAAGGAGAACAATTTGTGCCTAATCCAAAGAATGATGAAGTGCTTCGAGTTATTCGTGCCATGAATTATGAGGGTGCAATTAACAGTCCATCACAATTTAGCACTTCACACATAGGGCAACCCTGGAAAGCAATTATCACCATCATCGTCAAGTGTCTCACTGGTAAAACTAGGGGAACCGATGCAATGAGACCACCACAGGCTCACTTATTTTGGGGATTGTATACTGCATCAAAAGTCGATTATGCACTTCTTCTCTGGCAAGAATTTTGCTATCAAATTACTGGAACGAAGAAGAAATCCGTGCATCTTCCATTCCCGAGATTCACCAAGCTCATTATCCACTATTTTATGAAGAATGACCCAACCATTGACACTCGCGGGAAGTTCTTTTATCACACGAAAGATGATGATTATGTGATTCTCTCAATGAATGCAGACACAAATTCCACAAAGTATGCATTACTTCCTGCACTAGTACCTGACACGATGATAAATGATGGAATCAAGGAGAGTGATAAATACCAAGAAATGCTTCGTGACATCGACGCACAATTCAAGCGGGCAAATTTACCACCATCAGAGAAACAAAAAGGTAAACGCAAGAAACGAGTGTCACAGCGTCAACCAGCTGCTCCTAAAGATAAACGCTCAGGAAAAATGCAAATTGTTGATGAAGATGATGAAGATGAGCTGATCCACACAGAAGATGAACAAGAAGAAGAAGTACCACTCCGCAGGCCTAAGAAAGCAAGGAAAGCTAAAGGCAAAGAGGCAAGTGTTGCTCAAAATGATCCTGTTCAACAACAACTTTCTGAAGAAAAAAGACTTCGTATTATTCTTCAACAAAGTCGACAGGAAGCCTTTGGTGGATCAGGCTCAAGGGTATTTGATGACTTAGAAGATTTCGGTAATCCTGATGATGATACGGAATTCTTCGACGAAGAAGATACTTATGAAGCTGAGTATGAAGATACTGATACCTTTCAACTTGAAAGTCGGGAACCAAGTGAAGACCGTGAGAGCAGTGCTGACACAGATACAAGTATGATGTATCGGGATGCAAATATCACCACATCTCTGCCTGAACCGACTCACATGGTACTAAATGAAGATGCTCATGCAACTTTCATTCCAGACACACAACTTCAAAGTAAGTCTACTTCAAATTCTGATGATGTGTTGAAATATCTTAATTTCGAAGGGGAGGGTGTTGAGGTCACCAACACTGATCCGTCAACAAACGAACAAATGGTGGATGTCCCTATAACCACTATTACATCGACCAACACTTCCCTACTTTCAACCCCAATTATCAGTGAGGTCCCGACCACCACCATCACACCTGCAACTGTTGAACAACAAGTATCAACCACCACCATTACCACGGAATCTACACCGGCATCTACAGTTGAACAACCTGTATTAACCACCGTCCTAACCACTGCATCGACAACATCACCTATCCCGGTACAACCAGTATCATCCACGACCACTTTAACGGTTTTGGTTACACCTCCACCAACAGAACCACAAGCTTCCTCTACATCAAATCCTTTTCTCACAATCAATGATCCGTTGATCCTGTCTCTTCAACAACAACTAGAGGCTCAAGCTACCCAAATAGCTACGTTGACAGAAAAGTTTGCTACTCCTCCAAAGGAACCGCATTCTGATGAGCCCATTCTTCAAAAACTATCAGACAAAGTGTCAAAGCTCAAAGAACAACATAAAGCATTTCGTAAAGAGAAGAAAACTCGGGATAAAGAAAACGCTGCTTTTCTCGGGTCAATTGACGAGCAGATGACCGTGATCATTCAACGCGAAGTCAAGTCTTATGTTGATCAACAATTACCACATCTGGTCGGTAATGGTCTATCTACTCTTCAAATCATGACATTGCTTCAGAAACGTCTGCTAGATTTGGGAGCTCATAAATCAAAATACAAACGCAAAGTTCTGCAATATCTCAACTACGCAATTGATGAAGAGAATCCTGCAGACACTACCGACTCTGAGTCTGATGATGAGAATGTGTTAGAAGAGGAAGATGACGAGGAACATGGTGAAAAGAATGATGAGAATAAGGATGAGGATGAGGAAGGAGATGAGGAGGATGAAGAGGATGAACAAGGAAAGGATAAGAATGTTGATGACGATAAGGACGAGGACGAGGATACAGATGATGACCAGGATGACGATGACGATAATGACAAGGGTAATGAAGTCAGCAAGGGTGATAAGAATGACAACACTGGTACAAATGCCGACAAGACAAACAAGAATGACAATGAAACGGCCACCGAGAAAGGTCTCGAGGACATTGCAGAAACGGTTGCTGACACCACAGATAAGCCACTGGAGACAATAGTATCAGAAACTCAGCAGGCTGCTTCAGGTATATCTACTGCACAAGAATTCACTACTGCTTCTCATATTGAGACTGTAGAATACATGCAAGCAGAAGAACCGACAGACACAATGCTTGACGAAGAACATCACGATGATATACCGGTGACGCAAACTCACCTTCCACATCCTCTACAGCTCAGCATGATGATGACATGGAAGTTGAAGATTTACATGTTCCAGAACCGACATTTGCTGAATCTATTATCATTGATGATACGATACAAGAACAACTTTGGCTAACAAACGCAGCACCACATCATCCATTTGACACTGCAACTGTAATGGAGATGACTCAATTCCTCAACAACCCTATCGACTTCTCGGCTTTTCTAAGGTACTCTCATGGGAAACCAACGATGACCCCGGATCTGATCAAAATGGCAGCTGCAAATGTGGACTTCTTTGATACATTAAAGATCACCCATAATGAAGCAGAATATCACCTGAATGAGCTTACCAAAGCAATGAGAGCGACAACTACAGGAATTCAAACTCCCGTATTGCAACCTCTTACACCAACGGTCATCGCTAGTTCTGCCACTATCCCAATCGAGCATTTTGTCTCTCACGATCTTGAATACCTTGAAAATGGAGCAAAGAAGTATGCCACGTCACTAACAATGCTCAAGGCTGTCAATTTGGAGAATGTTCCTTGGATAGAAGACAAAGTGCCTGACTCAATCTGGAGAAAGAAGCTGCTCAAATTTTATGACACCTATGCTTCACTTGGCATATCTCACTGGGACAAAAAGAAGAAGTTAGCCTATAATCACTTCCATCGTCCTAAGAGAGGTGCTTCTATCGTCTCATCTCACAGAATCAAAAGTATCCTTGGGGCAACTACTCAGACGGTTTTCGGTTACGATTACTTAAATGTAATCTTGCTCAAACGTACCGATGAGAAAGAATTCCGCATTGACGAAAGTGATCTCTAGTTCCTTCAACTCGAAGACATAGAAGATCTATTGCTGCTTTTGGCTCAAGAGAAAGTTGATCACCTATCACCTGATATTGTCATAGCCTTAAGTTCAAACTTTCGTCAATATGCCAGGAAAATTGTCATTCAACACCGGGTGGAAGATTTTCAACTTGGGGTAGAAAGCTATCAGAAGAAGTTAAACCTGCAACGTCCCCATACGACTCCACTTAGTAACTTCCACAAGGACAAGAAGGTCTACATGGGAACTACCAAGCCGGAAGCAGGAATCTTTTATCCGAACCAGACTGGCGTCATGCAATACATGCGATTCTCCGAACTGCACAAATTCAGTGATGGAACGCTAAAGAATGTTCGAGATGATTTGTCGGTTCTTAATTCCAACTTACCTCTTCCGGCGGTCACATACACCTGGACAGCCCAGTGCCGAAAAGGATCTTCGTATGCAATCAGGAAAATTGAGGAAGTGCTAAGGAAGCGCCGATTGCTACGAAGCATAGAACGATTCGTCGGTGGACGACCATATGGAGCTCACCATCGGCTTACGGAACGAACCGATTAATTTTGGTTCGTCTCATTACAGGTCAACTCCATATGTACATTATTGTGAATATGTTATCTTTTTACTTTATCAGCTTTTGTGGCTTGTGGTAGTGTTAAGATATGATAATTTTTCAAGAATTTCTCACGAGATTCTAAATCTTTCAAAATATATCATACCAAAGCACTACAACTATCCCTTATTTAATTAAGGGGGAGCATTAACATGTTCTATGGCCAAACATCTATCTCATTTTTACCCAAAGACCGGTTAATCCATTCAATATCCCAAATATTAATGGTTAACATTTTGGATAAGGGGAGAAAATGGGTTTAAGGAGACTTAAGTAATACTTGGCTAAAAGATGAAAAAGACTTAACGAGAATCCAACTTAATATGTGTCAAGCACATGTTAAGGGGGAGCGTTTTTGATGAACAAAACACCTAAGGTACAAAACTTTTGATTTTAATATCACAAGTACCTTAGGTGATTTTTCAATGATTTTTCATGGTGGCAATTCCTTCCCAAAACACGCTTAATTCACGACGGATGTGGTGACAAAAGGGTGGTAGGAATAGGTTTAGTCCAATGATTCATCAGAGCCGATGGAATCTTCCCAAGGACAATTCCCTAGATAGAATTAGAAGTCCTAGGAAAGATGGAGAAAGAATGTGAACGTAGCTGAATGCCGACCAAGTACTTAAGCTAGCACTGGAACAATCACAACAAGGTGCTAGTGATGACGTATTGGTAAGCATTGAAGGGGTTGAAGAATGAAAAAGAATTGTAAAGATAAAGGGTGTAAAGAAAGAAGCCCTCCTTACAACTTTAGGCAGAAACCGGGTCAATACATATGCTATTGAGGTCATTTTTGCTAATGATTCTCGGTATTGAAGAAAGACATCATGGACCCAGTGATGCAATGCACAACCCTTCCCAGCTAACTCAAATATCTCTCAAAAGGTATTTGTTTTAATCACACGGAGATCAACACGTTATCTATTGGTTTATTCACTCCGAATAGACTGGTATTGAAAAGGTGGCACTCCTCTCCAGCCATCGCTCACTAAATCAAAACGCACAATCGAGTCTAGAGCCAAGAGATCATCAAAAGTCTCATTAGGACACTTTTCATTTATTCCTTGCTTTCTCACACACTGTGAAAAGTAAGAGATTTTCATGAGTCCTACGCAATATTCCTATAATATTGCCAGAACATCCGAGTAATACGTAAATATTACAATGAAGATGGAAATCCTGCTTGAGCCAACATCAAACAAGCTCATGGTAGGTTACACGTGCGATTCTTTTAGAATCAATCTTGTGAAAAACTGGAAGGTAACAGTGGTTTAATTCTTAATTGAACTTAAACTCGTTCCAGGCCTCTTCGCATTATCATATGATCTTGCCAGAACACTCAGAGTGACTCTTTATTGACCACAGTGACGAGTGGAAATCCTTCTAGTGTCAACATCAAACAGCACTTGGTAGGTGACGTGCAAGATTCTTTATGAATTAAGCTCGTGACAACTGGAAAGCAACGATGGTGAAAATCTTAATTGAGATTCACTTGTTCCAGGTTTCATGAATTGACGGCTTTTAATCACAAGGATAATTTATCCAAGTGATTCACTCTTTATGTTCGCAGTCAGCTTTGGACGGTCGAATAAAGAGAACGGGTTTACCCGCGAAATCCTGTCAGGAAGTTACTTAATTGAAACTATCCGTCACGGGTACGATATCTAATATCGTTCAACGGTCTTCACCGACCGGAGGTAAAATGCTACCGAATTAGAATAAAATGTTCAAAGCCATTTTATTCGTGTCGTTGCTGTGTACCTGTCAAAGACGGTGGCGTTGCTGTGTACCTGTTGAAGACGGTGGCGTTGCTGAGTACCAGTGAAGACGGTGGTGTTGCGGTGTACCTGTAGAAGTCATTCCCACATGCTTATGTCTTTCTGCATCAAAGTTTAACAAAAATTCAAGAAAGTACAAGATAAAGTCTTCCGCTGTACCAAACTCTGAAACTTTCGAGAATTCAACAAAAAGACATAAGTGTGTGGAACATGGAGTCACGAGAAGGCAAATTCACAAGAAAGGCAAAGATCGCACGTGAAAGGCCAAAAGAACATGTTCCAAGCAAAAAGGCTGATATCATTCAATACATATTCACAAAAGAAAAGAAAAAGAAAGAAAAGAAGACTACGAGCTCAAGAACAGAATCTAACATGATAGATTAGGACTTTGTAAACTTGGAGTGACCTCCCTTTGGGGGAGATTGTTGGAAATACGTTTTACGCATTTAGAAAGTCTCGGTCACTCCAACCATGTAGTTATAGGCTCGTAGTTAAGTTAAGTAGTATTTATTTCATAGCCCGACCCATGAGCATGTTCATGGGCCGGAAGCCCAAGTCCTTTAAGGACTTGGGGTATTTAAACCTCTTTCCACCATGGAAAGAGGTGTTGGTTGTTTTATTCTTTCACTTTAATATATGTGTTTTCTTCCATTTCTCTCTCTAACTTTCTCTCTCTAGAAAAACATCAACCCCCTTGTTTCACAAGATTATCATTGTTCTACAAAGTAAAAAAAAAGTTGACTTATTAGCTTACTTGAATAGGAGATTGCTTTAGCTTATTTAACTTGGCTTAAACAGTTGTCTTATAAGTAGCTTGTACTTTTATTTCATTTTCTTTAAGCTGGAGCTTATATGTGGGCTTATTAGCTTACTTGATTTAGGATTATGGGATGTTTAGGCTTCTTCATTAAAACTGCTTATGGAGTTTCTATTTTACTCTAAAATCTAATGTGCCAAACCAATATCTGTTTTCAATGGCTTCTTATTATAACTGTTTGAGTGCTTTGGAATATTGATTTTGTAGAATAACTTCAATCAATGCAAATCATTGTCTACTAAAGATGTTCGTGCAACACTAAAGGGAAAAAAAGGCAAGACAAACTTTGCCTATTTTGAAGAACCTCCAAATAGGGTACCGTTTGGAACATTACACAATATCACGAAGACAATTGTCCCTCAAACCCGGAACATTCCATCACAAACACTTTCACCTCAAAACATGTCAAGAGACAAAGAAAATCTAACACCATCGCCTCAAATTTTGTCAACCAATAAAGAAAATATAACACTGTTGCAAACACCACGTTCCTATAGTTCACTCTCTATAGGCCCAAGTGTACCCGTAGACCGTGCCATTCTTAAAAGACGAGAATACCAAAGAAGTTATCGCAAACGACTTAAACAAAGAAAACTAGCGGAAACAAATTCTAGCATTGAAACGCAAAGAGACTTCGGACCTACACAATATCTTTCATGCTTGACGCGTGAAAGCACATTAGGTAATATATTGTAATTATTGTTCTTCTTTACATTGATTTTTTTAACAATCAAACTAACGCATGATTTGAACTTCATAACAGATGATCAAAGGAGTAGTAACGTATTATTGCCCATATTTGATCAAGAGTGCAATCAAACGAATGGTAAGCTTCTTTAAAGATATCAAATACAGCTATTTACTACATGTATTTACGTTATATATATATGTGTAGGAACCAATCTTCATGTACCACCAGCCATTCGACCAAGCATTCGACAAAGGAAAGAATACCAGAAAAGTTATTATCAGCGTCGTAAAAAAAACAATACAGGGGAGGCGAATGCTAACATAGGTAATATAACTTTCTATATTTTATACGTCTTTAAGGAATTTTATATTATATTGCCAATAATTGTTTTAAATTTCTCACCAGATGGCCAAACTGAAGACAATCCGTACGATATTGTATTCAATGATCTTCCTACAGAGCATCGTCTACTAGAGCAACCACCGTGTGTTAATTCTGGAGCAAAGAAAATAAATTTTCCAGTAGTAACACCATCACCTCAAATTTTATCAACCAATAATGAACACATAACACCATTACAAGCACCAAGTTCCTGTAGTTCACTTTCTATAAGTCCAGGTGTACCCGTAGACCCATCCGATGTTAAAAGACGAGAATACCAAAGAAGTTATTACCAACGACGTAAACAAAAAAAGATAGCGAAACAAATTCTTGCATGGAAACACAAACATCGGTCTGAGCTACACCATCTCTTTCTGTTTTGCAACGTGAAAACACAATAATTACCATCGCAGACGATCACATTGAAGCACAAAGAGATTTCGGACCTACACAGTATCTGTCGTGCTTGACACGTGAAAACACATTAGGTAATATATTGTACATATTGTTCTTCTTTACATATATTTTTTAACGATCATACTAACACATGATTGAAATTCCATAACAGATGATCAAAGGAGTAGTAACGTATTGTTGCCCATATTTGATCAAGAGTGCAATCTGATAAGTGTGAAAACACTCATCAATAATGATCCATAAACCACTCAAAACACAGTCAAATACATTATTTTAACTGTAAAATATCAGAATTACGCGTGTATTCGTATCTTATGTGTTTTCAGGTAAGAAAGATACATTTTGAAGCAAAGATGCGGTTTCAAGGACTTATTTGGTAAAAAGCTGAAGAAAAAGACGAAAGAGCTTTCAAGGACCTTATTTGCCACTACTTCAAAGATCGAGGACTTAAGTGCAATTTTCAACAAGATAAAGGATGAAAGGAGTTTAACTTCAAAGCTTTTAACTCATTTATATTAGTTGAAGAAAAACAAAGAGTTGAAGGACCGAAAAGGCAAATAATGGAAAGTTCACTTTTTAATTAACTTTCGGATATATACATAACTTGGTCAAATGAATAAGTCATGGTCAAACATCATTCTCGTCTTCACCGCGTTTCAAGAGAGAGAAATAAATAAACAGATGGTTTCTTCTCTTTCAAACCAAGACCTGCATGATCGAATCACAATACAATAAGGAGGTTTCAAGAGAAACTTAAAGAAGAAAAGATGCTCAGCTCTTTCTCTTCTACATGATGATGGCAATCAATTAAATCAATACTCAAGAACGAAGAAACCCCCAAATATCCGATTGAAGAATGAAGAACGAATCATCCTCGTATTTTACACGTGGCGGTTATTGATTGGATAGAACACGTCACCTCACCATCTCTCGACGGCTATAAAAGAAGACAAAGGACCTTATTTGCAAATGGTTAGCTTAGGAGTAGATTACACACACATAGTTAATTAGGAGTAGATAGATAGTTAGTTTTAAATCTTGTAACGAATTCAGTTTTTTTTCAGTTTAATCAGTTGAGATTAGTTAATCTTCTTGTAACCGAATCATTTTTCTTCCATTAATGAAAGTTTCAAGCTTTTGTTAAATCTCTTTTAAATTTCTGTTGATTTCTATTCATATCGAGAGTTTCATTGGATTAAGTAGTTAATCTAGGTGGATTAAGTTTTGAGTTTTTCTATATTCTACTCCGATTCGAAGCTTATAGCTTTTTCTTCCTCTATTTTACTGCTTATTAGCGAGAGTTTTTATATTGAGTTTGTTGAAAAAAAACATTTATGATATAATCTTGTTGAGAGTTTGTTATAAAGTTGATAATTAGTTAGGCTACAGATTTAATTCAGTAATTCCATTGATTAGTTTTAATTGTTTTTCTCAAAATTGTTTTAATTGATTAGTTTTGATTCAGGTTACTGGTACTGTTTTACTTGATAAGAGTTCGATATAATGATGTTAATCAGTTAGGTTGTAGGTTCAGATTCAGTTAAACTTCATTGATTCAGTCATGAGTTTTAAAGTGTCGCTTGAGTAGCTTATTTTGTTCATACAGATTTGATAAGAATTTGTTACTGTTTCTTTTCAAAAGCTCAATAGAGATTTTCATTAGTATCCATTAAGTAGCAGTAGCTTATGAAATATTCCGAAAAGCTCTTTTCCTCTAAACCAAGTCAGTTAGGTTTGTTATTTGGATGAAAAGTTTGACATCAGCGTTTACAAGCCAAACAACTCAAAAGCTCAAATGAGCTTATGATTAGTCTACTGTTACAGTTCAGCTCGAAGTTTTTAGTCCAGAAGTTTGGTTTTCTTTTTATGTCATGTGTGCAGGTGATTTGTGTAGATTAGTGCAGCAGGTAGCAGGTCATAGCTACTGATTTCGAATTCCAGTTCAGCATTTGGTGGCGTTGTAGAGATTAGCTTTTAAGCTGGCTCAGCGTCGCGTTTCTCATCATCAACGGGCTGGCCTGGATGCACAGGTCAAGCACGCTCTAATTTTCTGCTATACTTTGCTCTAGTTGCGTAGGAGTTTAATTTTTGACTGCAATTTGTTCTACTAATTCTGCTTTGTGAAGCTTTACGTTTGCTATGATCTTCCTTAATTAGTGTAGATTTGTGTATGCAGTTTAGCTAATTAGTTGTATCTTCTCATTCTATTCATTGAAATTTAGCTTGATTTAGTTTGTTGCTAGTAGTGTTTGGCGATGTGATAAAGGACTTTGGATTAATTAGTGATAGAACAAAGTTGAAGTAATCAGTAGGTGTCAAGTCACTTTGTTGAAATTTACTAGTTAATGGCTTATTAAATAAGCTGATGATCAATTTTTGATAAGAGAAATAATAAGATCGAACATAGGTACTGAGAGTCAGTTATAATTTGTTTTTTTTTTTTGTATACTTGGTCAAGTTTTAGTAGTTTTACAAGTTTAACCCTTCACCTTGATGTGTTCTGTTGCATTCATGGTCCTTAGGGTCGTTATGTGGTTACTTGGTTACTGTTAGGCAAGTATTGGGCCAGAAGTCCAGTAGTATTTTTGGGCTCACATATAAATAAATATTTGTATTGAATTTTGGTTAAGTCAAGTAGTAACTAGTTAGTATAATTTTCATTTGTGCATTGTGTTTTTAAAGTTGTGATTATCGTTTTATAAATTGTCTTTTAGATTTTATATTTTGTATTTTCTACTTTTTATTTTGTTTTTTTTTTCTCATGAGTAGTATAAAATTGTATTTCTAATTGCTTTTAAATTTTGTGCATTTAAATGTGGTACGTGCAACATGTTTTAGAGTAATACATATACGTATATAGATATTTTCACTTTTTACACGCTTTTTGTGCCAAGTAGAAATAGAATACCAAACAAGTCTTTTTCACCAAAAACAATTAAGTCGAGCTTGGATAGTTATATCAATTCGAATCGATACCGAGAAAAACGAACTAAAAAATGATATATTAAATGGCGCCGCTGCCGGTTCTTTTCGTGAAGATTAACGGTTTCGAGTGAGACGATTGGATTTTGGGATCCGTTCACTTTGTGAACGTTATTTTTACGTATTATAAATCAAAAAGATAAAAAAATCAAAAAGATAAAAATATAAAAAAATAAAAAATCACAAAAATCAATTCTTTTCCTAAAGAATTGAACCAAAAAAATAAAAAATCTAAAAAGTAATCTTTTTCCTAAAAGATTACAACAAAAAAATATATATTATATCGATTTCATCGCTTTTTACGTAGATATAGTATTTTTCTTAAAAAAATCAAATAAATACAAAAATATTTTTGATATATTATTATATGTAAATAAGTATACGTATAAGAACAACCAAGTTACCTATCTTCCATAAGTATTGCCGAGGCAATACACCGTGTTAGGGGGCGTTCCGGTCCTTGACACGCGTATCGATCCAATTTAATTAAGCAAGAATAGATAAATACTTCCAATAAGCAATAATTCGAAGAATACGAACATTTAAGTGAATAGAAAGGCGATGTGCTATAAAATGCCATCTAAGGGTCAATAGGTACTTAAGTGCTTCGCGCCACCTAACCCCCCGTTCACTTGTAAGTATTCTAAGAAGGAAGGCTTTATTGGGGGTCTTGCACCCAAGTAGTAATTATATATATACTTTCTTGTGGATATTTCATATTGCAACTCGAAGAGGATAATCTTATTCTTTTCAAAGTCGACCGAGGGCTACTCCCTCATTCCTCGTGTTTACTTACACGTGTACTCGCACGCGTGTAAACATACCACCTTTGGTGTATTACTTCCTTCCCTGAGGAAGCTTTTAAACGTCATTATACTTGTATATACATTCGGCCACCTTGTTACACATGGATACTCGTTCCATGTTGGAGATCTTGCAACAACGATCCGCCAACGCTAATTATTCGCCTTGTTCGACCTGTGGAGGTCCACACGATACGTATCTATGTGATCAAAACAATGGCTATTATGGGGAGGGATATGCTTATAATGGAACCGAGAACCCTAATTTTCAACCTAACACTCAAATGGACTACACTTGTAATGACTATATGGGATATTCTGGTTTTTCATCACAACCTCCACCATCATTTCATGATCAAACATTTAATGAGCCATACCAAAACCAAGGATTTTCCAATTATGCAGGTTTTCAAAACAATGATAATTTTCAAGGCTATAATCAAGAAACCTTTCATAATCAAGGATTTTCAAATAATGAAGGTTTTCAAAATGATGAAAATTTCCCATGCTATAATCAAGATACTTTTCAAAATCAAGGATTTTCATATTATGAGGGTTTTCAAAATGAAGGAAATTTTCAAGGTTACAATCATGAGAACTTTCATAATCATGACTCTTTTCAAAACTATAATCCACCTAATTATGGAAATCCACCTCTACCATATTCTTCGACTTATTCATGTGAGTCTTGTGGAAAAGAACCTCATTATGGTTATGATTGTCGACCAAGGGATCCGCCTTCTTATGCTCTTAGTGATCTCAATGAGCTTTCTTTTCTAATCGAGCAACAAGGAAGAGACGATGGATATAGATTACAGGCTTTTACACGTATGAGAGAGATGAGTATCGAGGAAATGAGAGAAGAATCTCGGTGGTTAAGGGAAGAAATTAAGTCTCTTGAGGATGATGTAAGGAACAAACGGTTTAATATCAAGAGATTTGGTGACATTTATAGAAAATCGGTGAACAAATCCTCTCAGTTCCTCAAGAAAGAGTTAGACGATTTACTCTTTAAGATTGATAAAAAGAAAGAAGAAGAACAATTTTTTGCTAATCGTGCTCGTTTGCTTAAACAATGCTTATATGACGATGATGACGAACCTTCGATTTGCATGACATTTAATGATGACACACCTTCATCACCTTTACCTCACGTGGAACCCACCGACTCTTTAACCATGGGGGACGAGCCTCTTAGCACTAATACAAACACCAATTTAGAAGAATTAACCGTTTCTAGTGTTGAGAACCTTATCCCAATCCAAAGAGAGTTTGAGGGTATTTCCATTGAACCATGTGATGAGCTTTGTATTGATACCTCTTCTCCTCATGATCACATTGAGATTTCATCACATGTTGACCTTCATGCTACTACTAGTGATTTTGGTGATTTTGATCTTGATGAATTGTTCAAAGAAAGGGATAATGAGATTGAGGAAGAGTTTATGCAAGATTTTCCACAAGTAGAGGATGATGATTGTGATTCTAGTGAGGCATCTTATGATATATTATCCGAGGACTTTTCATGTCAAGATGACCTTCCTAATTTGGATGATGATGTTGATCATATAGAAGAAGTGGAAGATGTTCATATTCGTGAGGTTTTATCAAACGTTTATCATCTTATCTCCTCGATTGAAGCATTGAACACACACCATAGTGATGATTCCATAGAAGAACCTTTCATTGATATTTCTTCACCGGTTTTTGAGGTTGCACCTATTGACTTTTATGATGATATCATTCCTTTGAGTGATTCTCTCAATATACCTTCTTTTGAGCCTTCTATTCCCACCCTTCCACCCTTGAAGTTGGTTATTGATGAAGATCCTATACTCTTAGAGATTGATCCTTTTTCACCTATGGCACCTTTAGAACCCAAAACCTTTGATATGGATTCTCATATGGATATAGATACCACTATAGAGGCTTATTTTGATAATATTGATATTGAGGTTGATGATAGTGATTCTAATTGGGAAGAGGAGATTCGTCTTAGTGAGAACTTGCTTTTTGGTACCCTAGAGCCTACACCTCTTCCACAAGACACTATTTCTCTTGATCCTTCTTTCTTTGTGCCTTCTATGGAAGATTACCCACCTTTTGATGATGATGAGCCTAATATGGATATACTTGTTATGAATGTTTTGATACCTACACCTTCATATTCTCATGATGCTTTGATCACTAAGGGGGAATCTTATATGGTTGATATGAGTTCATCTTCTTATTTTCCCATGAAGGGAAAGGTTTTTGATCCTGGGATACATAAATTTGAGACACATTGGTTTTCATCTACTCCACTTAAGAGTGTGATTTCGATTGATATGGACTTCTTGTATGAGCTTACTTTGGTGATGCTACCTACTTTGGAGTTGTTCACTTGTCGAGATGGAAACTTTGTATTTAATCCTGGGGTGCTTCATATTTGAGAGATTTCGTATGTTGGACAAACTTGAGACACGTTGGACCGTTCCATTTATCGAGGCAAATTTGGTAAATCTTATAGTAAATGGCAACGTGCTAAGTTTGAGTGTATCATGTGAGATGAGCTTCAAAGGGATATTCTTTATTCTCCATGATGGTTTCCCCAAGGACAACTTAATTCGGGGCCGAGTCGAGCTAGCGACTTAGGATTAAAAAAACTCAAGCGATGAATAACTAGGTTAGAAAACATAGAGTAGATTTTCAATAGGTTAGGTTTAATTAAAAGGATGTAATAGTAGAGTTGAAGTGGAGGGGTGCCTTTCTTCGTCTTTTCGTGTTTTGTTTCAAGGGTTGCTCTCTCACATTTCATGCTTGGAGCTTAAGGAGGAGGCCCGTGTATCTGGTTCACTTCGATTAGTTTTTGCTATTGTGATATTAAACACTTCTGCTTAAAATGAATATCCTTTAGTTGTCTATTCCTTAACTTGGGTTAAGCAAAGTAATCAATGTCATAAGTGTAGGGGAGTTCACTCCAATACTCTTAAACATTGAGGACAATGTTTATCTTAAGTGTAGGGGAGACTTCTATCGAAGTGACCTTACCTAGACCATTGCCTTAACTTCATGATAACTTGGAAAATTAATTTTTCAACATTTTTCAAATTTTTGATCTACTTTGGCCACCAAAAATATGCATACATAATTTTTGCATCAATCATTTTTCATTTGCATATCACATTTGCATTGTATATATTTCTTCTCTTATTTTTCAAAAATATATAAAAAGGAAAAAAATATAATAACACATGGTTTAACAAGTTTAGATTTCTTTGACATATTAGGCCCGCCATGGATATTTTGACTCAACCCGAGTTTGCTTATCTTAGCACTCTCTAGCTAGTATCCTTAACCATGTAGTCCTTCATTGGTCTATTAGGCTAAGCATCCACCAATTTCATTCTTTGAAATTTTAAATTTGTGGGGAATGGGAAATGATAGAGTTGAAGCAAGTGTAAAAGGGCTAGATAGACTTCATGGCAATTACTTGTGGCTATACCTTTCTCTTCTTTATCTCTAATTTCTTCGCATGTATATAATTGTTAATAAATAATCAAGTACGGTTTTAATTGGTTTGTAATCTCTTATGCATTTTTGACTAATCATTTATGGTTGATATGAGTACGTCTTAAGATTCTAAGTTAGCACGTTTTATGTGTACTAGACTTATGTCATGCTCCATATTTAGCGGGTGTTTTTCCTTTTCTTCTTTGCAAATTTCTTTGTGAGGAATAAAGAAAAATAAGAGCGGCTTATGAAAAAAAATGAGTGGCTAGAAAAAAAAAAGAAGAAAAGAAAAAGAAAGAAAAAGAAAAAATAATGCAAGACTCCCAAGAGGGGCAGTGTGGTGTTAATTATAGTGACTATTGAGTTCCAATATTACCTTGACGGGTTGCGGGGATTCAATAGATTGCTCCAATCCAATATTGCCTTGACGGGTTGCGGGATTGAAGATCCAAAATCTCAAAAAGATGGCGGATGTAAATTATTGTGTGAGTTTTATTTTTCTTTCCTTAGCGAGTGTGTAGCTACTTATGAAAGCATGACATGAGGATTTTACACATAAGGCGAATGACTTATTACTCTTGAAACGGACTTGTATTAATTGTGAGCGGTTTTTCAAGTAATGGATGAGAGGATTACTTAGGATTAAAACCGTGCTTCCTTATTTTTGGATTTTACATTTCTTATACTTCACGCTTAAATAATGACAAATTTGCTCACAAGCAATTTGCTCAAATAATAACCGGTTCCACATTTAATTGTCATGAATAAGTTGAAGCACTTTTTACTTGTGAATACAATGATTCCATTTTTAAGCTTGGTATGGGGAAAGTGAAACTTGAGGGTGATAAATGTCCATGGTACCAAAGCCCTAATCTAAGTCATTGATTTCTTTATGAGTTATTTCCATCAAAACCATTTATGAAAAATCAAAAATATATAAATAGAATTGTTTTCTTTGCATTGCATTGTAAATATTCAAAACCATTCATCATGTAGCATAGCATAGTTTATTAAATCATAAAATGGTTTGGTTAATTATTTATATGTGGTATCAATGATACCTGCCACTTTGCCAGCTCCCATGTTTGCTATAGAATGTTTTTATTGTCATTTTATATGTTTGAAAAATAACTAATTTGATTTGCGAAACACTAAAAAAAACTGACTATCCAACAACATAATCGAACACAAGCACTATATTTCAAAATCATGTTTTGCAACGTTTTCAAAACGCATAATTTAGGGATGAGCAGTAGCACCGGAAAAAAGGTACCGGAACCGTACCGGTACCGACCTATACAGGTACCGGTTTTTTATGCTCGGTACGGTACCACAAAAAAGGTGGGAAAATAAAGGTACCGCATTTGTGATCTTTAAAGTTTTAATTTCTAATCCGGCTCTTAGTTGCGGAAAAAGGAGAAAATTATGCAAACTAAATAAAATGACTAAGCAGACAGTATAAAAACAAGTGATTTTTGTAACCTAACGTTATCGTTTTGAAAATTTTCTAGAAGTAACCTTTATGGCTTTAATTTATTGACGTTATATATAGACAAGTAGTTTTGTCATTTTGAGCTAATAGGTTCAAAAGAAACAATCTGGTGTTTTGGGTACCATACGATTCGTTTTTGCTGAAAAATTTAGGCTTACATTGGCCCGAGCAAGACTTGCCGTTCTTAAGAAATATGGTTAGAATTGCTCGAAAAGTGTCCGTTTTACCTTGGAAATGTTGCTGTCATAGTGGGATAACTGGTCGAAACTGTTTTTTTTAAGTTGACTGGTATAACGTTGATGTGTTGTTATAAATAATTAGCATGTTATATCTTAAGATTATATACCGGATACATAACAATCAAATCTTGTATAACTATGACATGTAGGGTTTTTAAATGGATTGTCAATATAATACAGATATGCCATTCACAGTCACGCCTCCATCTGTAAGTAATAGAAGGCCCATTGAAAACTATAGTTTCTTTGCACGGAAGTTAAAGAAATCTATGTAAAAGAGTTCTATTGAGATGATTGTAAACAAGTTACATAGGTAAAGAACTTCTCGTAGCTTCATTTCTTGCTCAATGCTTCTTTTCCAAACACCCCACTCTAAACAGGTAAATTCTGCATACATGTAAACGGGTAAAATTATGGGAAAAACATATTACAAAAAGGTTATAAGGTTCTCTACCCGTTGTACCGATACCGGAACCGATACTAGAACCGATACCGGTACTGGTTTAAGATACGGTTTCGGGAACGGGACTTTGAGTATAAGTTGGGGGGAAATCTGGTACACCGAAAACGGTGTCGGTACAGTACCAAAATGGTACCCTGCTCATCCTTAGCATACTGTATTTCCAATAAGCAATCCCAAACACCCCCTTAGTCTTTAATAATTACTATGCGGCTATGATAGGCGTAATGCTGACCAGCAGCTTATGATAATTTGAAAATCCATGTTGACTACTGCTATGACCTGTAAATCCATGTGACCTCTTAGCATTAGCTAACTCTGTAGTTTTCTTTAGAGTTGAGGACTTGTTGCCTTTTTGACAACAAAAAAGCAAAAGAATAGTTGCCTTTCTGCAAGGTGAAGTATACATAATAATATTACACACATGTTTAGATAAATAATAGAGTATACCATAATTAAGCTCAAATTATTCATTGCCAATGAGTTATTCTACCCGTTCGAGCATCTAGCGTATTTATAATGAGTGAATAATTATTCAAATTCACTATGATTCGTTATGATTCGGAGCACCTTAAACAACAACTGCTATGACATTCTCGTTTTCAACATCTCTCCATTGTTTATAATAGTTTAAGTTAATAAGAAAGGTCAAAGTTTGTAAACACAATTGAAATAGAAGCAAAGTGCAACTGCGCTCTCTCTGCAGTAACATCAGATCCCGATTTTTGAGCTGAAACTTTGTGGACAGTCCTTGGTGTGTAATTTTATATATTTTTGAGAAAAAGGAATATATTTTACCTGGTCAAAGACACATTAAATATTCATTACCTGGTCAAAGACACATTCTTAGGTCGCCTTAGTATCCATAGCTTGTACAAACAAACATATATATTAACAAATTACATATTTGTCGCAAGTTAAATACACTTGCATTTTTTTGCATAAGATGATAACTCAAACTCCTTCTTTAAACTAAACATTTGAATTATTTAAAGCATTAACAAAGATAAGGTAACCTTATACTGACGTCTACTTGCGTCTATGTAAATATCTTTTACTTGACTCGATTTAGTATTCCTTTTTTATAGCTTGGAACGGTGTTGGTCCTAGCTGTAGACAATCTTTAATATGTGTAGTTTGATATGATGGTAGGAATGCCTGCTGATATGACTACTTTGAATTTATACATGAGAGACGCGCAAGTAATTGTAATAAGGATTATATAACCATTTGACCTGACCATGAGACTGATAACACATTTAATAAACACTTATTCTCTAACCTTTAACTTGCTAAATGATTTTTAGTAGACATAATCTAACTACAGACCTGAAAACATGACGCCGACTGGCAGTGAGTGAGACCTTTTACCCCATTGCTCTCAGCATCGTTTTTTTCCCTGCAATATGTGAAATAAGCAACCCTGTAAATCCATGTGACCTCTTAGCATTAGCTAACTCTGTAGTTTTCTTTAGAGTTGAGGACTTGTTGCCTTTTTGACAACAAAAAAGCAAAAGAATAGTTGCCTTTCTGCAAGGTGAAGTATACATACTAATATTACACACATGTTTAGATAAATAATAGAGTATACCATAATTAAGCTCAAATTATTCATTGCCAACATCTTTGATGCCGTCACCAAAATTCCCCTGAACCCAAAAAAAATTAGAATTGATAAACTTACATAACTTTTGTTCGTATGAATGGATTTGTTTTTTTTAATTGGGTGTGTTCGGATTCAATGAGACACATACCTCAGATTCTTTATTAAACCTACAAAACAATTAAAAAAACTCATGGATCTTCAATTAAGTAAAACTTGAAATTTGACCAAACTCATGGATCTTGAAATTTGACCAAGCTTGTATATAAACATGTAAGACCAAGCTTTTATGCGTTGGGTGATGGAAAATTTGAAGGATAAACTCTGGTCTCTTTTTCATGTAAGTTGTTTTTTTAAGTTTGCTTAAACACCTCATTGGTATGATTAGTATATATCAGGCTGTAAGTCTATGTTGACTTGACTGTTTTAAGTCTATTTTTTATACACGACATTTTAGGACACGGATAACCCAATAGGGTAACACAAAGTGTGGTTTCAGTGTGATGAAAATTGGTGCAGGAAGGCTGCGGAAATCGTAGCCGATGTGGGTTTTGTGGAAACACTGTTTTTTTTAATCAGAAAATATTTACTTTGCTTCTAAGGTGATTTAAATGTTCTTGACAAATTCCTTTAGCTCTAATTGAGGTCTTTTCGCTAAGTTTGTAACAATAGGGATTTTGAACGATTGATTTGAGAGTTCCTTTTGCCAAGCACAAAAAGTCATTGTTTATAGATGTCAGATATCATGTGAATATATAGGTGATTAGTGTGTGTCATAGAAAGTATGTAAAAGTGGGAATCATCTTATGCCATGCTTCTTTTGCTCTATATATCTTACTAAGTTTTCCTTTTTTGAGTATTTTATACTAAAAGCAGCAATTCTATCATTAACTTTAGTACATTTAACATCAACGTATACACTTATATTTTCTTTAGCAGTGGGATCCATACTTCACAGTCGATACTTTTGATGCCCTCAACAACCCACATGCTTTTTATAAAATCGACAAAGTTCGTGTCCGAAATGTTTGGATGGATGAAAAGGCAAACAAACTCTACATTATCATGCACGGCAAAAATGTAAGTATACATTAACGGAAAATACAATATCAAACTTTCTTCATATTTTCAAATATTTTTCGAGTTAATTATATTATATTCGCTTTATACGTTCTGTTAGGGACTAAAGATGGCTGCTCAAGTGCCACATGACCTGCTAGACGTCTATAAAAATAGGGAATTGGCACAAACTTTTGTCTCTATACATCATTTCAATATAGGTTATGTTGACCCTACCCAATACCCAAGGTTTGAAAATTACAGTTTCGCTCGCCATGATTGGATCATTCTGGTAGACGCGAAAACGGTTATCACCAAAATTCTGTCTCCTGATTTAAAAGAGTTTAGTGTGAATGGATGGATACCTTCAATTCGTGCTCTTCTTGGTGATAAAACACCAAGGAAAATGCTCATCGGTACCAAAATTTTTCTTTGGCATATATATACTACATCACGAATAACTAATAATACGTACTTTGTCGATTGCCAAAATATAATAGTATTTAATGTAATTGTAGATACCGTTGGAAGAGTTATCAAAGGAGACATAAAACAATATTTTGGCTATAAAACATGTGAACTGTGGTTGCGCGATTTGACGTAAGTCTCTTCATCAAAAACAATTTAACATTTATTATTTTCTGGAGCTTACTTGACAACTAATGACGTGTTATAGAGGAGCTGATATCAAGTTTCTCGCGTATTACACACTACACAAAGTACCAGCAAGGTTGTCACGAGTTATAATAGAGAAGGGCACCATCTTCATAACTCGTGTTAAACTTGTCAAAAACAACACTGCTATTTCCAAATCCCAAATTATTCTTACCTTTTTTCCCTATTCTACGTGATTTTTTGACTTTCGGCTAAACTCTACCTCATACCCCTAATTTTAATAGGCAACTTTTTGAAAGACACAGAAGTATCAACTGTCGAGTTTGACCCAGATATGAAAGAAACTCAAGCCTTGAAAAAGATGAAGATATGATATCGCCTCAGTTCAGTTCTTTGTTTTGCATGATATAGATCATACATTTGGTCTTTCTTTTTCAATAATTTGGTCTTTTTTACAATCAGTTTGTCGTATGCGAACAGTTGAATTTATTTCTTATGTTTTTCCCTTAAATCATGTTGAATCTTGCTTTGGTTGTTTGGTGTTTATCAATTTGATATTGAATTTTCAGAGAACTATAAATGTTATGGGGGGTCTCAATAATAACTTATTACGTTATCACAACATAAATAATGGGTGTTTGCTGGAGCTTATACGTGGGCTTATTAGCTTATTTGAATAGGAGATTGCTTTGTTTGACAGTTGACTTATAAGTAAAAAAAAGTTGACTTATTAGCTTACTTGAATAGGAGATTGCTTTAGCTTATTTAACTTGGCTTAAACAGTTGTCTTATAAGTAGCTTGTACTTTTATTTCATTTTCTTTAAGCTGGAGCTTATATGTGGGCTTATTAGCTTACTTGATTTAGGATTATGGGATGTTTAGGCTTCTTCATTAAAACTGCTTATGGAGTTTCTATTTTACTCTAAAATCTAATGTGCCAAACCAATATCTGTTTTCAATGGCTTCTTATTATAACTGTTTGAGTGCTTTGGAATATTGATTTTGTATTCAATCAATGCAAATCATTGTCTACTAAAGATGTTCGTGCAACACTAAAGGGAAAAAAAGGCAAGACAAACTTTGCCTATTTTGAAGAACCTCCAAATAGGGTACCGTTTGGAACATTACACAATATCACGAAGACAATTGTCCCTCAAACCCAGAACATTCCATCACAAACACTTTCACCTCAAAACATGTCAAGAGACAAAGAAAATCTAACACCATCGCCTCAAATTTTGTCAACCAATAAAGAAAATATAACACTGTTGCAAACACCACGTTCCTATAGTTCACTCTCTATAGGCCCAAGTGTACCCGTAGACCGTGCCATTCTTAAAATACGAGAATACCAAAGAAGTTATTGCAAACGACTTAAACAAAGAAAACTAGCGGAAACAAATTCTAGCATTGAAACACAAAGAGACTTGGGACCTACACAATATCTTTCATGCTTGACGCGTGAAAGCACATTAGGTAATATATTGTAATTATTGTTCTTCTTTACATTGATTTTTTTAACAATCAAACTAACGCATGATTTGAACTTCATAACAGATGATCAAAGGAGTAGTAACGTATTATTGCCCATATTTGATCAAGAGTGCAATCAAACGAATGGTAAGCTTCTTTAAAGATATCAAATACAGCTATTTACTACATGTATTTACGTTATATATATGTGTAGGAACCAATCTTCATGTGCCACCAGCCATTCGACCAAGCATTCGACAAAGGAAAGAATACCAGAAAAGTTATTATCAGCATCGTAAAAAAACAATACAGGGGAGGCGAATGCTAACATAGGTAATATAACTTTCTATATTTTATACGTCTTTAAGGAATTTTGTATTATATTGCCAATAATTGTTTTAAATTTCTCACCAGATGGCCAAACTGAAGACAATCCGTACGATATTGTATTCAATGATCTTCCTACAGAGCATCGTCTACTAGAGCAACCACCGTGTGTTAATTCTGGAGCAAAGAAAATAAATTTTCCAGTAGTAACACCATCACCTCAAATTTTATCAACCAATAATGAACACATAACACCATTACAAGCACCAAGTTCCTGTAGTTCACTTTCTATAAGTCCAGGTGTACCCGTAGACCCATCCGATGTGAAAAGACGAGAATACCAAAGAAGTTATTACCAACGACGTAAACAAAAAAAGATAGCGGAAACAAATTCTTGCATGGAAACACAAACATCGGTCTGAGCTACACCATCTCTTTCTGTTTTGCAACGTGAAAACACAATAATTACCATCGCAGACGATCACATTGAAGCACAAAGAGATTTCGGACCTACACAGTATCTGTCGTGCTTGACACGTGAAAACACATTAGGTAATATATTGTACATATTGTTCTTCTTTACATATATTTTTTAACGATCATACTAACACATGATTGAAATTCCATAACAGATGATCAAAGGAGTAGTAACGTATTGTTGCCCATATTTGATCAAGAGTGCAATCTGATAAGTGTGAAAACACTCATCAATAATGATCCATAAACCACTCAAAACACAGTCAAATACATTATTTTAACTGTAAAATATCAGAATTACGCGTGTATTCGTATCTTATGTGTTTTCAGGTAAGAAAGATACATTTTGAAGCAAAGATGCGGTTTCAAGGACTTATTTGGTAAAAAGACGAAGAAAAAGACGAAAGAGCTTTCAAGGACCTTATTTGCCACTACTTCAAAGATCGAGGACTTAAATGCAATTTTCAACAAGATAAAGGATGAAAGGAGTTTAACTTCAAAGCTTTTAACTCATTTATATTAGTTGAAGAAAAACAAAGAGTTGAAGGACCGAAAAGGCAAATAATGGAAAGTTCACTTTTTAATTAACTTTCGGATATATACATAACTTGGTCAAATGAATAAGTCATGGTCAAACATCATTCTCGTCTTCACCGCGTTTCAAGAGAGAGAAATAAATAAACAGATGGTTTCTTCTCTTTCAAACCAAGACTTGCATGATCGAATCACAATACAATAAGGAGGTTTCAAGAGAAACTTAAAGAAGAAAAGATGCTCAGCTCTTTCTCTTATACATGATGATGGCAATCAATTAAATCAATACTCAAGAACGAAGAAACCCCCAAATATCCGATTGAAGAATGAAGAACGAATCATCCTCGTATTTTACACGTGGCGGTTATTGATTGGATAGAACACGTCACCTCACCATCTCTCGACGGCTATAAAAGAAGACGAAGGACCTCATTTGCAAATGGTTAGCTTAGGAGTAGATTACACACACATAGTTAATTAGGAGTAGATAGATAGTTAGTTTTAAATCTTGTAACGAATTCAGTTTTTTTTCAGTTTAATCAGTTGAGATTAGTTAATCTTCTTGTAACCGAATCATTTTTCTTCCATTAATGAAAGTTTCAAGCTTTTGTTAAATCTCTTTTAAATTTCTGTTGATTTCTATTCATATCGAGAGTTTCATTGGATTAAGTAGTTAATCTAGGTGGATTAAGTTTTGAGTTTTTCTATATTCTACTCCGATTCGAAGCTTATAGCTTTTTCTTCCTCTATTTTACTGCTTATTAGCGAGAGTTTTTATATTGAGTTTGTTGAAAAAAAACATTTCTGATATAATCTTGTTGAGAGTTTGTTATAAAGTTGATAATTAGTTAGGCTACAGATTTAATTCAGTAATTCCATTGATTAGTTTTAATTGTTTTTCTCAAAATTGTTTTAATTGATTAGTTTTGATTCAGGTTACTGGTACTTTTTTACTTGATAAGAGTTCGATATAATGATGTTAATCAGTTAGGTTGTAGGTTCAGATTCAGTTAAACTTCATTGATTCAGTCATGAGTTTTAAAGTGTCGCTTGAGTAGCTTATTTTGTTCATACAGATTTGATAAGAATTTGTTACTGTTTCTTTTCAAAAGCTCAATAGAGATTTTCATTAGTATCCATTAAGTAGCAGTAGCTTATGAAATATTCCGAAAAGCTCTTTTCCTCTAAACCAAGTCAGTTAGGTTTGTTATTTGGATGAAAAGTTTGACATCAGCGTTTACAAGCCAAACAACTCAAAAGCTCAAATGAGCTTATGATTAGTCTACTGTTACAGTTCAGCTCGAAGTTTTTAGTCCAGAAGTTTGGTTTTCTTTTTATGTCATGTGTGCAGGTGATTTGTGTAGATTAGTGCAGCAGGTAGCAGGTCATAGCTACTGATTTCGAATTCCAGTTCAGCATTTGGTGGCGTTGTAGAGATTAGCTTTTAAGTCGGCTCATCGCCGCGTTTCTCATCATCAACGGGCTGGCCTGGATGCACAGGTCAAGCACGCTCTAATTTTCTGCTATACTTTGCTCTAGTTGCGTAGGAGTTTAATTTTTGACTGCAATTTGTTCTACTAATTCTGCTTTGTGAAGCTTTACGTTTGCTATGATCTTCCTTAATTAGTGTAGATTTGTGTATGCAGTTTAGCTAATTAGTTGTATCTTCTCATTCTATTCATTGAAATTTAGCTTGATTTAGTTTGTTGCTAGTAGTGTTTGGCGATGTGATAAAGGACTTTGGATTAATTAGTGATAGAACAAAGTTGAAGTAATCAGTAGGTGTCAAGTCACTTTGTTGAAATTTACTAGTTAATGGCTTATTAAATAAGCTGATGATCAATTTTTGATAAGAGAAATAATAAGATCGAACATAGGTACTGAGAGTCAGTTAGAATTTGTTTTTTTTGTATACTTGGTCAAGTTTTAGCAGTTTTACAAGTTTAACCCTTCACCTTGATGTGTTCTGTTGCATTCATGGTCCTTAGGGTCGTTATGTGGTTACTTGGTTACTGTTAGGCAAGTATTGGGCCAGAAGTCCAGTAGTATTTTTGGGCTCACTTATAAATAAATATTTGTATTGAATTTTGGTTAAGTCAAGTAGTAACTAGTTAGTATAATTTTCATTTGTGCATTGTGTTTTTAAAGTTGTGATTATCGTTTTATAAATTGTCTTTTAGATTTTATATTTTGTATTTTCTACTTTTTATTTTGTTTTTTTTTCTCATGAGTAGTATAAAATTGTATTTCTAATTGCTTTTAAATTTTGTGCATTTAAATGTGGTACGTGCAACATGTTTTAGAGTAGTACATATACGTATATAGATATTTTCACTTTTTACACGCTTTTTGTGCCAAGTAGAAATAGAATACCAAACAAGTCTTTTTTCACCAAAAACAATTAAGTCGAGCTTGGATAGTTATATCAATTCGAATCGATACCGAGAAAAACGAACTAAAAAATGATATATTACAATCAAACATTGAATGGTAAGCTTCTTTAAGAGGGTTTCTCGTATTGTTATTTACTACATGTATTTACGTTATATCTGTGTAGGAACCAATCTTCATGTACCACCAACCATTCGACCAACCACTCGACAGAGGAAAGAATACCAAAAAAGTTATTATCAACGTCGTAAAGAAAACAATATAGGGCAGGCGAATGCTAACATAGGTAATATAACTCTATATGCTATATACATCTCTATTGAATTTTGTATTATATTACCAATAATGTTTTAAATTTCAAACCAGATAATCAAACTGAAGACGATCCGTACGATTTTGTATTCAATGATCTTCCTACAGAGCATCGTCTACTGGAGCAACGACCGTGTGTTCATTGTGGAGCAAAGAAAATACAGTACGAGTTCCCATCTTTTTGTTGCATGTCCGGTAGAACAACTTTGAAACCCTTAGACATACCTCCTGAACTCTACAACCTATTCACATCGCAATGCCAGTTAGGAAATTTTTTTAGAAAAAACATACGTTCCTACAACACAAACTTTTCCTTCGCATCTATGGGTGTAAACTTGGACAAACGATACAGCCCTAGGGGTTCTGGAGTGTATACTTTTCGCGTGCAAGGAGGGATCTATCATAAAATCGATCAATTGGTTCCTAGAGATGGCCAACCAAGGTATTTGCAGTTGTACTTTTATGACGGGGAATTTGATTTCGAACACAGGTTAAAGTGGCCTAATCTTGATAAAGAGATTGTTACAATATTATCTCGCGTTCTTGCACCAAACCCATATGTTCAGACCTTTCGATCACTTGGTAACCTTGGCACGCTCGACAAGTATAGGGTCGAACTAAATGCATCAGTTAAGGTCGACCAAAGAGTTTACAATCGTCCTACAACATCTGAGGTATAAATATGATTATAAAAATCATATCTCTTATCTAAATATAAAATCATATATCTAACTTAAACGGTTTCATGTGTTATGTTATGTCGAAGGTCGCTGGAATTTGGGTGGAAGGTAATAACAACATCACTTCGTACAAGAGAAGTATTATTGTGTATGGGAAGTCTGAATACCCTTCACAAATACAACCTTATTTTGCTTCCTATGATCCATTGGCTTATCCGATGTTTTTTCCAAACGGCGAGGCTGGATGGCATTCTCGAATACCAAGAAGAGGTGTAGACATAAGAGAAGTCTTTGATGATGACGATGATGAGGCCGAAGATGACGAAGGTACTAAATAAACTCGATGTATCTGATAATAAACTTTGTATTTGAAGCAGAAACATAAGAACTAATAATACTATACACAAGTATATTATATTCCCATGAATCGACTTAGGCATTTCGAGTATCAACTGCCCTGCTTTACGCTTAATTATTACTCGCTGCAATTATATATATAGGCATTTTGGTTAGTTTATTTCTTTATTCATCTGTGGTGATTGAATAGAAACCTTAGGATTATGATCCTTAGGAGTAAGTTAAAAGCTTAAATACATGAAACAAAACAACCTGTGCATAGCATTATGTGGTTTAAAAACTTTGAAAGACATAAGAAAAAGTTTGGTTTTTCATACTTTAAGGAGTGTTTGGGTGCATATCTGACGAATGTACTAAACATATTTTAATATGCATATCCACTTGTCTTGTATAATGCCATCTAACGGTAATTTTGTATAATACATTTTTGCCAAGCTAAACCGTTATATTTTATTAGTGGCCCATGTTAATAGATTATAACAATCGAACATGCTAATAACAAACATGAATATAAGAGACTGCTCCATATATACAAAATAGCCTATACAAACCTACCTTTAAAATTAGTTTATTTTGGCCACAATGCAAGTAATTAACATGTCGATCGATCTATAACAACTTGATAGAGTCTTCACACATCTTTTTAACATCACCGCACATGCATTAACACAAACACTCGTAGAAAAACAGTTACTATGAGAGAGTATTACTGCTACAAATTTCAAATTCGGCCACATCATAATTTGATCTTGTTTGGAGGGCGATTGTTTCAGCAATTTGTGGTAGATACATACATAAAGATAGAGACTTCACGCTTGCAATTTTGTGAAAAAAATCAATCCACAATTAGAGCCGATTTGTATCAAGGAATAGTTGATTCTATTATTGCCGGAGAGGTTCATTCAAATAGACTTGGCCAAGTTATTGTGTTGCCTGTCTCTTTTATCGGAGGACCTCGTGACATGCGCAGACGGTTTTTGGATGCCATGACGTTAGTACAAGATGCTGGTAAACCTGATGTATTTCTAACCATGACTTGCAATCCAAACTGGCCAGAAATTGTAGAAGAGCTTTATGAAGGACAAACGGCCCAAGATCGACCAGACTTGGTTACAAGAGTGTTCCGTGCAAAATTAGAGTCTCTCAAACACTGGCTGTTCACAAAACATATACTTGGCATTGTTTCATCATATATATATGTTATCGAGTTTCAGAAACGGGGTTTACCACATGCACATTTTCTTTTGATTATGAGATCAGCTGACAAATTGGCAAATCCCGATCATTACGATAAAGTTGTATGCGCTGAAATTCCAGACCCGGAGAAACATCCAGAATTGCACCAATTGGTTTTAAAACACATCATTCATGGTCCTTGTGGTCACTTAAATACTCAGTGTCCTTGTATGGAGGGTGAACCAAAGACATGTCGCTTTAATTATCCTAGGCAATTCCAAGAAACAACGCAACAAGGAGACGATTCGTACCCATTGTATCGACGAAGAGACAACGGTATTGAGGTAAATGTACGGAACAATGTCCTAGACAATAGATGGGTTGTTCCATATAACCCTAAATTGTTGATGATGTTCAATTGTCATATCAATGTGGAGGTGTGCTCGAGTATAAAATCTGTTAAATATGTCTTCAAGTACGTCTACAAGGGTCATGACAAACAAGTTGTAAATGTTGATCCAGAAGGAGAACAAGTCATTAACGAGATAAAGAGATTCCAGGATGCGCGTTATGTATCACCCCCCGAAGCTATGTGGCGAATTTATGGCTTCCCCCTATCTAATATTCATCCGTGTGTTTTGGCACTGCAAGTTCATCTACCAAATAAGCAGCTGGTTCGGTTTACAGAAGACGATGTACTGACCGACATTCTTGAGAGAGAAAGGGATAAAAGATCAATGTTGACTGCCTTTTTTGAACTGAACACTACAGATGAAAACGCGCGCCAATATTTTTATAAAGACATCCCTAGGTACTATACATGGAGTAAGAGTACACGCAAGTGGAGCCCTAGAAAAAAAGGGAAAATGAGAGGGAGAATGGTTTCCGCTAATCCTGCTGAAGGAGAGCGATTCTATCTACGTGTATTGTTGCAACATGTTAAAGGCCCTACAGGATTTAAATATCTTTACACAGTCAACAACGTATTGTACAATACATTTCATAGAGCGGCACTAGAAAGAGGATTAATAAAGAGTGATAATCACATAGATGCCTGTTTACGTGAGTCCTCTGCGTACGAGATGCCTGGACCTCTTAGAAGACTATTCGCAACTCTTTTAATCTTTTGTGAACCAGGAGATGTTAGAAAGTTATGGGATGACCATTATGGATCTCTGTCAGAAGACTACAATTTACATTGTACAAGTGTAGAGCGGGTTCAAAATATGGTTCTAACGGACATATCAACAATTCTACAATCTATGGGTAAGAGTCTTTCTGATTTCGATCTTCCCAACATCAGTGCGGATGCACGTGCATATGCATATGGATGTCGTGAAGTACACGAGGAAAGCTCGATTGTTGTACAAGATGAAGATCTACTTGCTCGACATTCGCTCAATACTGATCAAAAATTAGCATATGATACCATAATGAGACATGTTGATGACGATTCTTCGGGCGTGTTTTTTATTGATGGACCTGGAGGAACTGGTAAAACGTTCTTGTATAAAGCTTTGCTTGCCACTGTTCGTTCTCGTGGACTTATCGCACTTGCCACCGCTTCGTCAGGAGCTGCTGCAAATAACATGACAGGGGGCAGAACTGCTCATTCGCGATTTAAGATTCCTATCAATCTTACTACAAACTCAATATGCACCGTCAAAAAACAAAGTGGCCTTGCTAAAATACTTTGTCAAGCAAAGTTAATAATATGGGATGAAGCATCAATGGCTAAAAGACAAGCTGTGGAGGCGGTAGATCGAACTATGCAAGATATTACCAAGGTAAAACTTCCTTTCGGTGGCAAGATAATGGTTTTGGGAGGGGACTTTAGACAGGTTTTACCGGTCGTAAGACGCGGAACACGAGCCCAGATTGTAGATTCAAGTCTACGAATGTCACCGCTTTGGTCTATAATTAAAAAAATGAGGTTAACCATAAACATGAGGGCTCTAACAGACCCATGGTTTTCAAACTTTCTATTACGAGTCGGTGACGGAGTTGAAGAGGTCATCGACGAAAACTACATACGTATACCTGATGACATGACAATTCCATACACTACCGAGGCTGCCTCAAAGGATGCATTGATCAATGAAATATTTTCTTCCTTTGCTAACAACGTTGATATAGTTTCAAGAGCAATATTATCAACTAAAAATGAACACGTTGACGGCATTAATGACATGTTGATAGATAGATTTCCTGGAAAAAAAAGGTTTACTATAGTTTTGATGAAGCGGAAGACGACCCACAAAACTTCTATCCTCTTGAATTCTTAAACTCTCTCAACGTGAGCGGATTGCCACCACATTACTTACGTTTGAAAATTGGATGCCCGATTATCCTTTTAAGGAATCTCGATCCGGCAAATGGATTATGTAATGGTACGAGGTTGATATGCAAACGCTTTGATCCTAATGTTATCGATGCTGAAATTGCTATCGGGCAGCATGCTGGAGTTAGAGTGCTCTTGCCAAGAATTCCTCTAGCTCCATCAGAAGAAGATATGTTCCCTTTCAAGCTAAAGAGGAAGCAATTTCCTGTCCGCCTTTGCTTTGCGATGACAATCAATAAAGCTCAGGGGCAAACAATTCCAAATGTGGGTGTCTATTTGCCTGACTCTGTTTTCTCCCATGGCCAACTTTATGTAGCATTGTCTAGAGGGATATCACGATCAACAACCAAAGTTTTAGTGAAGCCAGTTAAGCAGTTTGCCGAAGGAGTGTACACCTCAAATGGGGTTGTATACCAAGAAGTTTTGCGCGATGATTAACAGTCGTTACATTTGATCATTTGTTGTTTGACGTTTAATTTTAATAACTGCTTTTTAATATGTTGTTTTGTATTAGATATTTTATTTAAAACTGAATTATCACATGCTAGCACATTTTGCAATTATACTTGAATCTTACCATGATGTAATGTTTCGTTAATTATCTGCCGCTAGGCAATTCCGCAGCTATGCGCGGGTACTCGCCTAGTATCCCGAAAATGTATTTAGTTACAATCAAAAAGGGAATAGCAAAATATGTATAAAACTGATCAAAAGGCCATAGCAGAAGTTACAACATATACAGCTGATCAAAAAGGTCATGAAATGTTATATGTGTTTCACCTAGAGGTGGCAAATCTTGCCCAATTTATTTTTCCGCGTTCTCGTTGTTTGGCGTACACCTAGCACCATGTTCAGGCTAGGCTCTTGCGTTTGCTTTCGCACGTATGTTTCTTTTATCAGAAGTAGTAATATCCCGAAAATGTATTTAGTTACAATCAAAAAGGGAATAGCAAAATATGTATAAAACTGATCAAAAAGGCCATAGCAGAAGTTACAACATATACAGCTGATCAAAAAGGTCATGAAATGTTATATGTGTTTCACCTAGAGGTGGCAAATCTTGTCCATTTTGATACATATGGGCACTTTTTTCCCATTTTCAAAGAAGGATGGGGCACTTTTGCCCATTTTTAAAGAAGGATGGGGCACTAAACGGGCGCATATGTAAGAAACTAAATGGGCTTAACGGACACACTTGTAAAATACAAATTAGTATACTCGACGAATATTTTTTATTAAATTTTTTATCCCGACTTTCAAAAAGTATTTTATTTTTTATTTGTAGGTTTTTATATGTTTTTTCCATTTTTAGCTTGCGCCCGTTTAGCCCGCCCGTTTTGCCCATGCCCGTTTAGCCCGCGCCCGTTTAGCCCGCCGTCCGTGCCCGCCCGCCCGCCCATTTTGCCACCTCTAGTTTCACCTAATCTATATATTTATGGTGCATCGTCTCATTACTTAGCTCTTTTGGAGTACACAATGTTCGATCTAGGCTTGTTGGGTTTGCAATCGGCTCTAATCATGAATCACAAAGTTAATCGGCAAAAGCACGAGAAAAATAAATTTCAAGAAGACATTATCTCATTGGCTATTGGAACCTCAAGCTGATGCAGAACATCTGTAACCCACCTTTTAAAGTTTATATGGTTCAAATAATCATTTTTGAATCCGTTTAATGTTGTTTTTGTAAGAACTGTAATGTCGTCGTCATTTGAACTTTCATCAAGTACTTTGTTCCAGAAGTCGTCATCATCATTAAGGTTTGCTTCCCTCATCAGTGACGTGACTTTTTGCATGTTTGCAACATTCCTACCGGCTCCAATACCTGTGGCGGTTGCTGCACCGACTGCATTGGCTATGGTTAATGTATGAACCAATGGCATATTGTGTATGTACCCATATGCAATTGCAGGCTTGCAGCCACGAAGCTGTCTCCACATCCAACAATGCCCATAGCATTTGTATAAAGAAATTTTCAAGTGATTCTATATCATCACCAGCATATATCTTACTGATATCATCATGGAGGAGTTCTCATTTTTCAGTTCACTTAATATCGGCTTATGTCATTGTTGATTATCACTTCAAATGTTGACCCAGTTAGCTGTTTACAAATGATTGCTGATTTTGCAACAAGGGATGTATATACGATAGCATGATTAAGGTTATTTTTATAACTAGAACGACATCACTTTCTGAAAGATATAGTATCATTACTCATCTCTATCACACAAAAGTTACACATAAATGCATATACAAGGAACAGAAAATGGTCAGTAGCAACCATGATATGCTTTAAGAAACGCACTTTAACGTAAACAGAGTGACAAAAGGCCATAAAGGTCATCGATGAAACTCATCTCTGAAACGGACCATCAATCCAAATTCACAGAATTAGATCACAAATTCCAAACATATAGGCTTCTCAATCAAGAGGATAAAAAAGATGAGCATATTGACAAAATCCCAGTATCCCACATCAGTTGAGAGAGTGAAGTTGAAGGTATGGAAAGCTGTATAAAAAAGGAAAGAAGCAACAGGAATACTCACTTACCTGGATGGGGTCAATGGGTGATCAAGAACGCCCATGGCCTAGGTTGGTGACCTCCATTGCACTTTGGAGGGGTGCCATCCTAAGATCGGCCCAAGTGGTCGAGTCTACATCGTAATTTGTTGCTGAGGGGGCCTGCGTTCGCGCGGCCCTTGCCAAGTCTTAGTTTGAATCTTCATTTTATAAAATTTTGCCTCACAATCTTCCTGATGTTCAGAATGTCTTGTATGTTCATTTTATAAAATTTTGCCTCACAATCTTCCTGATGTTCAGATTGTCTTGTATGTTACGAGAAATTGTTTTAATGGTTTGTCAATGTTTGTTTGAATGGCATGTTCATAGGCCAAGAGGGGATATTAACAAGTAGTTTGATTGCCGTCGGGGTTTCTATCCACAAAAGATTAGATGAATGATACACGTCTTTATTCTACGGTTCATGGTTTCTATCTTTTTTCTTTCCATCAGTTACTTTATTACTGTAGTTTATTTCATCCAAACTTTCTTTAGAGGTCGCAAATTGGCTTCACCACGGTTGTTATGTCTTTGTCAATATGACAGTTTAGCATGTCAAACTAGTAAGGTCGTATTTCTTCGACCCAATTCTTAGCAACAAAAAAATATTTGCCCGTTGAACCTGTTTTGGATTAATTATAACTCAAACCGACACTAATATATATAAGCGGGTAAAAATGGTCATATATTGCACTCTTACTCTAAAAGTACAGCTTTGACTTATATGCAGCAGAAAATTCATTTTTGTTTACAGAAACTGACCATTGATCTCAGTTTTCTTGCTTTACGAGGCTGTTAGGATCTTGATATGTGACCGGCTATGCTGCTCGTGAGCTATTCGATAAAACCTCGAAACAACCCAGTTTTAACGAGCCCATGCATTGTTTATGGCTTATTAATAAACAAGCCCGAGCTGAGTCTATTTAACAAGCTAAGCGTGAGTAGAGCTTTTTTCAACTCGTTTAGATCTATCGTAAGTTAACCAATACCAATTCATAAATGAAGTCTGTGAATAAAGAGTGGAAAAAAAGGCGCAAGACAATGAAACTTTCTGAAAGATCCTTTGCCATCGACTGGGTGAAGTAAACACACATGTGTGAGGGGAGTATAAAAACAAAGGCATGTGAATGTAGCGAAGCATACCTTTCTCGGCCTTTTGGCTAAGATCAAGTGTAGTATCTGTTCTTATCAGTTTAATATCTGATATGTGAGCCATCGGCTCACTCGATATTAATCTTATTTTTTATGGGAGAAGAGCCCACCACAGTAGCTTGCCGCTGGGGTTCTTCACGTGTCGCCTTGGTGTTGCACTATTGCCCTGGCATGGCGCACCCCTCTAATTACTAGTTCAAAGTTTATTAGCTGCACTAGTGACTAGTGAGCCTGTTTGTGACCCAACTCATGACTACTTCTTTGACTTTTTGGAGTTACTTTTGCGTTTTGACTAGTTATTTTGGGTATTCTGTTGGTTTATTTTATTCACCTGCATGATATCATCACATGAGTTCATGGTGAGTTGATGACACATACAAGCCACCCTTTCCTAACCATAAAACGTGTCAACTTCCTTTTCTTATGTACCAATGTGCCAGCACTTTACTGTCTAAAGAGTTCTCACCCATCGCCCTTTCTTGGCCATACATATTTATACCCAAAGCTTAGGGCATACCTGGACGTATAGTCACGTCATTGAGATGTGCACCTATTGAACAGTACCCTAGTGTCAGGTACAGTGTAAAAACAGGCGGTGGACCATGACTGGATCCGTTGGGTAAAGCCCTGCCTTGTTGGGTAAAACGGAGTCTCCCAAGATTTGGGGGATCTTGTCTATACTCTCTTTCCTACGTGGCAGTTGCCTCGACGCCTGTGACGTGCCTTCGGCCATGTGTCGGAGACATACGCGAACAACGTACACCTAGCACCATGTTCAGGCTAGGCTCTTGCGTTTGCTTTGGCACGCATGTTTCTTTTATCAGAAGTAGTAATATCCCGAAAATGTATTTAGTTACAATCAAAAAGGGAATAGGAAAAAATCATGTTCACCCTTAACAAATAGCAGTGAAATAAGATGTTGGATTTAGTTTTGAAATAAGAGTTCTCACCCATCGCCCTCCCTTGGCCATACACATTTTTATGCACAAATCTACGGCACGTTTACACGAAAAAAGCTTCAGCTTAATTTCAATAAAATTTTATTATTAGCCGACAATATGCAAATTATTATTTACAAAACTAAAAAATCATGGGGTCTAATATTTTGTATAAATTATAGTAATCGTGTCATTTGATTCAGAAGAAGCAACTGACGGTAAAGGCTCGTTATCCGTGAATGGAGCTGATAGTTAAAGATTTCCCGACTGTCGGAGATGGTCTTATATATGAAGACAACTAGAAGTTTGAAAATAGATATGGTTTTTATTTGTCCCACATCGATGGTGAAACAAACTACAGAGTATTATATAACTAAGACAAGGGATAATTTTGAATTATTTCTAATTCAGATTATTATCTTTAATCTGAGTTTGAAATTTTTTTTTATTGTTCTTTATTTTCAATTTCACAAACTTTAATTGTTTCGAGCCTTTTTAAGTTTCATGTTTTGCTCGGACTTAGCTCAACATTATAATTATACATGCATGCACTACGTATCCCGGCCTCTGTGTACGTATTTCTAATGTTCATTAAGCTTTGGCACCATAATCAATCACCGGGTGTGATGATAGAGTTCAATAAGCCCCAAACTAGACTATACTCTTTTGAATCTTTTGTCTAGTCGATCTCAATTAGCTCATGAGTAGTTTGACTCCTTTACACTCTTAGATGTAATTATGTAAGCATATTGCTGTTAAGTTTCAACCTCGTGTGCAATACCGTTTGCCTCATTCTTTTTATGGTAGAACCATTTTCCACTTCATTCCAAGACTCCATTCATTCAAGGCCCTGCATACATCTCCGATCCATGGGTTGATGTATGTTTTGTTCATTTGATGGATTTTGGGCATCTATGTTTTGGTGTTCAAAGTAGGTTTGAGTGTCTTAGATAGAGCTAAGTATGTTTCGGCTGAAGGAAAAAGTTATTTTGGAGCCTTGTTTTTTGGTGGAAACCAAGGGACAAATCCCCACCCTTCATTTAGCTTTGATCTAAGGGTGGGGATTAATCTAAGATTTAATTCAATTAATCATTTTTTATTGCCAATATATAAACTCTTTTCCCCCAATTTTTTTATCACTTCGCTCCATTTTTCACACACAGTTCGTGTGTGTTTCTCTCAACCGTTTCAGTTACAAAAAAAAAAACCGCTTTTCTCATTCTGTTATACCGATCCACAAATTCCGCTTCACCATTGATCATCGTTATCATTTTACTGCTTATTATTCCACAAATTCATTTATATTATGGCTTTTGATTTGAATGAGCCTGCAGTTCCAGATTTAGATGCTGATTTAGTAGTTTTGGATGTTAATAACGGTTCTACTGTATCCGGATGCAGTTCTACTTCTCTTTTGGCTGATCATGATAACTGTGATTGTAAGTTTGTAGATTAACAACTTATTTTTTACTCTATTTTGTTGTTAATGCTTATTAACTGCTTATTTTTTTATCATGTTTTGTATCAATTGTGATATGTTGATGTTTTGTTACTAGTTAACCTGTTTTTGTTGATGTTTTTTTATGTTTTATCACTACTGATATGTTGATCTTTTTTTACTCTTTTGTTGATGTTTTTGTATGTTGTATCACTATTGATATCTAGTTTAAAAGTTTTTTGTTTTTGCTGCCCTTTTTATGTTTTTTTTTGTTTTATCAATAGTGATATATAATGTGTTTTATCATTTTATGAATGTTTTCTGTTTCATATAAGGTATTTAAATGTTTTTGTATGTATTATCACTATTGATATTTTAGTGTAAACTCTGTGTTTTTAGTTCTTTAATCATGTGTTATCATTAGTGATATATGATGTGTTTTATCAGTGTTTTTTGTTCCAAACAATAAAAGGTATTTAAATGTTTTTGTATGTTTTATCATTATTGATATTAGTTTAAACTGCTTTTGTTTTTTTTGTTCCTCTTTTATCATGTGTTATCACTAGTGATATATGCTGTGTTGTGTTATATTATTTATGATATATGCTGTGTTGTGTTATATTATTTATGATATCTTTCCATGTTTATATTATATTGATATTAGTTTAAACTGCTTTTGTTTTTTTGTTCCTCTTTTTTGTTTATATTATATTCATTTTTCTTTGTTTTATTTTCTACAGCTGGTAACAGTGATAAAACATCTTCATCCTTTGATCATGATGAGATTCTTGACGGTCCAGATGGTTCACTTATAGTTGTTCCTAGGGTTTATGCTAGTGATTTGCCAGTTTTAGGGACTGAATATGATAGTGTTGATGAATGTATTAGTGTTTATAAGAAATACGCTTCAGTTGCGGGGTTTGGCATTAGACTATCTACTCAGAAACGATTACGTGGTGGTTTTGTGAAACAGAAGACGTTAGTTTGTAATCGGTATGGTTGTCCGAAGAATATATCCTTGAATACTTTAGAGCCTAAAAAGACTGATAAACAAGTAAGGACTTCAAATATTAGGATATGTGGTTGCAAAGCGCGTGCTGTCTTTGATTTGATTCCTGGTACAATAAAGTATTCGTTGACAACTTTTAATGTTGAACATAATCATGAGCTTGATAAGCCTGAGTATAAACACTTGTCCAAATCTGAGAGGAAGTTAACATATGTCGAGCAGCTGTTTATTATCAAAGCTATGAGTTCAAATATTGGTGCTGTTAAAGCGCATAAGTTTTATACTGGGTTGAAAGGGTCTGTATCTCTAGTTCATGGCACTCAGGTGGATTTTAAGAATTTTGTTAATGGCTTGAACTTGTTCATAGGAGATAGTGACGCTCAGATGTTGATTAATCGTATGGAGGACAGGAAAGAGTATACAAAACTATTTTCTTTTGAATTTTTTGTTGAGAACGCGGAGTTGTGCGGTTTGTTCTGGGCTGATGAAGTTGCGAAATGTAATTATAAGGAATTTGGTGATATTGTATCATTTGATGCCACGTACAGGACCAACAAGTATGTTTCATTATTATTGTTTTCTTCATTGTTTTTTTTATTACTTTGTTAAAGTTTATACTATTTTTCAGGTACAAAATGGTGTTTGTACCATTTACGGCTATAGACAACCATAGAAGGTCTGTTACTGTTGGTTCGGGGTTGTTGAAGAAAGAAACAGCTGAATATTATCGATGGTTACTTCGATCGTTTAAGAAGGCAGTTGGTCGAGCGCCACAGATTGTTGTTACTGATCAAGACGGTGCTATGCGTATCGCTGTTGCTGAGGAGTTGCATGAATCTAAGCATAGGCTTTGTATGTGGCACATCATGCAGAAAGTTCCAAAAAAGGTATTCATTTTTGTTTGTTTTTATATCACTTGTGATAAATTATTAATGTTTCATATAACAAACCAAAAGATTATATAGTTCTTATTTGGCATTTTTCTTATCACTAGTGATAATGCATTGACAAAAAAAAATTATTTTGTATATACTTTATTGTTATATCACTATTGATATTGCATTCTTTTCGCAGATTGTTTCTGAAATTTATGATAACACAAAGTTCAAAGAAAAGTTTGGCAAAATTGTTTGGAATATGTATATCCAACCTGATGAGTTTGAGCTTAGATGGAACAGTCTTATGGAGGAGTTTAATCTTGTTGGACACAAGTGGCTAACGAAGATGTATAATATTAGAACATCATGGATTCCTGCTTTTTTTGTTGATTCACCACTTTGTGGGTTAATGAGGACTACTTCCAGGTCAGAGAGCGAGAACTCTTTCTTTAATTATTTCTTGAGCTCCCTGCAAACCTTGTGAAGTTTATGCTTAGTTACGAGTCTGCAATGGATAGGCAGAGATACCTTCAAGAACAGTTGGATCATCAGTCTTTTGACTCGTTCCCTACTTTGCTGACTCCATTACCAATCGAAAAACATGCTGCTGGTGTTTACACCCGTAATATTTTTAATCGTGTTCAAAAAGAGATTGTTGTAGGTTCATGGTTGTGTTCGGTAAATGGTATGAATTCAAAAGAGGGTGTTTTTGTTATTCTTATTGAAGAGGAAGTATCTCAAAAGGTTGTTTCAGAAGTTATTGATAAAGAAAGTAATTCAGAGAATCTTGAAGAAGAGATTGAGTTGTATAAAAAAATTTCACGGAAGTATGAGGTATATTTTGTTATTTTTAATTTCTAAAGATTCATATGTTTTATCACTATTGATAGTTTATACATTATTTTTTTATAGCTATTTTAATATAAATTATCTCTTGTTTGATATATGATTGTTTTGATGTTTTTTTTAGGTTATATATAACAGTCAAGATTCTTCAGTTTCCTGCTGTTGTCAGCTTTTTGTTCGTGTTGGGATTTTATGCCGTCATGTTTTTTGTGCTTTCAAGAACTGTAATGTGACTCGTATCCCAGATCAGTATATACTTAGGCGTTGGACAAAAGATTTGATTCCAGCTGATTTGAGGAACAAAAAAAACCGATATGGCGAGAAAAATGAAGCAATTGAGAAGCTTTCTATTGAGGCCGCAAATATGTTTGAATCATGTATTCATATGTTGAGTAATAATGAGCCTAAGCTAAATTCTTTTCTGGGCAAGATGAAAGCATTAAAGTCTGAGTTCGAAGCTGGTTTGCCTCCTGTTCCAACACGTACAACTGCTCAGATTGTTGAAAAGTTTATGGGCGTTAAGGAGCCTAAGAAGAAGCTTGTGAATAATCCAACAGATGTTCGGACAAAGGGGCGTGAGAAGCAGCCAGAGAAGCAGCCACAGAAGCAGCCACAAAAGCGTATTAAGAGTGGAAGAGAGATTTCAATGGCTAAAAGCAATAAAAGGAGGAAGATGGGTTGTACTCTTTGTTCAAGTACTGACCACACCTATAGTACTTGCCCACTCAAGGATAAAGCTGATTTTTCTTATTCTGCATCAGTTTCTTCTGCTGGTCGTGATGATAGAGATGGTTGTCATGTTGCTTAATTTGTTCAAGCTGTATATTCTGGAATCCAATGCTGTTTATCTACTATCAATTGTTTTTTTATTATCACAAGTGATACTTTTATTTTCAATAATGTTGAAAACTTATGTTCATTTGTTTATCACTAGTGATACTTTCCTTATGTATGTTCTATCAATTGTTTTCTTGATGATCAGTTTTATTTTTAATAATTGAGTTCAGTATCTTTTATCACTAGTGATTCAATGTTTAAAGTACATAGTTTGTTTTTATCACTAGTGATTTTGTCTTAAAATATCATGTTTGTGATTTGTTTGTCTTATGTTATATTCTTTGTGTTATTATTTCATGTAATTTGACTGTTTTTCAATGTCTTCATTAAAAATATTTTTTCGATTCAATGAATGTGTTTCTTTCTATTGAAAATTTATAGTTTTTAATTTTACGTGAAATATCACAAGTGATAATTATTATTTTTTTTGTGATAAATTTTAGTACTATGTTTTTTGGTTTTTATCTATGAAATTTACTTTCAATATATCACCATGGATAATGTATTCAGAATCTCGTGTGTTTTCAATCACAAGTGATTTTATAAAGATTTGATGTAAAATGTTCATTTTACTTTAAAAAAAGTGTAGGAATGATGAACACTTTCAAACACACACACATATGACGAACACTTTCACACACACACACATGACGAACACTTCTTAAATGTTCAATATCAAAATTATTTTAAACAAGTTTCTCCTACCATTAAAATCAAAAAGACTAACCAAAGATGAATCAAATTTAACAAAAATTAACAAAAACATGGAAGGATCATCGAGTGTACCTCCGATTATAACAGATCCAATAGTTCAAAGCGAATGTACTGGAAATGATAAAGGTATTTCATTTTGAAAAGAAAAAAAAACATTTGTATTTGTTCTATTGATTTTGCATTTGATTTATGTATTGTTCTTATTTTATGATGTTTTGTGATTCTATATTTCTTATATTTATATTTGCGTTTAAAATGTTTGTTAAAATGCCTGAACTAATTATATGTCATTTTAATTTTCAGTTAATGAAAAAACTGTTAGAAGAAAACAATTGCCTAGACGTAATTGTAAGAAAAGAACTGGCAGTATAAGTTTTAGGGAAAAAGAAGAGAAACGTAAAAGAGAATTTGATGAAGAAGAGATAAAATTGAAAGAAGATAGTTCTTTTGTTGATGATAAAAGAAGGCGAGAAGAAAGGGGAAAGGAAAAAATTATTGAAGGAAATGATGATTTTGTAATGAATGATTCAGAGAATAAGAGCCAGCAAAGGTTTAGAAAAAAAGAATATAGGTCATTGATATCACGTGCGTCAGTTAGGCCTCTTTACGAAGTAATGCGTTGTTTAACAGCCCAAAGAAAGAAGGTTATCAAAGATATGGGTTTTGGAGCTTTGATTGATTTTCCGATATTTGATATTCCAAGCAAACTTGCATTCTTTGTGGTTGATATTCTTGATACTACATCAATGCTATTAAAGTGTCCATCAGGAGACATATTACTTACTCCGAAAACAGTTAATCAAATTTTTGGACTTCCAATGGGTAACAGGAACTTGCAACGAGAAGGAGAACGACAATATGGTGATCCATTTATTAAAAAATGGAAAAGTCAGTTCAAGAATGTCAACATGGTTACAATCAAAGAATTATCAGATGTTATATTGGAGACTAAAAATGATGATTATATGTTTAGGATGAACGTCTTGACTTTGATTTCAAACACTTTAGGAAGTTGTGATGTATCATCAACTATCAAATTCACAGTCCTGAAGAATGTGTTTGAAGGTGATGACGTTAATGATATAAACTGGTGTGAGCACATTCTTGATTGTGCTAGTTTATCGAAGCTTGCATGGGAATCAAGGTTGAATCATAGGAAGAGTGTTGTGTATTACGGACCAGCTATGTTCCTGATGGTAATTTACGAACATTAGTATTTTTTATAGCAACTTTGTTGTCTTATATAATATTTGATATTAATGTTATAATACATTTTTATGATACAGCTTGCATATGTTCATTACACAAAGTGTGATCAGATGAAAGTAACTAGGCGAGTACCATCGATTAAAAGCTGGGATTCAAGTCTGCTGAACCAAAGAGAAACAATTGAAGTCAAGAATAATTCTATGGGAACATCCGAAATTCTTCCAGATTTGGATGAAGTAGAGGAAAATGTTCAAAGAGAGGTTAGTTAAGTTAACATTTTATCACTCGTTATAAATCAAATTCTTTTTTAAGTCTAAAATTATGTGTATTTTTTAGTTTAATCAACTTTAAAAGATTATCATTAGTGACTTATCAATAGTGATTAAATTAAGTAATAGATTATCAATAGTGATATATATGATCAGGGATATATGTAATCATAATTAACTAACAGATTATCAATAGTGATTATCACTAGCTATAAAAGTTTTAGTGTATTATCACTATTGATAATATATTAAACTTAGTTTTTCTATTAGTATTTAAAATTTTTAATGTTTTATCAATAGTGATTATCAATAAGTATATTTTTCTTGTACATTACAGGAATTGTATGGTTTGATTCATCAGAGTATTGAGAACATATTAATAGATAAATCAGAAATAGAAGAAACAATCAATGACAATTTGTTGAAGTACCAAGATGATTCTAAGCTGATTGAATTTAGGGCCAGACTAAAAGAAATTTTCAAAGAACCCGTCATTCCAGAGTACCACACTTCTTCTTCAGAATCTGGCGATGAGAACGATAATCTTTCAGGTGGTGATCAAGATATGAAAATCAGTAGTCAAGATAATGACGGTTTTAATGATGTAAATCTTGGTTCTGAGGTACAAGATGTAGGCACGAAAACAGAAGCTGGGGGTAGTAAGAAATTGGAATCCGGACTAGAAAACGTTCAAAGTGTCGATGAAACCATTTTTAGTGGTGGCACGTACTCTGTTGGTGATCAAGATGTGAATATGTGTAATCAAGATGAACAAGGATTGAATCATCATAATGTTGTTTCTGAAGGACAAGATGGAGGCACCAAAGCAAAAGTAGTTGGAAGTAGTACGAAAATGGAATCTGGGCAAGAAAATGTTCAAGATGGGGAAGGATTGAATGATCAGAATGTTGTTTCTGAAGGACAAGATGGAGGCACCAAAACAGAAGAAGTTGAAACTAGTAAAATAATGGAATCTGGGCAAGAAAATGTTCAAGATGGGGAAGGATTGAATGATCAGAATGTTGTTTCTGAAGGACAAGATGGAGGCGCCAAAACAGAAGAAGTTGAAACTAGTAAAATAATGGAATCTGGGCAAGAAAATGTTCAAGATAGGGAAGGATTGAATGATCAGAATGTTGTTTCTGAAGGACAAGATGGAGACGCCAAAACAGAAGAAGTTGAAACTAGTAAAATAATGGAATCTGGGCAAGAAAATGTTCAAGACGGGGAAGGATTGAATGATCAGAATGTTGTTTCTGAAAGACAAGATGGAGGCGCCAAAACAGAAGAAGTTGAAACTAGTAAAATAATGGAATCTGGGCAAGAAAATGTTCAAAATTTTGATGAAAGAATTTGTAGAAATGATTCATTTTCATTTTCTGAACAAGAAATGGAAATTGTCAATCAAGATGAGGTACTATTGAATGATAAAAAATTTGTTTCTCAAGTGCTAGATGGAGGCACTAAAACAGATCACGCTGGAAGTAGTAAGAAAGTACAAACTCGGCTAGAAAAGTCTAGCAACATAAAGTGCCTTGCAGATTCTGATGATTTTGATTATGATGATCCTGCATTTTTGAAGCAATCAGTTGAAGCAATAGATCGAGTTTGCCAAAGTCAATACGATGAAGGATTAAATGGTCAAAATTATGCTTTTAAAGGACAATATGGATCCGCAAAAACAGTAGAAGCTGGAAGTAGTAAGATAATGGAATCTCGACAAGCCAATGTTCAAAGTCTGCATGAAAGTATTTTTAGGAATGATTCATATTCAGTTACTGAACGAGACTTTGAAATAGATAGTCGAGATGCAGTACTATTGAATGATCAAGCTGGAAGTTTTAAAAAAACAGATCAAGCTGGAAGTATTAAGAAAGTAGTTATTGGGCAAGAAAATGCAGCAAACAAAAAAATCAATATAGATGTTGATGATCCTCAATTTTTGAAGGAACAAGTTGAAGCAACTGGTAAATTTTACCAAGGTCAAACAAGTACTTTCTTGGTTCATGATTCGGATTCAGACGAATCGATGAATTATTATTTTGAATTTGTAGAGCCAAAACTTTTAGCTGAGCTTGCCGCGAAACATAAAGCCGAAGAAGAAAAAAATCAAAAAGGAGATAATGTACTAGTTATTGATTCGGACACATTATCTGGTACATCACCAACTGATTCTAGTAGTCCTTGGACTCCTGGTTCCCAGCCAAGTTTTGATTTGCGTATAACACCAAAAATTGAAAGGCAGAAACTCAGGGCAGAAAGAAAAAGAAAAAGGGAAGAACAGAGAAGTCGACGCAAGAACAAGTTTCAAAAAGCAGCAGTGGAAGGAGAAATCAATCAGCCATGATGAGTGATTTATTTTATGTTTTAAAAAATATATCTACAATCCAGATTGATGTTTTGAATGATTTTTTTTTCTGGCTTCATATATTGCACTTTTAATAAAATTTGGTTATCATATTCAATGGTTTTTTTTTTGTTCAATGGTCACCCTGGTAAACATTGTATTTATCATATAGACATATAAGTACAATGGAATGTTGCTGCATGCTTTGTTAAATTTTTTTAATATTTATGTTCTACAAGTATATATTCATTTTCTATATTTTATCACCAGTGATATCACACGTAAACAGTTTTTAATATTCATGTTTTACAAGTATACATTCATGTTTTATTTCATTTTCTATATTTTATCACCAGTGATATCACACGTAAACAATTTTTAATATTCATGTTTTACAAGTATTTATTTTATATACTTTATCACCAGTGATATGATACGTAAACAGTTTTTAATATTCATGTTTTATAAATATTGGTTATTTTATACACAGTATTTTTTTAAATTTTTTTATAGTTAGTGATAATACAGGTAGATATATATTGCAATGTTTTCTATCATCTTTTTGTGTTTGAAATATTATTTTTGAATTTAAAGTTGACATCTAAGTTTAATCAGCAAAAGAAGGTTCAGCAATTGTTTAAGATACATCATTTGTATATCACAAGTGATATACTACAGAATCCTTGTTCTAATAAAAAGTACTAGCTGTTATGTTAACATAAGACTTGGGGCTTATCATTCATTTGCTATCTTTTTGTTGATAGCAGCTTCAACGATTTCTTGGGCTTATCATTCATTTGCTATCTTTTTGTTGATAGCAGCTTCAACGATTTCTTGGACTGTTTTTTCGTCTTTGTCCTTGTTTTCATCTTCAAACTTCTTTGCATAGTCCGTCATCACTCCTCTCTTTGTGTTTACTTCATGCATTAAAATCTTTGTCACATACCTCTTCCTCATTATGTTTATTTGCAGTTGATGATCTCTGTTTGTTTCGGGAACAATTTGAGGGTTCCATTTAGACGCCATCTCTCCTTGATAAAGCTCCATATGCATCATTGTGTACAAGCCACTGTCGATTTTGTTTTCCAGAGTTTGCCATTTGAATTTCATCACTTTTGGCTGTTTGTCGTTGCTTAGCTTCTTAACACACGTGTTTCCATGCTTCGTCAAGTAGTTGATCAACAAATTTTTCTGCATAAATTAAATTTTAAGAAATTAGTTATTGTGTATAGCCATGTAATTTATCTGCATTTTTATAATTCTACATTCAAGTAACATTATATATTTACTTACTATTTTGCCAAAGGCGTCTTGATACTTTTTCTTGTATTCCCCATTTGAGTCGTTATCCAGTATCATAGCATTTGCTTTCTCAAGGTTGAAGACGATCACAAAATAATCACCTCCAACTATTGTTGGGAAAAACACAATTCTCACATCTTTCATCTTCTTCTTAGCTTGTGAAGAAATCATGTATTTGTGCAGCAACTTTTCAAACTTCTCATCATCGATCTCATTCAAACTCTCATTTTCCATCAGTTCCAAATCCTATAGATAAAAGATTTTTTTAAATATAAATTTAGTTCTTATATTTCTTAAATGATAGAACATTTTTTTCGTTATAAATTTTAAATGAACTTACGAAGTCAGTTGTTGCAAAGTATTGCCTTCTTAACCCTTTGCCTCCTATGTGTATCCTTTCCTCGTAATTTAACACTTTAACAAAAGTGTCAATTACTTTTTTATGTATCTTGAATCCAGGTGCAAGAGTTTGAATTTCTTCTCTGTTTGCTATAGTTCCACTTCCATCATCGAATACTTTTTCACTGCAAAACGTTTATTATGTATTAGATTTATCACTAGTTTCTAATGAAAATTATCCACAACTAAATAGTAAATATTAAAATTTTTTACCTGATCTGTCCTTGCATACAGAAGATGCTGTTTGCTGAAATCATTTCATCATAGTGCAACGTATCTTGTGTTCTGGACATCTCGTTCATGTACGGCGATTTATAATACATCGATGGTTTTGTGATCCTTTTTGCTCTTCCTTGTGCTTCCTCCTGGGCAATACTTTCTATTTCGCTTTCTTGTTCTGTACCAAATGCATTCTCCTGGACTTCCGGGCTTTCATAATTTTTATCATCTGTTGCATAATTTTTTGTTAAGTTTTTTTGTTTTTTATATAATCTATAAGTGTAAAAACTGATACGTTTTTTTGATAAAAAATTATGTCTTTACCTTTAGTTTTTTCTGCATCTTGTTTTGCTTGTTGCCTTGTATTTTTCTTTGGTGTTGTTTCTGCTGCTGCTTCCTTTGTCGCTTTTTTTGTTGCAGCTTCTTCTTTGTTTTTTTCTTTAGATGTCTCTTTGTTTTCTTCTGTTTGTGATTTTGTTTTTTCTGCAACAACAGCTTCATGTTTGTCCTCTGCATGTTCCTTTGTTTCTGTTGGAGCTTCATGTTTGTCCTTTGCATGTTCCTTCTTTTCTAGTGCTACTTCCTTTATGGGCTCTATTGTTGAAGCTCCTTCTTTGTTTGTTTCTGTTTGAGCAGATGTTTTTTCTCCATCTTTATCTGCTTTTGGTTTTTCTGAACTTTTCTTTTTTGGTGTTTGCTTTCCTGCAACTTTTTTTGCTGGTTTTTGAGCATCTTCTTTTGCAGTTGCATCCTTTTCTGTATTTGTAGCTTTCTCTTCCGCCTGTTTTTTCTTTGCCTCTTCTTGCTCTTTCTTCTTATTTTCAGCATCAGCATTCCTTTTTCTTTCAGCCTCCTCTTTCGCAGCTTCTTGCTGCTTCTTCTTTACATCTGCTTCTAAAAAGGATTTTTTCAACTTCAACATTTATACATTTCTAGTTACATATCACTAGTATTTGTTAAAGCATCATTATATTTTTGTTGTTTTTGCTAGCCATAGTTTGTTAAAAGTATTATTATACATTATTAGTCATTTATCATTTAACATTGATCAATAGTGATTTAACACTAGTTATTTAACACTAGTTTATTTTTATGACTAGTGGTTAATCACTATTGATTTGTCAATAACATGAACATGCTAAATTATTTGATTTTTCTGACCTCTTTGAGCTTTGATTTTCTTTGCGTCTTCTTGCTTTTTCTTTTTATCTTCAGCATCGGCTTTCCTTTTTCTTTCCGCCTCGTCTTTCGCAGCTTGTTGCTGCTTCTGTTTTTCAAGTCCTTCGTAGTATATTTTATCAGCTTCGGCAAAGTCTGATTTGTTGTTGTTGTTCTCCTCGTGGACAGATTCAATAAACGCAACAGGACTATGAATATCATTTGTTGTTGCAGCTTTGCTAGTTGATGCACTAGCAATGTAATATGAATAATCCTTGGGTTCATCTACTTGCACTTCATTTCTAAACTCTCTTTTGAATCTTTGTACAAACAAGTTTAATCTTTCATCACCTTCAAAGACCTCTTGCATTTGCAAGTTTTCATTAATCAAATCTTGAAGCTCTCTTCTCTCTTTCAAAACTCTTTCAAACTTTTCTTTTATCGTCTCGTATATAAGCTGTGATGGAAAAAAACACGTGTTAGGAATCTTACATCACTGTTAATAATCTATTATCACTATTTTTTTCTTCTATGACCTGATTAAATATTATGTTAATTTTTCAACTTTAATGTATTATCACTATTGATAATATATTAAAAATCAACTTTTAATGTATTATCAATAGTGATAAAACTAAAAAAGAGATTCAACAGATTATCTATAGTGATAAGATTATCAATAGTGATAATCAGTATTTTTAGTAACTATTCAAATATTATGTTAATATTTCAACTTTAATTTATTATCACTATTGATAATCTATTAAAATTAAATTTAATGGATTATCAATAGTGATAAAACTAACAAAAAAATTCTGCATATAAGATTCAATAGCCATAATCACTATTGATAAACTATTATCACTATTTTAGTTTTGTTTATTGATTAATTATTGTGTTAATTTTTTCATCTTTAATGTATTATCACTATTAATAACCTATTAAAATCAACTTTATTGGATTATCAATAGTGATAAAATATATTTGATTTTACTGACCTCTCTGAGTTTTTGCTTCTCATTTTCCTGTTCATCAGCATTATTTTCTTCATCATCTTCTATCACTGAAACCAATCCAAACCGTCCATTCTTCATCTCCAAGTTTTCTCTTTCTTCTAAAAGCTCAAAAGTCCAGTTTCTAATGCCAGGCCATTTTCGTGGTACATTCATCTCAGCAAACTTTGTGTGATGCAAGTAAACCAGCTGTTTACAGTATAATATTTAATAAAAAGTGTCATGCATTAATAATATGATATTAGACATAAATAAATAAAAAATTAAAGTGTAGATTAAAATTACCATTAGCACAACGTTCGGGCCGTAGTACCAGTTTTCTGCTGTCGTGTCTTTCCAGTTGACCTTGCTTACTCGAATGCATTCCCAAATGTAAGTGCACCAGTCAAAGTCGCTAATGACATCATCATGTTGTATGTTGTTTATCACATGATAGTTTATTCTCGAACTGTTATCACATTTTATCATGCAGTTTGCAAAGAGCATGAGGTAATTCATTTTGAACATGAAGTCTGTATCGGTTGTCTTCTGAATAACCTTTGAAATATCTGTTGTTGTTGGATATTGCTTCTCTCCAAACTGTGCTTTGAATCTGTTTAAGAACACATCATTGTTTTCTCTTTCATGCTCAGATTCTAGTCTTCTTTTTCCCATTGGGATTCCTGTTGCTTCTCTGATTTTCTTTGGTGTGAACTTAATTTTTTTGCCATTTGCCAGTGGCAGCTCCATGTTCTGTGTGTCTAGGTTTTTAAGTACAAAATACGTGATCCGTGCCGGTACTTTGCTAAATCGAAGTTCCAACAAACTACCAAAGCCCATTTGTCTAATCACCCTTTTCCTTTCTGTCGATAGATTTCGATTAGCATTGAAGAGAGGCTGAACAGTTGTTTTAGCCCTCAATGGCTTGAATTTATCTTCATTTTTTACTACCATTAGTTCCATCTCTTGTTCATCAGATTCTTCTTTCTTTTTTCCTTTTCCTTTTACTGTTCTTTTTTTCCTTTCCTCAACTTGATTTGCTTTTTCGTCTCTTTTCCTTATGTTTATATTCTTTTGTTTTTCCTCTTGTTTCTTTTTTCCTGCAGGAACTCTTGTTGGCTTTTTTCCAGGTTCTATTTCAGTGGCTTTTCTTTTTCTTTCTGTTACTTCCTTTGAAGCAAACGCGACTACTTCTGTTGATGTTGTTTGTTGCTCAACTAAATCTAGTTGCTGTCTTTTAGCATCAATTTTTCGTCTGTATATTAGTTTTTTCGATGTCGAAGATGGTGTTTTGTTACCTTCAGTATTGCTTTCTGTGTTCAAATCTGCACAAATATAGATGTATTAGGTTAGTCATTCATTTAATATATTTTTTAAATATATTAAATGTGATACATAAGAAGTTTATAAGTATGCATCATACATTTTATGATATTTAATTTGTTATTTTTATCAATATTGATAATCCATTGAAGTTATTTTTAATGGATTATCAATAGTGATAATACATTAAAATATCAATACAAGTATGTCGCATTCTCACATATTTGATCACATTTATATATTTATAAAGAATAAATATTTTTTTATTTTCTTTTAAATGTACCTATTGTTTTACCAATCTGCGGAGAAAGGTTTAGAATCGGGCATGTATTCAGAACTGCAGTTACAAAACAATGTTTTATGTAAGTTTTTGTCTGAGTTATGAATTTTGGAATTTTTTTTTAATAAATACTAACCCGATAAAGCATCTTCTATTTGAATTTCAGTACCTGGCAAATCTTCGAGTGGTGTTAAATTGAGAAAAATATCTCCATCTACATTTTTTTTAAATAGAAACTAATAAATTTCTTTTGTATTTCGAAACATTTTTGATAAATTTTGTTATATAATTTATCAATCCTTTCAAGTTTGTTATTCTAAAGACTCTTATCAATGTTGATATACATATACCAAAACTTGCATTGTGCTTTTTTGTTTATATTTATTATAATAATCTTATATAAAACCATAAGCGATAGAATAATTTTAAAAAAAAATGGCGCTTATAGTTTTTAAATTTATATGAACTTAAAAAAATAATAAACCTAATAAACTTCACATAAATCTTTCTTTAAAGTTATAAATTATTAAAAATTTTATAAAAATAATAAAAAAAATCAATACAATATGACTTTAATTGATGATTAGAATCTAAAATTAACAATACATAACAAATCATCTCAATATCCTCGAAATACGCAATTTAAACTCAGAAGTAGGTTATTATAATCAATATATGGATTAAAACATCAAATTAACAGATTAAATTAATTAAATTTAGAATAAATGTTCTAATAATCATCAAAACTAATAAATTATGAGTTAGAAAAACCATACTTTCTTCCTGACTTGGTGTTTGTTCGTTTACCATCGTTTTTTTTGAGGTATTAGATCCGTCTTGTTCCGATTCATCCATTTCTTTCGATTTCCTTTTGTGATTGAAGGTTTTGATTAGGTTTGTTTTTGATTTTAGAGAGGGTTAGGGTTTGTTTTGATTCTAGAGAGAGAAATGATAGCAGTTTGTGTTTTGTAGAATGAGAATGAAAGTGGTTGGGATGCATTATGATTGGGCGGGTTTTATTATTAATTTATAAATTCCAACTTCCGCTTTTTTTTAGTGTAATATCAATGCTGATAGTATGATAGTGATTGATGATAAAAGTTTTTTAACTTTTTCAGTTAAAACGGTTTATTTTTTATCGACAGTTATGTTTTTTGATTTATCAATAGTGATAAATAATAAATTTTTTATTTATACACCAATGGTGTTAGTATTATATCTTTAGTATGTGTAATATCAATGGTGATATTATCCTTATTTTAAGATTCACTTTTTTGGTTAAAAAAATGTTTTTTTATATTGTTTTTTAATTTATCTATAGTGATTAGTGATAAATTTGTGGTTTTTTTTTTAACTAATGCAATATTACTGTTGAAAAATATCACTGTTGATAAATGTCTGTTTTTTGTTATTCTATTATCAATATTGATAAAGATATAATTTTTGTTTTTCCTTATCACTGTTCATATAAGCATATACTATCACACTATATGCAATATCACAGTTGATAAAGTCAACATCATTATTGATAAAAGTATAAAAAACATCTATTTTTTAATTTCTACAAATATTCCATTGAATATCACTATTGATATAAAGTATAAGCTGAACAAAACATCATGATAAATATTGTGTTGATAATATTAAGATGCATTTTCAAACCAAAAGTACCAAGTTTTCATACAGATCATACTGTTTTAGAATACATAACCAAATTGTTCAATGTGTTAAAAGTTACACACATTCAAAATAAAAGTAGCAATTTTGTTACACAGAATGACACTCATGACAAATCATTTTTGTTCACTTGGTCCTGCTTCTGTTCCTTCTCCTTGAATGTTTAATGCTTTATCAGACATCAACTTCCTGTGGTTGTTCATTTCATGGAGCAATATTTTTGTTGCAATTCTTGCTCTCAAGGTATCAATCTGCTTTCGGTGATCTTTATGACTTTCGTTGTAGATCCCTGTTTGCCATTTTCCAGCAGTCTCTCCTTGATACAGCTCCATATGCATCATCATGTATATAGCACAGTCTACTTTTTCTTCTTTTGTCTTCCACTTCATTTGCATCACTGTTGCTTTCTTAATTTTCTTTCGTAATTCTTCTCCTTTTGGATGTTGATACGCCATCAGGTGGTTGACAAAGATTTCCTTCTGAAATCGTAAATATATAAATATCGTTAGATATGTTTTTATTTTTTCTAATTAGACTAATTTTTTAAAGGTTACTTACCACAAAATCAAAATTTTCCTTGTATTTCCCTTCGTATGTGGCATCTGAATCGCTGTTGTCTAGTATCACAGCCTTGACTTTATCCAGGTCAAAAACTATGACGTAGTAATGCCCATGTGCTATGATTGGAAAGAAGACCTGTGTATTTTATCATAAATTTCTTAGACTATACCTATTTTAAGATAATATAATAATCATATTAGTAGAATCTAATAGACTGTTTTTTTACCAGTCCGACGTCCATCATTTGCATTTGTTTGACATTGTTTTTTGTCTGAATCTCAAATAATTTGCTAAACAATTGGTACTGGGAGTCTAACTTCAAGGCTCTGTCCTCTTTCTTGTCTTGTAGTACTCCAGGTACCTGTTTCGATTTTTTTTTCAAAATCAAATGTTAGTGCATTATTTAGATGTTTTTTTTAATTTTATTTAATATCTTACCGTCATTCCTGTATAAAAGAATTGGCGTCTCAAATTGTTTTCTTTGAAACTTTCTTCATAATTCAGAATTGATACATATGTGTCGATCACTGAAGTTTCAACTTCCGTTTTTGGTGCCAGCGTCTGGAGACTTCCTTTCATCAACATATTACCTTCTCCATCGTTAAAAACTTCATCCCTGTGTAATATATCACAAGTTATAATCATAAAGCTTAATAATGATAAAGTTTTAAAAGTTAAAAGCATCATTTAGATGATTACCATTCATTTTCGTTGTCTCCAAAGATGGTTGATGTCAAAATCTTTTCATCTTCTGTTATTTCAGCCTTTGTGTCTATATTCTTGTTGATGTAGTTTGACCTGAGAAATCTGTACTCTTTTTCAGAGTGCTTCCTGGCGTTTTCGTCTTCTTGGTTTTGAATTTCTTTAATTAGCAAACTAAAACCAAGATTGATGTTCTCGTGGGAAGCTTCTGGCTGGTTTTCCTTCACTCTCTTTCCTTTTCTTTCGATTTCTTCTTCAGCTTTTCGTTTTCCTTCAGTTTCGTTTTCAGCATCATCTTTTTCTGACTTTTTTGATTCATCAACATCATCATCATATTCACTATTCAGATTCATCTCTTGTGTTTCCATCATCTCTGTATCATGATAATCTTCTGGTTGATGATTTTCATTTTTTTCTTTTTGATTTGTTGCCTTTTCATTTGATGTTTCTTGTTGCCTGTTCGATCCAGTTTCTGAGACACATTCTTCATCATTATGCTCATCGGTGTAGTGTGGGTCGTTTCTTTCTTCTGCGTCAGCTTCTATTTCCAATTCATCACCGGAATCTGTTTCATCTTTTGGAGGTTTTGGACCTTCTTCATCTTCATGATTTCCTGCATCATCATCATCATTTAAATCGTTGTCTTCATATTCTGTTGATGATGATGAGTAGTATTGTTCCCGTTCCTCCTCTTTGAAGATGTTTTTCAACTTTTCTTGAATTTCTTTTAGTTTCTCATCAGATCCAAATTTAAATAAATTCTCGTTGATCTTCTCTTCTATCTCCGCTTTTTCTATCAATATGCTTTCGATGCTCTCTTCAAGCATCTCATACATTTCCTGCAATGATTATTAATATACATATTTTAGTATGTAAAAACTTTTTTATATATTACATCTACACTGTATATCACTATCGATAATGTATTAAATTAACTTGCTATAATATAGTTATTATTGATGATCTATTTAAATTTTAAATGTATTATCAATAGTGATAAATTTATCTTAAAGAAGTCCTCATGTATTAACAAAACAAAAATGAACTTTAATAAGACTATCAATAGTGATAATCACTATTAATCTATTCACTAATTTAACAATCACTATTGATTAATTTTTATCTGATTTTTTCTTTAATGTGTTATCACTATTGATAACATATTAAAATGAAATTTATTGGATTATCAATATTGATAAAACAAACAAAAGAAGAATTATCTAATAGATAATCAATAGTGATAAGTTTAACAAAGAAATGAATCAATATTTGAGTAGTTAATATCACGATTGATAATGTATTAAATTTAACTTGCTTCTATAATTTTTTATTTTATCAATATTGATAAATTTATCTTAAAAAAAAGTTTATTACCATTAGTCATAAAATTTACACATCAGAAATGAACTAATAGATTATCGATAGTGATAATTATTAATAATCTATTCACTAATTTAACAATCACTATTGATTGATTTTTATCAGATTTTTTCTTTAATGTGTTATCACTATTGATAATCTATTAAAATGAACTTTAATGGATTATCAATAGTGATAAAACAAACAAAAGAAGATTTTTCTAATAGATAATCAATAGTGATAAATTTAACTTAAAGAAATATTACTAGATAAAATATTATTTTAATTTTCTTTAATGTATTATCAGTATTGATAATATATTGAAATACAGTTTTTTATCTTACTTGATTCTGTGCTTCTTCTTCTGCTTCATTCATATCATCCAGTATTTCTACTTCTCCCATCGATTTGTTTTGTAGTTCTTCTGTTTCTCTTCTTTTCAGGAGACTTGAATTCCAGCTTCTGAATGTTGGTGTTCGTCTCATCACTTTGAAATTCTCGAGGTTTGTATAGTGCAAGTATGCTAGCTGTTTCATAAAATATACAACGTATTAATAGTGTGAAAGATTAAATTCATTAAAAAAAATTAGAATTTTTTACTTACCATCAAGAAAATCACTGGACCGTCATAAACAACATTCTTTTTGTTTTTTTCTTGTTATCCCATCCAAGCTTTGATGTACTCACCCCATTTAGTACATGTGTGCACCAGTCTATTTCACTTACGTCATCTCCTTCAAAGACATTATTCAATACTGTGAATCTGACAGTTGAACTGTTGTCACAGCCTGCAAATGTGTTTGAGATCAACGACAAAACGTTCAACCTGAACATGTAGTCCGAGTTTTTTGACTCAATTATTACATCAGATAAAGCTTTCAATGTTAGCTTGTTTACATTGCTGAATTGCTGTTTCCACGTCAGTATAATTGGGTCATTGTATTCTCTTTGCCCTTCTCTTTCCAACTTTTTGTGTCCCATTGGAATTCCCAGAGTTTGATTAACTGATTTTGGAGTCAAAAATATATCTCCTGTTGGACACTCTATCGTCATTGTATTTGTGTTCAGCTTGTCTACAACAAAAAACGCCAGTTTTGTTGGAATTTCATATATTGGAAAGTCTATTAAGCATCCAAATCCCATGTCCCGTATGACTTTTTTTCTTTGTGCGGTCAGTCCCCGCATTGCTTCGAATAAAGGTCTCACGGTTGCGCGTGATGTCAGTACAGGATGTTCTTTTTCTGTTTTCTTTTTGTTCTTTTTCTTATCTTTCTGCTCTTCTTCTTCTTCTTCACTTTCATCAATTTTTTCATCTTTATCACCTCCTCTGCATCTTGATGTTGATGCTTTGTCCATATTTGTTCCAGATAGTTTCTTACACTTACTTCTGATTTTCATTTTTTTTCTTCCACCAGTTTTCTTTTCTGCGATTAGATTGCAAGTTATTTTAATTTTGTTAGTAATGTCATTATAAGATCCAAATATCATTGATACATTAAATAAACATAACATTTCACAAACAAATAGGATTCAGTAGTTACTTTGGCTTGTGATTAATGATTATACATTCAAATAACTAACACATCTAGTCTCTGAATAGAAGATGGACGAGAGGCTGTTTACTAGTTGTATTAATGTACTGGTAACTATGTATCTAAAGTAAAGATGCACTTTGATACATAATAACTTTACATACAAACCTAAATGTATATAATTTGTTTCATTAATGTTTTCAAATCAACTAGCATTCCTAAATTTTTAAAATTACCAAAACCAAAATGTTGTTACACTTTTGTCATTATTACATATTTTTCATTGTCTAATGCTTTTTATCAATAGTGTTAAAGCACTTAGCAATGTTTTGTAAATCCTATTATCACTACCGATAAGCCTCTTAAAATTGTTAAGTTGATGTTTTAATGATAACCCTCTTATCAATAGTGATAAAGTACTTACCAATGCTTTTATCAACTATTTTTTTAAAACCTTTTTTTGTAATGCTATATCACTATTGATAAATCACTTCTCATTCATAAATCAGTTTTATCTATTTTTTAAATTCCTTTCTGTAATTCTATATCACTATTGATATACCACTTCTCGTTGATAATCCCAGTTCTATTTTTTTAAAACCTTTTTTCTGTAATGTTATATCACTAGTGATAAAACTTTTATCATTGTTGATAAACATAAGTTTTAACAATATTTTTTGCATTTTAATTGTATATCAATAGTGATAAACCACTTATCTTTCGTTATAAGCTATGATTTTTAGTGGCAAGTGTTTTTATTGGTTTTAAGCCTAAAATCATCAATTTAATTGATTAAATCAATTATAATCATAATAAGCATATTAATTTTCTCAATAATCATCAAAATACTTTATAAATCATCAATTAAACAGATTTTAATCATGAAAAATATAAATAAGCATTCTAATATTCACAAAAATCGTTTAAACATCATGTAATCAAACTCATAAGCATGCATGTAATTATCTAAATATCATATAAATCAATTAAATCATATTAATTATAATTAAAACTTAAAATCATCAAATTAAAACTATAAAATGTTGTATAAATTGAATAAATATGTTTTACCCTCTAATTTTGCTTCTGTCACGTCGATTTTCACTGTTTTTTTGCTCGAATCAGATGCAGTATTCTTCTGTTCTTCCATTCTTGTGTTTTTTTGTTAGATTTTGAAGGTTTTTTGTGGCTTTTTTTGATGATTTGTAGATGTTTTTAGTGAGAGAAAATATATGGGAGACGGTTTGTTTTTAGAGAGAGAGAGACTGTGTGTTTTTTGTTTCGAAAAATGAGCGGGTGGTTACGTTTTAATTATTGGTATATTTTCAATCTTTCACTCAAGTTTGCAAAGTTAACAGTTTTGGTCCCTCCGTGTTTTTTATCCTTTGATCTGGTCCCTCCCAAATGGATGGTCCAGATTAAGCCCTTGGTTTCCACCAAAATACAAGTTTCTTTAATAACCGGACTCTTCGGCTGAATGCATCAGTTAGTTTTTAGATAATTTTGACTTTTATAGTTGACTTTTCTTGTATATACAGTATTATGTATGTTTTCAAGATCTTTAGAAAAAGATGAAGTAATGCTTTGAATCTTTATGTTGTATCTTCATGGATATTATATCCGAACCTAAAGAAGCTTATGTTTCAATAGCTTATGCTTTTGAAAAGCTCGCATAAGAGCTGTTGGGTTTAATCGGTTATGTGTCGGGTTCACGTGCATGCTTGGTGTTGAAACAAATTTCCGCAGGAACGAGGCCCTTGGATATTTAGCTTCGGTCTCGTGTACAGTATGCTTGTAGGATGGGCCTACCCTGCAATGATAGAACGCACGTTAACTCGCCCCAGGTGTGAACCTGAGACCAAGCTCCGGCGTGAAAGTAAGTAACAATCACAAGAGTGGTATCCGGTGCGGAATACCGGGGATATATTATTAAGTGAGAGTAAATGCTGTGTACTGTGTGTTGTTGTGTAGTAAATGCTTTGGGGTATTTATACCCAAAGCTTAGGGGATACCTGGATGTGTAGTCACATCATTGAGACGCGCACCTCTTGAACAGTGTTCTAGTGTCAGGCACAATATTAAAGCAGGCGGCGGACCATGGCTGGATCTGCTGGGTAAAACCTTGCCTTGTTGGATAAAACAGAGTCTCCCACGATTTGGGGGATCTTGTCTATATTCTCTTTCTTACGTGGCAGTCGCCTCGGCTCGTGTGGCGTGCCTTCGGCTAGATGCCGGAGACATACGCGAACATGTCCCCCCCCAAGTATTAGTTCATTATCCCTATAATGGACTGATACTTAAAACGATTCTTACTCTCCGTCTGGGAATGATTTTTGGACTGTTTCGTCTTCTGAACCGATTCGATTATATTCCCTATTTTGGACCTTCTTTCTTTTGGTGGTGGACGAGAACTTGACACGTGTCTAGCCGTTTCGAATTCAACGGTGGATCCTTATCCTCGCGATTCGCAAACGAACAGTGTTTCCTCGATATCTTCGCCCATGACCCCTATATATGTGTGTTTATTCATTTTATTTTGCATCGTTTCCACCATTATTGTTTTCTTCATTTCTTCACCTTATCTTCCTTCGCATCATCTGAAGGTATAATTCTTATTCTTTCCTTACCTTTTATATTTGTACATCTGCCTGTTCCGGATGACTGGGAAAGAGATTGCTAAGTCGAGAGTGGCTCCGCCGGTGAAGCGTGACCCAAAATGTGATATGCATATACGCTTGTCTGGTATGACCGAGGATGATTTAAAGGTGGTGATATGTAAGTACAACATTCCTTCTCTATTAAGACCTTGCCTTCCGGATCCTGACCTGACCATTGACCGTTTACCCGAATCTAAGATTGGAATTTATTGTCAGTTTCTCGACCATTCTGGCCTTCGGATCCCCTTTTCCACATTTGTTTTAAACGTGATTAGATATTTCAAAGTACATATCTCCCAGCTTGTGCCCATAGGTATGAACAGAGTGGTAATGTTTGAGCTACATTGCTTCGGCTCGAAGATTCCTGTGTCCGTAACATTATTTAGAGTATTCTATAGGTTAAGTAAGCAAGGGCATTGGTTCTCCTTCGAGAGCCGAGGAGAGGGAGAATATGGTAAGTGTTTGATTGAGACTACTTCTAGCCTTAAGAAGTGGAAAACTGAGTTCTTTCTGATTGACCGTCGAGCGATTCCTTTTGCTATGCCTTGGAGACATCGTGAGTCGATTATTACTGATGATATGCCTTGCTTATACAACGCTGAACATGCCAAAGCTCTCGGGAAAAAACCTATTTTGTGTCGTCCTCCTCCTGAGGTTCTACTCTTCCTCGCTGGTCTTTCTTTCCCATATAGTCATCCGGGGCTGCGCCGATTGCTCTTAGATGCTGACAAGAAAGGTATACTTTGTTCTTGCTAGTTCTTGTTACTTTATTACTCACACGGGCTTGCTTATGCTTGCCTTGCCTTTATTTTCCCCTTTTTCAGAAATGAGCTTCCTAGATTTCTTGGACCTTCCTTCTTTCGACGAAGGTTTAGTCGACATTGGTGAACCTTATGCTGAAAATGAGAAACCCACCCCTCGTGTGACCGAACCTCTACCTACTGGTCAGGAGATCCCCAAGCTGACACCCGTCCAGCAATTGGTTGAGAAACCTTCATCCCGGATACTTGAGGCCAAACAAAGGCAAGAAAAAGAAGCAGAAGGTGAGGAAAGCTCCTTCGCTTGCCGAGGGTAGCACTTCTAACAAGAAAGCAAAGAGAAAAGGTCGTCAACTCATTCCTTCCGAATCCGAAGCAGATTCCCAGCGAACTCATTCCACACAACCTATCAGTGTTGCTAAACCTGACTCTCGGGTTTCGGCTGGAGGTTCTGGTGTGAAAGAAAAGTCTCCTTCTATTGTTCAAGTGAGTGATCAATCTTCCCCTCATGCTGAACCTGAACAGAACTCGCAACAGGCTGGTTAGTCTCTTTCTTTTCTATTATGTTTTCTTTATTGTCACTTCCTTGCATATTCGTATGTGTTTACATTGGTCCCTCCGTTTTCCTCAGATGAAGAATTTGACCCCCCAAAGCATGTCCCGAACTGGAGGCTGAACGAAGATGTAAGGGTTAACTCCAACTATGCCGCTAAGGAATTCTTGTACAACCTTGCCACTCCTGCTGACGATCAACATTTGAAGGCAATGTCTAACTATGATATCCTCCGTCATAGCTGCCGGTCAATTGCTCAGAGTACTATAGCCGCAGCAGAGCTGATGAAGCGGTATGAGAAGCTCAACAGTGAATACGTGGGATATGGCTAATTCTCACTTCGCTGAAAAGGAGTCCTTCAGCCAAGGGCAAGAGTTGTTGGGTAAGTTGCAAGTTTCCCATCAAAAGCTTAAAGATTCTCACTCCAACTGTGCTGCAAGAGAGGATGAATTGAACCTTCGGATCCGAAAGCTTATGGAGGAGAACGAAGCTCTTAAGAAGACCGCGGCAGAAGCAACTGACCAACTTTCCTTGAAAAGTCATGAACTACAAGATGTTTCGGGGAAGCTTTCCACCGCTGAGACAAATAACAAGCATCTCACGGTTCTTCTCAGTCAGGCTGAGCATGACAAGCAAGTGTTGGTTAGAGATGGGATCCCTTGTTTATTCCAGAGATTGATCAAGAGTCGGGAGTATCGCAAAGCCCTTGGTGGAGCATGTAGTATTGCTTTTTCCGCAGGTTTCATGAAATCTACCGGACTCGGCAGGACACCGGCGCAAGTTCAACTAGTCTTATCCAAAGTCAAGAACATCAATAGAGACGCCTTGAAGACTTGGGTTCCTGCTTGTGACGCCTTGTTTCATACTTCCTATCCCTTTATTGACAAGATTTCCTCTTCTCACTCGCTACCCGTTGGAGAGTTGTTGCTGCTAGAACCGGAAGGTGGGTGTTCTTCCTTGGAAGCAAGCGAGGTTCCGTCCGGAGTGACTTCTGATGCCACGGAGAAGGATGCTGAGAAGAAAACTGATTCTGAAGTTGATACATCTGTGCTTTAAATTCTCTATTTGCCTCCGGAATGCCGGAAGGGGCTTGTGATTTGAACAATTACTTTACGTTTTGTAATAATTCCCTTTTTCACACTATCTTTCGTACGTTGGATATTTGGTACCTTAATTATGTGGCAACAAATGTGTACTCTTGATTCATTGTTTATAAAATGTATTATGTATTCCCTTTACTTCGTATAAGTCTTTACATATTGTATTTTCATGCCGGATCAAAAGGTTAATTTATATGGCAAGGTTTACCTTATTATGAAACATTTAGACCTTTTAGAATGTTCCTCATAACTTGTGGGAGGACATCGGCACTTAACCGCTTTTGATTTGTCCTCCGGATTGCCCTTCGGGCGCATCCAACACTTAGCGTGTTCCTTAGATATAGTTTATATGGGAGGACATCGGCACTTGGCCGCTTTTGATTTGTCCTCCGGATTGCCTTTCGGGCGCATCCAACACTTAACGTGTTCCTTATGTATGGTTTATATGGGAGGACATCGGCACATAGCCGCTTTTACTTTGTCCTCCGGATTGCCCTTCGGGCGCATCCAACACTTAGTGTTTTACAAGTTTACAGTCCTTCGGTTAGCTACTCCGAGGATTTTGCAAATGTAATGACAATTGTGTTACCCAAAACAACGTGAAAATTTCATTCATTCATTCGATCATTTGTTACATTGTTTTCTTACATAAAGCATTTCTGGAGGTTGATTGCATGCCAAGTTCTTGGTACCTCCCGTTCGTTCATGGTCTCCAGTTTGTAGGAGCCATTGTGATATGCTTCTTTGACTCTGTAAGGGCCTTCCCAGTTAGGACCAAGCTTTCCCACCTTCTCTACTCTGCTAGCTTCATTTCGCCGATAGACAAAATCACCAACCTTGAAGTTGCAAAGTTTTACTCTCTTGTTATAATACTGCTCAACCTTCTTTTTGTACTTTGCTTCCTCGATGGCTGCGGCCTCTCTCCGCTCCTGCAATAGGTCTAGGTTTAATCGGAGCTCCTCCTCATTGTTGTCTTCATTAAACAGAAGGGTTCTTGCGGACGAGACTCCCATTTCGGCCGGGATCACCGCTTCACTTCCGTAGGTGAGGCTGAATGGTGTTTCGCCATTACTTGTTTTCAGCATTGTCCTGTGGGCCCATAGCACGTGAGGGAGCTCATCTACCGATCCCGTCAGATTTCTTCCTAGCCGAGCCTTGAGGCCATGCATTAGTGATTTGTTGGCCCTTTCAACCAAACCGTTGGCTTGCGGATGTGCAACGGCGGTGTTCATTTGCTTTATTCCCCATTTTTCACACCACTTCCTTAACGTTCCTTCCACCAACTGCTTTCCATTGTCTGTCACAATGACCCTAGGTAGTCCAAACCTACACACAATGTTTTGCCAGGCAAACTTTTTTACTTCCTTTCCGGTGACTCGTGCTAGGGGCTTGGCTTCTATCCACTTTGTGAAGTAATCAATTGCCACGATTACAAACTTCACATTTCCTGGAGATCCTTCAATTGGCCCCAAGATGTCCATTCCCCATTGATAGAATGGCCACGGTGACATGACGGAGGTTAGATTTGTTTTTGGAAGCCTCAGGACTGGCCCATGTATCTGACATGCTTCACATTTCGAGACTTCTTCCCATGTATCTTGATGCATAGTGGGCCAATAATACCCTTGCCTCATGATTTTTGCTACTACTGACCTTGTGCCGGAGTGCATTCCACACGACCCCTCATGGACTTCTCTAACAATGTAGTTGGCTTGAGTTGGACCTACACACCTTAGCATGGGAGACAAATAGGACTTCTTGAATAACACCCCATCCTCTATGACATATTGGTTTGTTTTCATTCTCATTGCTCTGGCTTCATTATGGTCTTGTGGCCATATGCCTTCCTCCAAACACTTCTGGATTGGTGTCATCCAATTGTCCCCTTCCTCTTGTACTATGTCATTTACTTCCTGTGCGTCTATGGACCGAGACTCTAAGATTTCTACCAGGATTTCTTTGGTGAGGTGGTTGAACGCCACTGATGCGAGCTTGCTGAGCACATCGGCCTTCTGATTTTTTGTTCTGGCCACATGAGTGATGTTAAATTTTGTGAAACATGTGATAATCTCTCTGGCCTTGGACAAATATTTCATCATTCTATCGTCACTGGCGACAAACTCCCCGTTTAGTTGGCAGGCTACTAGCTTGGAATCCACTTTAGCTTCTAACACTTTGACTCCCATTTTCCTTGCTAGTCGGAGGCCAGCCAGCAACGCCTCGTATTCTGCTTCATTGTTGGAGCAATTGAAATTGAATCTTAGGGCGTAAGTGAATTCCATCTCCTTTGGGTTAGTCAACACTAAACCGGCTCCGGCTCCTTTGGAGCTGGATGCTCCGTCAGTGTATAGCGTCCATGCTATTTCTGGCTCTGCTTGTTCATCGATCTCATATATCTCCATTGTTCCTTCCTGTCCCAAAGGGGCCTCATTAAGAAAATCTTCTAATACTTGGCCTTTGACTGAATTCCGTGACACATAGAATATTTCATACATTGCCAACTCCACAGAGTATTTTGCCAACCTTCCGGATGATTCAGATTTTCCCAATATTTACTTCAGTGGTTGGTCAGTTATGACATGAATGTCATGTGCTTCGAAATACCTGCGGAGTCTTCTCGAAAGGTGAAGTAAGGCGAAGGCCAACTTTTCTAACGTTGAATACCTTGTCTCGGCATCATGCAGCGTCCTACTAACGTACCGAACAGGTTTTTGAATACCTTCCCTTTCAACCAAAAGAACTCCACTTACTGCTTCCTTGGATGCAGCTAAGTATACATATAATACCTCATTCTTATATGGAGACGCTAATGAGGGAAGCTCCATGATCACCTTTTTCAGTTCCTGAAAAGCCTTTTCCGCCTGCTCCGTCCACTGGTATTCTTCCTTATTTTCTTTCGTTATGTTTTTCAGGGTTTCGAAGAATGGAAGTGATCGTTCGGCTGATCTGGACAAGAAGCGATTTAGAGCTGCCAGCTTTCCGCTAAGGGATTGCATTTCCTTCCAAGTCCTAGGTGAACACATTTCAGCAATAGCTTTTGTCTTCTTGGGGTTCGCCCGGATTCCTTCCGAAGTTACCATGTACCCCAGGAACTTTCCTTCTTCAACTCCAAAAGAACATTTCTTTGGGTTAAGCTTCATGTTGATTTTTCTCAAGTTATCAAACGTTTCCTTGATGTCTTCGATCATTTTTTCTTCAGTTTTGCTTTTTATCATTAGATCATCAACGTATGCTTCCAGATTTGCTCCTATTTGAGACCGGAATGCTGAGTCTACCAGCCGTTGGTATGTGGCTCCGGCATTCTTAAGTCCGAAGGGCATCTTGGTGTAGCAATAAGTGCCTTCGTCGGTATAGAAGGTCGTCTTTTCCTCGTGCTCATTGTCCATGAGTACTTGATGATATCCTTTATATGCATCGAGAAAGCATTTGAACTTGAAGCCCATAACTGAGCCAATCTTTACGTCAATATCGGGCAGCGGATAGTAGTCCTTGGGACAAGCTGAGTTAAGGTTTTTGAAATCCACACACATTCGCCAATCACCATTCGGCTTCTTGACGAGGACAGGGTTAGAGATCCATGTTGGATATCGGACTGGTCTTACTATACCGGCTTTTAGAAGATCTGCGACATCCTTTTGAACAGCTCGGCTTTTTTCTTCCCCTAACGTCCTCCTCTTTTGGGCTACCGGAGTTCTGGACGGATCTACATTCAATGAATGTTTAATGATTCTTTTAGGGACCCCCGTCATATCTGATGGTTCCCAAGCGAACACGTCTGTGCTTTTCTTCAATAGATCTATGAGTTGTAACCTACACTTCTTTGTGAAGAGTCTCCCAATGGTTACCAATTGTTCTGGATAACCGGGATGGATGATGACTTGCTCTGTCATTCCTCCCTCAACTCTTTCTTGTTCATTGAATTTTTCGAAGGCGACCCATTTGTCTAACTCTTTGCCTACGGCCGTAGCCTTTTCCTTTGCTATTTTTTGGCCATCTTCAATTACCCTACATTCAAAAATTGATCTGGCGGTGGTCTTCAGCGTGGCGATGCCACCAGGAGTGGGAAACTTCATTGCAGAGTGTATCGTTGAAGGGACGGCTCTTAACTTCTTGATCCCAGTTCGGCCGAGGATGATGTTGTAAGGAGATGGTGCTTTGATCACACAAAAGGTCATTATTGTTTTCCTCTCCATACCATGTGCTCCAAAAGTGACCTCCAATTCGATTTTTCCCATCGGCTGAGTTTCTTCTCCCGAGAAACTTAGGACCTTAACGGGATCGTGAGTTAACCTTCGCCTTATGTCCGGATCCAAATTCATGAAGCAATGCTCAAACATTACCTCCATGGCCGCTCCTTCATCGACGAATACACGCTTCACCCAATAACCTTCTACTTCTGCTTCGAATATCAAAGGATCATCTGAGGCCTCGGCCTCGGTTAAAGGAGGGAAGTATATTGGAACGTTCATCCAATCAACTTCCACATGGCATACTTCCTTTCTCTTTTCACCACGGTACCTGCTGCCTATCATGTGTATTGTCTTATCTTTGTAGTCACCTCCTCCATTTCCCCTTCCTTGATTGCCCTTGTTCACTTTTCCCCTCAAGTCTTTGATCAAATGATTTAGCTTTCCAGACTCAAGTGCAGCCTCCAACTGCTTTCTTAATTGATGACAATCGTTCGTGAGATGACCCTTCTCCCTATGGTAGTCACAGTATTTATCCATGTTTTCTGGGCGTACCATGCCCTTTGTGGGAGGTGGCTGAGGTAACTGGAGTTGTAATTCCGTGGCTAAAATTTCTTTGGGAAACTTGGTCAACGTCTCTAACCCGGATCGTTGATATTGGTTTTTCCTTGGGTTGACTGGTGGGAGGTATGGTGAGTACGCAGGTTTTGGCCTGTAGTCATTTTTGTTCTTGTTGCGATTGAAGTTCTTCCCTGTGAAGTATTTGTCATCCTTTGTGCCCTTTCCTCCTCTATCGCTTCCCTCTCCCTGTGGTAGCTCTGTATTCCTATAAGCCTCTTCAGACTTTGCAAAATCGTCCACCCTTCTAAACATTTCGGCTACCGTCTTTGGTTCGTCATCGGAGAAACGCCGAGACAACTCTGGACATTTAGCCCCGGCGGTAAAGGAAGAGATTTTCATGAGTTCGGGCACACCTTGTATGTAACTGGCTTCGTCAGTCCATCTTTCTTTAAATACCAAGAGTGACTCGTTAGCCTTCCTCACGATGCCAGTGATTTCCATAGGGCTTCTATGGCTTTTTCTTCTCAAGGCGAACCTTTCTAGGAATTGATCTCTCAATTCGTCCCAATGTCCTATACTTCCCGGCGGTAATCTTTCGAACCATCCTCCAGCTGCTCCATCCAGCGTCTGCTGGAAAAATCTACACCACACTGGCATGGGCCACTCTCCCGAGTTAGCCGCACCGGCGAAGCGCGTAATATGATCATTGGGATCTGTCGCTCCGGTATACAACTTCAGCGTTGCCGGAAGGATGTGCTTCGGCGATGAGAACTGAATGATTTTTCTGGTGAAAGGTGAAGAGACAACATCCTTGAATGGTTTCTGTAGCTCTTCGGCCGACATATCTGCAGATCCGCGAGCTTGCGTCATTATTGGTCTTTCCTTGTGCGCATCCTGCGTCTCATCCTCGAAGACCAACTTCATTGGTATGAGAGGTTCTTGCCCAACGGCATTGTATCGTCCGACCAAGTTCCGCAGCTCACTCATGTTATCAAGAATTTTTTGTTGTAAGGAGGAAGGTGTTTCTGTCTCTCCCCCACCGGTGGTGTTTTCACGTTCTGGTGAAATGGTTAAAGGAGACCCGCTCCCCGAAACCCCCGCCATTGTTAGCTAATTGGAGATTCGAGTTTAGGGTCCCACGGATGGCGCCAAATGTTGAAACAAATTTCCGCAGGAACGAGGCCCTTGGATATTTAGCTTCGGTCTCATGTACAGTATGCTTGTAGGATGGGCCTACCCTGCAATGATAGAACGCACGTTAACTCGCCCCAGGTGTGAACCTGAGACCAAGCTCCGGCGTGAAAGTAAGTAACAATCACAAGAGTGGTATCCGGTGCGGAATACCGGGGATATATTATTAAGTGAGAGTAAATGCTTTGTACTGTGTGTTGTTGTGTAGTAAATGCTTTGGGGTATTTATACCCAAAGCTTAGGGGATACCTGGATGTGTAGTCACATCATTGAGACGCACACCTCTTGAACAGTGTTCTAGTGTCAGGCACAATATTAAAGCAGGCGGCGGACCATGGCTGGATCTGCTGGGTAAAACCTTGCCTTGTTGGATAAAACAGAGTCTCCCACGATTTGGGGGATCTTGTCTATATTGTCTTTCTTACGTGGCAGTCGCCTCGGCTCGTGTGGCGTGCCTTCGGCCAGATGCCGGAGACATACGCGAACACTTGGCTAGAGCTTACTAGTCTTTGGGTATTACATACGTAGTATTACGTATATGCATGGAGTAGTAGTTAATTCGTAGTAACTTGAATTGGTAAAAACGTAAGACCGAGTCTTATGTAACTGATTGTACACGTAAGGTTGGTACCTAGTTTCTAGGTAGACTAGTTTTACATGTTTATTTTGTTAGCCTATATAAAGTCATGTAATCTATGAATCAATGTATCCAATTTCCTGATAATTTTCCCTTTGCCTACTGTTGAGTACATCAGTAACTTTGTGAGTTTCAAATCTACAAGAGCTACCAGAACTTGTAACGAATCTATATACATCAGCTCAAGCTTGATAAACACCTATACGCTGTGCGCACTTGCTTTTATGAATAATTTTAATCCTCTAAATACAAAGGAACTTGACCAATTAGCTCTGCTGTCTTGAATTCTCTGACTGTAACTGTTGTTGACTTTGACTTTTGCTTTTTCAACAAGTATCTCGCTAAATGAGTCCTGACTTATTGCGGGACTTGGTTCATTCCACATGACCTGAAGATGTGCGACGGAGAGTAGTTAGGCTTGAAAGTAATACACATCACAGTCACAGTACTATATGACAATGTTGTTCCTGTTGGATATGACTTGAAACCAACTGAACGTGTGTCTGCAGATTCGCTAGCAGAACACGACCTAACCCAAGTGAAAGACAACATATATCTTTTGGCTGTTGGATGCCACCGTATTGGTAATTATCATACCATCTCATGAGGTTTTAGTCCAAGTGTCTTAGATAGAGCCAAGTACGTTTCGGTTAAATGCATCAGTTAAATCTCTTCGCTTTTTCTCATGAGAGATCCTGCTGTTTTCTCAAAGTGATATTAAGCTGCAGCTAGTTTTGCAAAACATGGCATGTAAGCTTCAACTAGATCTTACTTTAAAAGCTAAAGAGACTTATGTTTTTATGAGCTTATACTCTCTTGAAAAGCTCTCATAAAAGCTATCAGAAGTTGAAATCATGTTCACCCTTAACAAATAGCAGTGAAATAAGATGTTGGATTTAGTTTTGAGACATAAATTCTTAGTTATAAAACATTGCAAAAAAATATACAAGATTGTATCCCACATCGGATGAAAAGCAAAACAAAGACAAGTATATAATAGAAATGTGAAACCCTGGTTGATGTGTTCGTAAGGAGGAGAGACGGTTGGCATCTCCCCCTGACAGGGACGGGAACAGCTTTCGAGCTTACCTGTACACATCCGGTTAAGGCTTTCCACTTCGGTGGATCTTATAACCCAATTTTTTTCCCGTGTTGCCGAGCTTACCATGTTCAGTCTAGGCTCTCGCATTTGCTTTGGCACATGTGTTTCTTTTATCTGAACTAACATCCCGAAAAAGTATTTAGTTACAATCAAAAAGGGAATAGCAGAAATAGGTATAAAACTGATCAAAAAGGCCATAGCAGAAATTGTAACCAGCGACTGCGTTGTGATCCAAAGTAGATTCATCATAATCAGGAAAAACGAAAATTATCCAGTATTCGAGATGCGATCCCTATTTGGGTTCAAGAAGCGATTGATAAACAGTGTTTGTGTGTAAGTATTATGGTCACAAATAGCACACACGATAAAAGTTGCGACACACATGATCAAGAAGCCCGTAAAGAGTGTACAGTTAGCGGTTGATATGAAGCGAGACATAACAGAAGAATGGTTCAAAAAAGCTAGTATGGTTCCCACTATTACTATCCAACAACAATATTCAGAAGCTCGTAAAACCTCATTCTTTTAATGAGAATTTTAGATTATCAAGAAGCACCTCGACATTAAGAGTTAAGACTATCATGTTGTCAAAATCATTGACTCATATTTGCAAGTTAGCCCATAAAAAGGTTTCGGCTATCGACAAGTTGCACATTTACACAAGTAACTTTTCGACCCAACTACCGGACTTGTGAGTAACTTTTCGACCCAACTACCATATACTTTCGATCTCATGGATGGACTTCAAAATCAAATGACTAATCTCATCAATGTTGTTCTCTCTTGTTAAGTTCTACAAAATGTTTTTATACACTCTTCCTCATTTTCAAGGTTGTCCCACATCGACTGAAGCATAACAAACTCGTTGGAAGGAAATGCTATAAAGTAAAGGGTGTTCAGAAGCCTGTTTTTTTATGGTTTCTATGAAATCGTGTTTTATATTGAATAAAGTTGTAAGCCTTTTATTTAGGTCTTACAAACCAACTTTATTATACATATATAAAACACTTTTGATAGAAAGCATATAATTATTATTGAAAATTGTTTTATATATTTATCAAACTATTAAATTATTTTTTTACAAAAAAAACTAAAAAATGAAAATAAAAAATCATTTTTGACATTTATCTACTCCAATATTTTCATCGCATATGTTCTGTCGCCACATAGTTCGGAGCAAGGTCTAAGAAACGGTGTTAGGAGCACATGTTACTCGTTTTAGAATTGTGCTTGATATTAATTGTCTGGTTTTGATGTTACAGTCATACGAATGTATCTGGTGTCATCATTTTATAATTGGTTCTCGAGCATAACTTCCTATATATAGTCAATCAAAGTGATGCAAACTTTAATGTTTCTTTTCATACATCTACAAAAGTACATTTTCCACCTGCCTTTAGATGATATTATCAATAGTGATGTCTGATGATATGTCTTCTTAGAGATATCATCTCGCTTTATACACAAACTAGATCACTGGAGATGACTCAGCTCCCTCTCTCACATTTTATGTGAACCCCTTCGAACGGTTTGCGCTTTCCACCTCAACACTATAACAACAATGTGTATTCATTGTCGTAACAAAAACTCTGCGAACCGTAGGGACTAGCTCTATATATTTATGATTTTTGGTTTCAGTTCGCCCTACGTTTGATTCGGTTCGAGCAAAAACCCAAGAAAAACACATGAAACCCTATAGAACAAACGGGCCGACATATTAACGAACCGACTGGAGTCATTTGGTTCGGTTAATGCTTTTTTCACTAATGTTGTATCTGTTGTTGATCTCGATTAGCTCATTAGTAGTTTGCCTCATTCTTTCTTTTGGTAGAACCGTTTTCCACTTCATTCCAAGACTCCATTCATTCAAGGCCGTGCATGCATCTCCGATCCTTGGGTCGACGTATGTTTTGTTCATTTGATGGATTTTGGGCATCTATGTTTTGGTGTTCAGAGTATGTTTCGGCTGAATGCATCAGTTAGTTTTTAGATAATTGACTTTTATAGTTGACTTTTCTTGTATATACAGTATTAAGTGTTGGAAAATGTTTTGCAAAATAGGTTTTTTGCAATACTTTGGACATAATTTTATATAAGTATATACTATATATATTCGTAGTACTTAGTAGCTTTGCGTTCTCCTTGAAAAGAGCTTCGTAACGAGTTAAACTGCTAAAGTATGTCCAATATGGAGTTAATATGAATGAGATATCGTGTCTCAAAGTGAGTCACGTGAAACACAAATTTTGGAAAAATAATTGTCCCATATCGCTCAAAACATGAAGTGAAAACATGTTTATCAGGAAATCTTGGTTTTTACCTTCAAAATTCATTTATAGCTACTGAACTTCATGCGTCCACGCCGCGGACACGAAAGCGTGCGGAAGTCTTTTTTAGTTATAACAGATTTTCCTGACTATGGTATATATTTTTCTTTTGAAAACCTCGCATAATAGCTATCAGAACTAAAGAAGCTATATACATCAGCTCAAGCTCGATAAACACCTATAAGCTGTGCTCAGTCTTTTTTAATTATAACATATTTTCCTCACTATGGTATATATTTTTCTTTTGAAAAGCTCGCATAATAGCTATCAGAACTTGTAACGAAGCTATATACATAGCTCAAGCTCGATAAACACCTATAAGCTGTGCTCTCTTGCTTTTATGAATAATTTTAATCGCTCTATATACCAAGGAACTTGACCAATTAGTTCTGCTGACTTTAATTCTCAAAGACTGTACTGTTGTTGACTTTGACGTTTGCTTTTTCAACAAGTATCTCGCTAAATGAGTCCTGACGTATTGCGGGACTTGGTTCCACATGACCTGAAGATGTGCGACGGGGAGTAGTTATGCTGTAATACACATCACAGTCACAGTACTATATGACAATGTTGTTCCTATTGGATATGACCAAAAACAAACTGAACCCAAGTGAAAGAGAACGTATAATATTGGACGCTACAATATTGGTATTTATCATACCATCTCATGAGGTTGCGTAAGTTAAATGCATCAGTTAGTTGTTACGGTATGTTTTTTAAGAGCTTATGCTCTTGAAAAGCTTGCATAAAGCCGATCAGAAGTTGTAACTATTGGATTTGTAGCTTGCGGCTTTTAGCCATATATTCGCAGTAAGAATTAATCATCTCCCAACACACCCTTTGGCATCTTTGTAATTCACTAAACTTATCGTTGTGTTTGATATGTGAACGAACGTGTCATTGTTAGCCTAGAAGTTTGACCTAGTATGAGATCCTTTGGTTTCAAGTATGTTTTATTCACTTCACGAGCTTTACTAGAATTTAGTCGGGAATTTTGTCATGTACGCTTGTTCTTCCAGAATTCTAAAAAGCTTCAGCTTAATTTCAATAAATATTTATTCTTAGCCGACAATATGCAAATTATTATTTAAAAAACTCAAAAATCGTGCGGTCTAATATTTTGTATAAATTATAGTAATCGTGTCATTTGATTTAGAAGAAGCGACTGACGGTGATGGCTCGTTATCCGTGAATGGAGCTGATAGTTAAAGATTTCCTGACTGTCGGAGATGGTCTTATATATGAAGACTACTAGAAGTTTGCAAAGAGACATGGTTTATATTTGTCCCACATCGATGGTGAAGGAAACTATAGAGTACTATATAGTTAAGAGAAGGGATATTTAATTTTAAACATATATCTAATTAGGTTATTAGATTTAACCTGTTCTTTATTTTTTATTTCACATACTAGATATGTTTTTTTTTACTGTTCTTTATTTTTTTATTTCACATACTTTAATTGTTTCGAGCCTTTTTCGGTTTCATAGATATAAGAGTCAAAATGTATAGAAAATGTGCTAAATGTGAGTAATTTGGATGCTAAGTTTCATGTTTTGCTTGGATTTAGCTCAAATTTTATAATTATACATGCATGCACTACGTATCCCGACCTCTGTGTACGTATTTCTAATGTTCATTAAGCTTTGACACCATAATCAATCATTGGGTGTGATGATAGAGCTCAATATAAGCCCAAAAAAGACTATACTCTTTTGAATCTTTTGTCTAGCCGATCTGGTGATAATCTGTAGATTTAATTTTATGTTTAATATAGATTCCTTAGACCATTAAGTTCTAAACTAATATTAACTAGTGCTTAACAGAGTAACTATAGGCCATTTGGTGATAATCTGTAGATTTAATTTTATGTTTAATATAGATATTGGGAAAAAATTTAATCACAACCTAAAACAAATTCGAAGATATCAGTTACTAATCGTTAACCTACGAAAACTAAACCAAACGCGGAAATAACCAAAACTGCTTTTGTAACTTTCAAAAGCTGAATACGGAACCGAATGAAATCATGTTCACCCTTAACAAATAGCACTGAAATAAGATGTTGGATTTAGTTTTGAGACATAAAGTCCTAGCTATAAAACACTGCAAAAAAATATACGTAGTATATGATTGCATCCCATATCGGATGAAAAGCAAAACAAAGACAAGTTTATAATAGAAATGTGAAACCCTAGTTAATGTGTTCGTAAGGAGGAGAGACGGTTGGCATCTCCTCCTGACAGGGACGGGAACAGCTTTCGAGCTTACCTGTACACATCCGGTTAAGGCTTTCCACTTCGGTGGATCTTATAACCCAATTTTTTCCAATTTTGGGTGGTTTATGTTTTCTATTTAGCTGATGATATCAGATCATTTAACACTACATCTGCAATTCTTTTTTCCAATTGGATATATAGTTGTTAGGCTTTCCTCCTGCAACATCTGATACGTTTTCTTCATTGTTTGGCGTACACCTAGTACTATGTTTAGTCTAGGCTCTCACGTTTGCTTTGGCACATAGTAGATTCATCATAATCAGGAAAAACAAAAATTACCCAGTATTCGAGATGCGATCCCTATTTGGGTTCAAGAATCGATTGATAAACAGTGTTTGTGTGCAAGTATTATGCTCACAAATAGCACACACGATAAAAGTTGCGACACACATGATCAAGAAGCCCGTAAAGAGTATACAGTTAGCGGTTGATATGAAGCGAGACATAACAAAAGAAAGCCTCAAAAAAGCTAGTATCGTTCCACTATTACTACCCAACAATAGTTAGAAGCTCGTAAAACAACATTGAGGAACAAAACAAAAAGGATCAAATAACTCACATATGTACAAACAAAACAATGTGAACCACCCCCTCATAAAACTAAAAGAAAGCGACACGTATGAAGTGATATCTCGTAACAAATCAAGTTTTACTTGTGACTCCACATCGGTGGAGGGTAGAAAACCATTGAAAGGATGTTAACTGTTTGAAAGTTGGCATTTGCAACTGATCCCACATCGACCAAAGGATGTAAGATGAAGAGTATGTGAAGTGTATAAAAGAAGGGGTTGGGGTATGGTAGAAAGTATCTTTGCGCTTGGGGCAATGACGCAGCTAATGAGGTAATAACCGAGGCGCGTCAATTGCTGGTTGAAAACTATTTCCAAACCCCCTCCTTGGCTTTGGTTCTGCCTTAGCCATCGAGATATTTTGGAAGGACTTCCTTTCATTAGGGTCAAGTCCTACAATTTTCAGTCAAACTTTTTGGTAGTTACGAATGATGTCTAAAATATGAATTGTGGCACAAAAAAGGACACATCTTGGTGAGCTACATTTGCTAAACATGATGGAATTGACTTTGAGGTCGTAGGAAACTTGACAGGAGAACCTAACACTGTACACACAAACATATTCACCCGAGGTCAAGGAAACCAAGAGAAACAGTTTCAATTATGGTATGACCCAACTGCAGATTATTATAACTACACCATTCATTGGAATCCTACTGCGGTTGTCTAAGTGAAGCAACTTCACTAGTCTGGATAGTTAACAATTCTTAATTATCTAATTATCACGCTATCATACTACAGGCAATGGTATCTCAATCTGAAGACCCAATGAAATAGCTTGCTATTTGGGTCTCCATGATTGCCTAGGTGTTGCGTTACTGCCTTGGCCTGGTCACCAATTCATAGTCTGAATTTGTGGGTATTGGCACACTGTGTCAGCCCTAATTTAAACGTTTTGAGCCTTAATTGGTTCATAGATATAAAAAGTAGGTATGGTTCCAACGAGATTGGTCAAGGTCAAAGGCCTTACCTGTTTTCACCGGTGTGACCGGGGTTTCAACACGTATCAGAACGGGTTTGCCCGTGTTTCGTCAGGTCTAATCGGGTTATACCTTGTGTGACTGGGTTTCGCAGGTTGTGACCTGGTTTCGCCGGGTCTGACCGGGTTTCTCCAGGTCTGACCGGGTTTCGCCAGGTCTGACCGGGTTTCACCGGGTCTGAACGGGTTCCACTGGGTCGGACACGTTTTCTATAAAAAGCTTATGAGAGCTTCAAAAACAGAAAAGCTCTTGAAATATAAACTACTCGAATTCGTTTCTTAATGGTGCAGATATAATACACATCCAAACACTTTGTAATTTGGTTGATTCAATAACAATTTCACACATTTCGAGGTTGAAGTTAATAAATAAGCTGCCGTTGGTTTTGCAAAACATGGTATATAAGCTTCAAACGGATTTATTTCAGAAGCAAAAGAAGTTTTTTTCTCCGACGAAAACGTGTTATGGATTTTGGAATTTCTAGCGTAGAGTTCTTTGTGGAAAAACTTTATGTGTCAAGCGCTTAAACTTTTAAAAAGCTTTCATAAGAGCTATCAGAACTCGTAACAAAGCTATTATTATAACATCCAGCCAGTGGCGGACCTTGAACATTTATTTTGGGAGGGCCGAGTTATTTTTTATATAAAAAAATAAAAAAGTGGACAATAACTTTTAGACGGAATACATAATATTTACATTATTCGTCACGATCTTGGGAGGGCCGGAGCCCTCCCCAGTCTCCACTAAAGTCCGCCTCTGCATCCAGCTCTTCTAAAGAACAACAAGATGTGCGCACTTGCTTTTCTGAATAGTTTTAATCTCTATATATAACAGGAACTTGACCACTTAGCTCTGCTGATTTTGATTTTCGAAGCTTGTAACTCTTGTTGACTTTGACTTTTGCTTTTTAAACAAAAGCTGATATAAGATGCTCTGAAACGAAAGTATCATGATGTGGAGGAAGGAATGTGGCCTGTGTTGCAGGCATTGTTTCATTCCATGCGACCTGCAGATGTTCTTTATTCAGCAACCCTTGTTGCTTTGGTAATGCTGATATCAAGTAAATAAATACATATACACTTAACGCTTTCACCGACCTAGAATTTAGAGCTTATTAATATTGTCAACAAGGCGATTGACCAGATATATATGCTTATTTACTAGCTAGATATATGATTGGTAATTTTAAATTGTGCGTTTCATGACTGGTTTAATGTGTGATTGTAGACTGGTTCGAGGTAAGATAAATTGGCAGAACTCCCGAACACAATTGAGAATGGGCTCGCTATAGGTCATCATTTTTGTTATTTATTCATTTCACGAGCTTTACTAGAATTTAGTCTGGGAAATTTGTCATGTACGCATGTTCTTCCACAATTGTAAAAAGCTTCAGCTTAATTTCAATAAAATTTTATTTTTAGCGGACAATAAGGTCTAACATTTATGTCATTTGATATATGAAAGACTACTAGAAGTTTAAAAATATTCATTGTTTTTATTTGTCCCATACCGATGGTGAAACAAACTATAGAGTATTATATAAGCAAGACAAGGGATAACCAATACTATAAAACTATTTCTTAATCAGGTTACGAGCCTTAATCGTGGTAACCTGATTTTGACATGTTTTTTTTATTGTTACGTATCCCGACCTATGTGTACTGTTCATTACGCTTTCACATCATAATCAATCATTGGGTGTGATGATAGAGCTCAATAAGCCCCAAACTAGACTGTACTCTTTTGAATCTTTTGTCTAGTCGATCTCGATTAGCTCATGAGTAGTTTGACTCCTTTACACTCTTCGATCTGCTAAGTTTCAGCCTCGTGTGCAATACTGTTTGCCTCATTCTTCTTTTGGTAGAACTGTTTTCCACTTCATTCCAAGACTCCATTCATTCAAGGCCCTTCATACATCTCCGATCCATGGGTTGATGTATGTTTTGTTCATTTGATGGATTTTGGGCATCTATGTTTTGGTGTTCAAAGTAGGTTTGAGTGTCTTAGATAGAGCTAAGTACCTTTCGGCTGAATGCATCAGTTAGTTTTTAGATAATTGACTTTTATAGTTGACTTTTCTTGTATATACAGTATTACGTATGTTTTCAAGATCTTTAGAAATAGTTGAAGTATTGCTTTAAATCGTTTCATTGTTTCTTCAAGAATTTTTATCAAAAGCTAAAGAAGCTTATGTTTCCAGAGCGTATGCTTTTGAAAAGCTCGCGTAAAAGCTATCAGAAGTTGTTAGAAAGCTATTTTCATAAGCCCAAGCTCGATAAATACCTATAAGCTGTACGCATTTGCTTTTATGAATAATTGTAATCTCTCTATATACCAGGAACTTGACCAATTAGCTCTGGTGACTTTATGCTCGAAGCTTGCAACTCTTGTTGACATTGACTTTTGCTTTTTCAACAAGTGTATCACTAAATGAGTCCTAAGTAAAATCAGCTGCTCTTAATCGAAAATATCATGATGCGGAGGAAAGAATGTGGTCCGTGGACTTATTGTGGGCATTGGTTCATTCCACTCGACCTGAAGATGTGCGGCTTGAAAGTAATACACATAACAGTACCAGCTATATGACAATGTTGTTCCTGTTGGACTCTACCTAGAAACTAACTGAACTAGTATCTGCAGATTCGTCATCATCATTAAGGTTTGCTTCCCTCATCAATGACGTGACTTTTTTGCAAGTTTGCAACGTTCCTACCGGCTCCAACACCTGTGGCGGTTGCTGCACCGACTGCATTGGCTATGGTGAATGTATGAACCAATGGCATATTGTGCATGTACTCATATGCAATTGCAGGCTTGCACCCACGAAGCTTTCTCCACATCCAACAATGTCCATAGCGTTTACCTGTATAAAGAAATTTTCAAGTAATTCTATATCATCACCAGCATATATCTTACTGATATCATCATGGAGGAGTTCTCATTTTTCAGTTCACTTAATATCGGCTTATGCCATTGTTGATTATCACTTCAAATGTTGACGGAGTTAGCTGTTTCAAATGATTGCTGATTTTGCAACAAGGGATGTATATACGATAGCATGATTAAGGTTATTTTTATACCTAGAACGACATCACTTTATGAAAGATATAGTATCATTGCTCATCTCTATCACACAAAAGTTACCATGGTAGTAGTTTATACTTTATACCTATACACATATATGCATATACAAGGAACATAAAATGGTCAGTATCAACCATGCTATGCTTTAAGAAACGCACTTTAACGTAAACAAAGTGACAAAAGGCCATAAATGTTACCTTGTCATCGTTGAAACTCATCTCTGAAACGGACCATCAATTCCAAACATATAGTCACGAGGGAAAAAAAGATGAGCATATTGACAAATCCCAGCATCCCACATCGGTTGAGAGAGTGAAGTTGAAGGTATGGAAAGCTGTATAAAAACGGAGAGAAGCAACAGGAATACTCACTTACCTGGATGGGGTCAATGGGTGATCAAGAACGCCCATGGCCTAGGTTGGTGACCTCCATTGCACTTTGGAGGGGTGCCATCCTAAGATCGGCCCAAGTGGTCGAGTCTACATCGTAATTTGTTGCTGAGGGGGCCTGCGTTCGCGCGGCCCCTGCCAACTCTTTAGTTTGAATCTTCATTTTGGTATACATCAGATTAAATATCATCCTTATAAAATTTGCCTCACAATCTTCCTGAACATTCAGATTGTCTTGTATGTTATGAGAAATTGTTTTACAGTAATAGTTTGTCCATGTTTGTTTGAATGGCATGTTCATAGGCCAAGAGGGGATATTAACAAGCCGTCGGGGTTTCTATCCACAAAAGATTAGATGAATGATACACGTCTTTATTCCACAGTTCATGGTTTCTATCTTTTTTCTTTCTATCAGTTACTTTATTGCTGTAGTTTATTTCATCCAAACTTTCTTTAAAGGTCGCAAATTGGCCTTGCCACGGTTGTTATGTCTCTGTCAATATGACAGTTTAGCATGCGTCAAACTAGTAAGGTCGTATTTCTTCGACCCAATTCTTAGAAAAAAAAACTATTTGCCTGTTAACCTGTTTTAGATAAATCATAACTCAAACCGACACTCGTATAAATAAGCGGGTCAAAATGGTCAAATATTGCACTCTTCCTCTAAAAGTAGTGCTTTGACTTATTTGTAGCAGAAAAGTAATTTTTGTTTACAGAAACTGACCATTTATCTCAGTTTTCTTGCTTTACGAGGCTGTTAGGATCTTGATATGTGACCGGCTATGCTGCTCGTTAGCTATTCGATAAAACCTCGAAACAACCCAGTTTAACGAGCCCGGGCATTGTTTATGGCTTATTAATAAACAAGCCCGAGCTGAGTCTATTTAACAAGCTAAGCATGAGTAGAGCTTTTTTCAACTTGTTTAGATCTATCGTAAGTTAACCAAAACCAATTCATAAACGAAGTCTGTGAATAAAGAGTGGAAAAAAAGTGCAAGACAATGAAACTTTCTGAAAGATCCTTTGCCATCGACTGGGTGAAGTAAACCACATGTGTGAGGTGAGTATAAAAACAAAGGCTTGTGAATGGAATAAGCATACCTTATGGGGAAGAGCCCACCACATTAGCTTGCTGCTGGGGTTCTTCACGTGTCGACTTGGTGTTGTACTATTGCCCTGGCTTGGCGCACCCCTCTAATTACTAGTTCGAAGTTTATTACCTGCACTAGTGAGCCTGTTTATGAGCCAACTCATGATTACTTCTCTGACTTTTTGGAGTTACTTTTGCGTTTTGACTAGTTATTTTGGGTATTCTGTTGGTTTATTTTATTCACCTGAATGATATCATCACATGAGTTCATGGTGAGTTGATGACACATACAAGCCACCCTTTCGTAACCAGAAAACGTGTCAACTTCTTTTTCTTATGTACCAATTTGCCAGCACTTTACTGTCTAAAGAGTTCTCACCCATCGCCCTCCCTTGGCCATACACATTTTTATGCAAAAATCTTCAGCTTAATTTCAATAAAATTTTATTATTAGCCGACAATATGCAAATTATTATTTACAAAACTCAAAATCATGGGGTCTAATATTTTGTATAAATTATAGTAATCGTGTTATTTGATTCAGAAGAAGCAACTGACGGTAAAGGCTCGTTATCCGTGAATGGAGCTGATAATTGAATATTTCCCGACTGTGGAAGATGGTCTTATATATGAAGACTACTAGAAGTTTGAAAATAGACATGGTTTTTATTTGTCCCACATCGATGGTGATACAAACTATAGAGTATTATATAACTAAGACAACGGATAACTAATTCAATAAATATGACTTTGTAGGTTGCCTTAACCTGAAATATGTTTTTTTATTGTTCTTTATTTTTTATTTCACATACATTAATCGTTTCAAGCCTTTGTCAGTATTGAAAATGTGTTAAATGTGAGTAATCTTTGGATACTAAGTTTCATGTTTTGCTCGGACTTAGCCCAAAATTTATAATTATACATGCACACACTACATATCCTGACCTCTGTTTCTAATGTTCATTAAGCTTTGGCAGCATAATCAATCATTGGATGTGATATAGAGCTCAATAAGCCCCAAACTAGATTATATATACTCTTTTGAATCTTTTGTCTAGTCGATCGATTAGCTTATGAGTAGTTTGACTCCTTTACACTCTTGGATGTAAGCATATTGCGGCTAAGGTTCAGCCTCGTGTGCACTCATTCTTTTCTTGGTAGAACCGTTTTCCACTTCATTCCAAGACTCCATTCATTCAAGGCCCTGCATACATCTCCGATCCATGGGTTGATGTATGTTTTCAAGATCTTTAGAAAAAGATGAAGTAATGCTTTGAATCTTTATGTTGTATCTTCATGGATATTATATCCGAACCTAAAGAAGCTTATGTTTCAACAGCTTATGCTTTTGAAAAGCTCGCATAAGAGCTGTTGGGTTTAATCCGTTATGTGTCAGGTTCACGTGCATGCTTGGCTAGAGCTTACTAGTCTTTGGGTATTACGTATATGCATGGAGTAGTAGTTAATTGGTAGTAACTTGAATTGGTAAAAACGTAAGACCGAGTCTTATGTAACTGATTGTACACGTAAGGTTGGTACCTAGTTTCTAGGTAGACTAGTTTTACATGTTTATTTTGTTAGCCTATATAAAGTCATGTAATCTATGAATCAATGTATCCAATTTCCTGATAATTTTCCCTTTGCCTACTGTTGAGTACATCAGTAACTTTGTGAGTTTCAAATCTACAAGAGCTACCAGAACTTGTAACGAATCTATATACATCAGCTCAAGCTTGATAAACACCTATTATAAGCTGTGGGCACTTGCTTTTATGAATAATTTTAATCCTCTAAATACAAAGGAACTTGACCAATTAGCTTTGCTGACTTGAATTCTCAGACTGTAACTGTTGTTGACTTTGACTTTTGCTTTTTCAACAAGTATGTGTCTAAATGAGTCCTGACTTATTGCGGGGCTTGGTTCATTCCACATGACCTGAAGTTATGGTTTAACGTAATACACATCATAATACTATATGACAAAGTTGTTCCTGTTGGATATTACCAGAAACTAACTAAACGTGTGTCTGCAGATTTGATAGCAGAACACCACCCAACCCGAGTGAAAGAAAACATATATTTACTGGGTGTTGGACGCTACTGTATTGGTAATTATCATACTCATGAGGTTATAGTTCTAGTGTCTTAGATAGAGCTAAGTACTTTTCGGTTAAATGCATAGGTTAGTTGTTAAATCATTGACTTTAAATCTCTTCGCATTTGTTCATGAGAGATCCCGCGGTTTTCTCAAAGTGATATTAAGCTGCAGCTAGTTTTGCAAAACATGGCATATAAAACCATACAAATTGCTTATAAACAAAAACATCTAATAGACTATCATGTCCTTTCCTTTCCCAAGTTACACAAAACCGAAAAATCGCGACAAACAAGGATAGCGTGGAGTCGTCACGGGTAAATCTCTGTGGCAATCCACATATGTGTTACTAATGTTTCTTAAGCAAGCAATCAATCGAAAGTCACACAACTAGATTTGTTACTCTTGAATAGCTAGCTTGTCCCACATGGATAAAAAGAAAGAGTAATGACATATTTATAAACCAAGTGTGATTGATTAAGATCAACAGTAGGATCTGGAGACTTAACAAATACTAGCACTCCACGTAAATAAAAAAAATTGAGTACTAGCACTCCAGGTAAGTGTTTGACCTGGGTAGTTTTCTAAAGAAGACTGGCGAGACTGCATAATAGGTAGAACCAAGAAACGTATGCGACAAGTGTGAACCTTTTTATTTCATTGTGATGTGGTTTTACTGGAAGGAGCAATGTAAATAAAGTTCCTTTGGTTAAGGTTATCTAGAATTATTATCTCCAAGATTGTGGTTGGATCTAATAAAATAAACATCATCTAATGTGATTTACTGCAAAATACCATTACATATGAGATACATGCCCCCGTTCATTAGTGTGCTCAATATTTTTTTAAATTGCAAAAATTTTGTAGATATAGCTACACAATCGGCAAGTGAAAATGTCCGGCCCGGCGTTACGAATCAAAAGCAAGGAAAAAGAAGGGTTTGGCTTTTTTTGGGTGACGACACTCGATCTCAGTCACGACCCAATGGAACCTTTCGACGACGGAACCTATATTCGTCCGTCACCGACCATTCTCGGACTGGACCAAAACATTTGGTCCACTCATCAGTCCAGGGTTTTGGGTTAAATTGGTTTCAGTCCGGTCCAGGTTTTGGACCGTGTCAGGCCTACTTTAAACGTTTTGAGCCTTAATCGGTTCATAGATATAAAAAGTAGGTATGGTTCCAACGAGATTGGTCAAGGTCAAAGGCCTGACCGGTTTTCACCGGTGTGACCATTGAACACGTATCTGAACGGGTTTGCCCGGGTTTCGTCAGGTCTAGCCGGGTTATTCCTCGTGTGACCGGGTTTCGTAGGTTGTGACCTGGTTTTCCCGGTATGACCGGTTTTCACCAGGTCTGACCGGTCGGGGCAACTGGATCTAAACGGGTTTCACTGGGTCTCACACATTTTCCGCAGAAAGTTCATGAGAGCTTCAAAAACAGAAAAGCTCTTGAAATAAAAGCTACTCGAATTAGTTTCTTAATGGTGCAGATACAAACTACACATCCAAACACCTTGTATTTTGGTTGATTCAGTAACAATTTCACACATTTTGAGGTTGAACTTAATATATTACTTTGTAACTTTCAAAAGCTGAATACCGCACCGAATGAAATCATGTTCACCCTTAACAAATAGCACTGAAATAAGATGTTGGATTTAGTTTTGAGACATAGCTATAAAACACTGCAAAAAAATATACAAGATTGGATCCCACATCGGATGAAAAGCAAAACAAAGACAAGTATATAATAGAAATGTGAAACCCTGGCTGACGTGTTCGCAAGGAGGAGAGACGGTTGGCATCTCCCCAGGGACGGGAACAGCTTTCAAGCTTACCTGTTACACATCCGGTTAAGGCTTTTCACCTCGGTGGATCTTATAACCCAATTTATTTTTCCGCGTTCTCGTTGTTTGGCGTACACCTAGCACCATGTTCAGGCTAGGCTCTTGCGTTTGCTTTCGCACGTATGTTTCTTTTATCAGAAGTAGTAATCTTAACTCCTTTATAAAGAGAAAATAAATTTGGTTGAATGTTGAAATATAGCTGGTTGAAAATGACGTGGCAAGCATTTGTCATAAAACCGCCCTAAAATAAACTCCTTTATAAAGAAAAGCATTTGTGGCCTTGGAAACCTTGGAAACCATGATCAGCCGACTTCTACCTGTACATCTTCCCCACGCTTTCTCCATCTTATCTTGGAAACCTGGGAAACCCTCAATACGTTTATTACCCACGCCAAAAAGAACCTGGGAAACCCTCAAACGATGTACAATCAATCCATCTATATATACAAGACTTTTCATCATACTTTTCATCATACTTTTCATCATACTTTTCAAACGAATCATAATACTTTTCAAACGAATCTTATCAAATGGATTCATCAGCGGATGTGAAACAAAATCTTATCAATTCTGAGGTTTGGTTTAATTTTCATAATCTTTATTTGTTTAATTCTGAGGTTTGGTTTAATTCTGAGGTTTGGTTTTCTTCTTTTTCTGGTTATAGATTGACTTGGAAATACAAAATGCTTTTGGGCCAATGGAGGCTGAGGTTGATGAAGACCCTACTGTAGTGGATCTTGAGGTTGAGGTACACAATGTTTCTTCTTTTTCTGGTTATATAGATTGTGTTTGGAGTGTTTGTTGTTATCGGCTAAGGGGGTGTTTGGGATTATTTATTGAGTTATGATACACCAGATTATAAATGGTATTTTGAGTTAGAAAGATAACCCAGATTAAATTGCATATAAAACTAATCTGCTGGTGACTATTGATACTGAAAGTAATGTCTTCCATTTTAAATTGTTAGAAAGATAACCCAGACTACTTTTTTGTTAAGTACTTTTAAATTGCTGGTGACTATTGATACTGCATCTTGTTATTTAGCAACCTTATCATCATTTACTTTCAAGTGTAAATTTTTATTGTTTACAAAACGTTCATTAATTAGATAAGCAATGACAAAGCATTGAACAGTTTGGTTTATATTTCAAACACTCGTGATTAATAGTACAACTTTCAAACATTTATAAGCTTATGGTGATAAGTTGCTGATAAGTCTAGAGAACAGCCCAACTAAAAAGTGATCATTTATTTTGACAATATTTGAGTTCCATGTTTTCTTGAATTGCTTGGAGTGTTTTCATCCATGGTGATGTAAGTTACCAATATGTGTGCAGAAGATATAAAAATAATAGTTTGTATTGCAATTGTTGTATAACCATAAAAGTTCTCAAACAGGGAATGACCTAAGTGTCATTGAAGTAAGGATATGGTTTTGAATGATTATAGAATCAACATGTTATATTGATTTAATTATTGATGTAAAAGCGGTTCTTTAGAATGGGGGTGTTTGGATTCGCTTATTAAGCTGCCTTATGTGAATCTGGAAAACCCAATAAGCCCGCTTTTAATAAGATATTGGTCAAACTGAGCTTATCATCTTTTGCAATCTCAAATAACTCCATAATCCACCTTAAATAAGCTAATCCAACCCCCCCCCCCCAAAGTGTATTTAATACTTTAATTATGGTAGCAGCTTTTATTTTGGTTCATAATAAACTTGTGTTTAGGTTGTGTTTGTTATAAGCTTATTTGGTTTCGGCTTATGTTTGTTTTATAAACATGAATTTCCCTGTTTAATTTATCTTGAGGACATACGAGCTTAGATCAGTTTATTTATTATTGTAACGAGTGTTATAGAGATCGATTAAGATATGAAAATCACTCAGACAACGACAACAAGCTCAATAGTGAATGACAGGAAGAAACACGACTCGATTGTTATTAGGATAGAAGAAAGGTTGGTTACAACCGAACTGTTACAACATAAATCTAGAGACAAAATGGTTCTCAAATCAATACATGTTTGGATTTATGAAACATAAGCCGGGAAGAAATAAGCTCATTCGGCTAATTTAGTTGTTTTCGGTTTATATTTTCATAAGCTTTTTTGTGGCTTATTTTGAATTTTTTCGCCTTATTTTAGTTTATTATGACAAAATAAGCTTATAGTCGAAAAGTTAAAAAACAAGCCGAAAAAGTTTTAAATAAGCCACAAAAAGTAAGCTTATGAAACATAAGCTGAAATCACATAAATCATAAGCCCACTGTATAAGCCGAAACAGACACTCGTAAGATTTATATGGCTTCAAGCTCATAATAAGATATTAATCTAAATTGTCGTTTGCAAATGCCAATAAGTCCATAAGCTAATCCGCTAAACTGTTATTTGAAGCTCGTGTGCAAACTGTATTTGGCCTTTTTATGCTTTGATGGTTTGGTTAATTATTTATATGTGGTATCAATGATACCTGCCACTTTGCCAGCTCCCATGTTTGCTATAGAATGTTTTTATTGTCATTTTATATGTTTGAAAAATAACTAATTTGATTTGCGAAACACTAAAAAAAACTGACTATCCAACAACATAATCGAACACAAGCACTATATTTCAAAATCATGTTTTGCAACGTTTTCAAAACGCATAATTTAGGGATGAGCAGTAGCACCGGAAAAAAGGTACCGGAACCGTACCGGTACCGACCTATACAGGTACCGGTTTTTTATGCTCGGTACGGTACCACGAAAAAGGTGGGAAAATAAAGGTACCGCATTTGTGATCTTTAAAGTTTTAATTTCTAATCCGGCTCTTAGTTGCGGAAAAAGGAGAAAATTATGCAAACTAAATAAAATGACTAAGCAGACAGTATAAAAACAAGTGATTTTTGTAACCTAACGTTATCGTTTTGAAAATTTTCTAGAAGTAACCTTTATGGCTTTAATTTCTTGACGTTATATATAGACAAGTAGTTTTGTCATTTTGAGCTAATAGGTTCAAAAGAAACAATCTGGTGTTTTGGGTACCATACGATTCGTTTTTGCTGAAAAATTTAGGCTTACATTGGCCCGAGCAAGACTTGCCGTTCTTAAGAAATATGGTTAGAATTGCTCGAAAAGTGTCCGTTTTACCTTGGAAATGTTGCCGTCATAGTGGGATAACTGGTCGAAACTGTTTTTTTTAAGTTGACTGGTATAACGTTGATGTGTTGTTATACATAATTAGCATGTTATATCTTAAGATTATATACCGGATACATAACAATCAACTCTTGTATAACTATGACATGTAGGATTTTTAAATGGATTGTCAATATAATACAGATATGCCATTCACAGTCACGCCTCCATCTGTAAGTAATAGAAGGCCCATTGAAAACTATAGTTTCTTTGCACGGAAGTTAAAGAAATCCATGTAAAAGAGTTCTATTGAGATGATTGTAAACAAGTTACATAGGTAAAGAACTTCTCGTAGCTTCATTTCTTGCTCAATGCTTCTTTTCCAAACACCCCACTCTAAACAGGTAAATTCTGCATACATGTAAACGGGTAAAATTATGGGAAAAACATATTACAAAAAGGTTATAAGGTTCTCTACCCGTTGTACCGATACCGGAACCGATACTAGAACCGATACCGGTACTGGTTTAAGATACGGTTTCGGGAACGGGACTTTGAGTATAAGTCGGGGGGAAATCTGGTACACCGAAAACGGTGTCGGTACAGTACCAAAATGGTACCCTGCTCATCCTTAGCATACTGTATTTCCAATAAGCAATCCCAAACACCCCCTTAGTCTTTAATAATTACTATGCGGCTATGATAGGCGTAATGCTGACCAGCAGCTTATGATAATTTGAAAATCCATGTTGACTACTGCTATGACCTGTAAATCCATGTGACCTCTTAGCATTAGCTAACTCTGTAGTTTTCTTTAGAGTTGAGGACTTGTTGCCTTTTGACAACAAAAAAGCAAAAGAATAGTTGCCTTTCTGCAAGGTGAAGTATACATACTAATATTACACACATGTTTAGATAAATAATAGAGTATACCATAATTAAGCTCAAATTATTCATTGCCAATGAGTTATTCTACCCGTTCGAGCATCTAGCGTATTTATAATGGGTGAATAATTATTCAAATTCACTATGATTCGTTATGATTCGAAGCACCTTAAACAACAACTGCTATGACATTCTCGTTTTCAAAATCTCTCCATTGTTTATAATAGATTAAGTTAATAAGAAAGGTCAAAGTTTGTAAACACAATTGAAATAGAAGCAAAGTGCAACTGCGCTCTCTCTGCAGTAACATCAGATCCCGATTTTTGAGCTGAAACTTTGTGGACAGTCCTTGGTGTGTAATTTTATATATTTTTGAGAAAAAGGAATATATTTTACCTGGTCAAAGACACATTAAATATTCATTACCTGGTCAAAGACACATTCTTAGGTCGCCTTAGTATCCATAGCTTGTACAAACAAACATATATATTAACAAATTACATATTTGTCGCAAGTTAAATACACATGCATTTTTTTGCATAAGATGATAACTCAAACTCCTTCTTTAAACTAAACATTTGAATTATTTAAAGCATTAACAAAGATAAGGTAACCTTATACTGACGTCTACTTGCGTCTATGTAAATATCTTTTACTTGACTCGATTTAGTATTCCTTTTTTATAGCTTGGAACGGTGTTGGTCCTAGCTGTAGACAATCTTTAATATGTGTAGTTTGATATGATGGTAGGAATGACTGCTGATATGACTACTTTGAATTTATACATGAGAGACGCGCAAGTAATTGTAATAAGGATTATATAACCATTTGACCTGACCATGAGACTGATAACACATTTAATAAACACTTATTCTCTAACCTTTAACTTGCTAAATGATTTTTAGTAGACATAATCTAACTACAGACCTGAAAACATGACGCCGACTGGCAGTGAGTGAGACCTTTTACCCCATTGCTCTCAGCATCGTTTTTTTCCCTGCAATATGTGAAATAAGCAACCCTGTAAATCCATGTGACCTCTTAGCATTAGCTAACTCTGTAGTTTTCTTTAGAGTTGAGGACTTGTTGCCTTTTTGACAACAAAAAAGCAAAAGAATAGTTGCCTTTCTGCAAGGTGAAGTATACATACTAATATTACACACATGTTTAGATAAATAATAGAGTATACCATAATTAAGCTCAAATTATTCATTGCCAACATCTTTGATGCCGTCACCAAAATTCCCCTGAACCCAAAAAAAATTAGAATTGATAAACTTACATAACTTTTGTTCGTATGAATGGATTTGTTTTTTTTAATTGGGTGTGTTCGGATTCAATGAGACACATACCTCAGATTCTTTATTAAACCTACAAAACAATTAAAAAAACTCATGGATCTTCAATTAAGTAAAACTTGAAATTTGACCAAACTCATGGATCTTGAAATTTGACCAAGCTTGTATATAAACATGTAAGACCAAGATTTTATGCGTTGGGTGATGGAAAATTTGAAGGATAAACTCTGGTCTCTTTTTCATGTAAGTTGTTTTTTTAAGTTTGCTTAAACACCTCATTGGTATGATTAGTATATATCAGGATGTAAGTCTATGTTGACTTGACTGTTTTAAGTCTATTTTTTATACACGACATTTTAGGACACGGATAACCCAATAGGGTAACACAAAGTGTGGTTTCAGTGTGATGAAAATTGGTGCCGGAAGGCTGCGGAAATCGTAGCCGATGTGGGTTTTGTGGAAACACTGTTTTTTTTAATCAGAAAATATTTACTTTGCTTCTAAGGTGATTTAAATGTTCTTGACAAATTCCTTTAGCTCTAATTGAGGTCTTTTCGCTAAGTTTGTAACAATAGGGATTTTGAACGATTGATTTGAGAGTTCCTTTTGCCAAGCACAAAAAGTCATTGTTTATAGATGTCAGATATCATGTGAATATATAGGTGATTAGTGCGTGTCACAGAAAGTATGTAAAAGTGGGAATCATCTTATGCCATGCTTCTTTTGCTCTATATATCTTACTAAGTTTTCCTTTTTTGAGTATTTTATACTAAAAGCAGCAATTCTATCATTAACTTTAGTACATTTAACATCAACGTATACACTTATATTTTCTTTAGCAGTGGGATCCATACTTCACAGTCGATACTTTTGATGCCCTCAACAACCCACATGCTTTTTATAAAATCGACAAAGTTCGTGTCCGAAATGTTTGGATGGATGAAAAGGCAAACAAACTCTACATTATCATGCACGGCAAAAATGTAAGGATACATTAACGGAAAATACAATATCAAACTTTCTTCATATTTTCAAATATTTTTCGAGTTAATTATATTATATTCGCTTTATACGTTCTGTTAGGGACTAAAGATGGCTGCTCAAGTGCCACATGACCTGCTAGACGTCTATAAAAATAGGGAATTGGCACAAACTTTTGTCTCTATACATCATTTCAAAATAGGTTATGTTGACCCTACCCAATACCCAAGGTTTGAAAATTACAGTTTCGCTCGCCATGATTGGATCATTCTGGTAGACGCGAAAACGGTCATCACCAAAATTCTGTCTCCTGATTTAAAAGAGTTTAGTGTGAATGGATGGATACCTTCAATTCGTGCTCTTCTTGGTGATAAAACACCAAGGAAAATGCTCATCGGTACCAAAATTTTTCTTTGGCATATATATACTACATCACGAATAACTAATAATACGTACTTTGTCGATTGCCAAAATATAATAGTATTTAATGTAATTGTAGATACCGTTGGAAGAGTTATCAAAGGAGACATAAAACAATATTTTGGCTATAAAACATGTGAACTGTGGTTGCGCGATTTGACGTAAGTCTCTTCATCAAAAACAATTTAACATTTATTATTTTCTGGAGCTTACTTGACAACTAATGACGTGTTATAGAGGAGCTGATATCAAGTTTCTCGCGTATTACACACTACACAAAGTACCAGCAAGGTTGTCACGAGTTATAGTAGAGAAGGGCACCATCTTCATAACTCGTGTTAAACTTGTCAAAAACAACACTGCTATTTCCAAATCCCAAATTATTCTTACCTTTTTTCCCTATTCTACGTGATTTTTTGACTTTCGGCTAAACTCTACCTCATACCCCTAATTTTAATAGGCAACTTTTTGAAAGACACAGAAGTATCAACTGTCGAGTTTGACCCAGATATGAAAGAAACTCAAGTCTTGAAAAAGATGAAGATATGATATCGCCTCAGTTCAGTTCTTTGTTTTGCATGATATAGATCATACATTTGGTCTTGCTTTTTCAATAATTTGGTCTTTTTTACAATCAGTTTGTCGTATGCGAACAGTTGAATTTATTTCTTATGTTTTTCCCTTAAATCATGTTGAATCTTGCTTTGGTTGTTTGGTGTTTATCAATTTGATATTGAATTTTCAGAGAACTATAAATGTTATGGGGGGTCTCAATAATAACTTATTACGTTATCACAACATAAATAATGGGTGTTTGTTGGAGCTTATACGTGGGCTTATTAGCTTATTTGAATAGGAGATTGCTTTGTTTGACAGTTGACTTATAAGTAAAAAAAAGTTGACTTATTAGCTTACTTGAATAGGAGAGATTGCTTTAGCTTATTTAACTTGGCTTAAACAGTTGTCTTATAAGTAGCTTGTACTTTTATTTCATTTTCTTTAAGCTGGAGCTTATATGTGGGCTTATTAGCTTACTTGATTTAGGATTATGGGATGTTTAGGCTTCTTCATTAAAACTGCTTATGGAGTTTCTATTTTACTCTAAAATCTAATGTGCCAAACCAATATCTGTTTTCAATGGCTTCTTATTATAACTGTTTGAGTGCTTTGGAATATTGATTTTGTAGAATAACTTCAATCAATGCAAATCATTGTCTACTAAAGATGTTCGTGCAACACTAAAGGGAAAAAAAGGCAAGACAAACTTTGCCTATTTTGAAGAACCTCCAAATAGGGTACCGTTTGGAACATTACACAATATCACGAAGACAATTGTCCCTCAAACCCGGAACATTCCATCACAAACACTTTCACCTCAAAACATGTCAAGAGACAAAGAAAATCTAACACCATCGCCTCAAATTTTGTCAACCAATAAAGAAAATATAACACTGTTGCAAACACCACGTTCCTATAGTTCACTCTCTATAGGCCCAAGTGTACCCGTAGACCGTGCCATTCTTAAAAGACGAGAATACCAAAGAAGTTATCGCAAACGACTTAAACAAAGAAAACTAGCGGAAACAAATTCTAGCATTGAAACGCAAAGAGACTTCGGACCTACACAATATCTTTCATGCTTGACGCGTGAAAGCACATTAGGTAATATATTGTAATTATTGTTCTTCTTTACATTGATTTTTTTAACAATCAAACTAACGCATGATTTGAACTTCATAACAGATGATCAAAGGAGTAGTAACGTATTATTGCCCATATTTGATCAAGAGTGCAATCAAACGAATGGTAAGCTTCTTTAAAGATATCAAATACAGCTATTTACTACATGTATTTACGTTATATATATGTGTAGGAACCAATCTTCATGTACCACCAGCCATTCGACCAAGCATTCGACAAAGGAAAGAATACCAGAAAAGTTATTATCAGCGTCGTAAAAAAAACAATACAGGGGAGGCGAATGCTAACATAGGTAATATAACTTTCTATATTTTATACGTCTTTAAGGAATTTTATATTATATTGCCAATAATTGTTTTAAATTTCTCACCAGATGGCCAAACTGAAGACAATCCGTACGATATTGTATTCAATGATCTTCCTACAGAGCATCGTCTACTAGAGCAACCACCGTGTGTTAATTCTGGAGCAAAGAAAATAAATTTTCCAGTAGTAACACCATCACCTCAAATTTTATCAACCAATAATGAACACATAACACCATTACAAGCACCAAGTTCCTGTAGTTCACTTTCTATAAGTCCAGGTGTACCCGTAGACCCATCCGATGTTAAAAGACGAGAATACCAAAGAAGTTATTACCAACGACGTAAACAAAAAAAGATAGCGGAAACAAATTCTTGCATGGAAACACAAACATCGGTCTGAGCTACACCATCTCTTTCTGTTTTGCAACGTGAAAACACAATAATTACCATCGCAGACGATCACATTGAAGCACAAAGAGATTTCGGACCTACACAGTATCTGTCGTGCTTGACACATGAAAACACATTAGGTAATATATTGTACATATTGTTCTTCTTTACATATATTTTTTAACGATCATACTAACACATGATTGAAATTCCATAACAGATGATCAAAGGAGTAGTAACGTATTGTTGCCCATATTTGATCAAGAGTGCAATCTGATAAGTGTGAAAACACTCATCAATAATGATCCATAAACCACTCAAAACACAGTCAAATACATTATTTTAACTGTAAAATATCAGAATTACGCGTGTATTCGTATCTTATGTGTTTTCAGGTAAGAAAGATACATTTTGAAGCAAAGATGCGGTTTCAAGGACTTATTTGGTAAAAAGACGAAGAAAAAGACGAAAGAGCTTTCAAGGACCTTATTTGCCACTACTTCAAAGATCGAGGACTTAAGTGCAATTTTCAACAAGATAAAGGATGAAAGGAGTTTAACTTCAAAGCTTTTAACTCATTTATATTAGTTGAAGAAAAACAAAGAGTTGAAGGACCGAAAAGGCAAATAATGGAAAGTTCACTTTTTAATTAACTTTCGGATATATACATAACTTGGTCAAATGAATAAGTCATGGTCAAACATCATTCTCGTCTTCACCGCGTTTCAAGAGAGAGAAATAAATAAACAGATGGTTTCTTCTCTTTCAAACCAAGACCTGCATGATCGAATCACAATACAATAAGGAGGTTTCAAGAGAAACTTAAAGAAGAAAAGATGCTCAGCTCTTTCTCTTCTACATGATGATGGCAATCAATTAAATCAATACTCAAGAACGAAGAAACCCCCAAATATCCGATTGAAGAATGAAGAACGAATCATCCTCGTATTTTACACGTGGCGGTTATTGATTGGATAGAACACGTCACCTCACCATCTCTCGACGGCTATAAAAGAAGACGAAGGACCTCATTTGCAAATGGTTAGCTTAGGAGTAGATTACACACACATAGTTAATTAGGAGTAGATAGATAGTTAGTTTTAAATCTTGTAACGAATTCAGTTTTTTTTCAGTTTAATCAGTTGAGATTAGTTAATCTTCTTGTAACCGAATCATTTTTCTTCCATTAATGAAAGTTTCAAGCTTTTGTTAAATCTCTTTTAAATTTCTGTTGATTTCTATTCATATCGAGAGTTTCATTGGATTAAGTAGTTAATCTAGGTGGATTAAGTTTTGAGTTTTTCTATATTCTACTCCGATTCGAAGCTTATAGCTTTTTCTTCCTCTATTTTACTGCTTATTAGCGAGAGTTTTTATATTGAGTTTGTTGAAAAAAAACATTTCTGATATAATCTTGTTGAGAGTTTGTTATAAAGTTGATAATTAGTTAGGCTACAGATTTAATTCAGTAATTCCATTGATTAGTTTTAATTGTTTTTCTCAAAATTGTTTTAATTGATTAGTTTTGATTCAGGTTACTGGTACTGTTTTACTTGATAAGAGTTCGATATAATGATGTTAATCAGTTAGGTTGTAGGTTCAGATTCAGTTAAACTTCATTGATTCAGTCATGAGTTTTAAAGTGTCGCTTGAGTAGCTTATTTTGTTCATACAGATTTGATAAGAATTTGTTACTGTTTCTTTTCAAAAGCTCAATAGAGTTTTTCATTAGTATCCATTAAGTAGCAGTAGCTTATGAAATATTCCGAAAAGCTCTTTTCCTCTAAACCAAGTCAGTTAGGTTTGTTATTTGGATGAAAAGTTTGACATCAGCGTTTCCAAGCCAAACAACTCAAAAGCTCAAATGAGCTTATGATTAGTCTACTGTTACAGTTCAGCTCGAAGTTTTTAGTCCAGAAGTTTGGTTTTCTTTTTATGTCATGTGTGCAGGTGATTTGTGTAGATTAGTGCAGTAGGTAGCAGGTCATAGCTACTGATTTCGAATTCCAGTTCAGCATTTGGTGGCGTTGTAGAGATTAGCTTTTAAGTCGGCTCAGCGCCGCGTTTCTCATCATCAACGGGCTGGCCTGGATGCACAGGTCAAGCACGCTCTAATTTTCTGCTATACTTTGCTCTAGTTGCGTAGGAGTTTAATTTTTGACTGCAATTTGTTCTACTAATTCTGCTTTGTGAAGCTTTACGTTTGCTATGATCTTCCTTAATTAGTGTAGATTTTTGTATGCAGTTTAGCTAATTAGTTGTATCTTCTCATTCTATTCATTGAAATTTAGCTTGATTTAGTTTGTTGCTAGTAGTGTTTGGCGATGTGATAAAGGACTTTGGATTAATTAGTGATAGAACAAAGTTGAAGTAATCAGTAGGTGTCAAGTCACTTTGTTGAAATTTACTAGTTAATGGCTTATTAAATAAGCTGATGATCAATTTTTGATAAGAGAAATAATAAGATCGAACATAGGTACTGAGAGTCAGTTATAATTTGTTTTTTTTTTTTGTATACTTGGTCAAGTTTTAGTAGTTTTACAAGTTTAACCCTTCACCTTGATGTGTTCTGTTGCATTCATGGTCCTTAGGGTCGTTATGTGGTTACTTGGTTACTGTTAGGCAAGTATTGGGCCAGAAGTCCAGTAGTATTTTTGGGCTCACTTATAAATAAATATTTGTATTGAATTTTGGTTAAGTCAAGTAGTAACTAGTTAGTATAATTTTCATTTGTGCATTGTGTTTTTAAAGTTGTGATTATCGTTTTATAAATTGTCTTTTAGATTTTATATTTTGTATTTTCTACTTTTTATTTTGTTTTTTTTTCTCATGAGTAGTATAAAATTGTATTTCTAATTGCTTTTAAATTTTGTGCATTTAAATGTGGTACGTGCAACATGTTTTAGAGTAGTACATATACGTATATAGATATTTTCACTTTTTACACGCTTTTTGTGCCAAGTAGAAATAGAATACCAAACAAGTCTTTTTCACCAAAAACAATTAAGTCGAGCTTGGATAGTTATATCAATTCGAATCGATACCGAGAAAAACGAACTAAAAAATGATATATTAAATGGCGCCGCTGCCGGTTCTTTTCGTGAAGATTAACGGTTTCGAGTGAGACGATTGGATTTTGGGATCCGTTCACTTTGTGAACGTTATTTTTACGTATTATAAATCAAAAAGATAAAAAAATCAAAAAGATAAAAATATAAAAAAATAAAAAATCACAAAAATCAATTCTTTTCCTAAAGAATTGAACCAAAAAAATAAAAAATCCAAAAAGTAATCTTTTTCCTAAAAGATTACAACAAAAAAATATATATTATATCGATTTCATCGCTTTTTACGTAGATATAGTATTTTTCTTAAAAAAATCAAATAAATACAAAAATATTTTTGATATATTATTATATGTAAATAAGTATACGTATAAGAACAACCAAGTTACCTATCTTCCATAAGTATTGCCGAGGCAATACACCGTGTTAGGGGGCGTTCCGGTCCTTGACACGCGTATCGATCCAATTTAATTAAGCAAGAATAGATAAATACTTCCAATAAGCAATAATTCGAAGAATACGAACATTTAAGTGAATAGAAAGGCGATGTGCTATAAAATGCCATCTAAGGGTCAATAGGTACTTAAGTGCTTCGCGCCACCTAACCCCCCGTTCACTTGTAAGTATTCTAAGAAGGAAGGCTTTATTGGGGGTCTTGCACCCAAGTAGTAATTATATATATACTTTCTTGTGGATATTTCATATTGCAACTCGAAGAGGATAATCTTATTCTTTTCAAAGTCGACCGAGGGCTACTCCCTCATTCCTCGTGTTTACTTACACGTGTACTCGCACGCGTGTAAACATACCACCTTTGGTGTATTACTTCCTTCCCTGAGGAAGCTTTTAAACGTCATTATACTTGTATATACATTCGGCCACCTTCTTACACATGGATACTCGTTCCATGTTGGAGATCTTGCAACAACGATCCGCCAACGCTAATTATTCGCCTTGTTCGACTTGTGGAGGTCCACACGATACGTATCTATGTGATCAAAACAATGGCTATTATGGGGAGGGATATGCTTATAATGGAACCGAGAACCCTAATTTTCAACCTAACACTCAAATGGACTACACTTGTAATGACTATATGGGATATTCCGGTTTTTCATCACAACCTCCACCATCATTTCATGATCAAACATTTAATGAGCCATACCAAAACCAAGGATTTTCCAATTATGCAGGTTTTCAAAACAATGATAATTTTCAAGGCTATAATCAAGAAACCTTTCATAATCAAGGATTTTCAAATAATGAAGGTTTTCAAAATGATGAAAATTTCCCATGCTATAATCAAGATACTTTTCAAAATCAAGGATTTTCACATTATGAGGGTTTTCAAAATGAAGGAAATTTTCAAGGTTACAATCATGAGAACTTTCATAATCATGACTCTTTTCAAAACTATAATCCACCTAATTATGGAAATCCACCTCTACCATATTCTTCGACTTATTCATGTGAGTCTTGTGGAAAAGAACCTCATTATGGTTATGATTGTCGACCAAGGGATCCGCCTTCTTATGCTCTTAGTGATCTCAATGAGCTTTATTTTCTAATCGAGCAACAAGGAAGAGACGATGGATATAGATTACAGGCTTTTACACGTATGAGAGAGATGAGTATCGAGGAAATGAGAGAAGAATCTCGGTGGTTAAGGGAAGAAATTAAGTCTCTTGAGGATGATGTAAGGAACAAACGGTTTAGTATCAAGAGATTTGGTGACATTTATAGAAAATCGGTGAACAAATCCTCTCAGTTCTTCAAGAAAGAGTTAGACGATTTACTCTTTAAGATTGATAAAAAGGAAGAAGAAGAACAATTTTTTGCTAATCGTGCTCGTTTGCTTAAACAATGCTTATATGACGATGATGACGAACCTTCGATTTGCATGACACTTAATGATGACACACCTTCATCACCTTTACCTCACGTGGAACCCACCAACTCTTTAACCATGGGGGACGAGCCTCTTAGCACTAATACAAACACCAATTTAGAAGAATTAACCGTTTCTAGTGTTGAGAACCTTATCCCAATCCAAAGAGAGTTTGAGGGTATTTCCATTGAACCATGTGATGAGCTTTGTATTGATACCTCTTCTCCTCATGATCACATTGAGATTTCATCACATGTTGACCTTCATGCTACTACTAGTGATTTTGGTGATTTTGATCTTGATGAATTGTTCAAAGAAAGGGATAATGAGATTGAGGAAGAGTTTATGCAAGATTTTCCACAAGTAGAGGATGATGATTGTGATTCTAGTGAGGCATCTTATGATATATTATCCGAGGACTTTTCATGTCAAGATGACCTTCCTAATTTGGATGATGATGTTGATCATATAGAAGAAGTGGAAGATGTTCATATTCGTGAGGTTTTATCAAACATTTATCATCTTATCTCCTCGATTGAAGCATTGAACACACACCATAGTGATGATTCCATAGAAGAACCTTTCATTGATATTTCTTCACCGGTTCTTGAGGTTGCACCTATTGACTTTTATGATGATATCATTCCTTTGAGTGATTCTCTCAATATACCTTCTTTTGAGCCTTCTATTCCCACCCTTCCACCCTTGAAGTTGGTTATTGATGAAGATCCTATACTCTTAGAGATTGATCCTTTTTCACCTATGGCACCTTTAGAACCCAAAACCTTTGATATGGATTCTCATATGGATATTGATACCACCATAGAGGCTTATTTTGAAAATATTGATATTGAGGTTGATGATAGTGATTCTAATTGGGAAGAGGAGATTCGTCTTAGTGAGAACTTGCTTTTTGGTACCCTAGAGCCTACACCTCTTCCACAAGACACTATTTCTCTTGATCCTTCTTTCTCTATGCCTTCTATGGAAGATTACCCACCTTTTGATGATGATGAGCCTAATATGGATATACTTGTTATGAATGTTTTGATACCTACACCTTCATATTCTCATGATGCTTTGATCACTAAGGGGGAATCTTATATGGTTGATATGAGTTCATCTTCTTATTTTCCCATGAAGGGAAAGGTTTTTGATCCTGGGATACATAAATTTGAGACACATTGGTTTTCATCTACTCCACTTAAGAGTGTGATTTCGATTGATATGGACTTCTTGTATGAGCTTACTTTGGTGATGCTACCTACTTTGGAGTTGTTCACTTGTCGAGATGGAAACTTTGTATTTAATCCTGGGGTGCTTCATATTTGAGAGATTTCGTATGTTGGACAAACTTGAGACACGTTGGACCGTTCCATTTATCGAGGCAGATTTGGTAAATCTTATAGTAAATGGCAACGTGCTAAGTTTGAGTGTATCATGTGAGATGAGCTTCAAAGGGATATTCTTTATTCTCCATGATGGTTTCCCCAAGGACAACTTAATTCGGGGCCGAGTCGAGCTAGCGACTTAGGGTTAAAAAAACTCAAGCGATGAATAACTAGGTTAGAAAACGTAGAGTAGATTTTCAATAGGTTAGGTTTAATTAAAAGGATGTTATAGTAGAGTTGAAGTGGAGGGGTGCCTTTCTTCGTCTTTTCGTGTTTTGTTTCAAGGGTTGCTCTCTCACATTTCATGCTTGGAGCTTAAGGAGGAGGCCCGTGTATCTGGTTCACTTCGATTAGTTTTTGCTATTGTGATATTAAACACTTCTGCTTAAAATGAATATCCTTTAGTTGTCTATTCCTTAACTTGGGTTAAGCAAAGTAATCAATGTCATAAGTGTAGGGGAGTTCACTCCAATACTCTTAAACATTGAGGACAATGTTTATCTTAAGTGTAGGGGAGACTTCTATCGAAGTGACCTTACCTAGACCATTGCCTTAACTTCATGATAACTTGGAAAATTAATTTTTCAACATTTTTCAAATTTTTGATCTACTTTGGCCACCAAAAATATGCATACATAATTTTTGCATCAATCATTTTCAATTTGCATATCACATTTGCATTGTATATATTTCTTCTCTTATTTTTCAAAAATATATAAAAAGGAAAAAAATATAATAAAACATGGTTTAACAAGTTTAGATTTCTTTGACATATTAGGCCCGCCATGGATATTTTGACTCAACCCGAGTTTGCTTATCTTAGCACTCTCTAGCTAGTATCCTTAACCATGTAGTCCTTCATTGGTCTATTAGGCTAAGCATCCACCAATTTCATTCTTTGAAATTTTAAATTTGTGGGGAATGGGAAATGATAGAGTTGAAGCAAGTGTAAAAGGGCTAGATAGACTTCATGGCAATTACTTGTGGCTATACCTTTCTCTTCTTTATCTCTAATTTCTTCGCATGTATATAATTGTTAATAAATAATCAAGTACGGTTTTAATTGGTTTGTAATCTCTTATGCATTTTTGACTAATCATTTATGGTTGATATGAGTACGTCTTAAGATTCTAAGTTAGCACGTTTTATGTGTACTAGACTTATGTCATGCTCCATATTTAGCGGGTGTTTTTCCTTTTCTTCTTTGCAAATTTCTTTGTGAGGAATAAAGAAAAATAAGAGCGGCTTATGAAAAAAAATGAGTGGCTAGAAAAAAAAAAGAAGAAAAGAAAAAGAAAGAAAAAGAAAAAATAATGCAAGACTCCCAAGAGGGGCAGTGTGGTGTTAATTATAGTGACTATTGAGTTCCAATATTACCTTGACGGGTTGCGGGGATTCAATAGATTGCTCCAATCCAATATTGCCTTGACGGGTTGCGGGATTGAAGATCCAAAATCTCAAAAAGATGGCGGATGTAAATTATTGCGTGAGTTTTATTTTTCTTTCCTTAGCGAGTGTGTAGCTACTTATGAAAGCATGACATGAGGATTTTACACATAAGGCGAATGACTTATTACTCTTGAAACGGACTTGTATTAATTGTGAGCGGTTTTTCAAGTAATGGATGAGAGGATTACTTAGGATTAAAACCGTGCTTCCTTATTTTTGGATTTTACATTTCTTATACTTCACGCTTAAATAATGACAAATTTGCTCACAAGCAATTTGCTCAAATAATAACCGGTTCCACATTTAATTGTCATGAATAAGTTGAAGCACTTTTTACTTGTGAATACAATGATTCCATTTTTAAGCTTGGTATGGGGAAAGTGAAACTTGAGGGTGATAAATGTCCATGGTACCAAAGCCCTAATCTAAGTCATTGATTTCTTTATGAGTTATTTCCATCAAAACCATTTATGAAAAATCAAAAATATATAAATAGAATTGTTTTCTTTGCATTGCATTGTAAATATTCAAAACCATTCATCATGTAGCATAGCATAGTTTATTAAATCATAAAATGGTTTGGTTAATTATTTATATGTGGTATCAATGATACCTGCCACTTTGCCAGCTCCCATGTTTGCTATAGAATGTTTTTATTGTCATTTTATATGTTTGAAAAATAACTAATTTGATTTGCGAAACAGTAAAAAAAACTGACTATCCAACAACATAATCGAACACAAGCACTATATTTCAAAATCATGTTTTGCAACGTTTTCAAAACGCATAATTTAGGGATGAGCAGTAGCACCGGAAAAAAGGTACCGGAACCGTACCGGTACCGACCTATACAGGTACCGGTTTTTTATGCTCGGTACGGTACCACGAAAAAGGTGGGAAAATAAAGGTACCGCATTTGTGATCTTTAAAGTTTTAATTTCTAATCCGGCTCTTAGTTGCGGAAAAAGGAGAAAATTATGCAAACTAAATAAAATGACTAAGCAGACAGTATAAAAACAAGTGATTTTTGTAACCTAACGTTATCGTTTTGAAAATTTTCTAGAAGTAACCTTTATGGCTTTAATTTCTTGACGTTATATATAGACAAGTAGTTTTGTCATTTTGAGCTAATAGGTTCAAAAGAAACAATCTGGTGTTTTGGGTACCATACGATTCGTTTTTGCTGAAAAATTTAGGCTTACATTGGCCCGAGCAAGACTTGCCGTTCTTAAGAAATATGGTTAGAATTGCTCGAAAAGTGTCCGTTTTACCTTGGAAATGTTGCTGTCATAGTGGGATAACTGGTCGAAACTGTTTTTTTTTAAGTTGACTGGTATAACGTTGATGTGTTGTTATAAATAATTAGCATGTTATATCTTAAGATTATATACCGGATACATAACAATCAACTCTTGTATAACTATGACATGTAGGATTTTTAAATGGATTGTCAATATAATACAGATATGCCATTCACAGTCACGCCTCCATCTATAAGTAATAGAAGGCCCATTGAAAACTATAGTTTCTTTGCACGGAAGTTAAAGAAATCCATGTAAAAGAGTTCTATTGAGATGATTGTAAACAAGTTACATAGGTAAAGAACTTCTCGTAGCTTCATTTCTTGCTCAATGCTTCTTTTCCAAACACCCCACTCTAAACAGGTAAATTCTGCATACATGTAAACGGGTAAAATTATGGGAAAAACATATTACAAAAAGGTTATAAGGTTCTCTACCCGTTGTACCGATACCGGAACCGATACTAGAACCGATACCGGTACTGGTTTAAGATACGGTTTCGGGAATGGGACTTTGAGTATAAGTCGGGGGGAAATCTGGTACACCGAAAACGGTGTCGGTACAGTACCAAAATGGTACCCTGCTCATCCTTAGCATACTGTATTTCCAATAAGCAATCCCAAACACCCCCTTAGTCTTTAATAATTACTATGCGGCTATGATAGGCGTAATGCTGACCAGCAGCTTATGATAATTTGAAAATCCATGTTGACTACTGCTATGACCTGTAAATCCATGTGACCTCTTAGCATTAGCTAACTCTGTAGTTTTCTTTAGAGTTGAGGACTTGTTGCCTTTTTGACAACAAAAAAGCAAAAGAATAGTTGCCTTTCTGCAAGGTGAAGTATACATAATAATATTACACACATGTTTAGATAAATAATAGAGTATACCATAATTAAGCTCAAATTATTCATTGCCAATGAGTTATTCTACCCGTTCGAGCATCTAGCGTATTTATAATGAGTGAATAATTATTCAAATTCACTATGATTCGTTATGATTCGAAGCACCTTAAACAACAACTGCTATGACATTCTCGTTTTCAACATCTCTCCATTGTTTATAATAGTTTAAGTTAATAAGAAAGGTCAAAGTTTGTAAACACAATTGAAATAGAAGCAAAGTGCAACTGCGCTCTCTCTGCAGTAACATCAGATCCCGATTTTTGAGCTGAAACTTTGTGGACAGTCCTTGGTGTGTAATTTTATATATTTTTGAGAAAAAGGAATATATTTTACCTGGTCAAAGACACATTAAATATTCATTACCTGGTCAAAGACACATTCTTAGGTCGCCTTAGTATCCATAGCTTGTACAAACAAACATATATATTAACAAATTACATATTTGTCGCAAGTTAAATACACTTGCATTTTTTTGCATAAGATGATAACTCAAACTCCTTCTTTAAACTAAACATTTGAATTATTTAAAGCATTAACAAAGATAAGGTAACCTTATACTGACGTCTACTTGCGTCTATGTAAATATCTTTTACTTGACTCGATTTAGTATTCCTTTTTTATAGCTTGGAACGGTGTTGGTCCTAGCTGTAGACAATCTTTAATATGTGTAGTTTGATATGATGGTAGGAATGCCAGCTGATATGACTACTTTGAATTTATACATGAGAGACGCGCAAGTAATTGTAATAAGGATTATATAACCATTTGACCTGACCATGAGACTGATAACACATTTAATAAACACTTATTCTCTAACCTTTAACTTGCTAAATGATTTTTAGTAGACATAATCTAACTACAGACCTGAAAACATGACGCCGACTGGCAGTGAGTGAGACCTTTTACCCCATTGCTCTCAGCATCGTTTTTTTCCCTGCAATATGTGAAATAAGCAACCCTGTAAATCCATGTGACCTCTTAGCATTAGCTAACTCTGTAGTTTTCTTTAGAGTTGAGGACTTGTTGCCTTTTGACAACAAAAAAGCAAAAGAATAGTTGCCTTTCTGCAAGGTGAAGTATACATACTAATATTACACACATGTTTAGATAAATAATAGAGTATACCATAATTAAGCTCAAATTATTCATTGCCAACATCTTTGATGCCGTCACCAAAATTCCCCTGAACCCAAAAAAATTAGAATTGATAAACTTACATAACTTTTGTTCGTATGAATGGATTTGTTTTTTTTAATTGGGTGTGTTCGGATTCAATGAGACACATACCTCAGATTCTTTATTAAACCTACAAAACAATTAAAAAAACTCATGGATCTTCAATTAAGTAAAACTTGAAATTTGACCAAACTCATGGATCTTGAAATTTGACCAAGCTTGTATATAAACATGTAAGACCAAGCTTTTATGCGTTGGGTGATGGAAAATTTGAAGGATAAACTCTGGTCTCTTTTTCATGTAAGTTGTTTTTTTAAGTTTGCTTAAACACCTCATTGGTATGATTAGTATATATCAGGTTGTAAGTCTATGTTGACTTGACTGTTTTAAGTCTATTTTTTATACACGACATTTTAGGACACGGATAACCCAATAGGGTAACACAAAGTGTGGTTTCAGTGTGATGAAAATTGGTGCAGGAAGGCTGCGGAAATCGTAGCCGATGTGGGTTTTGTGGAAACACTGTTTTTTTTAATCAGAAAATATTTACTTTGCTTCTAAGGTGATTTAAATGTTCTTGACAAATTCCTTTAGCTCTAATTGAGGTCTTTTCGCTAAGTTTGTAACAATAGGGATTTTGAACGATTGATTTGAGAGTTCCTTTTGCCAAGCACAAAAAGTCATTGTTTATAGATGTCAGATATCATGTGAATATATAGGTGATTTGTGTGTGTCACAGAAAGTATGTAAAAGTGGGAATCATCTTATGCCATGCTTCTTTTGCTCTATATATCTTACTAAGTTTTCCTTTTTTGAGTATTTTATACTAAAAGCAGCAATTCTATCATTAACTTTAGTACATTTAACATCAACGTATACACTTATATTTTCTTTAGCAGTGGGATCCATACTTCACAGTCGATACTTTTGATGCCCTCAACAACCCACATGCTTTTTATAAAATCGACAAAGTTCGTGTCCGAAATGTTTGGATGGATGAAAAGGCAAACAAACTCTACATTATCATGCACGGCAAAAATGTAAGGATACATTAACGGAAAATACAATATCAAACTTTCTTCATATTTTCAAATATTTTTCGAGTTAATTATATTATATTCGCTTTATACGTTCTGTTAGGGACTAAAGATGGCTGCTCAAGTGCCACATGACCTGCTAGACGTCTATAAAAATAGGGAATTGGCACAAACTTTTGTCTCTATACATCATTTCAAAATAGGTTATGTTGACCCTACCCAATACCCAAGGTTTGAAAATTACAGTTTCGCTCGCCATGATTGGATCATTCTGGTAGACGCGAAAACGGTCATCACCAAAATTCTGTCTCCTGATTTAAAAGAGTTTAGTGTGAATGGATGGATACCTTCAATTCGTGCTCTTCTTGGTGATAAAACACCAAGGAAAATGCTCATCGGTACCAAAATTTTTCTTTGGCATATATATACTACATCACGAATAACTAATAATACGTACTTTGTCGATTGCCAAAATATAATAGTATTTAATGTAATTGTAGATACCGTTGGAAGAGTTATCAAAGGAGACATAAAACAATATTTTGGCTATAAAACATGTGAACTGTGGTTGCGCGATTTGACGTAAGTCTCTTCATCAAAAACAATTTAACATTTATTATTTTCTGGAGCTTACTTGACAACTAATGACGTGTTATAGAGGAGCTGATATCAAGTTTCTCGCGTATTACACACTACACAAAGTACCAGCAAGGTTGTCACGAGTTATAATAGAGAAGGGCACCATCTTCATAACTCGTGTTAAACTTGTCAAAAACAACACTGCTATTTCCAAATCCCAAATTATTCTTACCTTTTTTCCCTATTCTACGTGATTTTTTGACTTTCGGCTAAACTCTACCTCATACCCCTAATTTTAATAGGCAACTTTTTGAAAGACACAGAAGTATCAACTGTCGAGTTTGACCCAGATATGAAAGAAACTCAAGCCTTGAAAAAGATGAAGATATGATATCACCTCAGTTCAGTTCTTTGTTTTGCATGATATAGATCATACATTTGGTCTTGCTTTTTCAATAATTTGGTCTTTTTTACAATCAGTTTGTCGTATGCGAACAGTTGAATTTATTTCTTATGTTTTTCCCTTAAATCATGTTGAATCTTGCTTTGGTTGTTTGGTGTTTATCAATTTGATATTGAATTTTCAGAGAACTATAAATGTTATGGGGGGTCTCAATAATAACTTATTACGTTATCACAACATAAATAATGGGTGTTTGCTGGAGCTTATACGTGGGCTTATTAGCTTATTTGAATAGGAGATTGCTTTGTTTGACAGTTGACTTATAAGTAAAAAAAAGTTGACTTATTAGCTTACTTGAATAGGAGATTGCTTTAGCTTATTTAACTTGGCTTAAACAGTTGTCTTATAAGTAGCTTGTACTTTTATTTCATTTTCTTTAAGCTGGAGCTTATATGTGGGCTTATTAGCTTACTTGATTTAGGATTATGGGATGTTTAGGCTTCTTCATTAAAACTGCTTATGGAGTTTCTATTTTACTCTAAAATCTAATGTGCCAAACCAATATCTGTTTTCAATGGCTTCTTATTATAACTGTTTGAGTGCTTTGGAATATTGATTTTGTAGAATAACTTCAATCAATGCAAATCATTGTCTACTAAAGATGTTCGTGCAACACTAAAGGGAAAAAAAGGCAAGACAAACTTTGCATATTTCGAAGAACCTCCAAATAGGGTACCGTTTGGAACATTACACAATATCACGAAGACAATTGTCCCTCAAACCCGGAACATTCCATCACAAACACTTTCACCTCAAAACATGTCAAGAGACAAAGAAAATCTAACACCATCGCCTCAAATTTTGTCAACCAATAAAGAAAATATAACACTGTTGCAAACACCACGTTCCTATAGTTCACTCTCTATAGGCCCAAGTGTACCCGTAGACCGTGCCATTCTTAAAATACGAGAATACCAAAGAAGTTATCGCAAACGACTTAAACAAAGAAAACTAGCGGAAACAAATTCTAGCATTGAAACACAAAGAGACTTCGGACCTACACAATATCTTTCATGCTTGACGCGTGAAAGCACATTAGGTAATATATTGTAATTATTGTTCTTCTTTACATTGATTTTTTTAACAATCAAACTAACGCATGATTTGAACTTCATAACAGATGATCAAAGGAGTAGTAACGTATTATTGCCCATATTTGATCAAGAGTGCAATCAAACGAATGGTAAGCTTCTTTAAAGATATCAAATACAGCTATTTACTACATGTATTTACGTTATATATATGTGTAGGAACCAATCTTCATGTACCACCAGCCATTCGACCAAGCATTCGACAAAGGAAAGAATACCAGAAAAGTTATTATCAGCGTCGTAAAAAAACAATACAGGGGAGGCGAATGCTAACATAGGTAATATAACTTTCTATATTTTATACGTCTTTTAGGAATTTTGTATTATATTGCCAATAATTGTTTTAAATTTCTCACCAGATGGCCAAACTGAAGACAATCCGTACGATATTGTATTCAATGATCTTCCTACAGAGCATCGTCTACTAGAGCAACCACCGTGTGTTAATTCTGGAGCAAAGAAAATAAATTTTCCAGTAGTAACACCATCACCTCAAATTTTATCAACCAATAATGAACACATAACACCATTACAAGCACCAAGTTCCTGTAGTTCACTTTCTATAAGTCCAGGTGTACCCGTAGACCCATCCGATGTGAAAAGACGAGAATACCAAAGAAGTTATTACCAACGACGTAAACAAAAAAAGATAGCGGAAACAAATTCTTGCATGGAAACACAAACATCGGTCTGAGCTACACCATCTCTTTCTGTTTTGCAACGTGAAAACACAATAATTACCATCGCAGACGATCACATTGAAGCACAAAGAGATTTCGGACCTACACAGTATCTGTCGTGCTTGACACGTGAAAACACATTAGGTAATATATTGTACATATTGTTCTTCTTTACATATATTTTTTAACGATCATACTAACACATGATTGAAATTCCATAACAGATGATCAAAGGAGTAGTAACGTATTGTTGCCCATATTTGATCAAGAGTGCAATCTGATAAGTGTGAAAACACTCATCAATAATGATCCATAAACCACTCAAAACACAGTCAAATACATTATTTTAACTGTAAAATATCAGAATTACGCGTGTATTCGTATCTTATGTGTTTTCAGATAAGAAAGATACATTTTGAAGCAAAGATGCGGTTTCAAGGACTTATTTGGTAAAAAGACGAAGAAAAAGACGAAAGAGCTTTCAAGGACCTTATTTGCCACTACTTCAAAGATCGAGGACTTAAATGCAATTTTCAACAAGATAAAGGATGAAAGGAGTTTAACTTCAAAGCTTTTAACTCATTTATATTAGTTGAAGAAAAACAAAGAGTTGAAGGACCGAAAAGGCAAATAATGGAAAGTTCACTTTTTAATTAACTTTCGGATATATACATAACTTGGTCAAATGAATAAGTCATGGTCAAACATCATTCTCGTCTTCACCGCGTTTCAAGAGAGAGAAATAAATAAACAGATGGTTTCTTCTCTTTCAAACCAAGACCTGCATGATCGAATCACAATACAATAAGGAGGTTTCAAGAGAAACTTAAAGAAGAAAAGATGCTCAGCTCTTTCTCTTCTACATGATGATGGCAATCAATTAAATCAATACTCAAGAACGAAGAAACCCCCAAATATCCGATTGAAGAATGAAGAACGAATCATCCTCGTATTTTACACGTGGCGGTTATTGATTGGATAGAACACGTCACCTCACCATCTCTCGACGGCTATAAAAGAAGACGAAGGACCTCATTTGCAAATGGTTAGCTTAGGAGTAGATTACACACACATAGTTAATTAGGAGTAGATAGATAGTTAGTTTTAAATCTTGTAACGAATTCAGTTTTTTTTCAGTTTAATCAGTTGAGATTAGTTAATCTTCTTGTAACCGAATCATTTTTCTTCCATTAATGAAAGTTTCAAGCTTTTGTTAAATCTCTTTTAAATTTCTGTTGATTTCTATTCATATCGAGAGTTTCATTGGATTAAGTAGTTAATCTAGGTGGATTAAGTTTTGAGTTTTTCTATATTCTACTCCGATTCGAAGCTTATAGCTTTTTCTTCCTCTATTTTACTGCTTATTAGCGAGAGTTTTTATATTGAGTTTGTTGAAAAAAAACATTTCTGATATAATCTTGTTGAGAGTTTGTTATAAAGTTGATAATTAGTTAGGCTACAGATTTAATTCAGTAATTCCATTGATTAGTTTTAATTGTTTTTCTCAAAATTGTTTTAATTGATTAGTTTTGATTCAGGTTACTGGTACTGTTTTACTTGATAAGAGTTCGATATAATGATGTTAATCAGTTAGGTTGTAGGTTCAGATTCAGTTAAACTTCATTGATTCAGTCATGAGTTTTAAAGTGTCGCTTGAGTAGCTTATTTTGTTCATACAGATTTGATAAGAATTTGTTACTGTTTCTTTTCAAAAGCTCAATAGAGATTTTCATTAGTATCCATTAAGTAGCAGTAGCTTATGAAATATTCCGAAAAGCTCTTTTCCTCTAAACCAAGTCAGTTAGGTTTGTTATTTGGATGAAAAGTTTGACATCAGCGTTTACAAGCCAAACAACTCAAAAGCTCAAATGAGCTTATGATTAGTCTACTGTTACAGTTCAGCTCGAAGTTTTTAGTCCAGAAGTTTGGTTTTCTTTTTATGTCATGTGTGCAGGTGATTTGTGTAGATTAGTGCAGCAGGTAGCAGGTCATAGCTACTGATTTCGAATTCCAGTTCAGCATTTGGTGGCGTTGTAGAGATTAGCTTTTAAGTCGGCTCAGCGCCACGTTTCTCATCATCAACGGGCTGGCCTGGATGCACAGGTCAAGCACGCTCTAATTTTCTGCTATACTTTGCTCTAGTTGCGTAGGAGTTTAATTTTTGACTGCAATTTGTTCTACTAATTCTGCTTTGTGAAGCTTTACGTTTGCTATGATCTTCCTTAATTAGTGTAGATTTGTGTATGCAGTTTAGCTAATTAGTTGTATCTTCTCATTCTATCATTGAAATTTAGCTTGATTTAGTTTGTTGCTAGTAGTGTTTGGCGATGTGATAAAGGACTTTGGATTAATTAGTGATAGAACAAAGTTGAAGTAATCAGTAGGTGTCAAGTCACTTTGTTGAAATTTACTAGTTAATGGCTTATTAAATAAGCTGATGATCAATTTTTGATAAGAGAAATAATAAGATCGAACATAGGTACTGAGAGTCAGTTAGAATTTGTTTTTTTTTGTATACTTGGTCAAGTTTTAGCATTTTTACAAGTTTAACCCTTCACCTTGATGTGTTCTGTTGCATTCATGGTCCTTAGGGTCGTTATGTGGTTACTTGGTTACTGTTAGGCAAGTATTGGGCCAGAAGTCCAGTAGTATTTTTGGGCTCACTTATAAATAAATATTTGTATTGAATTTTGGTTAAGTCAAGTAGTAACTAGTTAGTATAATTTTCATTTGTGCATTGTGTTTTTAAAGTTGTGATTATCGTTTTATAAATTGTCTTTTAGATTTTATATTTTGTATTTTCTACTTTTTATTTTGTTTTTTTTTTCTCATGAGTAGTATAAAATTGTATTTCTAATTGCTTTTAAATTTTCTGCATTTAAATGTGGTACGTGCAACATGTTTTAGAGTAGTACATATACGTATATAGATATTTTCACTTTTTACACGCTTTTTGTGCCAAGTAGAAATAGAATACCAAACAAGTCTTTTTTCACCAAAAACAATTAAGTCGAGCTTGGATAGTTATATCAATTCGAATCGATACCGAGAAAAACGAACTAAAAAATGATATATTACAATCAAACATTGAATGGTAAGCTTCTTTAAGAGGGTTTCTCATATTGTTATTTACTACATGTATTTACCTTATATCTGTGTAGGAACCAATCTTCATGTACCACCAACCATTCGACCAACCACTCGACAGAGGAAAGAATACCAAAAAAGTTATTATCAACGTCGTAAAGAAAACAATATAGGGCAGGCGAATGCTAACATAGGTAATATAACTCTATATGCTATATACATCTCTATTGAATTTTGTATTATATTACCAATAATGTTTTAAATTTCAAACCAGATAATCAAACTGAAGACGATCCGTACGATTTTGTATTCAATGATCTTCCTACAGAGCATCGTCTACTGGAGCAACGACCGTGTGTTCATTGTGGAGCAAAGAAAATACAGTACGAGTTCCCATCTTTTTGTTGCATGTCCGGTAGAACAACTTTGAAACCCTTAGACATACCTCCTGAACTCTACAACCTATTCACATCGCAATGCCAGTTAGGAAATTTTTTTAGAAAAAACATACGTGCCTACAACACAAACTTTTCCTTCGCATCTATGGGTGTAAACTTGGACAAACGATACAGCCCTAGGGGTTCTGGAGTGTATACTTTTCGCGTGCAAGGAGGGATCTATCATAAAATCGATCAATTGGTTCCTAGAGATGGCCAACCAAGGTATTTGCAGTTGTACTTTTATGACGGGGAATCTGATTTCGAACACAGGTTAAAGTGGCCTAATCTTGATAAAGAGATTGTTACAATATTATCTCGCGTTCTTGCACCAAACCCATATGTTCAGACCTTTCGATCACTTGGTAACCTTGGCACGCTCGACAAGTATAGGGTCGAACTAAATGCATCAGTTAAGGTCGACCAAAGAGTTTACAATCGTCCTACAACATCTGAGGTATAAATATGATTATAAAAATCATATCTCTTATCTAAATATAAAATCATATATCTAACTTAAACGGTTTCATGTGTTATGTTATGTCGAAGGTCGCTGGAATTTGGGTGGAAGGTAATAACAACATCACTTCGTACAAGAGAAGTATTATTGTGTATGGGAAGTCTGAATACCCTTCACAAATACAACCTTATTTTGCTTCCTATGATCCATTGGCTTATCCGATGTTTTTTTCCAAACGGCGAGGCTGGATGGCATTCTCGAATACCAAGAAGAGGTGTAGACATAAGAGAAGTCTTTGATGATGACGATGATGAGGCCGAAGATGACGAAGGTACTAAATAAACTCGATGTATCTGATAATAAACTTTGTATTTGAAGCAGAAACATAAGAACTAATAATACTATACACAAGTATATTATATTCCTATGAATCGACTTAGGCATTTCGAGTATCAACTGCCCTGCTTTACGCTTAATTATTACTCGCTGCAATTATATATATAGGCATTTTGGTTAGTTTATTTCTTTATTCATCTGTGGTGATTGAATAGAAACCTTAGGATTATGATCCTTAGGAGTAAGTTAAAAGCTTAAATACATGAAACAAAACAACCTGTGCATAGCATTATGTGGTTTAAAAACTTTGAAAGACATAAGAAAAAGTTTGGTTTTTCATACTTTAAGGAGTGTTTGGGTGCATATCTGACGAATGTACTAAACATATTTTAATATGCATATCCACTTGTCTTGTATAATGCCATCTAACGGTAATTTTGTATAATACATTTTTGCCAAGCTAAACCGTTATATTTTATTAGTGGCCCATGTTAATAGATTATAACAATCGAACATGCTAATAACAAACATGAATATAAGAGACTGCTCCATATATACAAAATAGCCTATACAAACCTACCTTTAAAATTAGTTTATTTTGGCCACAATGCAAGTAATTAACATGTCGATCGATCTATAACAACTTGATAGAGTCTTCACACATCTTTTTAACATCACCGCACATGCATTAACACAAACACTCGTAGAAAAACAGTTACTATGAGAGAGTATTACTGCTACAAATTTCAAATTCGGCCACATCATAATTTGATCTTGTTTGGAGGGCGATTGTTTCAGCAATTTGTGGTAGATACATACATAAAGATAGAGACTTCACGCTTGCAATTTTGTGAAAAAAATCAATCCACAATTAGAGCCGATTTGTATCAAGGAATAGTTGATTCTATTATTGCCGGAGAGGTTCATTCAAATAGACTTGGCCAAGTTATTGTGTTGCCTGTCTCTTTTATCGGAGGACCTCGTGACATGCGCAGACGGTTTTTGGATGCCATGACGTTAGTACAAGATGCTGGTAAACCTGATGTATTTCTAACCATGACTTGCAATCCAAACTGGCCAGAAATTGTAGAAGAGCTTTATGAAGGACAAACGGCCCAAGATCGACCAGACTTGGTTACAAGAGTGTTCCGTGCAAAATTAGAGTCTCTCAAACACTGGCTGTTCACAAAACATATACTTGGCATTGTTTCATCATATATATATGTTATCGAGTTTCAGAAACGGGGTTTACCACATGCACATTTTCTTTTGATTATGAGATCAGCTGACAAATTGGCAAATCCCGATCATTACGATAAAGTTGTATGCGCTGAAATTCCAGACCCGGAGAAACATCCAGAATTGCACCAATTGGTTTTAAAACACATGATTCATGGTCCTTGTGGTCACTTAAATACTCAGTGTCCTTGTATGGAGGGTGAACCAAAGACATGTCGCTTTAATTATCCTAGGCAATTCCAAGAAACAACGCAACAAGGAGACGATTCGTACCCATTGTATCGACGAAGAGACAACGGTATTGAGGTAAATGTACGGAACAATGTCCTAGACAATAGATGGGTTGTTCCATATAACCCTAAATTGTTGATGATGTTCAATTGTCATATCAATGTGGAGGTGTGCTCGAGTATAAAATCTGTTAAATATGTCTTCAAGTACGTCTACAAGGGTCATGACAAACAAGTTGTAAATGTTGATCCAGAAGGAGAACAAGTCATTAACGAGATAAAGAGATTCCAGGATGCGCGTTATGTATCACCCCCCGAAGCTATGTGGCGAATTTATGGCTTCCCCCTATCTAATATTCATCCGTGTGTTTTGGCACTGCAAGTTCATCTACCAAATAAGCAGCTGGTTCGGTTTACAGAAGACGATGTACTGACCGACATTCTTGAGAGAGAAAGGGATAAAAGATCAATGTTGACTGCCTTTTTTGAACTGAACACTACAGATGAAAACGCGCGCCAATATTTTTATAAAGACATCCCTAGGTACTATACATGGAGTAAGAGTACACGCAAGTGGAGCCCTAGAAAAAAAGGGAAAATGAGAGGGAGAATGGTTTCCGCTAATCCTGCTGAAGGAGAGCGATTCTATCTACGTGTATTGTTGCAACATGTTAAAGGCCCTACAGGATTTAAATATCTTTACACAGTCAACAACGTATTGTACAATACATTTCATAGAGCGGCACTAGAAAGAGGATTAATAAAGAGTGATAATCACATAGATGCCTGTTTACGTGAGTCCTCTGCGTACGAGATGCCTGGACCTCTTAGAAGACTATTCGCAACTCTTTTAATCTTTTGTGAACCAGGAGATGTTAGAAAGTTATGGGATGACCATTATGGATCTCTGTCAGAAGACTACAATTTACATTGTACAAGTGTAGAGCGGGTTCAAAATATGGTTCTAACGGACATATCAGCAATTCTACAATCTATGGGTAAGAGTCTTTCTGATTTCGATCTTCCCAACATCAGTGCGGATGCACGTGCATATGCATATGGATGTCGTGAAGTACACGAGGAAAGCTCGATTGTTGTACAAGATGAAGATCTACTTGCTCGACATTCGCTCAATACTGATCAAAAATTAGCATATGATACCATAATAAGACATGTTGATGACGATTCTTCGGGCGTGTTTTTTATTGATGGACCTGGAGGAACTGGTAAAACGTTCTTGTATAAAGCTTTGCTTGCCACTGTTCGTTCTCGTGGACTTATCGCACTTGCCACCGCTTCGTCAGGAGCTGCTGCAAATAACATGACAGGGGGCAGAACTGCTCATTCGCGATTTAAGATTCCTATCAATCTTACTACAAACTCAATATGCACCGTCAAAAAACAAAGTGGCCTTGCTAAACTACTTTGTCAAGCAAAGTTAATAATATGGGATGAAGCATCAATGGCTAAAAGACAAGCTGTGGAGGCGGTAGATCGAACTATGCAAGATATTACCGAGGTAAAACTTCCTTTCGGTGGCAAGATAATGGTTTTGGGAGGGGACTTTAGACAGGTTTTACCGGTCGTAAGACGCGGAACACGAGCCCAGATTGTAGATTCAAGTCTACGAATGTCACCGCTTTGGTCTATAATTAAAAAAAATGAGGTTAACCATAAACATGAGGGCTCTAACAGACCCATGGTTTTCAAACTTTCTATTACGAGTCGGTGACGGAGTTGAAGAGGTCATCGACGAAAACTACATACGTATACCTGATGACATGACAATTCCATACACTACCGAGGCTGCCTCAAAGGATGCATTGATCAATGAAATATTTTCTTCCTTTGCTAACAACGTTGATATAGTTTTAAGAGCAATATTATCAACTAAAAATGAACACGTTGACGACATTAATGACATGTTGATAGATAGATTTCCTGGAAAAAAAAGGTTTACTATAGTTTTGATGAAGCGGAAGACGACCCACAAAACTTCTATCCTCTTGAATTCTTAAACTCTCTCAACGTGAGCGGATTGCCACCACATTACTTGCGTTTGAAAATTGGATGCCCGATTATCCTTTTAAGGAATCTCGATCCGGCAAATGGATTATGTAATGGTACGAGGTTGATATGCAAACGCTTTAATCCTAATGTTATCGATGCTGAAATTGCTATCGGGCAGCATGCTGGAGTTAGAGTGCTATTGCCAAGAATTCCTCTAGCTCCATCAGAAGAAGATATGTTCCCTTTCAAGCTAAAGAGGACGCAATTTCCTGTCCGCCTTTGCTTTGCGATGACAATCAATAAAGCTCAGGGGCAAACAATTCCAAATGTGGGTGTCTATTTGCCTGACTCTGTTTTCTCCCATGGCCAACTTTATGTAGCATTGTCTAGAGGGATATCACGATCAACAACCAAAGTTTTAGTGAAGCCAGTTAAGCAGTTTGCCGAAGGAGTGTACACCTCAAATGTTGTATACCAAGAAGTTTTGCGCGATGATTAACAGTCGTTACATTTGATCATTTGTTGTTTGACGTTTAATTTTAATGACTGCTTTTTAATATGTTGTTTTGTATTAGATATTTTATTTAAAACTGAATTATCACATGCTAGCACATTTTGCAATTATACTTGAATCTTACCACGATGTAATGTTTCGTTAATTATCTACCGCTAGGCAATTCCGCCGCTATGCGCGGGTACTCGCCTAGTATCCCGAAAATGTATTTAGTTACAATCAAAAAGGGAATAGCAAAATATGTATAAAACTGATCAAAAAGGCCATAGAAGAAGTTACAACATATACAGCTGATCAAAAAGGTCATGAAATGTTATATGTGTTTCACCTAGAGGTGGCAAATCTTGCCCAATTTATTTTTCCGCGTTCTCGTTGTTTGGCGTACACCTAGCACCATGTTCAGGCTAGGCTCTTGCGTTTGCTTTCGCACGTATGTTTCTTTTATCAGAAGTAGTAATATCCCGAAAATGTATTTAGTTACAATCAAAAAGGGAATAGCAAAATATGTATAAAACTGATCAAAACGGCCATAGCAGAAGTTACAACATATACAGCTGATCAAAAAGGTCATGAAATGTTATATGTGTTTCACCTAGAGGTGGCAAATCTTGTCCATTTTGATACATATGGGCACTTTTTGCCCATTTTCAAAGAAGGATGGGGCACTTTTGCCCATTTTTAAAGAAGGATGGGGCACTAAACGGGCGCATATGTAAGAAACTAAATGGGCTTAACGGGCACACTTGTAAAATACAAATTAGTATACTCGACGAATATTTTTTATTAAATTTTTTATCCCGACTTTCAAAAAGTATTTTATTTTTTATTTGTAGGTTTTTATATGTTTTTTTCCTTTTTTAGCTTGCGCCCGTTTAGCCCGCCCGTTTTGCCCATGCCCGTTTAGCCCGCGCCCGTTTAGCCCGCCGTCCGTGCCCGCCCGCCCGCCCATTTTGCCACCTCTAGTTTCACCTAATCTATATATTTATGGTGCATCGTCTCATTACTTAGCTCTTTTGGAGTACACAATGTTCGATCTAGGCTTGTTGGGTTTGCAATCGGCTCTAATCATGAATCACAAAGTTAATCAGCAAAAGCGCGAGAAAAATAAATTTCAAGAAGACATTATCTCATTGGCTATTGGAACCTCAAGCTGATGCAGAACATCTGTAACCCACCTTTTAAAGTTTATATGGTTCAAATAATCATTTTTGAATCCGTTTAATGTTGTTTTTGTAAGAACTGTAATGTCGTCGTCATTTGAACTTTCATCAAGTACTTTGTTCCAGAAGTCGTCATCATCATTAAGGTTTGCTTCCCTCATCAGTGACGTGACTTTTTGCATGTTTGCAACATTCCTACCGGCTCCAATACCTGTGGCGGTTGCTGCACCGACTGCATTGGCTATGGTTAATGTATGAACCAATGGCATATTGTGTATGTACCCATATGCAATTGCAGGCTTGCAGCCACGAAGCTGTCTCCACATCCAACAATGCCCATAGCATTTGTATAAAGAAATTTTCAAGTGATTCTATATCATCACCAGCATATATCTTACTGATATCATCATGGAGGAGTTCTCATTTTTCAGTTCACTTAATATCGGCTTATGTCATTGTTGATTATCACTTCAAATGTTGACCCAGTTAGCTGTTTACAAATGATTGCTGATTTTGCAACAAGGGATGTATATACGATAGCATGATTAAGGCTATTTTTATAACTAGAACGACATCACTTTCTGAAAGATATAGTATCATTACTCATCTCTATCACACCAAAGTTACACATAAATGCATATACAAGGAACAGAAAATGGTCAGTAGCAACCATGATATGCTTTAAGAAACGCACTTTAACGTAAACAGAGTGACAAAAGGCCATAAAGGTCATCGATGAAACTCATCTCTGAAACGGACCATCAATCCAAATTCACAGAATTAGATCACAAATTCCAAACATATAGGCTTCTCAATCAAGAGGATAAAAAAGATGAGCATATTGACAAAATCCCAGTATCCCACATCAGTTGAGAGAGTGAAGTTGAAGGTATGGAAAGCTGTATAAAAAAGGAAAGAAGTAACAGGAATACTCACTTACCTGGATGGGGTCAATGGGTGATCAAGAACGCCCATGGCCTAGGTTGGTGACCTCCATTGCACTTTGGAGGGGTGCCATCCTAAGATCGGCCCAAGTGGTCGAGTCTACATCGTAATTTGTTGCTGAGGGGGCCTGCGTTCGCGCGGCCCTTGCCAAGTCTTAGTTTGAATCTTCATTTTATAAAATTTTGCCTCACAATCTTCCTGATGTTCAGAATGTCTTGTATGTTCATTTTATAAAATTTTGCCTCACAATCTTCCTGATGTTCAGATTGTCTTGTATGTTACGAGAAATTGTTTTAATGGTTTGTCAATGTTTGTTTGAATGGCATGTTCATAGGCCAAGAGGGGATATTAACAAGTAGTTTGATTGCCGTCGGGGTTTCTATCCACAAAAGATTAGATGAATGATACACGTCTTTATTCTACGGTTCATGGTTTCTATCTTTTTTCTTTCCATCAGTTACTTTATTACTGTAGTTTATTTCATCCAAACTTTCTTTAGAGGTCGCAAATTGGCTTCACCACGGTTGTTATGTCTTTGTCAATATGACAGTTTAGCATGTCAAACTAGTAAGGTCGTATTTCTTCGACCCAATTCTTAGCAACAAAAAAATATTTGCCCGTTGAACCTGTTTTGGATTAATTATAACTCAAACCGACACTAATATATATAAGCGGGTAAAAATGGTCATATATTGCACTCTTACTCTAAAAGTACAGCTTTGACTTATTTGCAGCAGAAAATTAATTTTTGTTTACAGAAACTGACCATTTATCTCAGTTTTCTTGCTTTACGAGGCTGTTAGGATCTTGATATGTGACCGGCTATGCTGCTCGTGAGCTATTCGATAAAACCTCGAAACAACCCAGTTTTAACGAGCCCAGGCATTGTTTATGGCTTATTAATAAACAAGCCCGAGCTGAGTCTATTTAACAAGCTAAGCGTGAGTAGAGCTTTTTTCAACTCGTTTAGATCTATCGTAAGTTAACCAATACCAATTCATAAACGAAGTCTGTGAATAAAGAGTGGAAAAAAAGGCGCAAGACAATGAAACTTTCTGAAAGATCCTTTGCCATCGACTGGGTGAAGTAAACACACATGTGTGAGGGGAGTATAAAAACAAAGGCATGTGAATGTAGCGAAGCATACCTTTCTCGGCCTTTTGGCTAAGATCAAGTGTAGTATCTGTTCTTATCAGTTTAATATCTGATATGTGAGCCATCGGCTCACTCGATATTAATCTTATTTTTTATGGGAGAAGAGCCCACCACAGTAGCTTGCCGCTGGGGTTCTTCATGTGTCGCCTTGGTGTTGCACTATTGCCCTGGCATGGCGCACCCCTCTAATTACTAGTTCAAAGTTTATTAGCTGCACTAGTGACTAGTGAGCCTGTTTGTGACCCAACTCATGACTACTTCTTTGACTTTTTGGAGTTACTTTTGCGTTTTGACTAGTTATTTTAGGTATTCTGTTGGTTTATTTTATTCACCTGCATGATATCATCACATGAGTTCATGGTGAGTTGATGACACATACAAGCCACCCTTTCCTAACCAGAAAACGTGTCAACTTCCTTTTCTTATGTACCAATGTGCCAGCACTTTACTGTCTAAAGAGTTCTCACCCATCGCCCTTTCTTGGCCATACATATTTATACCCAAAGCTTAGGGCATACCTGGACGTATAGTCACGTCATTGAGATGTGCACCTATTGAACAGTACCCTAGTGTCAGGTACAGTGTAAAAACAGGCGGTGGACCATGACTGGATCCGTTGGGTAAAGCCCTGCCTTGTTGGGTAAAACGGAGTCTCCCAAGATTTGGGGGATCTTGTCTATACTCTCTTTCCTACGTGGCAGTTGCCTCGACGCCTGTGACGTGCCTTCGGCCATGTGTCGGAGACATACGCGAACAACGTACACCTAGCACCATGTTCAGGCTAGGCTCTTGCGTTTGCTTTGGCACGCATGTTTCTTTTATCAGAAGTAGTAATATCCCGAAAATGTATTTAGTTACAATCAAAAAGGGAATAGGAAAAAATCATGTTCACCCTTAACAAATAGCAGTGAAATAAGATGTTGGACTTAGTTTTGAAATAAGAGTTCTCACCCATCGCCCTCCCTTGGCCATACACATTTTTATGCACAAATCTACGGCACGTTTACACGAAAAAAGCTTCAGCTTAATTTCAATAAAATTTTATTATTAGCCGACAATATGCAAATTATTATTACAAAACTAAAAAATCATGGGGTCTAATATTTTGTATAAATTATAGTAATCGTGTCATTTGATTCAGAAGAAGCAACTGACGGTAAAGGCTCGTTATCCGTGAATGGAGCTGATAGTTAAAGATTTCCTGACTGTCGGAGATGGTCTTATATATGAAGACAACTAGAAGTTTGAAAATAGATATGGTTTTTATTTGTCCCACATCGATGGTGAAACAAACTACAGAGTATTATATAACTAAGACAAGGGATAATTTTGAATTATTTCTAATTCAGATTATTATCTTTAATCTGAGTTTGAAATTTTTTTTTATTGTTCTTTATTTTCAATTTCACAAACTTTAATTGTTTCGAGCCTTTTTAAGTTTCATGTTTTGCTCGGACTTAGCTCAACATTATAATTATACATGCATGCACTACGTATCCCGGCCTCTGTGTACGTATTTCTAATGTTCATTAAGCTTTGGCACCATAATCAATCACCGGGTGTGATGATAGAGTTCAATAAGCCCCAAACTAGACTATACTCTTTTGAATCTTTTGTCTAGTCGATCTCAATTAGCTCATGAGTAGTTTGACTCCTTTACACTCTTAGATGTAATTATGTAAGCATATTGCTGTTAAGTTTCAACCTCGTGTGCAATACCGTTTGCCTCATTCTTTTTATGGTAGAACCATTTTCCACTTCATTCCAAGACTCCATTCATTCAAGGCCCTGCATACATCTCCGATCCATGGGTTGATGTATGTTTTGTTCATTTGATGGATTTTGGGCATCTATGTTTTGGTGTTCAAAGTAGGTTTGAGTGTCTTAGATAGAGCTAAGTATGTTTCGGCTGAAGGAAAAAGTTATTTTGGAGCCTTGTTTTTTGGTGGAAACCAAGGGACAAATTCCCACCCTTCATTTAGCTTTGATCTAAGGGTGGGGATTAATCTAAGATTTAATTCAATTAATCATTTTTTATTGCCAATATATAAACTCTTTTCCCCCAATTTTTTTATCACTTCGCTCCATTTTTCACACACAGTTCGTGTGTGTTTCTCTCAACCGTTTCAGTTACAAAAAAAAAACCGCTTTTCTCATTCTGTTATACCGATCCATAAATTCCGCTTCACCATTGATCATCGTTATCATTTTACTGCTTATTATTCCACAAATTCATTTATATTATGGCTTTTGATTTGAATGAGCCTGCAGTTCCAGATTTAGATGCTGATTTAGTAGTTTTGGATGTTAATAACGGTTCTACTGTATCCGGATGCGGTTCTACTTCTCTTTTGGCTGATCATGATAACTGTGATTGTAAGTTTGTAGATTAACAACTTATTTTTTACTCTATTTTGTTGTTAATGCTTATTAACTGCTTATTTTTTTATCATGTTTTGTATCAATTGTGATATGTTGATGTTTTGTTACTAGTTAACCTGTTTTTGTTGATGTTTTTTATGTTTTATCACTATTGATATGTTGATCTTTTTTTACTCTTTTGTTGATGTTTTTGTATGTTGTATCACTATTGATATCTAGTTTAAAAGTTTTTTGTTTTTGCTGCCCTTTTTATGTTTTTTTTTTTTGTTTTATCAATAGTGATATATAATGTGTTTTATCATTTTATGAATGTTTTCTGTTTCATATAAGGTATTTAAATGTTTTTGTATGTATTATCACTATTGATATTTTAGTGTAAACTCTGTGTTTTTAGTTCTTTAATCATGTGTTATCATTAGTGATATATGATGTGTTTTATCAGTGTTTTTTGTTCCAAACAATAAAAGGTATTTAAATGTTTTTGTATGTTTTATCATTATTGATATTAGTTTAAACTGCTTTTGTTTTTTTTGTTCCTCTTTTATCATGTGTTATCACTAGTGATATATGCTGTGTTGTGTTATATTATTTATGATATATGCTGTGTTGTGTTATATTATTTATGATATCTGTCCATGTTTATATTATATTGATATTAGTTTAAACTGCTTTTGTTTTTTTGTTCCTCTTTTTTGTTTATATTGTATTCATTTTTCTTTGTTTTATTTTCTACAGCTGGTAACAGTGATAAAACATCTTCATCCTTTGATCATGATGAGATTCTTGACGGTCCAGATGGTTCACTTATAGTTGTTCCTAGGGTTTATGCTAGTGATTTGCCAGTTTTAGGGACTGAATATGATAGTGTTGATGAATGTATTAGTGTTTATAAGAAATACGCTTCAGTTGCGGGGTTTGGCATTAGACTATCTACTCAGAAACGATTACGTGGTGGTTTTGTGAAACAGAAGACGTTAGTTTGTAATCGGTATGGTTGTCCAAAGAATATATCCTTGAATACTTTAGAGCCTAAAAAGACTGATAAACAAGTAAGGACTTCAAATATTAGGATATGTGGTTGCAAAGCGCGTGCTGTCTTTGATTTGATTCCTGGTACAATAAAGTATTCGTTGACAACTTTTAATGTTGAACATAATCATGAGCTTGATAAGCCTGAGTATAAACACTTGTCCAAATCTGAGAGGAAGTTAACATATGTCGAGTAGCTGTTTATTATCAAAGCTATGAGTTCAAATATTGGTGCTGTTAAAGCGCATAAGTTTTATACTGGGTTGAAAGGGTCTGTATCTCTAGTTCATGGCACTCAGGTGGATTTTAAGAATTTTGTTAATGGCTTGAACTTGTTCATAGGAGATAGTGACGCTCAGATGTTGATTAATCGTATGGAGGACAGGAAAGAATATACAAAACTATTTTCTTTTGAATTTTTTGTTGAGAACGCGGAGTTGTGCGGTTTGTTCTGGGCTGATGAAGTTGCGAAATGTAATTATAAGGAATTTGGTGATATTGTATCATTTGATGCCACGTACAGGACCAACAAGTATGTTTCATTATTATTGTTTTCTTCATTGTTTTTTTTATTACTTTGTTAAAGTTTATACTATTTTTCAGGTACAAAATGGTGTTTGTACCATTTACGGCTATAGACAACCATAGAAGGTCTGTTACTGTTGGTTCGGGGTTGTTGAAGAAAGAAACAGCTGAATATTATCGATGGTTACTTCGATCGTTTAAGAAGGCAGTTGGTCGAGCGCCACAGATTGTTGTTACTGATCAAGACGGTGCTATGCGTATCGCTGTTGCTGAGGAGTTGCATGAATCTAAGCATAGGCTTTGTATGTGGCACATCATGCAGAAAGTTCCAAAAAAGGTATTCATTTTTGTTTGTTTTTATATCACTTGTGATAAATTATTAATGTTTCATATAACAAACCAAAAGATTATATAGTTCTTATTTGGCATTTTTCTTATCACTAGTGATAATGCATTGACAAAAAAAATTATTTTGTATATACTTTATTGTTATATCACTATTGATATTGCATTCTTTTCGCAGATTGTTTCTGAAATTTATGATAACACAAAGTTCAAAGAAAAGTTTGGCAAAATTGTTTGGAATATGTATATCCAACCTGATGAGTTTGAGCTTAGATGGAACAGTCTTATGGAGGAGTTTAATCTTGTTGGACACAAGTGGCTAACGAAGATGTATAATATTAGAACATCATGGATTCCTGCTTTTTTTGTTGATTCACCACTTTGTGGGTTAATGAGGACTACTTCCAGGTCAGAGAGCGAGAACTCTTTCTTTAATTATTTCTTGAGCTCCCGTGCAACCCTTGTGAAGTTTATGCTTAGTTACGAGTCTGCAATGGATAGGCAGAGATACCTTCAAGAACAGTTGGATCATCAGTCTTTTGACTCGTTCCCTACTTTGCTGACTCCATTACCAATCGAAAAACATGCTGCTGGTGTTTACACCCGTAATATTTTTAATCGTGTTCAAAAAGAGATTGTTGCAGGTTCATGGTTGTGTTCGGTAAATGGTATGAGTTCAAAAGAGGGTGTTTTTGTTATTCTTATTAAAGAGGAAGTATCTCAAAAGGTTGTTTCAGAAGTTATTGATAAAGAAAGTAATTCAGAGAATCTTGAAGAAGAGATTGAGTTGTATAAAAAAATTTCACGGAAGTATGAGGTATATTTTGTTATTTTTAATTTCTAAAGATTCATATGTTTTATCACTATTGATAGTTTATACATTATTTTTTTATAGCTATTTTAATATAAATTATCTCTTGTTTGATATATGATTGTTTTGATGTTTTTTTTAGGTTATATATAACAGTCAAGATTCTTTAGTTTCCTGCTGTTGTCAGCTTTTTGTTCGTGTTGGGATTTTATGCCGTCATGTTTTTTGTGCTTTCAAGAACTGTAATGTGACTCGTATCCCAGATCAGTATATACTTAGGCGTTGGACAAAAGATTTGATTCCAGCTGATTTGAGGAACAAAAAAAACCGATATGGCGAGAAAAATGAAGCAATTGAGAAGCTTTCTATTGAGGCCGCAAATGTGTTTGAATCATGTATTCATATGTTGAGTAATAATGAGCCTAAGCTAAATTCTTTTCTGGGCAAGATGAAAGCATTAAAGTCTGAGTTCGAAGCTGGTTTGCCTCCTGTTCCAACACGTACAACTGCTCAGATTGTTGAAAAGTTTATGGGCGTTAAGGAGCCTAAGAAGAAGCTTGTGAATAATCCAACAGATGTTCGGACAAAGGGGCGTGAGAAGCAGCCAGAGAAGCAGCCACAGAAGCAGCCGCAAAAGCGTATTAAGAGTGGAAGAGAGATTTCAATGGCTAAAAGCAATAAAAGGAGGAAGATGGGTTGTACTCTTTGTTCAAGTACTGACCACACCTATAGTACTTGCCCACTCAAGGATAAAGCTGATTTTTCTTATTCTGCATCAGTTTCTTCTGCTGGTCGTGATGATAGAGACGGTTGTCATGTTGCTTAATTTGTTCAAGCTGTATATTCTGGAATCCAATGCTGTTTATCTACTATCAATTTTTCTTTTGATTATCACAAGTGATACTTTTATTTTCAATAATGTTGAAAACTTATGTTCATTTGTTTATCACTAGTGATACTTTCCTTATGTATGTTCTATCAATTGTTTTCTTGATGATCAGTTTTATTTTTAATAATTGAGTTCAGTATGTTTTATCACTAGTGATTCAATGTTTAAAGTACATAGTTTGTTTTTATCACTAGTGATTTTGTCTTAAAATATCATGTTTGTGATTTGTTTGTCTTATGTTATATTCTTTGTGTTATTATTTCATGTAATTTGACTGTTTTTCAATGTCTTCATTAAAAATATTTTTTCGATTCAATGAATGTGTTTCTTTCTATTGAAAATTTATAGTTTTTAATTTTACGTGAAATATCACAAGTGATAATTATTATTTTTTTTGTGATAAATTTTAGTACTATGTTTTTTGGTTTTTATCTATGAAATTTACTTTCAATATATCACCATGGATAATGTATTTAGAATCTCGTGTGTTTTCAATCACAAGTGATTTTATAAAGATTTGATGTAAAATGTTCATTTTACTTTAAAAAAAGTGTAGGAATGATGAACACTTTCAAACACACACACATATGACGAACACTTTCACACACACACACATGACGAACACTTCTTAAATGTTCAATATCAAAATTATTTTAAACAAGTTTCTCCTACCATTAAAATCAAAAAGACTAACCAAAGATGAATCAAATTTAACAAAAATTAACAAAAACATGGAAGGATCATCGAGTGTACCTCCGATTATAACAGATCCAATAGTTCAAAGCGAATGTACTGGAAATGATAAAGGTATTTCATTTTGAAAAGAAAAAAAAACATTTGTATTTGTTCTATTGATTTTGCATTTGATTTATGTATTGTTCTTATTTTATGATGTTTTGTGATTCTATATTTCTTATATTTATATTTGCGTTTAAAATGTTTGTTAAAATGCCTGAACTAATTATATGTCATTTTAATTTTCAGTTAATGAAAAAACTGTTAGAAGAAAACAATTGCCTAGACGTAATTGTAAGAAAAGAACTGGCAGTATAAGTTTTAGGGAAAAAGAAGAGAAACGTAAAAGAGAATTTGATGAAGAAGAGATAAAATTGAAAGAAGACAGTTCTTTTGTTGATGATAAAAGAAGGCGAGAAGAAAGGGGAAAGGAAAAAATTATTGAAGGAAATGATGATTTTGTAATGAATGATTCAGAGAATAAGAGCCAGCAAAGGTTTAGAAAAAAAGAATATAGGTCATTGATATCACGTGCGCCAGTTAGGCCTCTTTACGAAGTAATGCGTTGTTTAACAGCCCAAAGAAAGAAGGTTATCAAAGATATGGGTTTTGGAGCTTTGATTGATTTTCCGATATTTGATATTCCAAGCAAACTTGCATTCTTTGTGGTTGATATTCTTGATACTACATCAATGCTATTAAAGTGTCCATCAGGAGACATATTACTTACTCCGAAAACAGTTAATCAAATTTTTGGACTTCCAATGGGTAACAGGAACTTGCAACGAGAAGGAGAACGACAATATGGTGATCCATTTATTAAAAAATGGAAAAGTCAGTTCAAGAATGTCAACATGGTTACAATCAAAGAATTATCAGATGTTATATTGGAGACTAAAAATGATGATTATATGTTTAGGATGAACGTCTTGACTTTGATTTCAAACACTTTAGGAAGTTGTGATGTATCATCAACTATCAAATTCACAGTCCTGAAGAATGTGTTTGAAGGTGATGACGTTAATGATATAAACTGGTGTGAGCACATTCTTGATTGTGCTAGTTTATCGAAGCTTGCATGGGAATCAAGGTTGAATCATAGGAAGAGTGTTGTGTATTACGGACCAGCTATGTTCCTGATGGTAATTTACGAACATTAGTATTTTTTATAGCAACTTTGTTGTCTTATATAATATTTGATATTAATGTTATAATACATTTTTATGATACAGCTTGCATATGTTCATTACACAAAGTGTGATCAGATGAAAGTAACTAGGCGAGTACCATCGATTAAAAGCTGGGATTCAAGTCTGCTGAACCAAAGAGAAACAATTGAAGTCAAGAATAATTCTATGGGAACATCCGAAATTCTTCCAGATTTGGATGAAGTAGAGGAAAATGTTCAAAGAGAGGTTAGTTAAGTTAACATTTTATCACTCGTTATAAATCAAATTCTTTTTTAAGTCTAAAATTATGTGTATTTTTTAGTTTAATCAACTTTAAAAGATTATCATTAGTGACTTATCAATAGTGATTAAATTAAGTAATAGATTATCAATAGTGATATATATGATCAGGGATATATGTAATCATAATTAACTAACAGATTATCAATAGTGATTATCACTAGCTATAAAAGTTTTAGTGTATTATCACTATTGATAATATATTAAAGTTAGTTTTTCTATTAGTATTTAAAATTTTTAATGTTTTATCAATAGTGATTATCAATAAGTATATTTTTCTTGTACATTACAGGAATTGTATGGTTTGATTCATCAGAGTATTGAGAACATATTAATAGATAAATCAGAAATAGAAGAAACAATCAATGACAATTTGTTGAAGTACCAAGATGATTCTAAGCTGATTGAATTTAGGGCCAGACTAAAAGAAATTTTCAAAGAACCCGTCATTCCAGAGTACCACACTTCTTCTTCAGAATCTGGCGATGAGAACGATAATCTTTCAGGTGGTGATCAAGATATGAAAATCAGTAGTCAAGATAATGACGGTTTTAATGATGTAAATCTTGGTTCTGAGGTACAAGATGTAGGCACGAAAACAGAAGCTGGGGGTAGTAAGAAATTGGAATCCGGACTAGAAAACGTTCAAAGTGTCGATGAAACCATTTTTAGTGGTGGCACGTACTCTGTTGGTGATCAAGATGTGAATATGTGTAATCAAGATGAACAAGGATTGAATCATCATAATGTTGTTTCTGAATGACAAGATGGAGGCACCAAAGAAAAAGTAGTTGGAAGTAGTACGAAAATGGAATCTGGGCAAGAAAATGTTCAAGATGGGGAAGGATTGAATGATCAGAATGTTGTTTCTGAAGGACAAGATGGAGGCACCAAAACAGAAGAAGTTGAAACTAGTAAAATAATGGAATCTGGGCAAGAAAATGTTCAAGATGGGGAAGGATTGAATGATCAGAATGTTGTTTCTGAAGGACAAGATGGAGGCGCCAAAACAGAAGAAGTTGAAACTAGTAAAATAATGGAATCTGGGCAAGAAAATGTTCAAGATAGGGAAGGATTGAATGATCAGAATGTTGTTTCTGAAGGACAAGATGGAGACGCCAAAACAGAAGAAGTTGAAACTAGTAAAATAATGGAATCTGGGCAAGAAAATGTTCAAGACGGGGAAGGATTGAATGATCAGAATGTTGTTTCTGAAAGACAAGATGGAGGCGCCAAAACAGAAGAAGTTGAAACTAGTAAAATAATGGAATCTGGGCAAGAAAATGTTCAAAATGTTGATGAAAGAATTTGTAGAAATGATTCATTTTCATTTTCTGAACAAGAAATGGAAATTGTCAATCAAGATGAGGTACTATTGAATGATAAAAAATTTGTTTCTCAAGTGCTAGATGGAGGCACTAAAACAGATCACGCTGGAAGTAGTAAGAAAGTACAAACTCGGCTAGAAAAGTCTAGCAACATAAAGTGCCTTGCAGATTCTGATGATTTTGATTATGATGATCCTGCATTTTTGAAGCAATCAGTTGAAGCAATAGATCGAGTTTGCCAAAGTCAATACGATGAAGGATTAAATGGTCAAAATTATGCTTTTAAAGGACAATATGGATCCGCAAAAACAGTAGAAGCTGGAAGTAGTAAGATAATGGAATCTCGACAAGCCAATGTTCAAAGTCTGCATGAAAGTATTTTTAGGAATGATTCATATTCAGTTACTGAACGAGACTTTGAAATAGATAGTCGAGATGCAGTACTATTGAATGATCAAGCTGGAAGTTTTAAAAAAACAGATCAAGCTGGAAGTATTAAGAAAGTAGTTATTGGGCAAGAAAATGCAGCAAACAAAAAAATCAATATAGATGTTGATGATCCTCAATTTTTGAAGGAACAAGTTGAAGCAACTGGTAAATTTTACCAAGGTCAAACAAGTACTTTCTTGGTTCATGATTCGGATTCAGACGAATCGATGAATTATTATTTTGAATTTGTAGAGCCAAAACTTTTAGCTGAGCTTGCCGCGAAACATAAAGCCGAAGAAGAAAAAAATCAAAAAGGAGATAATGTACTAGTTATTGATTCGGACACATTATCTGGTACATCACCAACTGATTCTAGTAGTCCTTGGACTCCTGGTTCCCAGCCAAGTTTTGATTTGCGTATAACACCAAAAATTGAAAGGCAGAAACTCAGGGCAGAAAGAAAAAGAAAAAGGGAAGAACAGAGAAGTCGACGCAAGAACAAGTTTCAAAAAGCAGTAGTGGAAGGAGAAATCAATCAGCCATGATGAGTGATTTATTTTATGTTTTAAAAAATATATCTACAATCCAGATTGATGTTTTGAATGATTTTTTTTTCTGGCTTCATATATTGCACTTTTAATAAAATTTGGTTATCATATTCAATGGTTTTTTTTTTGTTCAATGGTCACCCTGGTAAACATTGTATTTATCATATAGACATATAAGTACAATGGAATGTTGCTGCATGCTTTGTTAAATTTTTTTAATATTTATGTTCTACAAGTATATATTCATTTTCTATATTTTATCACCAGTGATATCACACGTAAACAGTTTTTAATATTCATGTTTTACAAGTATACATTCATGTTTTATTTCATTTTCTATATTTTATCACCAGTGATATCACACGTAAACAATTTTTAATATTCATGTTTTACAAGTATTTATTTTATATACTTTATCACCAGTGATATGATACGTAAACAGTTTTTAATATTCATGTTTTATAAATATTGGTTATTTTATACACAGTATTTTTTAAAATTTTTTTTATAGTTAGTGATAATACAGGTAGATATATATTGCAATGTTTTCTATCATCTTTTTGTGTTTGAAATATTATTTTTGAATTTAAAGTTGACATCTAAGTTTAATCAGCAAAAGAAGGTTCAGCAATTGTTTAAGATACATCATTTGTATATCACAAGTGATATACTACAGAATCCTTGTTCTAATAAAAAGTACTAGCTGTTATGTTAACATAAGACTTGGGGCTTATCATTCATTTGCTATCTTTTTGTTGATAGCAGCTTCAACGATTTCTTGGGCTTATCATTCATTTGCTATCTTTTTGTTGATAGCAGCTTCAACGATTTCTTGGACTGTTTTTTCGTCTTTGTCCTTGTTTTCATCTTCAAACTTCTTTGCATAGTCCGTCATCACTCCTCTCTTTGTGTTTACTTCATGCATTAAACTCTTTGTCACATACCTCTTCCTCATTATGTTTATTTGCAGTTGATGATCTCTGTTTGTTTCGGGAACAATTTGAGGGTTCCATTTAGACGCCATCTCTCCTTGATAAAGCTCCATATGCATCATTGTGTACAAGCCACTGTCGATTTTGTTTTCCAGAGTTTGCCATTTGAATTTCATCACTTTTGGTTGTTTGTCGTTGCTTAGCTTCTTAACACACGTGTTTCCATGCTTCGTCAAGTAGTTGATCAACAAATTTTTCTGCATAAATTAAAATTTAAGAAATTAGTTATTGTGTATAGCCATGTAATTTATCTGCATTTTTATAATTCTACATTCAAGTAACATTATATATTTACTTACTATTTTGCCAAAGGCGTCTTGATACTTTTTCTTGTATTCCCCATTTGAGTCGTTATCCAGTATCATAGCATTTTCTTTCTCAAGGTTGAAGACGATCACAAAATAATCACCTCCAACTATTGTTGGGAAAAACACAATTCTCACATCTTTCATCTTCTTCTTAGCTTGTGAAGAAATCATGTATTTGTGCAGCAACTTTTCAAACTTCTCATCATCGATCTCATTCAAACTCTCATTTTCCATCAGTTCCAAATCCTATAGATAAAAGATTTTTTTAAATATAAATTTAGTTCTTATATTTCTTAAATGATAGAACATTTTTTTTCGTTATAAATTTTAAATGAACTTACGAAGTCAGTTGTTGCAAAGTATTGCCTTCTTAACCCTTTGCCTCCTGTGTGTATCCTTTCCTCGTAATTTAACACTTTAACAAAAGTGTCAATTACTTTTTTATGTATCTTGAATCCAGGTGCAAGAGTTTGAATTTCTTCTCTGTTTGCTATAGTTCCACTTCCATCATCGAATACTTTTTCACTGCAAAACGTTTATTATGTATTAGATTTATCACTAGTTTCTAATGAAAATTATCCACGACTAAATAGTAAATATTAAAATTTTTTACCTGATCTGTCCTTGCATACAGAAGATGCTGTTTGCTGAAATCATTTCATCATAGTGCAACGTATCTTGTGTTCTGGACATCTCGTTCATGTACGGCGATTTATAATACATCGATGGTTTTGTGATCCTTTTTCCTCTTCCTTGTGCTTCCTCCTGGGCAATACTTTCTATTTCGCTTTCTTGTTCTGTACCAAATGCATTCTCCTGGACTTCCGGGCTTTCATAATTTTTATCATCTGTTGCATAATTTTTTGTTAAGTTTTTTTGTTTTTTATATAATCTATAAGTGTAAAAACTGATACGTTTTTTTGATAAAAAATTATGTCTTTACCTTTAGTTTTTTCTGCATCTTGTTTTGCTTGTTGCCTTGTATTTTTCTTTGGTGTTGTTTCTGCTGCTGCTTCCTTTGTCGCTTTTTTTGTTGCAGCTTCTTCTTTGTTTTTTTCTTTAGATGTCTCTTTGTTTTCTTCTGTTTGTGATTTTGTTTTTTCTGCAACAACAGCTTCATGTTTGTCCTCTGCATGTTCCTTTGTTTCTGTTGGAGCTTCATGTTTGTCCTTTGCATGTTCCTTCTTTTCTAGTGCTACTTCCTTTATGGGCTCTATTGTTGAAGCTCCTTCTTTGTTTGTTTCTGTTTGAGCAGATGTTTTTTCTCCATCTTTATTTGCTTTTGGTTTTTCTGAACTTTTCTTTTTTGGTGTTTGCTTTCCTGCAACTTTTTTTGCTGGTTTTTGAGCATCTTCTTTTGCAGTTGCATCCTTTTCTGTATTTGTAGCTTTCTCTTCCGCCTGTTTTTTCTTTGCCTCTTCTTGCTCTTTCTTCTTATTTTCAGCATCAGCATTCCTTTTTCTTTCAGCCTCCTCTTTCGCAGCTTCTTGGTGCTTCTTCTTTACATCTGCTTCTAAAAAGGATTTTTTCAACTTCAACATTTATACATTTCTAGTTACATATCACTAGTATTTGTTAAAGCATCATTATATTTTTGTTGTTTTTGCTAGCCATAGTTTGTTAAAAGTATTATTATACATTATTAGTCATTTATCATTTAACATTGATCAATAGTGATTTAACACTAGTTATTTAACACTAGTTTATTTTTATGACTAGTGGTTAATCACTATTGATTTGTCAATAACATGAACATGCTAAATTATTTGATTTTTCTGACCTCTTTGAGCTTTGATTTTCTTTGCATCTTCTTGCTTTTTCTTTTTATCTTCAGCATCGGCTTTCCTTTTTCTTTCCGCCTCGTCTTTCGCAGCTTGTTGCTGCTTCTGTTTTTCAAGTCCTTCGTAGTATATTTTATCAGCTTCGGCAAAGTCTGATTTGTTGTTGTTGTTCTCCTCGTGGACAGATTCAATAAACGCAACAGGACTATGAATATCATTTGTTGTTGCAGCTTTGCTAGTTGATGCACTAGCAATGTAATATGAATAATCCTTGGGTTCATCTACTTGCACTTCATTTCTAAACTCTCTTTTGAATCTTTGTACAAACAAGTTTAATCTTTCATCACCTTCAAAGACCTCTTGCATTTGCAAGTTTTCATTAATCAAATCTTGAAGCTCTCTTCTCTCTTTCAAAACTCTTTCAAACTTTTCTTTTATCGTCTCGTATATAAGCTGTGATGGAAAAAAACACGTGTTAGGAATCTTACATCACTGTTAATAATCTATTATCACTATTTTTTTCTTCTATGACCTGATTAAATATTATGTTAATTTTTCAACTTTAATGTATTATCACTATTGATAATATATTAAAAATCAACTTTTAATGTATTATCAATAGTGATAAAACTAAAAAAGAGATTCAACAGATTATCTATAGTGATAAGATTATCAATAGTGATAATCAGTATTTTTAGTAACTATTCAAATATTATGTTAATATTTCAACTTTAATTTATTATCACTATTGATAATCTATTAAAATTAAATTTAATGGATTATCAATAGTGATAAAACTAACAAAAAAATTCTGCATATAAGATTCAATAGCCATAATCACTATTGATAAACTATTATCACTATTTTAGTTTTGTTTATTGATTAATTATTGTGTTAATTTTTTCATCTTTAATGTATTATCACTATTAATAACCTATTAAAATCAACTTTATTGGATTATCAATAGTGATAAAATATATTTGATTTTACTGACCTCTCTGAGTTTTTGCTTCTCATTTTCCTGTTCATCAGCATTATTTTCTTCATCATCTTCTATCACTGAAACCAATCCAAACCGTCCATTCTTCATCTCCAAGTTTTCTCTTTCTTCTAAAAGGTCAAAAGTCCAGTTTCTAATGCCAGGCCATTTTCGTGGTACATTCATCTCAGCAAACTTTGTGTGATGCAAGTAAACCAGCTGTTTACAGTATAATATTTAATAAAAAGTGTCATGCATTAATAATATGATATTAGACATAAATAAATAAAAAATTAAAGTGTAGATTAAAATTACCATTAGCACAACGTTCGGGCCGTAGTACCAGTTTTCTGCTGTCGTGTCTTTCCAGTTGACCTTGCTTACTCGAATGCATTCCCAAATGTAAGTGCACCAGTCAAAGTCGCTAATGACATCATCATGTTGTATGTTGTTTATCACATGATAGTTTATTCTCGAACTGTTATCACATTTTATCATGCAGTTTGCAAAGAGCATGAGGTAATTCATTTTGAACATGAAGTCTGTATCGGTTGTCTTCTGAATAACCTTTGAAATATCTGTTGTTGTTGGATATTGCTTCTCTCCAAACTGTGCTTTGAATCTGTTTAAGAACACATCATTGTTTTCTCTTTCATGCTCAGATTCTAGTCTTCTTTTTCCCATTGGGATTCCTGTTGCTTCTCTGATTTTCTTTGGTGTGAACTTAATTTTTTTGCCATTTGCCAGTGGCAGCTCCATGTTCTGTGTGTCTAGGTTTTTAAGTACAAAATACGTGATCCGTGCCGGTACTTTGCTAAATTGAAGTTCCAACAAACTACCAAAGCCCATTTGTCTAATCACCCTTTTCCTTTCTGTCGATAGATTTCGATTAGCATTGAAGAGAGGCTGAACAGTTGTTTTAGCCCTCAATGTCTTGAACTTATCTTCATTTTTTACTACCATTAGTTCCATCTCTTGTTCATCAGATTCTTCTTTCTTTTTTCCTTTTCCTTTTACTGTTCTTTTTTTCCTTTCCTCAACTTGATTTGCTTTTTCGTCTCTTTTCCTTTTGTTTATATTCTTTTGTTTTTCCTCTTGTTTCTTTTTTCCTGCAGGAACTCTTGTTGGCTTTTTTCCAGGTTCTATTTCAGTGGCTTTTCTTTTTCTTTCTGTTACTTCCTTTGAAGCAAACGCGACTACTTCTGTTGATGTTGTTTGTTGCTCAACTAAATCTAGTTGCTGTCTTTTAGCATCAATTTTTCGTCTGTATGTTAGTTTTTTCGATGTCGAAGATGGTGTTTTGTTACCTTCAGTATTGCTTTCTGTGTTCAAATCTGCACAAATATAGATGTATTAGGTTAGTCATTCATTTAATATATTTTTTAAATATGTTAAATGTGATACATAAGAAGTTTATAAGTATGCATCATACATTTTATGATATTTAATTTGTTATTTTTATCAATATTGATAATCCATTGAAGTTATTTTTAATGGATTATCAATAGTGATAATACATTAAAATATCAATACAAGTATGTCGCATTCTCACATATTTGATCACATTTATATATTTATAAAGAATAAATATTTTTTTATTTTCTTTTAAATGTACCTATTGTTTTACCAATCTGCGGAGAAAGGTTTAGAATCAGGCATGTATTCAGAACTGCAGTTACAAAACAATGTTTTATGTAAGTTTTTGTCTGAGTTATGAATTTTGGAATTTTTTTTTAATAAATACTAACCCGATAAAGCATCTTCTATTTGAATTTCAGTACCTGGCAAATCTTCGAGTGGTGTTAAATTGAGAAAAATATCTCCATCTACATTTTTTTTAAATAGAAACTAATAAATTTCTTTTGTATTTCGAAACATTTTTGATAAATTTTGTTATATAATTTATCAATCCTTTCAAGTTTGTTATTCTAAAGACTCTTATCAATGTTGATATACATATACCAAAACTTGCATTGTGCTTTTTTGTTTATATTTATTATAATAATCTTATATAAAACCATAAGCGATAGAATAATTTTAAAAAAAAATGGCGCTTATAGTTTTTAAATTTATATGAACTTAAAAAAATAATAAACCTAATAAACTTCACATAAATCTTTCTTTAAAGTTATAAATTATTAAAAATTTTATAAAAATAATTAAAAAAATCAATACAATATGACTTTAATTGATGATTAGAATCTAAAATTAACAATACATAACAAATCATCTCAATATCCTCGAAATACGCAATTTAAACTCAGAAGTAGGTTATTATAATCAATATATGGATTAAAACATCAAATTAACAGATTAAATTAATTAAATTTAGAATAAATGTTCTAATAATCATCAAAACTAATAAATTATGAGTTAGAAAAACCATACTTTCTTCCTGACTTGGTGTTTGTTCGTTTTCCATCGGTTTTTTTGAGGTATTAGATCCGTCTTGTTCCGATTCATCCATTTCTTTCGATTTCCTTTTGTGATTGAAGGTTTTGATTAGGTTTGTTTTTTATTTTAGAGAGGGTTAGGGTTTGTTTTGATTCTAGAGAGAGAAATGATAGCGGTTTGTGTTTTGTAGAATGAGAATGAAAGTGGTTGGGATGCATTATGATTGGGCGGGTTTTATTATTAATTTATAAATTCCAACTTCCACTTTTTTTTAGTGTAATATCAATGCTGATAGTATGATAGTGATTGATGATAAAAGTTTTTTAACTTTTTCAGTTAAAAACGGTTTATTTTTTATCGACAGTTATGTTTTTTGATTTATCAATAGTGATAAATAATAAATTTTTTATTTATACACCAATGGTGTTAGTATTATATCTTTAGTATGTGTAATATCAATGGTGATATTATCCTTATTTTAAGATTCACTTTTTTGGTTAAAAAAATGTTTTTTTATATTGTTTTTTAATTTATCTATAGTGATTAGTGATAAATTTGTGGTTTTTTTTTAACTAATGCAATATTACTGTTGAAAAATATCACTGTTGATAAATGTCTGTTTTTTGTTATTCTATTATCAATATTGATAAAGATATAATTTTTGTTTTTCCTTATCACTGTTCATATAAGCATATACTATCACACTATATGCAATATCACAGTTGATAAAGTCAACATCATTATTGATAAAAGTATAAAAAACATCTATTTTTTAATTTCTACAAATATTCCATTGAATATCACTATTGATATAAAGTATAAGCTGAACAAAACATCATGATAAATATTGTGTTGATAATATTAAGATGCATTTTCAAACCAAAAGTACCAAGTTTTCATACAGATCATACTGTTTTAGAATACATAACCAAATTGTTCAATGTGTTAAAAGTTACACACATTCAAAATAAAAGTAGCAATTTTGTTACACAGAATGACACTCATGACAAATCATTTTTGTTCACTTGGTCCTGCTTCTGTTCCTTCTCCTTGAATGTTTAATGCTTTATCAGACATCAACTTCCTGTGGTTGTTCATTTCATGGAGCAATATTTTTGTTGCAATTCTTGCTCTCAAGGTATCAATCTGCTTTCGGTGATCTTTATGACTTTCGTTGTAGATCCCTGTTTGCCATTTTCCAGCAGTCTCTCCTTGATACAGCTCCATATGCATCATCATGTATATAGCACAGTCTACTTTTTCTTCTTTTGTCTTCCACTTCATTTGCATCACTGTTGCTTTCTTAATTTTCTTTCGTAATTCTTCTCCTTTTGGATGTTGATACGCCATCAGGTGGTTGACAAAGATTTCCTTCTGAAATCGTAAATATATAAATATCGTTAGATATGTTTTTATTTTTGCTAATTAGACTAATTTTTTAAAGGTTACTTACCACAAAATCAAAATTTTCCTTGTATTTCCCTTCGTATGTGGCATCTGAATCGCTGTTGTCTAGTATCACAGCCTTGACTTTATCCAGGTCAAAAACTATGACGTAGTAATGCCCATGTGCTATGATTGGAAAGAAGACCTGTGTATTTTATCATAAATTTCTTAGACTATACCTATTTTAAGATAATATAATAATCATATTAGTAGAATCTAATAGACTGTTTTTTTACCAGTCCGACGTCCATCATTTGCATTTGTTTGACATTGTTTTTTGTCTGAATCTCAAATAATTTGCTAAACAATTGGTACTGGGAGTCTAACTTCAAGGCTCTGTCCTCTTTCTTGTCTTGTAGTACTCCAGGTACCTGTTTCGATTTTTTTTTTCAAAATCAAATGTTAGTGCATTATTTAGATGTTTTTTTTAATTTTATTTAATATCTTACCGTCATTCCTGTATAAAAGAATTGGCGTCTCAAATTGTTTTCTTTGAAACTTTCTTCATAATTCAGAATTGATACATATGTGTCGATCACTGAAGTTTCAACTTCCGTTTTTGGTGCCAGCGTCTGGAGACTTCCTTTCATCAACATATTACCTTCTCCATCGTTAAAAACTTCATCCCTGTGTAATATATCACAAGTTATAATCATAAAGCTTAATAATGATAAAGTTTTAAAAGTTAAAAGCATCATTTAGATGATTACCATTCATTTTCGTTGTCTCCAAAGATGGTTGATGTCAAAATCTTTTCATCTTCTGTTATTTCAGCCTTTGTGTCTATATTCTTGTTGATGTAGTTTGACCTGAGAAATCTGTACTCTTTTTCAGAGTGCTTCCTGGCGTTTTCGTCTTCTTGGTTTTGAATTTCTTTAATTAGCAAACTAAAACCAAGATTGATGTTCTCGTGGGAAGCTTCTGGCTGGTTTTCCTTCACTCTCTTTCCTTTTCTTTCGATTTCTTCTTCAGCTTTTCGTTTTCCTTCATTTTCGTTTTCAGCATCATCTTTTTCTGACTTTTTTAATTCATCAACATCATCATCATATTCACTATTCAGATTCATCTCTTGTGTTTCCATCATCTCTGTATCATGATAATCTTCTGGTTGATGATTTTCATTTTTTTCTTTTTGATTTGTTGCCTTTTCATTTGATGTTTCTTGTTGCCTGTTCGATCCAGTTTCTGAGACACATTCTTCATCATTATGCTCATCGGTGTAGTGTGGGTCGTTTCTTTCTTCTGCGTCAGCTTCTATTTCCAATTCATCACCGGAATCTGTTTCATCTTTTGGAGGTTTTGGACCTTCTTCATCTTCATGATTTCCTGCATCATCATCATCATTTAAATCGTTGTCTTCATATTCTGTTGATGATGATGAGTAGTATTGTTCCCGTTCCTCCTCTTTGAAGATGTTTTTCAACTTTTCTTGAATTTCTTTTAGTTTCTCATCAGATCCAAATTTAAATAAATTCTCGTTGATCTTCTCTTCTATCTCCGCTTTTTCTATCAATATGCTTTCGATGCTCTCTTCAAGCATCTCATACATTTCCTGCAATGATTATTAATATACATATTTTAGTATGTAAAAACTTTTTTATATATTACATCTACACTGTATATCACTATCGATAATGTATTAAATTAACTTGCTATAATATAGTTATTATTGATGATCTATTTAAATTTTAAATGTATTATCAATAGTGATAAATTTATCTTAAAGAAGTCCTCATGTATTAACAAAACAAAAATGAACTTTAATAAGACTATCAATAGTGATAATCACTATTAATCTATTCACTAATTTAACAATCACTATTGATTAATTTTTATCTGATTTTTTCTTTAATGTGTTATCACTATTGATAACATATTAAAATGAAATTTATTGGATTATCAATATTGATAAAACAAACAAAAGAAGAATTATCTAATAGATAATCAATAGTGATAAGTTTAACAAAGAAATGAATCAATATTTGAGTAGTTAATATCACGATTGATAATGTATTAAATTTAACTTGCTTCTATAATTTTTTATTTTATCAATATTGATAAATTTATCTTAAAAAAAAAGTTTATTACCATTAGTCATAAAATTTACACATCAGAAATGAACTAATAGATTATCGATAGTGATAATTATTAATAATCTATTCACTAATTTAACAATCACTATTGATTAATTTTTATCAGATTTTTTCTTTAATGTGTTATCACTATTGATAATCTATTAAAATGAACTTTAATGGATTATCAATAGTGATAAAACAAACAAAAGAAGATTTTTCTAATAGATAATCAATAGTGATAAATTTAACTTAAAGAAATATTACTAGATAAAATATTATTTTAATTTTCTTTAATGTATTATCAGTATTGATAATATATTGAAATACAGTTTTTTATCTTACTTGATTCTGTGCTTCTTCTTCTGCTTCATTCATATCATCCAATATTTCTACTTCTCCCATCGATTTGTTTTGTAGTTCTTCTGTTTCTCTTCTTTTCAGGAGACTTGAATTCCAGCTTCTGAATGTTGGTGTTCGTCTCATCACTTTGAAATTCTCGAGGTTTGTATAGTGCAAGTATGCTAGCTGTTTCATAAAATATACAACGTATTAATAGTTTGAAAGATTAAATTCATTAAAAAAAATTAGAATTTTTTACTTACCATCAAGAAAATCACTGGACCGTCATAAACAACATTCTTTTTGTTTTTTTTCTTGTTATCCCATCCAAGCTTTGATGTACTCACCCCATTTAGTACATGTGTGCACCAGTCTATTTCACTTACGTCATCTCCTTCAAAGACATTATTCAATACTGTGAATCTGACAGTTGAACTGTTGTCACAGCCTGCAAATGTGTTTGAGATCAACGACAAAACGTTCAACCTGAACATGTAGTCCGAGTTTTTTGACTCAATTATTACATCAGATAAAGCTTTCAATGTTAGCTTGTTTACATTGCTGAATTGCTGTTTCCACGTCAGTATAATTGGGTCATTGTATTCTCTTTGCCCTTCTATTTCCAACTTTTTGTGTCCCATTGGAATTCCCAGAGTTTGATTAACTGATTTTGGAGTCAAAAATATATCTCCTGTTGGACACTCTATCGTCATTGTATTTGTGTTCAGCTTGTCTACAACAAAAAACGCCAGTTTTGTTGGAATTTCATATATTGGAAAGTCTATTAAGCATCCAAATCCCATGTCCCGTATGACTTTTTTTCTTTGTGCGGTCAGTCCCCGCATTGCTTCGAATAAAGGTCTCACGGTTGCGCGTGATGTCAGTACAGGATGTTCTTTTTCTGTTTTCTTTTTGTTCTTTTTCTTATCTTTCTGCTCTTCTTCTTCTTCTTCACTTTCATCAATTTTTTCATCTTCATCACCTCCTCTGCATCTTGATGTTGATGCTTTGTCCATATTTGTTCCAGATAGTTTCTTACACTTACTTCTGATTTTCATTTTTTTTCTTCCACCAGTTTTCTTTTCTGCGATTAGATTGCAAGTTATTTTAATTTTGTTAGTAATGTCATTATAAGATCCAAATATCATTGATACATTAAATAAACATAACATTTCACAAACAAATAGGATTCAGTAGTTACTTTGGCTTGTGATTAATGATTATACATTCAAATAACTAACGCATCTAGTCTCTGAATAGAAGATGGACGAGAGGCTGTTTACTAGTTGTATTAATGTACTGGTAACTATGTATCTAAAGTAAAGATGCACTTTGATACATAATAACTTTACATACAAACCTAAATGTATATAATTTGTTTCATTAATGTTTTCAAATCAACTAGCATTCCTAAATTTTTAAAATTACCAAAACCAAAATGTTGTTACACTTTTGTCATTATTACATATTTTTCATTGTCTAATGCTTTTTATCAATAGTGTTAAAGCACTTAGCAATGTTTTGTAAATCCTATTATCACTACCGATAAGCCTCTTAAAATTGTTAAGTTGATGTTTTAATGATAACCCTCTTATCAATAGTGATAAAGTACTTACCAATGCTTTTATCAACTATTTTTTTAAAACCTTTTTTTGTAATGCTATATCACTATTGATAAATCACTTCTCATTCATAAATCAGTTTTATCTATTTTTTAAATTCCTTTCTGTAATTCTATATCACTATTGATATACCACTTCTCGTTGATAATCCCAGTTCTATTTTTTTAAAACCTTTTTTCTGTAATGTTATATCACTAGTGATAAAACTTTTATCATTGTTGATAAACATAAGTTTTAACAATATTTTTTGCATTTTAATTGTATATCAATAGTGATAAACCACTTATCTTTCGTTATAAGCTATGATTTTTAGTGGCAAGTGTTTTTATTGGTTTTAAGCCTAAAATCATCAATTTAATTGATTAAATCAATTATAATCATAATAAGCATATTAATTTTCTCAATAATCATCAAAATACTTTATAAATCATCAATTAAACAGATTTTAATCATGAAAAATATAAATAAGCATTCTAATATTCACAAAAATCGTTTAAACATCATGTAATCAAACTCATAAGCATGCATGTAATTATCTAAATATCATATAAATCAATTAAATCATATTAATCATAATTAAAACTTAAAATCATCAAATTAAAACTATAAAATGTTGTATAAATTGAATAAATATGTTTTACCCTCTAATTTTGCTTCTGTCACGTCGATTTTCACTGTTTTTTTGCTCGAATCAGATGCAGTATTCTTCTGTTCTTCCATTCTTGTGTTTTTTTGTTAGATTTTGAAGGTTTTTTGTGGCTTTTTTTGATGATTTGTAGATGTTTTTAGTGAGAGAAAATATATGGGAGACGGTTTGTTTTTAGAGAGAGAGAGACTGTGTGTTTTTTGTTTCGAAAAATGAGCGGGTGGTTACGTTTTAATTATTGGTATATTTTCAATCTTTCACTCAAGTTTGCAAAGTTAACAGTTTTGGTCCCTCCGTGTTTTTTATCCTTTGATCTGGTCCCTCCCAAATGGATGGTCCAGATTAAGCCCTTGGTTTCCACCAAAATACAAGTTTCTTTAATAACCGGACTCTTCGGCTGAATGCATCAGTTAGTTTTTAGATAATTTTGACTTTTATAGTTGACTTTTCTTGTATATACAGTATTATGTATGTTTTCAAGATCTTTAGAAAAAGATGAAGTAATGCTTTGAATCTTTATGTTGTATCTTCATGGATATTATATCCGAACCTAAAGAAGCTTATGTTTCAACAGCTTATGCTTTTGAAAAGCTCGCATAAGAGCTGTTGGGTTTAATCGGTTATGTGTCGGGTTCACGTGCATGCTTGGTGTTGAAACAAATTTCCGTAGGAACGAGGCCCTTGGATATTTAGCTTCGGTCTCGTGTACAGTATGCTTGTAGGATGGGCCTACCCTGCAATGATAGAACGCACGTTAACTCGCCCCAGGTGTGAACCTGAGACCAAGCTCCGACGTGAAAGTAAGTAACAATCACAAGAGTGGTATCCGGTGCGGAATACCGGGGATATATTATTAAGTGAGAGTAAATGCTGTGTACTGTGTGTTGTTGTGTAGTAAATGCTTTGGGGTATTTATACCCAAAGCTTAGGGGATACCTGGATGTGTAGTCACATCATTGAGACGCGCACCTCTTGAACAGTGTTCTAGTGTCAGGCACAATATTAAAGCAGGCGGCGGACCATGGCTGGATCTGCTGGGTAAAACCTTGCCTTGTTGGATAAAACAGAGTCTCCCACGATTTGGGGGATCTTGTCTATATTCTCTTTCTTACGTGGCAGTCGCCTCGGCTCGTGTGGCGTGCCTTCGGCCAGATGCCGGAGACATACGCGAACATGTCCCCCCCAAGTATTAGTTCATTATCCCTATAATGGACTGATACTTAAAACGATTCTTACTCTCCGTCTGGGAATGATTTTTGGACTGTTTCGTCTTCTGAACCGATTCGATTATATTCCCTATTTTGGACCTTCTTTCTTTTGGTGGTGGACGAGAACTTGACACGTGTCTAGCCGTTTCGAATTCAACGGTGGATCCTTATCCTCGCGATTCGCAAACGAACAGTGTTTCCTCGATATCTTCGCCCATGACCCCTATATATGTGTGTTTATTCATTTTATTTTGCATCGTTTCCACCATTATTGTTTTCTTCATTTCTTCACCTTATCTTCCTTCGCATCATCTGAAGGTATAATTCTTATTCTTTCCTTACCTTTTATATTTGTACATCTGCCTGTTCCGGATGACTGGGAAAGAGATTGCTAAGTCGAGAGTGGCTCCGCCGGTGAAGAGTGACCCAAAATGTGATATGCATATACGCTTGTCTGGTATGACCGAGGATGATTTAAAGGTGGTGATATGTAAGTACAACATTCCTTCTCTATTAAGACCTTGCCTTCCGGATCCTGACCTGACCATGGACCGTTTACCCGAATCTAAGATTGGAATTTATCGTCAGTTTCTCGACCATTCTGGCCTTCGGATCCCCTTTTCCACATTTGTTTTAAACGTGATTAGATATTTCAAAGTACATATCTCCCAGCTTGTGCCCATAGGTATGAACAGAGTGGTAATGTTTGAGCTACATTGCTTCGGCTCGAAGATTCCTGTGTCCGTAACATTATTTAGAGTATTCTATAGGTTAAGTAAGCAATGGCATTGGTTCTCCTTCGAGAGCCGAGGAGAGGGAGAATATGGTAAGTGTTTGATTGAGACTACTTCTAGCCTTAAGAAGTGGAAAACTGAGTTCTTTCTGATTGACCGTCGAGCGATTCCTTTTGCTATGCCTTGGAGACATCGTGAGTCGATTATTACTGATGATATGCCTTGCTTATACAACGCTGAACATGCCAAAGCTCTCGGGAAAAAACCTATTTTGTGTCGTCCTCCTCCTGAGGTTCTACTCTTCCTCGCTGGTCTTTCTTTCCCATATAGTCATCCGGGGCTGCGCCGATTGCTCTTAGATGCTGACAAGAAAGGTATACTTTGTTCTTGCTAGTTCTTGTTACTTTATTACTCACGTGGGCTTGCTTATGCTTGCCTTGCCTTTATTTTCCCCTTTTTCAGAAATGAGCTTCCTAGATTTCTTAGACCTTCCTTCTTTCGACGAAGGTTTAGTCGACATTGGTGAACCTTATGCTGAAAATGAGAAACCCACCCCTCGTGTGACCGAACCTCTACCTACTGGTCAGGAGATCCCCAAGCTGACACCCGTCCAGCAATTGGTTGAGAAACCTTCATCCCGGATACTTGAGGCCAAACAAAGGCAAGAAAAAGAAGCAGAAGGTGAGGAAAGCTCCTTCGCTTGCCGAGGGTAGCACTTCTAACAAGAAAGCAAAGAGAAAAGGTCGTCAACTCATTCCTTCCGAATCCGAAGCAGATTCCCAGCGAACTCATTCCACACAACCTATCAGTGTTGCTAAACCTGACTCTCGGGTTTCGGCTGGAGGTTCTGGTGTGAAAGAAAAGTCTCCTTCTATTGTTCAAGTGAGTGATCAATCTTCCCCTCATGCTGAACCTGAACAGAACTCGCAACAGGCTGGTTAGTCTCTTTCTTTTCTATTATGTTTTCTTTATTGTCACTTCCTTGCATATTCGTATGTGTTTACATTGGTCCCTCCGTTTTCCTCAGATGAAGAATTTGACCCCCCAAAGCATGTCCCGAACTGGAGGCTGAACGAAGATGTAAGGGTTAACTCCAACTATGCCGCTAAGGAATTCTTGTACAACCTTGCCACTCCTGCTGACGATCAACATTTGAAGGCAATGTCTAACTATGATATCCTCCGTCATAGCTGCCGGTCAATTGCTCAGAGTACTATAGCCGCAGCAGAGCTGATGAAGCGGTATGAGAAGCTCAACAGTGAATACGTGGGATATGGCTAATTCTCACTTCGCTGAAAAGGAGTCCTTCAGCCAAGGGCAAGAGTTGTTGGGTAAATTGCAAGTTTCCCATCAAAAGCTTAAAGATTCTCACTCCAACTGTGCTGCAAGAGAGGATGAATTGAACCTTCGGATCCGAAAGCTTATGGAGGAGAACGAAGCTCTTAAGAAGACCGCGGCAGAAGCAACTGACCAACTTTCCTTGAAAAGTCATGAACTCCAAGATGTTTCGGGGAAGCTTTGCACCGCTGAGACAAATAACAAGCATCTCACGGTTCTTCTCAGTCAGGCTGAGCATGACAAGCAAGTGTTGGTTAGAGATGGGATCCCTTGTTTATTCCAAAGATTGATCAAGAGTCGGGAGTATCGCAAAGCCCTTGGTGGAGCATGTAGTATTGCTTTTTCCGCAGGTTTCATGAAATCTACCGGACTCGGCAGGACACCGGCGCAAGTTCAACTAGTCTTATCCAAAGTCAAGAACATCAATAGAGACGCCTTGAAGACTTGGGTTCCTGCTTGTGACGCCTTGTTTCATACTTCCTATCCCTTTATTGACAAGATTTCCTCTTCTCACTCGCTACCCGTTGGAGAGTTGTTGCTGCTAGAACCGGAAGGTGGGTGTTCTTCCTTGGAAGCAAGCGAGGTTCCGTCCGGAGTGACTTCTGATGCCACGGAGAAGGATGCTGAGAAGAAAACTGATTCTGAAGTTGATACATCTGTGCTTTAAATTCTCTATTTGCCTCCAGAATGCCGGAAGGGGCTTGTGATTTGAACAATTACTTTACGTTTTGTAATAATTCCCTTTTTCACACTATCTTTCGTACGTTGGATATTTGGTACCTTAATTATGTGGCAACAAATGTGTACTCTTGATTCATTGTTTATAAAATGTATTATGTATTCCCTTTACTTCGTATAAGTCTTTACATATTGTATTTTCATGCCGGATCAAAAGGTTAATTTATATGGCAAGGTTTACCTTATTATGAAACATTTAGACCTTTTAGAATGTTCCTCATAACTTGTGGGAGGACATCGGCACTTAACCGCTTTTGATTTGTCCTCCGGATTGCCCTTCGGGCGCATCCAACACTTAGCGTGTTCCTTAGATATAGTTTATATGGGAGGACATCGGCACTTGGCCGCTTTTGATTTGTCCTCCGGATTGCCTTTCGGGCGCATCCAACACTTAACGTGTTCCTTATGTATGGTTTATATGGGAGGACATCGGCACATAGCCGCTTTTACTTTGTCCTCCGGATTGCCCTTCGGGCGCATCCAACACTTAGTGTTTTACAAGTTTACAGTCCTTCGGTTAGCTACTCCGAGGATTTTGCAAATGTAATGACAATTGTGTTACCCAAAACAACGTGAAAATTTCATTCATTCATTCGATCATTTGTTACATTGTTTTCTTACATAAAGCATTTCTGGAGGTTGATTGCATGCCAAGTTCTTGGTACCTCCCGTTCGTTCATGGTCTCCAGTTTGTAGGAGCCATTGTGATATGCTTCTTTGACTCTGTAAGGGCCTTCCCAGTTAGGACCAAGCTTTCCCACCTTCTCTACTCTGCTAGCTTCATTTCGCCGATAGACAAAATCACCAACCTTGAAGTTGCAAAGTTTTACTCTCTTGTTATAATACTGCTCAACCTTCTTTTTGTACTTTTCTTCCTCGATGGCTGCGGCCTCTCTCCGCTCCTGCAATAGGTCTAGGTTTAATCGGAGCTCCTCCTCATTGTTGTCTTCATTAAACAGAAGGGTTCTTGCGGACGAGACTCCCATTTCGGCCGGGATCACCGCTTCACTTCCGTAGGTGAGGCTGAATGGTGTTTCGCCATTACTTGTTTTCAGCATTGTCCTGTGGGCCCATAGCACGTGAGGGAGCTCATCTACCCATCCCGTCAGATTTCTTCCTAGCCGAGCCTTGAGGCCATGCATTAGTGATTTGTTGGCCCTTTCAACCAAACCGTTGGCTTGCGGATGTGCAACGGCGGTGTTCATTTGCTTTATTCCCCATTTTTCACACCACTTCCTTAACGTTCCTTCCACCAACTGCTTTCCATTGTCTGTCACAATGACCCTAGGTAGTCCAAACCTACACACAATGTTTTGCCAGGCAAACTTTTTTACTTCCTTTCCGGTGACTCGTGCTAGGGGCTTGGCTTCTATCCACTTTGTGAAGTAATCAATTGCCACGATTACAAACTTCACATTTCCTGGAGATCCTTCAATTGGCCCCAAGATGTCCATTCCCCATTGATAGAATGGCCACGGTGACATGACGGAGGTTAGATTTGTTTTTGGAAGCCTCAGGACTGGCCCATGTATCTGACATGCTTCACATTTCGAGACTTCTTCCCATGTATCTTGATGCATAGTGGGCCAATAATACCCTTGCCTCATGATTTTTGCCACTACTGACCTTGTGCCGGAGTGCATTCCACGCGACCCCTCATGGACTTCTCTAACAATGTAGTTGGCTTGAGTTGGACCTACACACCTTAGCATGGGAGACAAATAGGACTTCTTGAATAACACCCCATCCTCTATGACATATTGGTTTATTTTCATTCTCATTGCTCTGGCTTCATTATGGTCTTGTGGCCATATGCCTTCCTCCAAACACTTCCGGATCGGTGTCATCCAATTGTCCCCTTCCTCTTGTACTATGTCATTTACTTCCTGTGCGTCTATGGACCGAGACTCTAAGATTTCTACCAGTATTTCTTTGGTGAGGTGGTTGAACGCCACTGATGCGAGCTTGCTGAGCACATCGGCCTTCTGATTTTTTGTTCTGGCCACATGAGTGATGTTAAATTTTGTGAAACATGTGATAATCTCTCTGGCCTTGGACAAATATTTCATCATTCTATCGTCACTGGCGACAAACTCCCCGTTTAGTTGGCAGGCTACTAGCTTGGAATCCACTTTAGCTTCTAACACTTTGACTCCCATTTTCCTTGCTAGTCGGAGGCCAGCCAGCAACGCCTCGTATTCTGCTTCATTGTTGGAGCAATTGAAATTGAATCTTAGGGCGTAAGTGAATTCCATCTCCTTTGGGTTAGTCAACACTAAACCGGCTCCGGCTCCTTTGGAGCTGGATGCTCCGTCAGTGTATAGCGTCCATGCTATTTCTGGCTCTGCTTGTTCATCGATCTCATATATCTCCATTGTTCCTTCCTGTCCCAAAGGGGCCTCATTAAGAAAATCTGCTAATACTTGGCCTTTGACTGAATTCCGTGACACATAGAATATTTCATACATTGCCAACTCCATAGAGTATTTTGCCAACCTTCCGGATGATTCAGATTTTCCCAATATTTGCTTCAGTGGTTGGTCAGTTATGACATGAATGTCATGTGCTTCGAAATACCTGCGGAGTCTTCTCGAAAGGTGAAGTAAGGCGAAGGCCAACTTTTCTAACGTTGAATACCTTGTCTCGGCATCATGCAGCGTCCTACTAACGTACCGAACATGTTTTTGAATACCTTCCCTTTCAACCAAAAGAACTCCACTTACTGCTTCCTTGGATGCAGCTAAGTATACATATAATACCTCATTCTTATATGGAGACGCTAATGAGGGAAGCTCCATGATCACCTTTTTCAGTTCCTGAAAAGCCTTTTCCGCCTGCTCCGTCCACTGGTATTCTTCCTTATTTTCTTTCGTTATGTTTTTCAGGGTTTCGAAGAATGGAAGTGATCGTTCGGCTGATCTGGACAAGAAGCGATTTAGAGCTGCCAGCTTTCCGCTGAGGGATTGCATTTCCTTCCAAGTCCTAGGTGAACACATTTCAGCAATAGCTTTTGTCTTCTTGGGGTTTGCCCGGATTCCTTCCGAAGTTACCATGTACCCCAGGAACTTTCCTTCTTCAACTCCAAAAGAACATTTCTTTGGGTTAAGCTTCATGTTGATTTTTCTCAAGTTATCAAACGTTTCCTTGATGTCTTCGATCATTTTTTCTTCAGTTTTGCTTTTTATCATTAGATCATCAACGTATGCTTCCAGATTTGCTCCTATTTGAGACCGGAATGCTGAGTCTACCAGCCGTTGGTATGTGGCTCCGGCATTCTTAAGTCCGAAGGGCATCTTGGTGTAGCAATAAGTGCCTTCGTCGGTATAGAAGGCCGTCTTTTCCTCGTCCTCATTGTCCATGAGTACTTGATGATATCCTTTATATGCATCGAGAAAGCATTTGAACTTGAAGCCCATAAATGAGCCAATCTTTACGTCAATATCGGGCAGCGGATAGTAGTCCTTGGGACAAGCTGAGTTAAGGTTTTTGAAATCCACACACATTCGCCAATCACCATCCGGCTTCTTGACGAGGACAGGGTTAGAGATCCATGTTGGATATCGGACTGGTCTTACTATACCGGCTTTTAGAAGATCTGCGACATCCTTTTGAACAGCTCGGCTTTTTTCTTCCCCTAACGTCCTCCTCTTTTGGGCTACCGGAGTTCTGGACGGATCTACATTCAATGAATGTTTAATGATTCTTTTAGGGACCCCCGTCATATCTGATGGTTCCCAAGCGAACACGTCTGTGCTTTTCTTCAATAGATCTATGAGTTGTAACCTACACTTCTTTGTGAAGAGTCTCCCAATGGTTACCAATTGTTCTGGATAACCGGGATGGATGATGACTTGCTCTGTCATTCCTCCCTCAACTCTTTCTTGTTCATTGAATTTTTCGAAGGCGACCCATTTGTCTAACTCTTTGCCTACGGCCGTAGCCTTTTCCTTTGCTATTTTTTGGCCATCTTCAATTACCCTACATTCAAAAATTGATCTGGCGGTGGTCTTCAGCGTGGCGATGCCACCAGGAGTGGGAAACTTCATTGCAGAGTGTATCGTTGAAGGGACGGCTCTTAACTTCTTGATCCCAGTTCGGCCGAGGATGATGTTGTAAGGAGATGGTGCTTTGATCACACAAAAGGTCATTATTGTTTTCCTCTCCATACCATGTGCTCCAAAAGTGACCTCCAATTCGATTTTTCCCATCGGCTGAGTTTCTTCTCCTGAGAAACTTAGGACCTTAACGGGATCGTGAGTTAACCTTCGCCTTATGTCCGGATCCAAATTCATGAAGCAATGCTCAAACATTACCTCCATGGCCGCTCCTTCATCGACGAATACACGCTTCACCCAATAACCTTCTACTTCTGCTTCGAATATCAAAGGATCATCTGAGGCCTCGGCCTCGGTTAAAGGAGGGAAGTATATTGGAACGTTCATCCAATCAACTTCCACATGGCATACTTCCTTTCTCTTTTCACCACGGTACCTGCTGCCTATCATGTGTATTGTCTTATCTTTGTAGTCACCTCCTCCATTTCCCCTTCCTTGATTGCCCTTGTTCACTTTTCCCCTCAAGTCTTTGATCAAATGATTTAGCTTTCCAGACTCAAGTGCAGCCTCCAACTGCTTTCTTAATTGATGACAATCGTTCGTGAGATGACCCTTCTCCCTATGGTAGTCACAGTATTTATCCATGTTTTCTGGGCGTACCATGCCCTTTGTGGGAGGTGGCTGAGGTAATTGGAGTTGTAATTCCGTGGCTAAAATTTCTTTGGGAAACTTAGTCAACGTCTCTAACCCGGATCGTTGATATTGGTTTTTCCTTGGGTTGACTGGTGGGAGGTATGGTGAGTACGCAGGTTTTAGCCTGTAGTCATTTTTGTTCTTGTTGCGATTGAAGTTCTTCCCTGTGAAGTATTTGTCATCCTTTGTGCCCTTTCCTCCTCTATCGCTTCCCTCTCCCTGTGGTAGCTCTGTATTCCTATAAGCCTCTTCAGACTTTGCGAAATCGTCCATCCTTCTAAACATTTCGGCTACCGTCTTTGGTTCGTCATCGGAGAAACGCCGAGACAACTCTGGACATTTAGCCCCGGCGGTAAAGGAAGAGATTTTCATGAGTTCGGGCACACCTTGTATGTAACTGGCTTCGTCAGTCCATCTTTCTTTAAATACCAAGAGTGACTCGTTAGCCTTCCTCACGATGCCAGTGATTTCCATAGGGCTTCTATGGCTTTTTCTTCTCAAGGCGAACCTTTCTAGGAATTGATCTCTCAATTCGTCCCAATGTCCTATACTTCCCGGCGGTAATCTTTCGAACCATCCTCCAGCTGCTCCATCCAGCGTCTGCTGGAAAAATCTACACCACACTGGCATGGGCCACTCTCCCGAGTTAGCCGCACCGGCGAAGCGCGTAATATGATCATTGGGATCTGTCGCTCCGGTATACAACTTCAGCGTTGCCGGAAGGATGTGCTTCGGCGATGAGAACTGAATGATTTTTCTGGTGAAAGGTGAAGAGACAACATCCTTGAATGGTTTCTGTAGCTCTTCGGCCGACATATCTGCAGATCCGCGAGCTTGCGTCATTATTGGTCTTTCCTTGTGCGCATCCTGCGTCTCGTCCTCGAAGACCAACTTCATTGGTATGAGAGGTTCTTGCCCGACGGCATTGTATCGTCCGACCAAGTTCCGCAGCTCACTCATGTTATCAAGAATTTTTTGTTGTAAGGAGGAAGGTGTTTCTGTCTCTCCCCCACCGGTGGTGTTGTCACGTTCTGGTGAAATGGTTAAAGGAGACCCGCTCCCCGAAACCCCCGCCATTGTTAGCTAATTGGAGATTCGAGTTTAGGGTCCCACGGATGGCGCCAAATGTTGAAACAAATTTCCGCAGGAACGAGGCCCTTGGATATTTAGCTTCGGTCTCGTGTACAGTATGCTTGTAGGATGGGCCTACCCTGCAATGATAGAACGCACGTTAACTCGCCCCAGGTGTGAACCTGAGACCAAGCTCCGGCGTGAAAGTAAGTAACAATCACAAGAGTGGTATCCGGTGCGGAATACCGGGGATATATTATTAAGTGAGAGTAAATGCTGTGTACTGTGTGTTGTTGTGTAGTAAATGCTTTGGGGTATTTATACCCAAAGCTTAGGGGATACCTGGATGTGTAGTCACATCATTGAGACGCGCACCTCTTGAACAGTGTTCTAGTGTCAGGCACAATATTAAAGCAGGCGGCGGACCATGGCTGGATCTGCTGGGTAAAACATTGCCTTGTTGGATAAAACAGAGTCTCCCACGATTTGGGGGATCTTGTCTATATTCTCTTTCTTACGTGGCAGTCGCCTCGGCTCGTGTGGCGTGCCTTCGGCCAGATGCCGGAGACATACGCGAACACTTGGCTAGAGCTTACTAGTCTTTGGGTATTACATACGTAGTATTACGTATATGCATGGAGTAGTAGTTAATTCGTAGTAACTTGAATTGGTAAAAACGTAAGACCGAGTCTTATGTAACTGATTGTACACGTAAGGTTGGTACCTAGTTTCTAGGTAGACTAGTTTTACATGTTTATTTTGTTAGCCTATATAAAGTCATGTAATCTATGAATCAATGTATCCAATTTCCTGATAATTTTCCCTTTGCCTACTGTTGAGTACATCAGTAACTTTGTGAGTTTCAAATCTACAAGAGCTACCAGAACTTGTAACGAATCTATATACATCAGCTCAAGCTTGATAAACACCTATAAGCTGTGCGCACTTGCTTTTATGAATAATTTTAATCCTCTAAATACAAAGGAACTTGACCAATTAGCTCTGCTGTCTTGAATTCTCTGACTGTAACTGTTGTTGACTTTGACTTTTGCTTTTTCAACAAGTATCTCGCTAAATGAGTCCTGACTTATTGCGGGACTTGGTTCATTCCACATGACCTGAAGATGTGCGACGGAGAGTAGTTAGGCTTGAAAGTAATACACATCACAGTCACAGTACTATATGACAATGTTGTTCCTGTTGGATATGACTTGAAACCAACTGAACGTGTGTCTGCAGATTCGCTAGCAGAACACGACCTAACCCAAGTGAAAGACAACATATATCTTCTGGCTGTTGGATGCCACCGTATTGGTAATTATCATACCATCTCATGAGGTTTTAGTCCAAGTGTCTTAGATAGAGCCAAGTACGTTTCGGTTAAATGCATCAGTTAAATCTCTTCGCTTTTTCTCATGAGAGATCCTGCTGTTTTCTCAAAGTGATATTAAGCTGCAGCTAGTTTTGCAAAACATGGCATGTAAGCTTCAACTAGATCTTACTTTAAAAGCTAAAGAGACTTATGTTTTTATGAGCTTATACTCTCTTGAAAAGCTCTCATAAAAGCTATCAGAAGTTGAAATCATGTTCACCCTTAACAAATAGCAGTGAAATAAGATGTTGGATTTAGTTTTGAGACATAAATTCTTAGTTATAAAACATTGCAAAAAAATATACAAGATTGTATCCCACATCGGATGAAAAGAAAAACAAAGACAAGTATATAATAGAAATGTGAAACCCTGGTTGATGTGTTCGTAAGGAGGAGAGACGGTTGGCATCTCCCCCTGACAGGGACGGGAACAGCTTTCGAGCTTACCTGTACACATCCGGTTAAGGCTTTCCACTTCGGTGGATCTTATAACCCAATTTTTTTCCCGTGTTGCCGAGCTTACCATGTTCAGTCTAGGCTCTCGCATTTGCTTTGGCACATGTGTTTCTTTTATCAGAACTAACATCCCGAAAAAGTATTTAGTTACAATCAAAAAGGGAATAGCAGAAATAGGTATAAAACTGATCAAAAAGGCCATAGCAGAAATTGTAACCAGCGACTGCGTTGTGATCCAAAGTAGATTCATCATAATCAGGAAAAACGAAAATTATCCAGTATTCGAGATGCGATCCCTATTTGGGTTCAAGAAGCGATTGATAAACAGTGTTTGTGTGTAAGTATTATGGTCACAAATAGCACACACGATAAAAGTTGCGACACACATGATCAAGAAGCCCGTAAAGAGTGTACAGTTAGCGGTTGATATGAAGCGAGACATAACAGAAGAAAGGTTCAAAAAAGCTAGTATGGTTCCCACTATTACTATCCAACAACAATATTCAGAAGCTCGTAAAACCTCATTCTTTTAATGAGAATTTTAGCTTATCAAGAAGCACCTCGACATTAAGAGTTAAGACTATCATGTTGTCAAAATCATTGACTCATATTTGCAAGTTAGCCCATAAAAAGGTTTCGGCTATCGACAAGTTGCACATTTACACAAGTAACTTTTCGACCCAACTACCGGACTTGTGAGTAACTTTTCGACCCAACTACCATATACTTTCGATCTCATGGATGGACTTCAAAATCAAATGACTAATCTCATCAATGTTGTTCTCTCTTGTTAAGTTCTACAAAATGTTTTTATACACTCTTCCTCATTTTCAAGGTTGTCCCACATCGACTGAAGCATAACAAACTCGTTGGAAGGAAATGCTATAAAGTAAAGGGTGTTCAGAAGCCTGTTTTTTTATGGTTTCTATGAAATCGTGTTTTATATTGAATAAAGTTGTAAGCCTTTTATTTAGGTCTTACAAACCAACTTTATTATACATATATAAAACACTTTTGATAGAAAGCATATAATTATTATTGAAAATTGTTTTATATATTTATCAAACTATTAAATTATTTTTTTACAAAAAAAACTAAAAAATGAAAATAAAAAATCATTTTTGACATTTATCTACTACAATATTTTCATCGCATATGTTCTGTCGCCACATAGTTCGGAGCAAGGGCTAAGAAACGGTGTTAGGAGCACATGTTACTCGTTTTAGAATTGTGCTTGATATTAATTGTCTGGTTTTGATGTTACAGTCATACGAATGTATCTGGTGTCATCATTTTATAATTGGTTCTCGAGCATAACTTCCTATATATAGTCAATCAAAGTGATGCAAACTTTAATGTTTTTTTCATACATCTACAAAAGTACATTTTCCACCTGCCTTTAGATGATATTATCAATAGTGATGTCTGATGATATGTCTTCTTAGAGATATCATCTCGCTTTATACACAAACTAGATCACTGGAGATGACTCAGCTCCCTCTCTCACATTTTATGTGAACCCCTTCGAACGGCTTGCGCTTTCCACCTCAACACTATAACAACAATGTGTATTCATTGTCGTAACAAAAACTCTGCGAACCGTAGGGACTAGCTCTATATATTTATGATTTTTGGTTTCAGTTCGCCCTACGTTTGATTCGGTTCGAGCAAAAACCCAAGAAAAACACATGAAACCCTATAGAACAAACGGGCCGACATATTAACGAACCGACTGGAGTCATTTGGTTCGGTTAATGCTTTTTTCACTAATGTTGTATCTGTTGTTGATCTCGATTAGCTCATTAGTAGTTTGCCTCATTCTTTCTTTTGGTAGAACCGTTTTCCACTTCATTCCAAGACTCCATTCATTCAAGGCCGTGCATGCATCTCCGATCCTTGGGTCGACGTATGTTTTGTTCATTTGATGGATTTTGGGCATCTATGTTTTGGTGTTCAGAGTATGTTTCGGCTGAATGCATCAGTTAGTTTTTAGATAATTGACTTTTATAGTTGACTTTTCTTGTATATACAGTATTAAGTGTTGGAAAATGTTTTGCAAAATAGGTTTTTTGCAATACTTTGGACATAATTTTATATAAGTATATACTATATATATTCGTAGTACTTAGTAGCTTTGCGTTCTCCTTGAAAAGAGCTTCGTAACGAGTTAAACTGCTAAAGTATGTCCAATATAGAGTTAATATGAATGAGATATCGTGTCTCAAAGTGAGTCACGTGAAACACAAATTTTGGAAAAATAATTGTCCCATATCGCTCAAAACATGAAGTGAAAACATGTTTATCAGGAAATCTTGGTTTTTACCTTCAAAATTCATTTGTAGCTACTGAACTTCATGCGTCCACGCCGCGGACACGAAAGCGTGCGGAAGTCTTTTTTAGTTATAACAGATTTTTCTGACTATGGTATATATTTTTCTTTTGAAAACCTCGCATAATAGCTATCAGAACTAAAGAAGCTATATACATCAGCTCAAGCTCGATAAACACCTATAAGCTGTGCTCAGTCTTTTTTAATTATAACATATTTTCCTCACTATGGTATATATTTTTCTTTTGAAAAGCTCGCATAATAGCTATCAGAACTTGTAACGAAGCTATATACATAGCTCAAGCTCGATAAACACCTATAAGCTGTGCTCTCTTGCTTTTATGAATAATTTTAATCGCTCTATATACCAAGGAACTTGACCAATTAGTTCTGCTGACTTTAATTCTCAAAGACTGTACTGTTGTTGACTTTGACGTTTGCTTTTTCAACAAGTATCTCGCTAAATGAGTCCTGACGTATTGCGGGACTTGGTTCCACATGACCTGAAGATGTGCGACGGGGAGTAGTTATGCTGTAATACACATCATAGTCACAGTACTATATGACAATGTTGTTCCTATTGGATATGACCAAAAACTAACTGAACCCAAGTGAAAGAGAACGTATAATACTGGACGCTACAATATTGGTATTTATCATACCATCTCATGAGGTTGCGTAAGTTAAATGCATCAGTTAGTTGTTACGGTATGTTTTTTAAGAGCTTATGCTCTTGAAAAGCTTGCATAAAGCCGATCAGAAGTTGTAACTATTGGATTTGTAGCTTGCGGCTTTTAGCCATATATTCGCAGTAAGAATTAATCATCTCCCAACACACCCTTTGGCATCTTTGTAATTCACTAAACTTATCGTTGTGTTTGATATGTGAACGAACGTGTCATTGTTAGCCTAGAAGTTTGACCTAGTATGAGATCCTTTGGTTTCAAGTATGTTTTATTCACTTCACGAGCTTTACTAGAATTTAGTCGGGAATTTTGTCATGTACGCTTGTTCTTCCAGAATTCTAAAAAGCTTCAGCTTAATTTCAATAAATATTTATTCTTAGCCGACAATATGCAAATTATTATTTACAAAACTCAAAAATCGTGCGGTCTAATATTTTGTATAAATTATAGTAATCGTGTCATTTGATTTAGAAGAAGCGACTGACGGTGATGGCTCGTTATCCGTGAATGGAGCTGATAGTTAAAGATTTCCTGACTGTCGGAGATGGTCTTGTATATGAAGACTACTAGAAGTTTGCAAAGAGACATGGTTTATATTTGTCCCACATCGATGGTGAAGGAAACTATAGAGTACTATATAGTTAAGAGAAGGGATATTTAATTTTAAACATATATCTAATTAGGTTATTAGATTTAACCTGTTCTTTATTTTTATTTCACATACTAGATATGTTTTTTTTACTGTTCTTTATTTTTTTATTTCACATACTTTAATCGTTTCGAGCCTTTTTCGGTTTCATAGATATAAGAGTCAAAATGTATAGAAAATGTGCTAAATGTGAGTAATTTGGATGCTAAGTTTCATGTTTTGCTTGGATTTAGCTCAAATTTTATAATTATACATGCATGCACTACGTATCCCGACCTCTGTGTACGTATTTCTAATGTTCATTAAGCTTTGACACCATAATCAATCATTGGGTGTGATGATAGAGCTCAATATAAGCCCAAAAAAGACTATACTCTTTTGAATCTTTTGTCTAGCCGATCTGGTGATAATCTGTAGATTTAATTTTATGTTTAATATAGATTCCTTAGACCATTAAGTTCTAAACTAATATTAACTAGTGCTTAACAGAGTAACTATAGGCCATTTGGTGATAATCTGTAGATTTAATTTTATGTTTAATATAGATATTGGGAAAAAATTTAATCACAACCTAAAACAAATTCGAAGATATCAGTTACTAATCGTTAACCTACGAAAACTAAACCAAACACGGAAATAACCAAAACTGCTTTTGTAACTTTCAAAAGCTGAATACGGAACCGAATGAAATCATGTTCACCCTTAACAAATAGCACTGAAATAAGATGTTGGATTTAGTTTTGAGACATAAAGTCCTAGCTATAAAACACTGCAAAAAAATATACGTAGTATATGATTGCATCCCACATCGGATGAAAAGCAAAACAAAGACAAGTTTATAATAGAAATGTGAAACCCTGGTTAATGTGTTCGTAAGGAGGAGAGACGGTTGGCATCTCCTCCTGACAGGGACGGGAACAGCTTTCGAGCTTACCTGTACACATCCGGTTAAGGCTTTCCACTTCGGTGGATCTTATAACCCAATTTTTTCCAATTTTGGGTGGTTTATGTTTTCTATTTAGCTGATGATATCAGATCATTTAACACTACATCTGCAATTCTTTTTTCCAATTGGATATATAGTTGTTAGGCTTTCCTCCTGCAACATCTGATACGTTTTCTTCATTGTTTGGCGTACACCTAGTACTATGTTTAGTCTAGGCTCTCACGTTTGCTTTGGCACATAGTAGATTCATCATAATCAGGAAAAACAAAAATTACCCAGTATTCGAGATGCGATCCCTATTTGGGTTCAAGAATCGATTGATAAACAGTGTTTGTGTGCAAGTATTATGCTCACAAATAGCACACACGATAAAAGTTGCGACACACATGATCAAGAAGCCCGTAAAGAGTGTACAGTTAGCGGTTGATATGAAGCGAGACATAACAAAAGAAAGCCTCAAAAAAGCTAGTATCGTTCCACTATTACTACCCAACAATAGTTAGAAGCTCGTAAAACAACATTGAGGAACAAAACAAAAAGGATCAAATAACTCACATATGTACAAACAAAACAATGTGAACCACCCCCTCATAAAACTAAAAGAAAGCGACACGTATGAAGTGATATCTCGTAACAAATCAAGTTTTACTTGTGACTCCACATCGGTGGAGGGTAGAAAACCATTGAAAGGATGTTAACTGTTTGAAAGTTGGCATTTGCAACTGATCCCACATCGACCAAAGGATGTAAGATGAAGAGTATGTGAAGTGTATAAAAGAAGGGGTTGGGGTATGGTAGAAAGTATCTTTGCGCTTGGGGCAATAACGCAGCTAATGAGGTAATAACCGAGGCGCGTCAATTGCTGGTTGAAAACTATTTCCAAACCCCCTCCTTGGCTTTGGTTCTGCCTTAGCCATCGAGATATTTTGGAAGGACTTCCTTTCATTAGGGTCAAGTCCTACAATTTTCAGTCAAACTTTTTGGTAGTTACGAATGATGTCTAAAATATGAATTGTGGCACAAAAAAGGACACATCTTGGTGAGCTACATTTGCTAAACATGATGGAATTGACTTTGAGGTCGTAGGAAACTTGACAGGAGAACCTAACACTGTACACACAAACATATTCACCCGAGGTCAAGGAAACCAAGAGAAACAGTTTCAATTATGGTATGACCCAACTGCAGATTATTATAACTACACCATTCATTGGAATCCTACTGCGGTTGTCTAAGTGAAGCAACTTCACTAGTCTGGATAGTTAACAATTCTTAATTATCTAATTATCACGCTATCATACTACAGGCAATGGTATCTCAATCTGAAGACCCAATGAAATAGCTTGCTATTTGGGTCTCCATGATTGCCTAGGTGTTGCGTTACTGCCTTGGCCTGGTCACCAATTCATAGTCTGAATTTGTGGGTATTGGCACACTGTGTCAGCCCTAATTTAAACGTTTTGAGCCTTAATTGGTTCATAGATATAAAAAGTAGGTATGGTTCCAACGAGATTGGTCAAGGTCAAAGGCCTTACCTGTTTTCACCGGTGTGACCGGGGTTTCAACACGTATCAGAACGGGTTTGCCCGTGTTTCGTCAGGTCTAATCGGGTTATACCTTGTGTGACTGGGTTTCGCAGGTTGTGACCTGGTTTCGCCGGGTCTGACCGGGTTTCGCCAGGTCTGACCGGGTTTCGCCAGGTCTGACCGGGTTTTACCGGGTCTGAACGGGTTCCACTGGGTCGGACACGTTTTCTATAAAAAGCTTATGAGAGCTTCAAAAACAGAAAAGCTCTTGAAATATAAACTACTCGAATTCGTTTCTTAATGGTGCAGATATAATACACATCCAAACACTTTGTAATTTGGTTGATTCAATAACAATTTCACACATTTCGAGGTTGAAGTTAATAAATAAGCTGCCGTTGGTTTTGCAAAACATGGTATATAAGCTTCAAACGGATTTATTTCAGAAGCAAAAGAAGTTTTTTTTCTCCGACGAAAACGTGTTATGGATTTTGGAATTTCTAGCGTAGAGTTCTTTGTGGAAAAACTTTATGTGTCAAGCGCTTAAACTTTTAAAAAGCTTTCATAAGAGCTATCAGAACTCGTAACAAAGCTATTATTATAACATCCAGCCAGTGGCGGACCTTGAACATTTATTTTGGGAGGGCCGAGTTATTTTTTATATAAAAAAATAAAAAAGTGGACAATAACTTTTAGACGGAATACATAATATTTACATTATTCGTCACGATCTTGGGAGGGCCGGAGCCCTCCCCAGTCTCCACTAAAGTCCGCCTCTGCATCCAGCTCTTCTAAAGAACAACAAGATGTGCGCACTTGCTTTTCTGAATAGTTTTAATCTCTATATATAACAGGAACTTGACCACTTAGCTCTGCTGATTTTGATTTTCGAAGCTTGTAACTCTTGTTGACTTTGACTTTTGCTTTTTAAACAAAAGCTGATATAAGATGCTCTGAAACGAAAGTATCATGATGTGGAGGAAGGAATGTGGCCTGTGTTGCAGGCATTGTTTCATTCCATGCGACCTGCAGATGTTCTTTATTCAGCAACCCTTGTTGCTTTGGTAATGCTGATATCAAGTAAATAAATACATATACACTTAACGCTTTCACCGACCTAGAATTTAGAGCTTATTAATATTGTCAACAAGGCGATTGACCAGATATATATGCTTATTTACTAGCTAGATATATGATTGGTAATTTTAAATTGTGCGTTTCATGACTGGTTTAATGTGTGATTGTAGACTGGTTCGAGGTAAGATAAATTGGCAGAACTCCCGAACACAATTGAGAATGGGCTCGCTATAGGTCGTCATTTTTGTTATTTATTCGTTTCACGAGCTTTACTAGAATTTAGTCTGGGAAATTTGTCATGTACGCATGTTCTTCCACAATTGTAAAAAGCTTCAGCTTAATTTCAATAAAATTTTATTTTTAGCGGACAATAAGGTCTAACATTTATGTCATTTGATATATGAAAGACTACTAGAAGTTTAAAAATATTCATTGTTTTTATTTGTCCCATACCGATGGTGAAACAAACTATAGAGTATTATATAAGCAAGACAAGGGATAACCAATACTATAAAACTATTTCTTAATCAGGTTACGAGCCTTAATCGTGGTAACCTGATTTTGCCATGTTTTTTTTATTGTTACGTATCCCGACCTATGTGTACTGTTCATTACGCTTTCACATCATAATCAATCATTGGGTGTGATGATAGAGCTCAATAAGCCCCAAACTAGACTGTACTTTTTTGAATCTTTTGTCTAGTCGATCTCGATGAGCTCATGAGTAGTTTGACTCCTTTACACTCTTCGATCTGCTAAGTTTCAGCCTCGTGTGCAATACTGTTTGCCTCATTCTTCTTTTGGTAGAACTGTTTTCCACTTCATTTCAAGACTCCATTCATTCAAGGCCCTTCATACATCTCTGATCCATGGGTTGATGTATGTTTTGTTCATTTGATGGATTTTGGGCATCTATGTTTTGGTGTTCAAAGTAGGTTTGAGTGTCTTAGATAGAGCTAAGTACCTTTCGGCTGAATGCATCAGTTAGTTTTTAGATAATTGACTTTTATAGTTGACTTTTCTTGTATATACAGTATTACGTATGTTTTCAAGATCTTTAGAAATAGTTGAAGTATTGCTTTAAATCGTTTCATTGTTTCTTCAAGAATTTTTATCAAAAGCTAAAGAAGCTTATGTTTCCAGAGCGTATGCTTTTGAAAAGCTCGCGTAAAAGCTATCAGAAGTTGTTAGAAAGCTATTTTCATAAGCCCAAGCTCGATAAATACCTATAAGCTGTACGCATTTGCTTTTATGAATAATTGTAATCTCTCTATATACCAGGAACTTGACCAATTAGCTCTGGTGACTTTATGCTCGAAGCTTGCAACTCTTGTTGACATTGACTTTTGCTTTTTCAACAAGTGTATCACTAAATGAGTCCTAAGTAAAATCAGCTGCTCTTAATCGAAAATATCATGATGCGGAGGAAAGAATGTGGTCCGTGGACTTATTGTGGGCATTGGTTCATTCCACTCGACCTGAAGATGTGCGGCTTGAAAGTAATACACATAACAGTACCAGCTATATGACAATGTTGTTCCTGTTGGACTCTACCTAGAAACTAACTGAACTAGTATCTGCAGATTGCTTCCCTCATCAATGACGTGACTTTTTTGCAAGTTTGCAACGTTCCTACCGGCTCCAACACCTGTGGCGGTTGCTGCACCGACTGCATTGGCTATGGTTAATGTATGAACCAATGGCATATTGTGCATGTACTCATATGCAATTGCAGGCTTGCACCCACGAAGCTTTCTCCACATCCAACAATGTCCATAGCGTTTACCTGTATAAAGAAATTTTCAAGTAATTCTATATCATCACCAGCATATATCTTACTGATATCATCATGGAGGAGTTCTCATTTTTCAGTTCACTTAATATCGGCTTATGCCATTGTTGATTATCACTTCAAATGTTGACGGAGTTAGCTGTTTCAAATGATTGCTGATTTTGCAACAAGGGATGTATATACGATAGCATGATTAAGGTTATTTTTATACCTAGAACGACATCACTTTATGAAAGATATAGTATCATTGCTCATCTCTATCACACAAAAGTTACCATGGTAGTAGTTTATACTTTATACCTATACACATATATGCATATACAAGGAACATAAAATGGTCAGTATCAACCATGCTATGCTTTAAGAAACGCACTTTAACGTAAACAAAGTGACAAAAGGCCATAAATGTTACCTTGTCATCGTTGAAACTCATCTCTGAAACGGACCATCAATTCCAAACATATAGTCACGAGGGAAAAAAAGATGAGCATATTGACAAATCCCAGCATCCCACATCGGTTGAGAGAGTGAAGTTGAAGGTATGGAAAGCTGTATAAAAACGGAGAGAAGCAACAGGAATACTCACTTACCTGGATGGGGTCAATGGGTGATCAAGAACGCCCATGGCCTAGGTTGGTGACCTCCATTGCACTTTGGAGGGGTGCCATCCTAAGATCGGCCCAAGTGGTCGAGTCTACATCGTAATTTGTTGCTGAGGGGGCCTGCGTTCGCGCGGCCCCTGCCAACTCTTTAGTTTGAATCTTCATTTTGGTATACATCAGATTAAATATCATCCTTATAAAATTTGCCTCACAATCTTCCTGAACATTCAGATTGTCTTGTATGTTATGAGAAAATGTTTTACAGTAATAGTTTGTCCATGTTTGTTTGAATGGCATGTTCATAGGCCAAGAGGGGATATTAACAAGCCGTCGGGGTTTCTATCCACAAAAGATTAGATGAATGATACACGTCTTTATTCCACGGTTCATGGTTTCTATCTTTTTTCTTTCTATCAGTTACTTTATTGCTGTAGTTTATTTCATCCAAACTTTCTTTAAAGGTCGCAAATTGGCCTTGCCACGGTTGTTATGTCTCTGTCAATATGACAGTTTAGCATGCGTCAAACTAGTAAGGTCGTATTTCTTCGACCCAATTCTTAGAAAAAAAAACTATTTGCCTGTTGAACCTGTTTTAGATAAATCATAACTCAAACCGACACTCGTATAAATAAGCGGGTCAAAATGGTCAAATATTGCACTCTTCCTCTAAAAGTAGTGCTTTGACTTATTTGTAGCAGAAAAGTAATTTTTGTTTACAGAAACTGACCATTTATCTCAGTTTTCTTGCTTTACGAGGCTGTTAGGATCTTGATATGTGACCGGCTATGCTGCTCGTGAGCTATTCGATAAAACCTCGAAACAACCCAGTTTAAACGAGCCCGGGCATTGTTTATGGCTTATTAATAAACAAGCCCGAGCTGAGTCTATTTAACAAGCTAAGCATGAGTAGAGCTTTTTTCAACTTGTTTAGATCTATCGTAAGTTAACCAAAACCAATTCATAAACGAAGTCTGTGAATAAAGAGTGGAAAAAAAGTGCAAGACAATGAAACTTTCTGAAAGATCCTTTGCCATCGACTGGGTGAAGTAAACCACATGTGTGAGGTGAGTATAAAAACAAAGGCTTGTGAATGGAATAAGCATACCTTATGGGGGAAGAGCCCACCACAGTAGCTTGCTGCTGGGGTTCTTCACGTGTCGACTTGGTGTTGTACTATTGCCCTGGCTTGGCGCACCCCTCTAATTACTAGTTCGAAGTTTATTACCTGCACTAGTGAGCCTGTTTATGAGCCAACTCATGATTACTTCTCTGACTTTTTGGAGTTACTTTTGCGTTTTGACTAGTTATTTTGGGTATTCTGTTGGTTTATTTTATTCACCTGAATGATATCATCACATGAGTTCATGGTGAGTTGATGACACATACAAGCCACCCTTTCGTAACCAGAAAACGTGTCAACTTCTTTTTCTTATGTACCAATTTGCCAGCACTTTACTGTCTAAAGAGTTCTCACCCATCGCCCTCCCTTGGCCATACACATTTTTATGCAAAAATCTTCAGCTTAATTTCAATAAAATTTTATTATTAGCCGACAATATGCAAATTATTATTTACAAAACTCAAAATCATGGGGTCTAATATTTTGTATAAATTATAGTAATCGTGTTATTTGATTCAGAAGAAGCAACTGACGGTAAAGGCTCGTTATCCGTGAATGGAGCTGATAATTGAATATTTCCCGACTGTGGAAGATGGTCTTATATATGAAGACTACTAGAAGTTTGAAAATAGACATGGTTTTTATTTGTCCCACATCGATGGTGATACAAACTATAGAGTATTATATAACTAAGACAACGGATAACTAATTCAATAAATATGACTTTGTAGGTTGCCTTAACCTGAAATATGTTTTTTTATTGTTCTTTATTTTTTATTTCACATACATTAATCGTTTCAAGCCTTTGTCAGTATTGAAAATGTGTTAAATGTGAGTAATCTTTGGATACTAAGTTTCATGTTTTGCTCGGACTTAGCCCAAAATTTATAATTATACATGCACACACTACATATCCTGACCTCTGTTTCTAATGTTCATTAAGCTTTGGCAGCATAATCAATCATTGGATGTGATATAGAGCTCAATAAGCCCCAAACTAGATTATATATACTCTTTTGAATCTTTTGTCTAGTCGATCGATTAGCTTATGAGTAGTTTGACTCCTTTACACTCTTGGATGTAAGCATATTGCGGCTAAGGTTCAGCCTCGTGTGCACTCATTCTTTTCTTGGTAGAACCGTTTTCCACTTCATTCCAAGACTCCATTCATTCAAGGCCCTGCATACATCTCCGATCCATGGGTTGATGTATGTTTTCAAGATCTTTAGAAAAAGATGAAGTAATGCTTTGAATCTTTATGTTGTATCTTCATGGATATTATATCCGAACCTAAAGAAGCTTATGTTTCAACAGCTTATGCTTTTGAAAAGCTCGCATAAGAGCTGTTGGGTTTAATCCGTTATGTGTCGGGTTCACGTGCATGCTTGGCTAGAGCTTACTAGTCTTTGGGTATTACGTATATGCATGGAGTAGTAGTTAATTGGTAGTAACTTGAATTGGTAAAAACGTAAGACCGAGTCTTATGTAACTGATTGTACACGTAAGGTTGGTACCTAGTTTCTAGGTAGACTAGTTTTACATGTTTATTTTGTTAGCCTATATAAAGTCATGTAATCTATGAATCAATGTATCCAATTTCCTGATAATTTTCCCTTTGCCTACTGTTGAGTACATCAGTAACTTTGTGAGTTTCAAATCTACAAGAGCTACCAGAACTTGTAACGAATCTATATACATCAGCTCAAGCTTGATAAACACCTATTATAAGCTGTGGGCACTTGCTTTTATGAATAATTTTAATCCTCTAAATACAAAGGAACTTGACCAATTAGCTTTGCTGACTTGAATTCTCAGACTGTAACTGTTGTTGACTTTGACTTTTGCTTTTTCAACAAGTATGTGTCTAAATGAGTCCTGACTTATTGCGGGGCTTGGTTCATTCCACATGACCTGAAGTTATGGTTTAACGTAATACACATCATAATACTATATGACAAAGTTGTTCCTGTTGGATATTACCAGAAACTAACTAAACGTGTGTCTGCAGATTTGATAGCAGAACACCACCCAACCCGAGTGAAAGAAAACATATATTTACTGGGTGTTGGACGCTACTGTATTGGTAATTATCATACTCATGAGGTTATAGTTCTAGTGTCTTAGATAGAGCTAAGTACTTTTCGGTTAAATGCATAGGTTAGTTGTTAAATCATTGACTTTAAATCTCTTCGCATTTGTTCATGAGAGATCCCGCGGTTTTCTCAAAGTGATATTAAGCTGCAGCTAGTTTTGCAAAACATGGCATATAAAACCATACAAATTGCTTATAAACAAAAACATCTAATAGACTATCATGTCCTTTCCTTTCCCAAGTTACACAAAACCGAAAAATCGCGACAAACAAGGATAGCGTGGAGTCGTCACGGGTAAATCTCTGTGGCAATCCACATATGTGTTACTAATGTTTCTTAAGCAAGCAATCAATCGAAAGTCACACAACTAGATTTGTTACTCTTGAATAGCTAGCTTGTCCCACATGGATAAAAAGAAAGAGTAATGACATATTTATAAACCAAGTGTGATTGATTAAGATCAACAGTAGGATCTGGAGACTTAACAAATACTAGCACTCCACATAAATAAAAAAAATTGAGTACTAGCACTCCAGGTAAGTGTTCGACCTGGGTAGTTTTCTAAAGAAGACTAGCGAGACTGCATAATAGGTAGAACCAAGAAACGTATGCGACAAGTGTGAACCTTTTTATTTCATCGTGATGTGGTTTTACTGGAAGGAGCAATGTAAATAAAGTTCCTTTGGTTAAGGTTATCTAGAATTATTATCTCCAAGATTGTGGTTGGATCTAATAAAATAAACATCATCTAATGTGATTTACTGCAAAATACCATTACATATGAGATACATGCCCCCGTTCATTAGTGTGCTCAATATTTTTTTAAATTGCAAAAATTTTGTAGATATAGCTACACAATCGGCAAGTGAAAATGTCCGGCCCGGCGTTACGAATCAAAAGCAAGGAAAAAGAAGGGTTTGGCTTTTTTTGGGTGACGACACTCGATCTCAGTCACGACCCAATGGAACCTTTCGACGACGGAACCTATATTCGTCCGTCACCGACCATTCTCGGACTGGACCAAAACATTTGGTCCACTCATCAGTCCAGGGTTTTGGGTTAAATTGGTTTCAGTCCGGTCCAGGTTTTGGATCGTGTCAGGCCTACTTTAAACGTTTTGAGCCTTAATCGGTTCATAGATATAAAAAGTAGGTATGGTTCCAACGAGATTGGTCAAGGTCAAAGGCCTGACCGGTTTTCACCGGTGTGACCATTGAACACGTATCTGAACGGGTTTGCCCGGGTTTCGTCAGGTCTAGCCGGGTTATTCCTCGTGTGACCGGGTTTCGTAGGTTGTGACCTGGTTTTCCCGGTATGACCGGTTTTCACCAGGTCTGACCGGTCGGGGCAACTGGATCTAAACGGGTTTCACTGGGTCTCACACATTTTCCGCAGAAAGTTCATGAGAGCTTCAAAAACAGAAAAGCTCTTGAAATAAAAGCTACTCGAATTAGTTTCTTAATGGTGCAGATACAAACTACACATCCAAACACCTTGTATTTTGGTTGATTCAGTAACAATTTCACACATTTTGAGGTTGAACTTAATATATTACTTTGTAACTTTCAAAAGCTGAATACCGCACCGAATGAAATCATGTTCACCCTTAACAAATAGCACTGAAATAAGATGTTGGATTTAGTTTTGAGACATAGCTATAAAACACTGCAAAAAAATATACAAGATTGGATCCCACATCGGATGAAAAGCAAAACAAAGACAAGTATATAATAGAAATGTGAAACCCTGGCTGACGTGTTCGCAAGGAGGAGAGACGGTTGGCATCTCCCCAGGGACGGGAACAGCTTTCAAACTTACCTGTTACACATCCGGTTAAGGCTTTTCACCTCGGTGGATCTTATAACCCAATTTATTTTTCCGCGTTCTCGTTGTTTGGCGTACACCTAGCACCATGTTCAGGCTAGGCTCTTGCGTTTGCTTTCGCACGTATGTTTCTTTTATCAGAAGTAGTAATCTTAACTCCTTTATAAAGAGAAAATAAATTTGGTTGAATGTTGAAATATAGCTGGTTGAAAATGACGTGGCAAGCATTTGTCATAAAACCGCCCTAAAATAAACTCCTTTATAAAGAAAAGCATTTGTGACCTTGGAAACCATGATCAGCCGACTTCTACCTGTACATCTTCCCCACGCTTTCTCCATCTTATCTTGGAAACCTGGGAAACCCTCAATACGTTTATTACCCACGCCAAAAAGAACCTGGGAAACCCTCAAACGATGTACAATCAATCCATCTATATATACAAGACTTTTCATCATACTTTTCATCATACTTTTCATCATACTTTTCAAACGAATCATAATACTTTTCAAACGAATCTTATCAAATGGATTCATCAGCGGATGTGAAACAAAATCTTATCAATTCTGAGGTTTGGTTTAATTTTCATAATCTTTATTTGTTTAATTCTGAGGTTTGGTTTAATTCTGAGGTTTGGTTTTCTTCTTTTTCTGGTTATAGATTGACTTGGAAATACAAAATGCTTTTGGGCCAATGGAGGCTGAGGTTGAGGAAGACCCTACTGTAGTGGATCTTGAGGTTGAGGTACACAATGTTTCTTCTTTTTCTGGTTATATAGATTGTGTTTGGAGTGTTTGTTGTTATCGGCTAAGGGGGTGTTTGGGATTATTTATTGAGTTATGATACACCAGATTATAAATGGTATTTTGAGTTAGAAAGATAACCCAGATTAAATTGCATATAAAACTAATCTGCTGGTGACTATTGATACTGAAAGTAATGTCTTCCATTTTAAATTGTTAGAAAGATAACCCAGACTACTTTTTTGTTAAGTACTTTTAAATTGCTGGTGACTATTGATACTGCATCTTGTTATTTAGCAACCTTATCATCATTTACTTTCAAGTGTAAATTTTTATTGTTTAGAAAACGTTCATTAATTAGATAAGCAATGACAAAGCATTGAACAGTTTGGTTTATATTTCAAACACTCGTGATTAATAGTACAACTTTCAAACATTTATAAGCTTATGGTGATAAGTTGCTGATAAGTCTAGAGAACAGCCCAACTAAAAAGTGATCATTTATTTTGACAATATTTGAGTTCCATGTTTTCTTGAATTGCTTGGAGTGTTTTCATCCATGGTGATGTAAGTTACCAATATGTGTGCAGAAGATATAAAAATAATAGTTTGTATTGCAATTGTTGTATAACCATAAAAGTTCTCAAACAGGGAATGACCTAAGTGTCATTGAAGTAAGGATATGGTTTTGAATGATTATAGAATCAACATGTTATATTGATTTAATTATTGATGTAAAAGCGGTTCTTTAGAATGGGGGTGTTTGGATTCGCTTATTAAGCTGCCTTATGTGAATCTGGAAAACCCAATAAGCCCGCTTTTAATAAGATATTGGTCAAACTGAGCTTATCATCTTTTGCAATCTCAAATAACTCCATAATCCACCTTAAATAAGCTAATCCAACCCCCCCCCCCCAAAGTGTATTTAATACTTTAATTATGGTAGCAGCTTTTATTTTGGTTCATAATAAACTTGTGTTTAGGTTGTGTTTGTTATAAGCTTATTTGGTTTCGGCTTATGTTTGTTTTATAGACATGAATTTCCCTGTTTAATTTATTTTGAGGACATACGGGCTTAGATCAGTTTATTTATTATTGTAACGAGTGTTATAGAGATCGATTAAGATATGAAAATCACTCAGACAACGACAACAAGCTCAATAGTGAATGACAGGAAGAAACACGACTCGATTGTTATTAGGATAGAAGAAAGGTTGGTTACAACCGAACTGTTACAACATAAATCTAGAGACAAAATGGTTCTCAAATCAATACATGTTTGGATTTATGAAACATAAGCCGGGAAGAAATAAGCTCATTCGGCTAATTTAGTTGTTTTCGGTTTATATTTTCATAAGCTTTTTTGTGGCTTATTTTGAATTTTTTCGCCTTATTTTAGTTTATTATGACAAAATAAGCTTATAGTCGAAAAGTTAAAAAACAAGCCGAAAAAGTTTTAAATAAGCCACAAAAAGTAAGCTTATGAAACATAAGCTGAAATCACATAAATCATAAGCCCACTGTATAAGCCGAAACAGACACTCGTAAGATTTATATGGCTTCAAGCTCATAATAAGATATTAATCTAAATTGTCGTTTGCAAATGCCAATAAGTCCATAAGCTAATCCGCTAAACTGTTATTTGAAGCTCGTGTGCAAACTGTATTTGGCCTTTTTATGCTTTGATGGTTTGGTTAATTATTTATATGTGGTATCAATGATACCTGCCACTTTGCCAGCTCCCATGTTTGCTATAGAATGTTTTTATTGTCATTTTATATGTTTGAAAAATAACTAATTTGATTTGCGAAACACTAAAAAAAACTGACTATCCAACAACATAATCGAACACAAGCACTATATTTCAAAATCATGTTTTGCAACGTTTTCAAAACGCATAATTTAGGGATGAGCAGTAGCACCGGAAAAAAGGTACCGGAACCGTACCGGTACCGACCTATACAGGTACCGGTTTTTTATGCTCGGTACGGTACCACGAAAAAGGTGGGAAAATAAAGGTACCGCATTTGTGATCTTTAAAGTTTTAATTTCTAATCCGGCTCTTAGTTGCGGAAAAAGGAGAAAATTATGCAAACTAAATAAAATGACTAAGCAGACAGTATAAAAACAAGTGATTTTTGTAACCTAACGTTATCGTTTTGAAAATTTTCTAGAAGTAACCTTTATGGCTTTAATTTCTTGACGTTATATATAGACAAGTAGTTTTGTCATTTTGAGCTAATAGGTTCAAAAGAAACAATCTGGTGTTTTGGGTACCATACGATTCGTTTTTGCTGAAAAATTTAGGCTTACATTGGCCCGAGCAAGACTTGCCGTTCTTAAGAAATATGGTTAGAATTGCTCGAAAAGTGTCCGTTTTACCTTGGAAATGTTGCTGTCATAGTGGGATAACTGGTCGAAACTGTTTTTTTTAAGTTGACTGGTATAACGTTGATGTGTTGTTATAAATAATTAGCATGTTATATCTTAAGATTATATACCGGATACATAACAATCAACTCTTGTATAACTATGACATGTAGGATTTTTAAATGGATTGTCAATATAATACAGATATGCCATTCACAGTCACGCCTCCATCTGTAAGTAATAGAAGGCACATTGAAAACTATAGTTTCTTTGCACGGAAGTTAAAGAAAACCATGTAAAAGAGTTCTATTGAGATGATTGTAAACAAGTTACATAGGTAAAGAACTTCTCGTAGCTTCATTTCTTGCTCAATGCTTCTTTTCCAAACACCCCACTCTAAACAGGTAAATTCTGCATACATGTAAACGGGTAAAATTATGGGAAAAACATATTACAAAAAGGTTATAAGGTTCTCTACCCGTTGTACCGATACCGGAACCGATACTAGAACTGATACCGGTACTGGTTTAAGATACGGTTTCGGGAACGGGACTTTGAGTATAAGTCGGGGGGAAATCTGGTACACCGAAAACGGTGTCGGTACAGTACCAAAATGGTACCCTGCTCATCCTTAGCATACTGTATTTCCAATAAGCAATCCCAAACACCCCCTTAGTCTTTAATAATTACTATGCGGCTATGATAGGCGTAATGCTGACCAGCAGCTTATGATAATTTGAAAATACATGTTGACTACTGCTATGACCTATAAATCCATGTGACCTCTTAGCATTAGCTAACTCTGTAGTTTTCTTTAGAGTTGAGGACTTGTTGCCTTTTGACAACAAAAAAGCAAAAGAATAGTTGCCTTTCTGCAAGGTGAAGTATACATACTAATACACATGTTTAGATAAATAATAGAGTATACCATAATTAAGCTCAAATTATTCATTGACAATGAGTTATTCTACCCGTTCGAGCATCTAGCGTATTTATAATGAGTGAATAATTATTCAAATTCACTATGATTCGTTATGATTCGGAGCACCTTAAACAACAACTGCTATGACATTCTCGTTTTCAACATCTCTCCATTGTTTATAATAGTTTAAGTTAATAAGAAAGGTCAAAGTTTGTAAACACAATTGAAATAGAAGCAAAGTGCAACTGCGCTCTCTCTGCAGTAACATCAGATCCCGATTTTTGAGCTGAAACTTTGTGGACAGTCCTTGGTGTGTAATTTTATATATTTTTGAGAAAAAGGAATATATTTTACGTGGTCAAAGACACATTAAATATTCATTACCTGGTCAAAGACACATTCTTAGGTCGCCTTAGTATCCATAGCTTGTACAAACAAACATATATATTAACAAATTACATATTTGTCGCAAGTTAAATACACTTGCATTTTTTTGCATAAGATGATAACTCAAACTCCTTCTTTAAACTAAACATTTGAATTACTTAAAGCATTAACAAAGATAAGGTAACCTTATACTGACGTCTACTTGCGTCTATGTAAATATCTTTTACTTGACTCGATTTAGTATTCCTTTTTTATAGCTTGGAACGGTGTTGGTCCTAGCTGTAGACAATCTTTAATATGTGTAGTTTGATATGATGGTAGGAATGACTGCTGATATGACTACTTTGAATTTATACATGAGAGACGCGCAAGTAATTGTAATAAGGATTATATAACCATTTGACCTGACCATGAGACTGATAACACATTTAATAAACACTTATTCTCTAACCTTTAACTTGCTAAATGATTTTTAGTAGACATAATCTAACTACAGACCTGAAAACATGACGCCGACTGGCAGTGAGTGAGACCTTTTACCCCATTGCTCTCAGCATCGTTTTTTTCCCTGCAATATGTGAAATAAGCAACCCTGTAAATCCATGTGACCTCTTAGCATTAGCTAACTCTGTAGTTTTCTTTAGAGTTGAGGACTTGTTGCCTTTTTGACAACAAAAAAGCAAAAGAATAGTTGCCTTTCTGCAAGGTGAAGTATACATACTAATATTACACACATGTTTAGATAAATAATAGAGTATACCATAATTAAGCTCAAATTATTCATTGCCAACATCTTTGATGCCGTCACCAAAATTCCCCTGAACCCAAAAAAAATTAGAATTGATAAACTTACATAACTTTTGTTCGTATGAATGGATTTGTTTTTTTTAATTGGGTGTGTTCGGATTCAATGAGACACATACCTCAGATTCTTTATTAAACCTACAAAACAATTAAAAAAACTCATGGATCTTCAATTAAGTAAAACTTGAAATTTGACCAAACTCATGGATCTTGAAATTTGACCAAGCTTGTATATAAACATGTAAGACCAAGCTTTTATGCGTTGGGTGATGGAAAATTTGAAGGATAAACTCTGGTCTCTTTTTCATGTAAATTGTTTTTTTAAGTTTGCTTAAACACCTCATTGGTATGATTAGTATATATCAGGCTGTAAGTCTATGTTGACTTGACTGTTTTAAGTCTATTTTTTATACACGACATTTTAGGACACGGATAACCCAATAGGGTAACACAAAGTGTGGTTTCAGTGTGATGAAAATTGGTGCAGGAAGGCTGCGGAAATCGTAGCCGATGTGGGTTTTGTGGAAACACTGTTTTTTTTAATCAGAAAATATTTACTTTGCTTCTAAGGTGATTTAAATGTTCTTGACAAATTCCTTTAGCTCTAATTGAGGTCTTTTCGCTAAGTTTGTAACAATAGGGATTTTGAACGATTGATTTGAGAGTTCCTTTTGCCAAGCACAAAAAGTCATTGTTTATAGATGTCAGATATCATGTGAATATATAGGGGATTAGTGCGTGTCACAGAAAGTATGTAAAAGTGGGAATCATCTTATGCCATGCTTCTTTTGCTCTATATATCTTACTAAGTTTTCCTTTTTTGAGTATTTTATACTAAAAGCAGCAATTCTATCATTAACTTTAGTACATTTAACATCAACGTATACACTTATATTTTCTTTAGCAGTGGGATCCATACTTCACAGTCGATACTTTTGATGCCCTCAACAACCCACATGCTTTTTATAAAATCGACAAAGTTCGTGTCCGAAATGTTTGGATGGATGAAAAGGCAAACAAACTCTACATTATCATGCACGGCAAAAATGTAAGGATACATTAACGGAAAATACAATATCAAACTTTCTTCATATTTTCAAATATTTTTCGAGTTAATTATATTATATTCGCTTTATACGTTCTGTTAGGGACTAAAGATGGCTGCTCAAGTGCCACATGACCTGCTAGACGTCTATAAAAATAGGGAATTGGCACAAACTTTTGTCTCTATACATCATTTCAAAATAGGTTATGTTGACCCTACCCAATACCCAAGGTTTGAAAATTACAGTTTCGCTCGCCATGATTGGATCATTCTGGTAGACGCGAAAACGGTCATCACCAAAATTATGTCTCCTGATTTAAAAGAGTTTAGTGTGAATGGATGGATACCTTCAATTCGTGCTCTTCTTGGTGATAAAACACCAAGGAAAATGCTCATCGGTACCAAAATTTTTCTTTGGCATATATATACTACATCACGAATAACTAATAATACGTACTTTGTCGATTGCCAAAATATAATAGTATTTAATGTAATTGTAGATACCGTTGGAAGAGTTATCAAAGGAGACATAAAACAATATTTTGGCTATAAAACATGTGAACTGTGGTTGCGCGATTTGACGTAAGTCTCTTCATCAAAAACAATTTAACATTTATTATTTTCTGGAGCTTACTTGACAACTAATGACGTGTTATAGAGGAGCTGATATCAAGTTTCTCGCGTATTACACACTACACAAAGTACCAGCAAGGTTGTCACGAGTTATAGTAGAGAAGGGCACCATCTTCATAACTCGTGTTAAACTTGTCAAAAACAACACTGCTATTTCCAAATCCCAAATTATTCTTACCTTTTTTCCCTATTCTACGTGATTTTTTGACTTTCGGCTAAACTCTACCTCATACCCCTAATTTTAATAGGCAACTTTTTGAAAGACACAGAAGTATCAACTGTCGAGTTTGACCCAGATATGAAAGAAACTCAAGTCTTGAAAAAGATGAAGATATGATATCGCCTCAGTTCAGTTCTTTGTTTTGCATGATATAGATCATACATTTGGTCTTGCTTTTTCAATAATTTGGTCTTTTTTACAATCAGTTTGTCGTATGCGAACCGTTGAATTTATTTCTTATGTTTTTCCCTTAAATCATGTTGAATCTTGCTTTGGTTGTTTGGTGTTTATCAATTTGATATTGAATTTTCAGAGAACTATAAATGTTATGGGGGGTCTCAATAATAACTTATTACGTTATCACAACATAAATAATGGGTGTTTGCTGGAGCTTATACGTGGGCTTATTAGCTTATTTGAATAGGAGATTGCTTTGTTTGACAGTTGACTTATAAGTAAAAAAAAAGTTGACTTATTAGCTTACTTGAATAGGAGATTGCTTTAGCTTATTTAACTTGGCTTAAACAGTTGTCTTATAAGTAGCTTGTACTTTTATTTCATTTTCTTTAAGCTGGAGCTTATATGTGGGCTTATTAGCTTACTTGATTTAGGATTATGGGATGTTTAGGCTTCTTCATTAAAACTGCTTATGGAGTTTCTATTTTACTCTAAAATCTAATGTGCCAAACCAATATCTGTTTTCAATGGCTTCTTATTATAACTGTTTGAGTGCTTTGGAATATTGATTTTGTAGAATAACTTCAATCAATGCAAATCATTGTCTACTAAAGATGTTCGTGCAACACTAAAGGGAAAAAAAGGCAAGACAAACTTTGCCTATTTTGAAGAACCTCCAAATAGGGTACCGTTTGGAACATTACACAATATCACGAAGACAATTGTCCCTCAAACCCGGAACATTCCATCACAAACACTTTCACCTCAAAACATGTCAAGAGACAAAGAAAATCTAACACCATCGCCTCAAATTTTGTCAACCAATAAAGAAAATATAACACTGTTGCAAACACCACGTTCCTATAGTTCACTCTCTATAGGCCCAAGTTTACCCGTAGACCGTGCCATTCTTAAAAGACGAGAATACCAAAGAAGTTATCGCAAACGACTTAAACAAAGAAAACTAGCGGAAACAAATTCTAGCATTGAAACGCAAAGAGACTTCGGACCTACACAATATCTTTCATGCTTGACGCGTGAAAGCACATTAGGTAATATATTGTAATTATTGTTCTTCTTTACATTGATTTTTTTAACAATCAAACTAACGCATGATTTGAACTTCATAACAGATGATCAAAGGAGTAGTAACGTATTATTGCCCATATTTGATCAAGAGTGCAATCAAACGAATGGTAAGCTTCTTTAAAGATATCAAATACAGCTATTTACTACATGTATTTACGTTATATATATGTGTAGGAACCAATCTTCATGTACCACCAGCCATTCGACCAAGCATTCGACAAAGGAAAGAATACCAGAAAAGTTATTATCAGCGTCGTAAAAAAAACAATACAGGGGAGGCGAATGCTAACATAGGTAATATAACTTTCTATATTTTATACGTCTTTAAGGAATTTTATACTATATTGCCAATAATTGTTTTAAATTTCTCACCAGATGGCCAAACTGAAGACAATCCGTACGATATTGTATTCAATGATCTTCCTACAGAGCATCGTCTACTAGAGCAACCACCGTGTGTTAATTCTGGAGCAAAGAAAATAAATTTTCCAGTAGTAACACCATCACCTCAAATTTTATCAACCAATAATGAACACATAACACCATTACAAGCACCAAGTTCCTGTAGTTCACTTTCTATAAGTCCAGGTGTACCCGTAGACCCATCCGATGTTAAAAGACGAGAATACCAAAGAAGTTATTACCAACGACGTAAACAAAAAAAGATAGCGGAAACAAATTCTTGCATGGAAACACAAACATCGGTCTGAGCTACACCATCTCTTTCTGTTTTGCAACGTGAAAACACAATAATTACCATCGCAGACGATCACATTGAAGCACAAAGAGATTTCGGACCTACACAGTATCTGTCGTGCTTGACACGTGAAAACACATTAGGTAATATATTGTACATATTGTTCTTCTTTACATATATTTTTTAACGATCATACTAACACATGATTGAAATTCCATAACAGATGATCAAAGGAGTAGTAACGTATTGTTGCCCATATTTGATCAAGAGTGCAATCTGATAAGTGTGAAAACACTCATCAATAATGATCCATAAACCACTCAAAACACAGTCAAATACATTATTTTAACTGTAAAATATCAGAATTACGCGTGTATTCGTATCTTATGTGTTTTCAGGTAAGAAAGATACATTTTGAAGCAAAGATGCGGTTTCAAGGACTTATTTGGTAAAAAGACGAAGAAAAAGACGAAAGAGCTTTCAAGGACCTTATTTGCCACTACTTCAAAGATCGAGGACTTAAGTGCAATTTTCAACAAGATAAAGGATGAAAGGAGTTTAACTTCAAAGCTTTTAACTCATTTATATTAGTTGAAGAAAAACAAAGAGTTGAAGGACCGAAAAGGCAAATAATGGAAAGTTCACTTTTTAATTAACTTTCGGATATATACATAACTTGGTCAAATGAATAAGTCATGGTCAAACATCATTCTCGTCTTCACCGCGTTTCAAGAGAGAGAAATAAATAAACAGATGGTTTCTTCTCTTTCAAACCAAGACCTGCATGATCGAATCACAATACAATAAGGAGGTTTCAAGAGAAACTTAAAGAAGAAAAGATGCTCAGCTCTTTCTCTTCTACATGATGATGGCAATCAATTAAATCAATACTCAAGAACGAAGAAACCCCCAAATATTCGATTGAAGAATGAAGAACGAATCATCCTCGTATTTTACACGTGGCGGTTATTGATTGGATAGAACACGTCACCTCACCATCTCTCGACGGCTATAAAAGAAGACGAAGGACCTCATTTGCAAATGGTTAGCTTAGGAGTAGATTAGACACACATAGTTAATTAGGAGTAGATAGATAGTTAGTTTTAAATCTTGTAACGAATTCAGTTTTTTTTCAGTTTAATCAGTTGAGATTAGTTAATCTTCTTGTAACCGAATCATTTTTCTTCCATTAATGAAAGTTTCAAGCTTTTGTTAAATCTCTTTAAAATTTCTGTTGATTTCTATTCATATCGAGAGTTTCATTGGATTAAGTAGTTAATCTAGGTGGATTAAGTTTTGAGTTTTTCTATATTCTACTCCGATTCGAAGCTTATAGCTTTTTCTTCCTCTATTTTACTGCTTATTAGCGAGAGTTTTTATATTGAGTTTGTTGAAAAAAAACATTTCTGATATAATCTTGTTGAGAGTTTGTTATAAAGTTGATAATTAGTTAGGCTACAGATTTAATTCAGTAATTCCATTGATTAGTTTTAATTGTTTTTCTCAAAATTGTTTTAATTGATTAGTTTTGATTCAGGTTACTGGTACTGTTTTACTTGATAAGAGTTCGATATAATGATGTTAATCAGTTAGGTTGTAGGTTCAGATTCAGTTAAACTTCATTGATTCAGTCATGAGTTTTAAAGTGTCGCTTGAGTAGCTTATTTTGTTCATACAGATTTGATAAGAATTTGTTACTGTTTCTTTTCAAAAGCTCAATAGAGATTTTCATTAGTATCCATTAAGTAGCAGTAGCTTATGAAATATTCCGAAAAGCTCTTTTCCTCTAAACCAAGTCAGTTAGGTTTGTTATTTGGATGAAAAGTTTGGCATCAGCGTTTACAAGCCAAACAACTCAAAAGCTCAAATGAGCTTATGATTAGTCTACTGTTACAGTTCAGCTCGAAGTTTTTAGTCCAGAAGTTTGGTTTTCTTTTTATGTCATGTGTGCAGGTGATTTGTGTAGATTAGTGCAGCAGGTAGCAGGTCATAGCTACTGATTTCGAATTCCAGTTCAGCATTTGGTGGCGTTGTAGAGATTAGCTTTTAAGCCGGCTCAGCGCCGCGTTTCTCATCATCAACGGGCTGGCCTGGATGCACAGGTCAAGCACGCTCTAATTTTCTGCTATACTTTGCTCTAGTTGCGTAGGAGTTTAATTTTTGACTGCAATTTGTTCTACTAATTCTGCTTTGTGAAGCTTTACGTTTGCTATGATCTTCCTTAATTAGTGTAGATTTGTGTATGCAGTTTAGCTAATTAGTTGTATCTTCTCATTCTATTCATTGAAATTTAGCTTGATTTAGTTTGTTGCTAGTAGTGTTTGGCGATGTGATAAAGGACTTTGGATTAATTAGTGATAGAACAAAGTTGAAGTAATCAGTAGGTGTCAAGTCACTTTGTTGAAATTTACTAGTTAATGGCTTATTAAATAAGCTGATGATCAATTTTTGATAAGAGAAATAATAAGATCGAACATAGGTACTGAGAGTCAGTTATAATTTGTTTTTTTTTGTATACTTGGTCAAGTTTTAGCAGTTTTACAAGTTTAACCCTTCACCTTGATGTGTTCTGTTGCATTCATGGTCCTTAGGGTCGTTATGTGGTTACTTGGTTACTGTTAGGCAAGTATTGGGCCAGAAGTCCAGTAGTATTTTTGGGCTCACTTATAAATAAATATTTGTATTGAACTTTGGTTAAGTCAAGTAGTAACTAGTTAGTATAATTTTCATTTGTGCATTGTGTTTTTAAAGTTGTGATTATCGTTTTATAAATTGTCTTTTAGATTTTATATTTTGTATTTTCTACTTTTTATTTTGTTTTTTTTTTCTCATGAGTAGTATAAAATTGTATTTCTAATTGCTTTTAAATTTTGTGCATTTAAATGTGGTACGTGCAACATGTTTTAGAGTAGTACATATACGTATATAGATATTTTCACTTTTTACACGCTTTTTGTGCCAAGTAGAAATAGAATACCAAACAAGTCTTTTTCACCAAAAACAATTAAGTCGAGCTTGGATAGTTATATCAATTCGAATCGATACCGAGAAAAACGAACTAAAAAATGATATATTAAATGGCGCCGCTGCCGGTTCTTTTCGTGAAGATTAACGGTTTCGAGTGAGACGATTGGATTTTGGGATCCGTTCACTTTGTGAACGTTATTTTTACGTATTATAAATCAAAAAGATAAAAAAATCAAAAAGATAAAAATATAAAAAAATAAAAAATCACAAAAATCAATTCTTTTCCTAAAGAATTGAACCAAAAAAATAAAAAATCCAAAAAGTAATCTTTTTCCTAAAAGATTACAACAAAAAAATATATATTATATCGATTTCATCGCTTTTTACGTAGATATAGTATTTTTCTTAAAAAAATCAAATAAATACAAAAATATTTTTGATATATTATTATATGTAAATAAGTATACGTATAAGAACAACCAAGTTACCTATCTTCCATAAGTATTGCCGAGGCAATATACCGTGTTAGGGGGCGTTCCGGTCCTTGACACGCGTATCGATCCAATTTAATTAAGCAAGAATAGATAAATACTTCCAATAAGCAATAATTCGAAGAATACGAACATTTAAGTGAATAGAAAGGCGATGTGCTATAAAATGCCATCTAAGGGTCAATAGGTACTTAAGTGCTTCGCGCCACCTAACCCCCCGTTCACTTGTAAGTATTCTAAGAAGGAAGGCTTTATTGGGGGTCTTGCACCCAAGTAGTAATTATATATATACTTTCTTGTGGATATTTCATATTGCAACTCGAAGAGGATAATCTTATTCTTTTCAAAGTCGACCGAGGGCTACTCCCTCATTCCTCGTGTTTACTTACACGTGTACTCGCACGCGTGTAAACATACCACCTTTGGTGTATTACTTCCTTCCCTGAGGAAGCTTTTAAACGTCATTATACTTGTATATACATTCGGCCACCTTGTTACACATGGATACTCGTTCCATGTTGGAGATCTTGCAACAACGATCCGCCAACGCTAATTATTCGCCTTGTTCGACTTGTGGAGGTCCACACGATACGTATCTATGTGATCAAAACAATGGCTATTATGGGGAGGGATATGCTTATAATGGAACCGAGAACCCTAATTTTCAACCTAACACTCAAATGGACTACACTTGTAATGACTATATGGGATATTCCGGTTTTTCATCACAACCTCCACCATCATTTCATGATCAAACATTTAATGAGCCATACCAAAACCAAGGATTTTCCAATTATGCAGGTTTTCAAAACAATGATAATTTTCAAGGCTATAATCAAGAAACCTTTCATAATCAAGGATTTTCAAATAATGAAGGTTTTCAAAATGATGAAAATTTCCCATGCTATAATCAAGATACTTTTCAAAATCAAGGATTTTCACATTATGAGGGTTTTCAAAATGAAGGAAATTTTCAAGGTTACAATCATGAGAACTTTCATAATCATGACTCTTTTCAAAACTATAATCCACCTAATTATAGAAATCCACCTCTACCATATTCTTCGACTTATTCATGTGAGTCTTGTGGAAAAGAACCTCATTATGGTTATGATTGTCGACCAAGGGATCCGCCTTCTTATGCTCTTAGTGATCTCAATGAGCTTTCTTTTCTAATCGAGCAACAAGGAAGAGACGATGGATATAGATTACAGGCTTTTACACGTATGAGAGAGATGAGTATCGAGGAAATGAGAGAAGAATCTCGGTGGTTAAGGGAAGAAATTAAGTCTCTTGAGGATGATGTAAGGAACAAACGGTTTAATATCAAGAGATTTGGTGACATTTATAGAAAATCGGTGAACAAATCCTCTCAGTTCCTCAAGAAAGAGTTAGACGATTTACTCTTTAAGATTGATAAAAAGGAAGAAGAAGAACAATTTTTTGCTAATCGTGCTCGTTTGCTTAAACAATGCTTATATGACGATGATGACGAACCTTCGATTTGCATGACATTTAATGATGACACACCTTCATCACCTTTACCTCACGTGGAACCCACCGACTCTTTAACCATGGGGGACGAGCCTCTTAGCACTAATACAAACACCAATTTAGAAGAATTAACCGTTTCTAGTGTTGAGAACCTTATCCCAATCCAAAGAGAGTTTGAGGGTATTTCCATTGAACCATGTGATGAGCTTTGTATTGATACCTCTTCTCCTCATGATCACATTGAGATTTCATCACATGTTGACCTTCATGCTACTACTAGTGATTTTGGTGATTTTGATCTTGATGAATTGTTCAAAGAAAGGGATAATGAGATTGAGGAAGAGTTTATGCAAGATTTTCCACAAGTAGAGGATGATGATTGTGATTCTAGTGAGGCATCTTATGATATATTATCCGAGGACTTTTCATGTCAAGATGACCTTCCTAATTTGGATGATGATGTTGATCATATAGAAGAAGTAGAAGATGTTCATATTCGTGAGGTTTTATCAAACATTTATCATCTTATCTCCTCGATTGAAGCATTGAACACACACCATAGTGATGATTCCATAGAAGAACCTTTCATTAATATTTCTTCACCGGTTTTTGAGGTTGCACCTATTGACTTTTATGATGATATCATTCCTTTGAGTGATTCTCTCAATATACCTTCTTTTGAGCCTTCTATTCCCACCCTTCCACCCTTGAAGTTGGTTATTGATGAAGATCCTATACTCTTAGAGATTGATCCTTTTTCACCTATGGCACCTTTAGAACCCAAAACCTTTGATATGGATTCTCATATGGATATTGATACCACCATAGAGGCTTATTTTGATAATATTGATATTGAGGTTGATGATAGTGATTCTAATTGGGAAGAGGAGATTCGTCTTAGTGAGAACTTGCTTTTTGGTACCCTAGAGCCTACACCTCTTCCACAAGACACTATTTCTCTTGATCCTTCTTTCTCTATGCCTTCTATGGAAGATTACCCACCTTTTGATGATGATGAGCCTAATATGGATATACTTGTTATGAATGTTTTGATACCTACACCTTCATATTCTCATGATGCTTTGATCACTAAGGGGGAATCTTATATGGTTGATATGAGTTCATCTTCTTATTTTCCCATGAAGGGAAAGGTTTTTGATCCTGGGATACATAAATTTGAGACACATTGGTTTTCATCTACTCCACTTAAGAGTGTGATTTCGATTGATATGGACTTCTTGTATGAGCTTACTTTGGTGATGCTACCTACTTTGGAGTTGTTCACTTGTCGAGATGGAAACTTTGTATTTAATCCTGGGGTGCTTCATATTTGAGAGATTTCGTATGTTGGACAAACTTGAGACACGTTGGACCGTTCCATTTATCGAGGCAGATTTGGTAAATCTTATAGTAAATGGCAACGTGCTAAGTTTGAGTGTATCATGTGAGATGAGCTTCAAAGGGATATTCTTTATTCTCCATGATGGTTTCCCCAAGGACAACTTAATTCGGGGCCGAGTCGAGCTAGCGACTTAGGGTTAAAAAAACTCAAGCGATGAATAACTAGGTTAGAAAACGTAGAGTAGATTTTCAATAGGTTAGGTTTAATTAAAAGGATGTTATAGTAGAGTTGAAGTGGAGGGGTGCCTTTCTTCGTCTTTTCGTGTTTTGTTTCAAGGGTTGCTCTCTCACATTTCATGCTTGGAGCTTAAGGAGGAGGCCCGTGTATCTGGTTCACTTCGATTAGTTTTTGCTATTGTGATATTAAACACTTCTGCTTAAAATGAATATCCTTTAGTTGTCTATTCCTTAACTTGGGTTAAGCAAAGTAATCAATGTCATAAGTGTAGGGGAGTTCACTCCAATACTCTTAAACATTGAGGACAATGTTTATCTTAAGTGTAGGGGAGACTTCTATCGAAGTGACCTTACCTAGACCATTGCCTTAACTTCATGATAACTTGGAAAATTTATTTTTCAACATTTTTCAAATTTTTGATCTACTTTGGCCACCAAAAATATGCATACATAATTTTTGCATCAATCATTTTTCATTTGCATATCACATTTGCATTGTATATATTTCTTCTCTTATTTTTCAAAAATATATAAAAAGGAAAAAAATATAATAAAACATGGTTTAACAAGTTTAGATTTCTTTGACATATTAGGCCCGCCATGGATATTTTGACTCAACCCGAGTTTGCTTATCTTAGCACTCTCTAGCTAGTATCCTTAACCATGTAGTCCTTCATTGGTCTATTAGGCTAAGCATCCACCAATTTCATTCTTTGAAATTTTAAATTTGTGGGGAATGGGAAATGATAGAGTTGAAGCAAGTGTAAAAGGGCTAGATAGACTTCATGGCAATTACTTGTGGCTATACCTTTCTCTTCTTTATCTCTAATTTCTTCGCATGTATATAATTGTTAATAAATAATCAAGTACGGTTTTAATTGGTTTGTAATCTCTTATGCATTTTTGACTAATCATTTATGGTTGATATGAGTACGTCTTAAGATTCTAAGTTAGCACGTTTTATGTGTACTAGACTTATGTCATGCTCCATATTTAGCGGGTGTTTTTCCTTTTCTTCTTTGCAAATTTCTTTGTGAGGAATAAAGAAAAATAAGAGCGGCTTATGAAAAAAAATGAGTGGCTAGAAAAAAAAAAGAAGAAAAGAAAAAGAAAGAAAAAGAAAAAATAATGCAAGACTCCCAAGAGGGGCAGTGTGGTGTTAATTATAGTGACTATTGAGTTCCAATATTACCTTGACGGGTTGCGGGGATTCAATAGATTGCTCCAATCCAATATTGCCTTGACGGGTTGCGGGATTGAAGATCCAAAATCTCAAAAATATGGCGGATGTAAATTATTGCGTGAGTTTTATTTTTCTTTCCTTAGCGAGTGTGTAGCTACTTATGAAAGCATGACATGAGGATTTTACACATAAGGCGAATGACTTATTACTCTTGAAACGGACTTGTATTAATTGTGAGCGGTTTTTCAAGTAATGGATGAGAGGATTACTTAGGATTAAAACCGTGCTTCCTTATTTTTGGATTTTACATTTCTTATACTTCACGCTTAAATAATGACAAATTTGCTCACAAGCAATTTGCTCAAATAATAACCGGTTCCACATTTAATTGTCATGAATAAGTTGAAGCACTTTTTACTTGTGAATACAATGATTCCATTTTTAAGCTTGGTATGGGGAAAGTGAAACTTGAGGGTGATAAATGTCCATGGTACCAAAGCCCTAATCTAAGTCATTGATTTCTTTATGAGTTATTTCCATCAAAACCATTTATGAAAAATCAAAAATATATAAATAGAATTGTTTTCTTTGCATTGCATTGTAAATATTCAAAACCATTCATCATGTAGCATAGCATAGTTTATTAAATCATAAAATGGTTTGGTTAATTATTTATATGTGGTATCAATGATACCTGCCACTTTGCCAGCACCCATGTTTGCTATAGAATGTTTTTATTGTCATTTTATATGTTTGAAAAATAACTTATTTGATTTGCGAAACACTAAAAAAAACTGACTATCCAACAACATAATCGAACACAAGCACTATATTTCAAAATCATGTTTTGCAACGTTTTCAAAACGCATAATTTAGGGATGAGCAGTAGCACCGGAAAAAAGGTACCGGAACCGTACCGGTACCGACCTATACAGGTACCGGTTTTTTATGCTCGGTACGGTACCACGAAAAAGGTGGGAAAATAAAGGTACCGCATTTGTGATCTTTAAAGTTTTAATTTCTAATCCGGCTCTTAGTTGCGGAAAAAGGAGAAAATTATGCAAACTAAATAAAATGACTAAGCAGACAGTATAAAAACAAGTGATTTTTGTAACCTAACGTTATCGTTTTGAAAATTTTCTAGAAGTAACCTTTATGGCTTTAATTTCTTGACGTTATATATAGACAAGTAGTTTTGTCATTTTGAGCTAATAGGTTCAAAAGAAACAATCTGGTGTTTTGGGTACCATACGATTCGTTTTTGCTGAAAAATTTAGGCTTACATTGGCCCGAGCAAGACTTGCCGTTCTTAAGAAATATGGTTAGAATTGCTCGAAAAGTGTCCGTTTTACCTTGGAAATGTTGCTGTCATAGTGGGATAACTGGTCGAAACTGTTTTTTTTAAGTTGACTGGTATAACGTTGATGTGTTGTTATAAATAATTAGCATGTTATATCTTAAGATTATATACCGGATACATAACAATCAACTCTTGTATAACTATGACATGTAGGATTTTTAAATGGATTGTCAATATAATACAGATATGCCATTCACAGTCACGCCTCCATCTGTAAGTAATAGAAGGCCCATTGAAAACTATAGTTTCTTTGCACGGAAGTTAAAGAAATCCATGTAAAAGAGTTCTATTGAGATGATTGTAAACAAGTTATATAGGTAAAGAACTTCTCGTAGCTTCATTTCTTGCTCAATGCTTCTTTTCCAAACACCCCACTCTAAACAGGTAAATTCTGCATACATGTAAACGGGTAAAATTATGGGAAAAACATATTACAAAAAGGTTATAAGGTTCTCTACCCGTTGTACCGATACCGGAACCGATACTAGAACCGATACCGGTACTGGTTTAAGATACGGTTTCAGGAACGGGACTTTGAGTATAAGTCGGGGGGAAATCTGGTACACCGAAAACGGTGTCGGTACAGTACCAAAATGGTACCCTGCTCATCCTTAGCATACTGTATTTCCAATAAGCAATCCCAAACACCCCCTTAGTCTTTAATAATTACTATGCGGCTATGATAGGCGTAATGCTGACCAGCAGCTTATGATAATTTGAAAATCCATGTTGACTACTGCTATGACCTGTAAATCCATGTGACCTCTTAGCATTAGCTAACTCTGTAGTTTTCTTTAGAGTTGAGGACTTGTTGCCTTTTTGACAACAAAAAAGCAAAAGAATAGTTGCCTTTCTGCAAGGTGAAGTATACATAATAATATTACACACATGTTTAGATAAATAATAGAGTATACCATAATTAAGCTCAAATTATTCATTGCCAATGAGTTATTCTACCCGTTCGAGCATCTAGCGTATTTATAATGAGTGAATAATTATTCAAATTCACTATGATTCGTTATGATTCGAAGCACCTTAAACAACAACTGCTATGACATTCTCGTTTTCAACATCTCTCCATTGTTTATAATAGTTTAAGTTAATAAGAAAGGTCAAAGTTTGTAAACACAATTGAAATAGAAGCAAAGTGCAACTGCGCTCTCTCTGCAGTAACATCAGATCCCGATTTTTGAGCTGAAACTTTGTGGACAGTCCTTGGTGTGTAATTTTATATATTTTTGAGAAAAAGGAATATATTTTACCTGGTCAAAGACACATTAAATATTCATTACCTGGTCAAAGACACATTCTTAGGTCGCCTTAGTATCCATAGCTTGTACAAACAAACATATATATTAACAAATTACATATTTGTCGCAAGTTAAATACACTTGCATTTTTTTGCATAAGATGATAACTCAAACTCATTCTTTAAACTAAACATTTGAATTATTTAAAGCATTAACAAAGATAAGGTAACCTTATACTGACGTCTACTTGCGTCTATGTAAATATCTTTTACTTGACTCGATTTAGTATTCCTTTTTTATAGCTTGGAACGGTGTTGGTCCTAGCTGTAGACAATCTTTAATATGTGTAGTTTGATATGATGGTAGGAATGCCTGCTGATATGACTACTTTGAATTTATACATGAGAGACGCGCAAGTAATTGTAATAAGGATTATATAACCATTTGACCTGACCATGAGACTGATAACACATTTAATAAACACTTATTCTCTAACCTTTAACTTGCTAAATGATTTTTAGTAGACATAATCTAACTACAGACCTGAAAACATGACGCCGACTGGCAGTGAGTGAGACCTTTTACCCCATTGCTCTCAGCATTGTTTTTTTCCCTGCAATATGTGAAATAAGCAACCCTGTAAATCCATGTGACCTCTTAGCATTAGCTAACTCTGTAGTTTTCTTTAGAGTTGAGGACTTGTTGCCTTTTTGACAACAAAAAAGCAAAAGAATAGTTGCCTTTCTGCAAGGTGAAGTATACATACTAATATTACACACATGTTTAGATAAATAATAGAGTATACCATAATTAAGCTCAAATTATTCATTGCCAACATCTTTGATGCCGTCACCAAAATTCCCCTGAACCCAAAAAAAATTAGAATTGATAAACTTACATAACTTTTGTTCGTATGAATGGATTTGTTTTTTTTAATTGGGTGTGTTCGGATTCAATGAGACACATACCTCAGATTCTTTATTAAACCTACAAAACAATTAAAAAAACTCATGGATCTTCAATTAAGTAAAACTTGAAATTTGACCAAACTCATGGATCTTGAAATTTGACCAAGCTTGTATATAAACATGTAAGACCAAGCTTTTATGCGTTGGGTGATGGAAAATTTGAAGGATAAACTCTGGTCTCTTTTTCATGTAAGTTGTTTTTTTAAGGTTGCTTAAACACCTCATTGGTATGATTAGTATATATCAGGCTGTAAGTCTATGTTGACTTGACTGTTTTAAGTCTATTTTTTATACACGACATTTTAGGACACGGATAACCCAATAGGGTAACACAAAGTGTGGTTTCAGTGTGATGAAAATTGGTGCAGGAAGGCTGTGGAAATCGTAGCCGATGTGGGTTTTGTGGAAACACTGTTTTTTTTAATCAGAAAATATTTACTTTGCTTCTAAGGTGATTTAAATGTTCTTGACAAATTCCTTTAGCTCTAATTGAGGTCTTTTCGCTAAGTTGTAACAATAGGGATTTTGAACGATTGATTTGAGAGTTCCTTTTGCCAAGCACAAAAAGTCATTGTTTATAGATGTCAGATATCATGTGAATATATAGGTGATTAGTGCGTGTCACAGAAAGTATGTAAAAGTGGGAATCATCTTATGCCATGCTTCTTTTGCTCTATATATCTTACTAAGTTTTCCTTTTTTGAGTATTTTATACTAAAAGCAGCAATTCTATTATTAACTTTAGTACATTTAACATCAACGTATACACTTATATTTTCTTTAGCAGTGGGATCCATACTTCACAGTCGATACTTTTGATGCCCTCAACAACCCACATGCTTTTTATAAAATCGACAAAGTTCGTGTCCGAAATGTTTGGATGGATGAAAAGGCAAACAAACTCTACATTATCATGCACGGCAAAAATGTAAGGATACATTAACGGAAAATACAATATCAAACTTTCTTCATATTTTCAAATATTTTTCGAGTTAATTATATTATATTCGCTTTATACGTTCTGTTAGGGACTAAAGATGGCTGCTCAAGTGCCACATGACCTGCTAGACGTCTATAAAAATAGGGAATTGGCACAAACTTTTGTCTCTATACATCATTTCAAAATAGGTTATGTTGACCCTACCCAATACCCAAGGTTTGAAAATTACAGTTTCGCTCGCCATGATTGGATCATTCTGGTAGACGCGAAAACGGTCATCACCAAAATTCTGTCTCCTGATTTAAAAGAGTTTAGTGTGAATGGATGGATACCTTCAATTCGTGCTCTTCTTGGTGATAAAACACCAAGGAAAATGCTCATCGGTACCAAAATTTTTCTTTGGCATATATATACTACATCACGAATAACTAATAATACGTACTTTGTCGATTGCCAAAATATAATAGTATTTAATGTAATTGTAGATACCGTTGGAAGAGTTATCAAAGGAGACATAAAACAATATTTTGGCTATAAAACATGTGAACTGTGGTTGCGCGATTTGACGTAAGTCTCTTCATCAAAAACAATTTAACATTTATTATTTTCTGGAGCTTACTTGACAACTAATGACGTGTTATAGAGGAGCTGATATCAAGTTTCTCGCGTATTACACACTACACAAAGTACCAGCAAGGTTGTCACGAGTTATAATAGAGAAGGGCACCATCTTCATAACTCGTGTCAAACTTGTCAAAAACAACACTGCTATTTCCAAATCCCAAATTATTCTTACCTTTTTTCCCTATTCTACGTGATTTTTTGACTTTCGGCTAAACTCTACCTCATACCCCTAATTTTAATAGGCAACTTTTTGAAAGACACAGAAGTATCAACTGTCGAGTTTGACCCAGATATGAAAGAAACTCAAGCCTTGAAAAAGATGAAGATATGATATCGCCTCAGTTCAGTTCTTTGTTTTGCATGATATAGATCATACATTTGGTCTTGCTTTTTCAATAATTTGGTCTTTTTTACAATCAGTTTGTCGTATGCGAACAGTTGAATTTATTTCTTATGTTTTTCCCTTAAATCATGTTGAATCTTGCTTTGGTTGTTTGGTGTTTATCAATTTGATATTGAATTTTCAGAGAACTATAAATGTTATGGGGGGTCTCAATAATAACTTATTACGTTATCACAACATAAATAATGGGTGTTTGCTGGAGCTTATACGTGGGCTTATTAGCTTATTTGAATAGGAGATTGCTTTGTTTGACAGTTGACTTATAAGTAAAAAAAAGTTGACTTATTAGCTTACTTGAATAGGAGATTGCTTTAGCTTATTTAACTTGGCTTAAACAGTTGTCTTATAAGTAGCTTGTACTTTTATTTCATTTTCTTTAAGCTGGAGCTTATATGTGGGCTTATTAGCTTACTTGATTTAGGATTATGGGATGTTTAGGCTTCTTCATTAAAACTGCTTATGGAGTTTCTATTTTACTCTAAAATCTAATGTGCCAAACCAATATCTGTTTTCAATGGCTTCTTATTATAACTGTTTGAGTGCTTTGGAATATTGATTTTGTAGAATAACTTCAATCAATGCAAATCATTGTCTACTAAAGATGTTCGTGCAACACTAAAGGGAAAAAAAGGCAAGACAAACTTTGCCTATTTTGAAGAACCTCCAAATAGGGTACCGTTTGGAACATTACACAATATCACGAAGACAATTGTCCCTCAAACCCGGAACATTCCATCACAAACACTTTCACCTCAAAACATGTCAAGAGACAAAGAAAATCTAACACCATCGCCTCAAATTTTGTCAACCAATAAAGAAAATATAACACTGTTGCAAACACCACGTTCCTATAGTTCACTCTCTATAGGCCCAAGTGTACCTGTAGACCGTGCCATTCTTAAAATACGAGAATACCAAAGAAGTTATCGTAAACGACTTAAACAAAGAAAACTAGCGGAAACAAATTCTAGCATTGAAACACAAAGAGACTTGGGACCTACACAATATCTTTCATGCTTGACGCGTGAAAGCACATTAGGTAATATATTGTAATTATTGTTCTTCTTTACATTGATTTTTTTAACAATCAAACTAACGCATGATTTGAACTTCATAACAGATGATCAAAGGAGTAGTAACGTATTATTGCCCATATTTGATCAAGAGTGCAATCAAACGAATGGTAAGCTTCTTTAAAGATATCAAATACAGCTATTTACTACATGTATTTACGTTATATATATGTGTAGGAACCAATCTTCATGTACCACCAGCCATTCGACCAAGCATTCGACAAAGGAAAGAATACCAGAAAAGTTATTATCAGCGTCGTAAAAAAAACAATACAGGGGAGGCGAATGCTAACATAGGTAATATAACTTTCTATATTTTATACGTCTTTAAGGAATTTTGTATTATATTGCCAATAATTGTTTTAAATTTCTCACCAGATGGCCAAACTGAAGACAATCCGTACGATATTGTATTCAATGATCTTCCTACAGAGCATCGTCTACTAGAGCAACCACCGTGTGTTAATTCTAGAGCAAAGAAAATAAATTTTCCAGTAGTAACACCATCACCTCAAATTTTATCAACCAATAATGAACACATAACACCATTACAAGCACCAAGTTCCTGTAGTTCACTTTCTATAAGTCCAGGTGTACCCGTAGACCCATCCGATGTGAAAAGACAAGAATACCAAAGAAGTTATTACCAACGACGTAAACAAAAAAAAGATAGCGGAAACAAATTCTTGCATGGAAACACAAACATCGGTCTGAGCTACACCATCTATTTCTGTTTTGCAACGTGAAAACACAATAATTACCATCGCAGACGATCACATTGAAGCACAAAGAGATTTCGGACCTACACAGTATCTGTCGTGCTTGACACGTGAAAACACATTAGGTAATATATTGTACATATTGTTCTTCTTTACATATATTTTTTAACGATCATACTAACACATGATTGAAATTCCATAACAGATGATCAAAGGAGTAGTAACGTATTGTTGCCCATATTTGATCAAGAGTGCAATCTGATAAGTGTGAAAACACTCATCAATAATGATCCATAAACCACTCAAAACACAGTCAAATACATTATTTTAACTGTAAAATATCAGAATTACGCGTGTATTCGTATCTTATGTGTTTTCAGGTAAGAAAGATACATTTTGAAGCAAAGATGCGGTTTCAAGGACTTATTTGGTAAAAAGACGAAGAAAAAGACGAAAGAGCTTTCAAGGACCTTATTTGCCACTACTTCAAAGATCGAGGACTTAAATGCAATTTTCAACAAGATAAAGGATGAAAGGAGTTTAACTTCAAAGCTTTTAACTCATTTATATTAGTTGAAGAAAAACAAAGAGTTGAAGGACCGAAAAGGCAAATAATGGAAAGTTCACTTTTTAATTAACTTTCGGATATATACATAACTTGGTCAAATGAATAAGTCATGGTCAAACATCATTCTCGTCTTCACCGCGTTTCAAGAGAGAGAAATAAATAAACAGATGGTTTCTTCTCTTTCAAACCAAGACCTGCATGATCGAATCACAATACAATAAGGAGGTTTCAAGAGAAACTTAAAGAAGAAAAGATGCTCAGCTCTTTCTCTTCTACATGATGATGGCAATCAATTAAATCAATACTCAAGAACGAAGAAACCCCCAAATATCCGATTGAAGAATGAAGAACGAATCATCCTCGTATTTTACACGTGGCGGTTATTGATTGGATAGAACACGTCACCTCACCATCTCTCGACGGCTATAAAAGAAGACGAAGGACCTCATTTGCAAATGGTTAGCTTAGGAGTAGATTACACACACATAGTTAATTAGGAGTAGATAGATAGTTAGTTTTAAATCTTGTAACGAATTCAGTTTTTTTTCAGTTTAATCAGTTGAGATTAGTTAATCTTCTTGTAACCGAATCATTTTTCTTCCATTAATGAAAGTTTCAAGCTTTTGTTAAATCTCTTTTAAATTTCTGTTGATTTCTATTCATATCGAGAGTTTCATTGGATTAAGTAGTTAATCTAGGTGGATTAAGTTTTGAGTTTTTCTATATTCTACTCCGATTCAAAGCTTATAGCTTTTTCTTCCTCTATTTTACTGCTTATTAGCGAGAGTTTTTATATTGAGTTTGTTGAAAAAAAACATTTCTGATATAATCTTGTTGAGAGTTTGTTATAAAGTTGATAATTAGTTAGGCTATAGATTTAATTCAGTAATTCCATTGATTAGTTTTAATTGTTTTTCTCAAAATTGTTTTAATTGATTAGTTTTGATTCAGGTTACTGGTACTGTTTTACTTGATAAGAGTTCGATATAATGATGTTAATCAGTTAGGTTGTAGGTTCAGATTCAGTTAAACTTCATTGATTCAGTCATGAGTTTTAAAGTGTCGCTTGAGTAGCTTATTTTGTTCATACAGATTTGATAAGAATTTGTTACTGTTTCTTTTCAAAAGCTCAATAGAGATTTTCATTAGTATCCATTAAGTAGCAGTAGCTTATGAAATATTCCGAAAAGCTCTTTTCCTCTAAACCAAGTCAGTTAGGTTTGTTATTTGGATGAAAAGTTTGACATCAGCGTTTACAAGCCAAACAACTCAAAAGCTCAAATGAGCTTATGATTAGTCTACTGTTACAGTTCAGCTCGAAGTTTTTAGTCCAGAAGTTTGGTTTTCTTTTTATGTCATGTGTGCAGGTGATTTGTGTAGATTAGTGCAGCAGGTAGCAGGTCATAGCTACTGATTTCGAATTCCAGTTCAGCATTTGGTGGCGTTGTAGAGATTAGCTTTTAAGTCGGCTCAGCGCCGCGTTTCTCATCATCAACGGGCTGGCCTGGATGCACAGGTCAAGCACGCTCTAATTTTCTGCTATACTTTGCTCTAGTTGCGTAGGAGTTTAATTTTTGACTGCAATTTGTTCTACTAATTCTGCTTTGTGAAGCTTTACGTTTGCTATGATCTTCCTTAATTAGTGTAGATTTGTGTATGCAGTTTAGCTAATTAGTTGTATCTTCTCATTCTATTCATTGAAATTTAGCTTGATTTAGTTTGTTGCTAGTAGTGTTTGGCGATGTGATAAAGGACTTTGGATTAATTAGTGATAGAACAAAGTTGAAGTAATCAGTAGGTGTCAAGTCACTTTGTTGAAATTTACTAGTTAATGGCTTATTAAATAAGCTGATGATCAATTTTTGATAAGAGAAATAATAAGATCGAACATAGGTACTGAGAGTCAGTTAGAATTTGTTTTTTTTTGTATACTTGGTCAAGTTTTAGCAGTTTTACAAGTTTAACCCTTCACCTTGATGTGTTCTGTTGCATTCATGGTCCTTAGGGTCGTTATGTGGTTACTTGGTTACTGTTAGGCAAGTATTGGGCCAGAAGTCCAGTAGTAGTTTTGGGCTCACTTATAAATAAATATTTGTATTGAATTTTGGTTAAGTCAAGTAGTAACTAGTTAGTATAATTTTCATTTGTGCATTGTGTTTTTAAAGTTGTGATTATCGTTTTATAAATTGTCTTTTAGATTTTATATTTTGTATTTTCTACTTTTTATTTTGTTTTTTTTTCTCATGAGTAGTATAAAATTGTATTTCTAATTGCTTTTAAATTTTGTGCATTTAAATGTGGTACGTGCAACATGTTTTAGAGTAGTACATATACGTATATAGATATTTTCACTTTTTACACGCTTTTTGTGCCAAGTAGAAATAGAATACCAAACAAGTCTTTTTTCACCAAAAACAATTAAGTCGAGCTTGGATAGTTATATCAATTCGAATCGATACCGAGAAAAACGAACTAAAAAATGATATATTACAATCAAACATTGAATGGTAAGCTTCTTTAAGAGGGTTTCTCATATTGTTATTTACTACATGTATTTACCTTATATCTGTGTAGGAACCAATCTTCATGTACCACCAACCATTCGACCAACCACTCGACAGAGGAAAGAATACCAAAAAAGTTATTATCAACGTCGTAAAGAAAACAATATAGGGCAGCCGAATGCTAACATAGGTAATATAACTCTATATGCTATATACATCTCTATTGAATTTTGTATTATATTACCAATAATGTTTTAAATTTCAAACCAGATAATCAAACTGAAGACGATCCGTACGATTTTGTATTCAATGATCTTCCTACAGAGCATCGTCTACTGGAGCAACGACCGTGTGTTCATTGTGGAGCAAAGAAAATACAGTACGAGTTCCCATCTTTTTGTTGCATGTCCGGTAGAACAACTTTGAAACCCTTAGACATACCTCCTGAACTCTACAACCTATTCACATCGCAATGCCAGTTAGGAAATTTTTTTAGAAAAAACATACGTGCCTACAACACAAACTTTTCCTTCGCATCTATGGGTGTAAACTTGGACAAACGATACAGCCCTAGGGGTTCTGGAGTGTATACTTTTCGCGTGCAAGGAGGGATCTATCATAAAATCGATCAATTGGTTCCTAGAGATGGCCAACCAAGGTATTTGCAGTTGTACTTTTATGACGGGGAATCTGATTTCGAACACAGGTTAAAGTGGCCTAATCTTGATAAAGAGATTGTTACAATATTATCTCGCGTTCTTGCACCAAACCCATATGTTCAGACCTTTCGATCACTTGGTAACCTTGGCACGCTCGACAAGTATAGGGTCGAACTAAATGCATCAGTTAAGGTCGACCAAAGAGTTTACAATCGTCCTACAACATCTGAGGTATAAATATGATTATAAAAATCATATCTCTTATCTAAATATAAAATCATATATCTAACTTAAACGGTTTCATGTGTTATGTTATGTCGAAGGTCGCTGGAATTTGGGTGGAAGGTAATAACAACATCACTTCATACAAGAGAAGTATTATTGTGTATGGGAAGTCTGAATACCCTTCACAAATACAACCTTATTTTGCTTCCTATGATCCATTGGCTTATCCGATGTTTTTTCCAAACGGCGAGGCTGGATGGCATTCTCGAATACCAAGAAGAGGTGTAGACATAAGAGAAGTCTTTGATGATGACGATGATGAGGCCGAAGATGACGAAGGTACTAAATAAACTCGATGTATCTGATAATAAACTTTGTATTTGAAGCAGAAACATAAGAACTAATAATACTATACACAAGTATATTATATTCCCATGAATCGACTTAGGCATTTCGAGTATCAACTGCCCTGCTTTACGCTTAATTATTACTCGCTGCAATTATATATATAGGCATTTTGGTTAGTTTATTTCTTTATTCATCTGTGGTGATTGAATAGAAACCTTAGGATTATGATCCTTAGGAGTAAGTTAAAAGCTTAAATACATGAAACAAAACAACCTGTGCATAGCATTATGTGGTTTAAAAACTTTGAAAGACATAAGAAAAAGTTTGGTTTTTCATACTTTAAGGAGTGTTTGGGTGCATATCTGACGAATGTACTAAACATATTTTAATATGCATATCCACTTGTCTTGTATAATGCCATCTAACGGTAATTTTGTATAATACATTTTTGCCAAGCTAAACCGTTATATTTTATTAGTGGCCCATGTTAATAGATTATAACAATCGAACATGCTAATAACAAACATGAATATAAGAGACTGCTCCATATATACAAAATAGCCTATACAAACCTACCTTTAAAATTAGTTTATTTTGGCCACAATGCAAGTAATTAACATGTCGATCGATCTATAACAACTTGATAGAGTCTTCACACATCTTTTTAACATCACCGCACATGCATTAACACAAACACTCGTAGAAAAACAGTTACTATGAGAGAGTATTACTGCTACAAATTTCAAATTCGGCCACATCATAATTTGATCTTGTTTGGAGGGCGATTGTTTCAGCAATTTGTGGTAGATACATACATAAAGATAGAGACTTCACGCTTGCAATTTTGTGAAAAAAATCAATCCACAATTAGAGCCGATTTGTATCAAGGAATAGTTGATTCTATTATTGCCGGAGAGGTTCATTCAAATAGACTTGGCCAAGTTATTGTGTTGCCTGTCTCTTTTATCGGAGGACCTCGTGACATGCGCAGACGGTTTTTGGATGCCATGACGTTAGTACAAGATGCTGGTAAACCTGATGTATTTCTAACCATGACTTGCAATCCAAACTGGCCAGAAATTGTAGAAGAGCTTTATGAAGGACAAACGGCCCAAGATCGACCAGACTTGGTTACAAGAGTGTTCCGTGCAAAATTAGAGTCTCTCAAACACTGGCTGTTCACAAAACATATACTTGGCATTGTTTCATCATATATATATGTTATCGAGTTTCAGAAACGGGGTTTACCACATGCACATTTTCTTTTGATTATGAGATCAGCTGACAAATTGGCAAATCCCGATCATTACGATAAAGTTGTATGCGCTGAAATTCCAGACCCGGAGAAACATCCAGAATTGCACCAATTGGTTTTAAAACACATGATTCATGGTCCTTGTGGTCACTTAAATAATCAGTGTCCTTGTATGGAGGGTGAACCAAAGACATGTCGCTTTAATTATCCTAGGCAATTCCAAGAAACAACGCAACAAGGAGACGATTCGTACCCATTGTATCGACGAAGAGACAACGGTATTGAGGTAAATGTATGGAACAATGTCCTAGACAATAGATGGGTTGTTCCATATAACCCTAAATTGTTGATGATGTTCAATTGTCATATCAATGTGGAGGTGTGCTCGAGTATAAAATCTGTTAAATATGTCTTCAAGTACGTCTACAAGGGTCATGACAAACAAGTTGTAAATGTTGATCCAGAAGGAGAACAAGTCATTAACGAGATAAAGAGATTCCAGGATGCGCGTTATGTATCACCCCCCGAAGCTATGTGGCGAATTTATGGCTTCCCCCTATCTAATATTCATCCGTGTGTTTTGGCACTGCAAGTTCATCTACCAAATAAGCAGCTGGTTCGGTTTACAGAAGACGATGTACTGACCGACATTCTTGAGAGAGAAAGGGATAAAAGATCAATGTTGACTGCCTTTTTTGAACTGAACACTACAGATGAAAACGCGCGCCAATATTTTTATAAAGACATCCCTAGGTACTATACATGGAGTAAGAGTACACGCAAGTGGAGCCCTAGAAAAAAAGGGAAAATGAGAGGGAGAATGGTTTCCGCTAATCCTGCTGAAGGAGAGCGATTCTATTTACGTGTATTGTTGCAACATGTTAAAGGCCCTACAGGATTTAAATATGTTTACACAGTCAACAACGTATTGTACAATACATTTCATAGAGCGGCACTAGAAAGAGGATTAATAAAGAGTGATAATCACATAGATGCCTGTTTACGTGAGTCCTCTGCGTACGAGATGCCTGGACCTCTTAGAAGACTATTCGCAACTCTTTTAATCTTTTGTGAACCAGGAGATGTTAGAAAGTTATGGGATGACCATTATGGATCTCTGTCAGAAGACTACAATTTACATTGTACAAGTGTAGAGCGGGTTCAAAATATGGTTCTAACGGACATATCAGCAATTCTACAATCTATGGGTAAGAGTCTTTCTGATTTCGATCTTCCCAACATCAGTGCGGATGCACGTGCATATGCATATGGATGTCGTGAAGTACACGAGGAAAGCTCGATTGTTGTACAAGATGAAGATCTACTTGCTCGACATTCGCTCAATACTGATCAAAAATTAGCATATGATACCATAATGAGACATGTTGATGACGATTCTTCGGGCGTGTTTTTTATTGATGGACCTGGAGGAACTGGTAAAACGTTCTTGTATAAAGCTTTGCTTGCCACTGTTCGTTCTCGTGGACTTATCGTACTTGCCACCGCTTCGTCAGGAGCTGCTGCAAATAACATGACAGGGGGCAGAACTGCTCATTCGCGATTTAAGATTCCTATCAATCTTACTACAAACTCAATATGCACCGTCAAAAAACAAAGTGGCCTTGCTAAACTACTTTGTCAAGCAAAGTTAATAATATGGGATGAAGCATCAATGGCTAAAAGACAAGCTGTGGAGGCGGTAGATCGAACTATGCAAGATATTACCAAGGTAAAACTTCCTTTCGGTGGCAAGATAATGGTTTTGGGAGGGGACTTTAGACAGGTTTTACCGGTCGTAAGACGCGGAACACGAGCCCAGATTGTAGATTCAAGTCTACGAATGTCACCGCTTTGGTCTATAATTAAAAAAATGAGGTTAACCATAAACATGAGGGCTCTAACAGACCCATGGTTTTCAAACTTTCTATTACGAGTCGGTGACGGAGTTGAAGAGGTCATCGACGAAAACTACATACGTATACCTGATGACATGACAATTCCATACACTACCGAGGCTGCCTCAAAGGATGCATTGATCAATGAAATATTTTCTTCCTTTGCTAACAACGTTGATATAGTTTCAAGAGCAATATTATCAACTAAAAATGAACACGTTGACGGCATTAATGACATGTTGATAGATAGATTTCCTGGAAAAAAAAGGTTTACTATAGTTTTGATGAAGCGGAAGACGACCCACAAAACTTCTATCCTCTTGAATTCTTAAACTCTCTCAACGTGAGCGGATTGCCACCACATTACTTGCGTTTGAAAATTGGATGCCCGATTATCCTTTTAAGGAATCTCGATCCGGCAAATGGATTATGTAATGGTACGAGGTTGATATGCAAACGCTTTGATCCTAATGTTATCGATGCTGAAATTGCTATCGGGCAGCATGCTGGAGTTAGAGTGCTCTTGCCAAGAATTCCTCTAGCTCCATCAGAAGAAGATATGTTCCCTTTCAAGCTAAAGAGGACGCAATTTCCTGTCCGCCTTTGCTTTGCGATGACAATCAATAAAGCTCAGGGGCAAACAATTCCAAATGTGGGTGTCTATTTGCCTGACTCTGTTTTCTCCCATGGCCAACTTTATGTAGCATTGTCTAGAGGGATATCACGATCAACAACCAAAGTTTTAGTGAAGCCAGTTAAGCAGTTTGCCGAAGGAGTGTACACCTCAAATGTTGTATACCAAGAAGTTTTGCGCGATGATTAACAGTCGTTACATTTGATCATTTGTTGTTTGACGTTTAATTTTAATAACTGCTTTTTAATATATTGTTTTGTATTAGATATTTTATTTAAAACTGAATTATCACATGCTAGCACATTTTGCAATTATACTTGAATCTTACCACGATGTAATGTTTCGTTAATTATCTGCCGCTAGGCAATTCCGCCGCTATGCGCGGGTACTCGCCTAGTATCCCGAAAATGTATTTAGTTACAATCAAAAAGGGAATAGCAAAATATGTATAAAACTGATCAAAAAGGCCATAGCAGAAGTTACAACATATACAGCTGATCAAAAAGGTCATGAAATGTTATATGTGTTTCACCTAGAGGTGGCAAATCTTGCCCAATTTATTTTTCCGCGTTCTCGTTGTTTGGCGTACACCTAGCACCATGTTCAGGCTAGGCTCTTGCGTTTGCTTTCGCACGTATGTTTCTTTTATCAGAAGTAGTAATATCCCGAAAATGTATTTAGTTACAATCAAAAAGGGAATAGCAAAATATGTATAAAACTGATCAAAAAGGCCATAGCAGAAGTTACAACATATACAGCTGATCAAAAAGGTCATGAAATGTTATATGTGTTTCACCTAGAGGTGGCAAATCTTGTCCATTTTGATACATATGGGCACTTTTTGCCCATTTTCAAAGAAGGATGGGGCACTTTTGCCCATTTTTAAAGAAGGATGGGGCACTAAACGGGCGCATATGTAAGAAACTAAATGGGCTTAACGGGCACACTTGTAAAATACAAATTAGTATACTCGACGAATATTTTTTATTAAATTTTTTATCCCGACTTTCAAAAAGTATTTTATTTTTTATTTGTAGGTTTTTATATGTTTTTTTCCTTTTTTAGCTTGCGCCCGTTTAGCCCGCCCGTTTTGCCCATGCCCGTTTAGCCCGCGCCCGTTTAGCCCGCCGTCCGTGCCCGCCCGCCCGCCCATTTTGCCACCTCTAGTTTCACCTAATCTATATATTTATGGTGCATCGTCTCATTACTTAGCTCTTTTGGAGTACACAATGTTCGATCTAGGCTTGTTGGGTTTGCAATCGGCTCTAATCATGAATCACAAAGTTAATCGGCAAAAGCGCGAGAAAAATAAATTTCAAGAAGACATTATCTCATTGGCTATTGGAACCTCAAGCTGATGCAGAACATCTGTAACCCACCTTTTAAAGTTTATATGGTTCAAATAATCATTTTTGAATCCGTTTAATGTTGTTTTTGTAAGAACTGTAATGTCGTCGTCATTTGAACTTTCATCAAGTACTTTGTTCCAGAAGTCGTCATCATCATTAAGGTTTGCTTCCCTCATCAGTGACGTGACTTTTTGCATGTTTGCAACATTCCTACCGGCTCCAATACCTGTGGCGGTTGCTGCACCGACTGCATTGGCTATGGTTAATTTATGAACCAATGGCATATTGTGTATGTACCCATATGCAATTGCAGGCTTGCAGCCACGAAGCTGTCTCCACATCCAACAATGCCCATAGCATTTGTATAAAGAAATTTTCAAGTGATTCTATATCATCACCAGCATATATCTTACTGATATCATCATGGAGGAGTTCTCATTTTTCAGTTCACTTAATATCGGCTTATGTCATTGTTGATTATCACTTCAAATGTTGACCCAGTTAGCTGTTTACAAATGATTGCTGATTTTGCAACAAGGGATGTATATACGATAGCATGATTAAGGTTATTTTTATAACTAGAACGACATCACTTTCTGAAAGATATAGTATCATTACTCATCTCTATCACACAAAAGTTACACATAAATGCATATACAAGGAACAGAAAATGGTCAGTAGCAACCATGATATGCTTTAAGAAACGCACTTTAACGTAAACAGAGTGACAAAAGGCCATAAAGGTCATCGATGAAACTCATCTCTGAAACGGACCATCAATCCAAATTCACAGAATTAGATCACAAATTCCAAACATATAGGCTTCTCAATCAAGAGGATAAAAAAGATGAGCATATTGACAAAATCCCAGTATCCCACATCAGTTGAGAGAGTGAAGTTGAAGGTATGGAAAGCTGTATAAAAAAGGAAAGAAGCAACAGGAATACTCACTTACCTGGATGGGGTCAATGGGTGATCAAGAACGCCCATGGCCTAGGTTGGTGACCTCCATTGCACTTTGGAGGGGTGCCATCCTAAGATCGGCCCAAGTGGTCGAGTCTACATCGTAATTTGTTGCTGAGGGGGCCTGCGTTCGCGCGGCCCTTGCCAAGTCTTAGTTTGAATCTTCATTTTATAAAATTTTACCTCACAATCTTCCTGATGTTCAGAATGTCTTGTATGTTCATTTTATAAAATTTTGCCTCACAATCTTCCTGATGTTCAGATTGTCTTGTATGTTACGAGAAATTGTTTTAATGGTTTGTCAATGTTTGTTTGAATGGCATGTTCATAGGCCAAGAGGGGATATTAACAAGTAGTTTGATTGCCGTCGGGGTTTCTATCCACAAAAGATTAGATGAATGATACACGTCTTTATTCTACGGTTCATGGTTTCTATCTTTTTTCTTTCCATCAGTTACTTTATTACTGTAGTTTATTTCATCCAAACTTTCTTTAGAGGTCGCAAATTGGCTTCACCACGGTTGTTATGTCTTTGTCAATATGACAGTTTAGCATGTCAAACTAGTAAGGTCGTATTTCTTCGACCCAATTCTTAGCAACAAAAAAATATTTGCCCGTTGAACCTGTTTTGGATTAATTATAACTCAAACCGACACTAATATATATAAGCGGGTAAAAATGGTCATATATTGCACTCTTACTCTAAAAGTACAGCTTTGACTTATTTGCAGCAGAAAATTAATTTTTGTTTACAGAAACTGACCATTTATCTCAGTTTTCTTGCTTTACGAGGCTGTTAGGATCTTGATATGTGACCGGCTATGCTGCTCGTGAGCTATTCGATAAAACCTCGAAACAACCCAGTTTTAACGAGCCCAGGCATTGTTTATGGCTTATTAATAAACAAGCCCGAGCTGAGTCTATTTAACAAGCTAAGCGTGAGTAGAGCTTTTTTCAACTCGTTTAGATCTATCGTAAGTTAACCAATACCAATTCATAAACGAAGTCTGTGAATAAAGAGTGGAAAAAAAGGCGCAAGACAATGAAACTTTCTGAAAGATCCTTTGCCATCGACTGGGTGAAGTAAACACACATGTGTGAGGGGAGTATAAAAACAAAGGCATGTGAATGTAGCGAAGCATACCTTTCTCGGCCTTTTGTCTAAGATCAAGTGTAGTATCTGTTCTTATCAGTTTAATATCTGATATGTGAGCCATCGGCTCACTCGATATTAATCTTATTTTTTATGGGAGAAGAGCCCACCACAGTAGCTTGCCGTTGGGGTTCTTCACGTGTCGCCTTGGTGTTGCACTATTGCCCTGGCATGGCGCACCCCTCTAATTACTAGTTCAAAGTTTATTAGCTGCACTAGTGACTAGTGAGCCTGTTTGTGACCCAACTCATGACTACTTCTTTGACTTTTTGGAGTTACTTTTGCGTTTTGACTAGTTATTTTGGGTATTCTGTTGGTTTATTTTATTCACCTGCATGATATCATCACATGAGTTCATGGTGAGTTGATGACACATACAAGCCACCCTTTCCTAACCAGAAAACGTGTCAACTTCCTTTTCTTATGTACCAATGTGCCAGCACTTTACTGTCTAAAGAGTTCTCACCCATCGCCCTTTCTTGGCCATACATATTTATACCCAAAGCTTAGGGCATACCTGGACGTATAGTCACGTCATTGAGATGTGCACCTATTGAACAGTACCCTAGTGTCAGGTACAGTGTAAAAACAGGCGGTGGACCATGACTGGATCCGTTGGGTAAAGCCCTGCCTTGTTGGGTAAAACGGAGTCTCCCAAGATTTGGGGGATCTTGTCTATACTCTCTTTCCTACGTGGCAGTTGCCTCGACGCCTGTGACGTGCCTTCGGCCATGTGTCGGAGACATACGCGAACAACGTACACCTAGCACCATGTTCAGGCTAGGCTCTTGCGTTTGCTTTGGCACGCATGTTTCTTTTATCAGAAGTAGTAATATCCCGAAAATGTATTTAGTTACAATCAAAAAGGGAATAGGAAAAAATCATGTTCACCCTTAACAAATAGCAGTGAAATAAGATGTTGGATTTAGTTTTGAAATAAGAGTTCTCACCCTTGGCCATACACATTTTTATGCACAAATCTACGGCACGTTTACACGAAAAAAGCTTCATCTTAATTTCAATAAAATTTTATTATTAGCCGACAATATGCAAATTATTATTTACAAAACTAAAAAATCATGGGGTCTAATATTTTGTATAAATTATAGTAATCGTGTCATTTGATTCAGAAGAAGCAACTGACGGTAAAGGCTCGTTATCCGTGAATGGAGCTGATAGTTAAAGATTTCCCGACTGTCGGAGATGGTCTTATATATGAAGACAACTAGAAGTTTGAAAATAGATATGGTTTTTATTTGTCCCACATCGATGGTGAAACAAACTACAGAGTATTATATAACTAAGACAAGGGATAATTTTGAATTATTTCTAATTCAGATTATTATCTTTAATCTGAGTTTGAAATTTTTTTTTATTGTTCTTTATTTTCAATTTCACAAACTTTAATTGTTTCGAGCCTTTTTAAGTTTCATGTTTTGCTCGGACTTAGCTCAAATTTATAATTATACATGCATGCACTACGTATCCCGGCCTCTGTGTACGTATTTCTAATGTTCATTAAGCTTTGGCACCATAATCAATCACCGGGTGTGATGATAGAGTTCAATAAGCCCCAAACTAGACTATACTCTTTTGAATCTTTTGTCTAGTCGATCTCAATTAGCTCATGAGTAGTTTGACTCCTTTACACTCTTAGATGTAATTATGTAAGCATATTGCTGTTAAGTTTCAACCTCGTGTGCAATACCGTTTGCCTCATTCTTTTTATGGTAGAACCATTTTCCACTTCATTCCAAGACTCCATTCATTCAAGGCCCTGCATACATCTCCGATCCATGGGTTGATGTATGTTTTGTTCATTTGATGGATTTTGGGCATCTATGTTTTGGTGTTCAAAGTAGGTTTGAGTGTCTTAGATAGAGCTAAGTATGTTTCGGCTGAAGGAAAAAGTTATTTTGGAGCCTTGTTTTTTGGTGGAAACCAAGGGACAAATCCCCACCCTTCATTTAGCTTTGATCTAAGGGTGGGGATTAATCTAAGATTTAATTCAATTAATCATTTTTTATTGCCAATATATAAACTCTTTTCCCCCAATTTTTTTATCACTTCGCTCCATTTTTCACACACAGTTCGTGTGTGTTTCTCTCAACCATTTCAGTTACAAAAAAAAAAACCGCTTTTCTCATTCTGTTATACCGATCCACAAATTCCGCTTCACCATTGATCATCGTTATCATTTTACTGCTTATTATTCCACAAATTCATTTATATTATGGCTTTTGATTTGAATGAGCCTGCAGTTCCAGATTTAGATGCTGATTTAGTAGTTTTGGATGTTAATAACGGTTCTACTGTATCCGGATGCGGTTCTACTTCTCTTTTGGCTGATCATGATAACTGTGATTGTAAGTTTGTAGATTAACAACTTATTTTTTACTCTATTTTGTTGTTAATGCTTATTAACTGCTTATTTTTTTATCATGTTTTGTATCAATTGTGATATGTTGATGTTTTGTTACTAGTTAACCTGTTTTTGTTGATGTTTTTTATGTTTTATCACTATTGATATGTTGATCTTTTTTTACTCTTTTGTTGATGTTTTTGTATGTTGTATCACTATTGATATCTAGTTTAAAAGTTTTTTGTTTTTGCTGCCCTTTTTATGTTTTTTTTTTGTTTTATCAATAGTGATATATAATGTGTTTTATCATTTTATGAATGTTTTCTGTTTCATATAAGGTATTTAAATGTTTTTGTATGTATTATCACTATTGATATTTTAGTGTAAACTCTGTGTTTTTAGTTCTTTAATCATGTGTTATCATTAGTGATATATGATGTGTTTTATCAGTGTTTTTTGTTCCAAACAATAAAAGGTATTTAAATGTTTTTGTATGTTTTATCATTATTGATATTAGTTTAAACTGCTTTTGTTTTTTTTGTTCCTCTTTTATCATGTGTTATCACTAGTGATATATGCTGTGTTGTGTTATATTATTTATGATATATGCTGTGTTGTGTTATATTATTTATGATATCTGTCCATGTTTATATTATATTGATATTAGTTTAAACTGCTTTTGTTTTTTTGTTCCTCTTTTTTTGTTTATATTATATTCATTTTTCTTTGTTTTATTTTCTACAGCTGGTAACAGTGATAAAACATCTTCATCCTTTGATCATGATGAGATTCTTGACGGTCCAGATGGTTCACTTATAGTTGTTCCTAGGGTTTATGCTAGTGATTTGCCAGTTTTAGGGACTGAATATGATAGTGTTGATGAATGTATTAGTGTTTATAAGAAATACGCTTCAGTTGCGGGGTTTGGCATTAGACTATCTACTCAGAAACGATTACGTGGTGGTTTTGTGAAACAGAAGACGTTAGTTTGTAATCGGTATGGTTGTCCGAAGAATATATCCTTGAATACTTTAGAGCCTAAAAAGACTGATAAACAAGTAAGGACTTCAAATATTAGGATATGTGATTGCAAAGCGCGTGCTGTCTTTGATTTGATTCCTGGTACAATAAAGTATTCGTTGACAACTTTTAATGTTGAACATAATCATGAGCTTGATAAGCCTGAGTATAAACACTTGTCCAAATCTGAGAGGAAGTTAACATATGTCGAGCAGCTGTTTATTATCAAAGCTATGAGTTCAAATATTGGTGCTGTTAAAGCGCATAAGTTTTATACTGGGTTGAAAGGGTCTGTATCTCTAGTTCATGGCACTCAGGTGGATTTTAAGAATTTTGTTAATGGCTTGAACTTGTTCATAGGAGATAGTGACGCTCAGATGTTGATTAATCGTATGGAGGACAGGAAAGAGTATACAAAACTATTTTCTTTTGAATTTTTTGTTGAGAACGCGGAGTTGTGCGGTTTGTTCTGGGCTGATAAAGTTGCGAAATGTAATTATAAGGAATTTGGTGATATTGTATCATTTGATGCCACGTACAGGACCAACAAGTATGTTTCATTATTATTGTTTTCTTCATTGTTTTTTTTATTACTTTGTTAAAGTTTATACTATTTTTCAGGTACAAAATGGTGTTTGTACCATTTACGGCTATAGAAAACCATAGAAGGTCTGTTACTGTTGGTTCGGGGTTGTTGAAGAAAGAAACAGCTGAATATTATCGATGGTTACTTCTATCGTTTAAGAAGGCAGTTGGTCGAGCGCCACAGATTGTTGTTACTGATCAAGACGGTGCTATGCGTATCGCTGTTGCTGAGGAGTTGCATGAATCTAAGCATAGGCTTTGTATGTGGCACATCATGCAGAAAGTTCCAAAAAAGGTATTCATTTTTGTTTGTTTTTATATCACTTGTGATAAATTATTAATGTTTCATATAACAAACCAAAAGATTATATAGTTCTTATTTGGCATTTTTCTTATCACTAGTGATAATGCATTGACAAAAAAAAATTATTTTGTATATACTTTATTGTTATATCACTATTGATATTGCATTCTTTTCGCAGATTGTTTCTGAAATTTATGATAACACAAAGTTCAAAGAAAAGTTTGGCAAAATTGTTTGGAATATGTATATCCAACCTGATGAGTTTGAGCTTAGATGGAACAGTCTTATGGAGGAGTTTAATCTTGTTGGACACAAGTGGCTAACGAAGATGTATAATATTAGAACATCATGGATTCCTGCTTTTTTTGTTGATTCACCACTTTGTGGGTTAATGAGGACTACTTCCAGGTCAGAGAGCGAGAACTCTTTCTTTAATTATTTCTTGAGCTCCCGTGCAACCCTTGTGAAGTTTATGCTTAGTTACGAGTCTGCAATGGATAGGCAGAGATACCTTCAAGAACAGTTGGATCATCAGTCTTTTGACTCGTTCCCTACTTTGCTGACTCCATTACCAATCGAAAAACATGCTGCTGGTGTTTACACCCGTAATATTTTTAATCGTGTTCAAAAAGAGATTGTTGCAGGTTCATAGTTGTGTTCGGTAAATGGTATGAGTTCAAAAGAGGGTGTTTTTGTTATTCTTATTGAAGAGGAAGTATCTCAAAAGGTTGTTCCAGAAGTTATTGATAAAGAAAGTAATTCAGAGAATCTTGAAGAAGAGATTGAGTTGTATAAAAAAATTTCACGGAAGTATGAGGTATATTTTGTTATTTTTAATTTCTAAAGATTCATATGTTTTATCACTATTGATAGTTTATACATTATTTTTTTATAGCTATTTTAATATAAATTATCTCTTGTTTGATATATGATTGTTTTGATGTTTTTTTTAGGTTATATATAACAGTCAAGATTCTTCAGTTTCCTGCTGTTGTCAGCTTTTTGTTCGTGTTGGGATTTTATGCCGTCATGTTTTTTGTGCTTTCAAGAACTGTAATGTGACTCGTATCCCAGATCAGTATATACTTAGGCGTTGGACAAAAGATTTGATTCCAGCTGATTTGAGGAACAAAAAAAACCGATATGGCGAGAAAAATGAAGCAATTGAGAAGCTTTCTATTGAGGCCGCAAATGTGTTTGAATCATGTATTCATATGTTGAGTAATAATGAGCCTAAGCAAAATTCTTTTCTGGGCAAGATGAAAGCATTAAAGTCTGAGTTCGAAGCTGGTTTGCCTCCTGTTCCAACACGTACAACTGCTCAGATTGTTGAAAAGTTTATGGGCGTTAAGGAGCCTAAGAAGAAGCTTGTGAATAATCCAACAGATGTTCGGACAAAGGGGCGTGAGAAGCAGCCAGAGAAGCAGCCACAGAAGCAGCCGCAAAAGCGTATTAAGAGTGGAAGAGAGATTTCAATGGCTAAAAGCAATAAAAGGAGGAAGATGGGTTGTACTCTTTGTTCAAGTACTGACCACACCTATAGTACTTGCCCACTCAAGGATAAAGCTGATTTTTCTTATTCTGCATCAGTTTCTTCTGCTGGTCGTGATGATAGAGACGGTTGTCATGTTGCTTAATTTGTTCAAGCTGTATATTCTGGAATCCAATGCTGTTTATCTACTATCAATTGTTTTTTTATTATCACAAGTGATACTTTTATTTTCAATAATGTTGAAAACTTATGTTCATTTGTTTATCACTAGTGATACTTTCCTTATGTATGTTCTATCAATTGTTTTCTTGATGATCAGTTTTATTTTTAATAATTGAGTTCAGTATCTTTTATCACTAGTGATTCAATGTTTAAAGTACATAGTTTGTTTTTATCACTAGTGATTTTGTCTTAAAATATCATGTTTGTGATTTGTTTGTCTTATGTTATATTCTTTGTGTTATTATTTCATGTAATTTGACTGTTTTTCAATGTCTTCATTAAAAATATTTTTTCGATTCAATGAATGTGTTTCTTTCTATTGAAAATTTATAGTTTTTAATTTTACGTGAAATATCACAAGTGATAATTATTATTTTTTTTGTGATAAATTTTAGTACTATGTTTTTTGGTTTTTATCTATGAAATTTACTTTCAATATATCACCATGGATAATGTATTTAGAATCTCGTGTGTTTTCAATCACAAGTGATTTTATAAAGATTTGATGTAAAATGTTCATTTTACTTTAAAAAAAGTGTAGGAATGATGAACACTTTCAAACACACACACATATGACGAACACTTTCACACACACACACATGACGAACACTTCTTAAATGTTCAATATCAAAATTATTTTAAACAAGTTTCTCCTACCATTAAAATCAAAAAGACTAACCAAAGATGAATCAAATTTAACAAAAATTAACAAAAACATGGAAGGATCATCGAGTGTACCTCCGATTATAACAGATCCAATAGTTCAAAGCGAATGTACTGGAAATGATAAAGGTATTTCATTTTGAAAAGAAAAAAAAACATTTGTATTTGTTCTATTGATTTTGCATTTGATTTATGTATTGTTCTTATTTTATGATGTTTTGTGATTCTATATTTCTTATATTTATATTTGCGTTTAAAATGTTTGTTAAAATGCCTGAACTAATTATATGTCATTTTAATTTTCAGTTAATGAAAAAACTGTTAGAAGAAAACAATTGCCTAGACGTAATTGTAAGAAAAGAACTGGCAGTATAAGTTTTAGGGAAAAAGAAGAGAAACGTAAAAGAGAATTTGATGAAGAAGAGATAAAATTCAAAGAAGACAGTTCTTTTGTTGATGATAAAAGAAGGCGAGAAGAAAGGGGAAAGGAAAAAATTATTGAAGGAAATGATGATTTTGTAATGAATGATTCAGAGAATAAGAGCCAGCAAAGGTTTAGAAAAAAAGAATATAGGTCATTGATATCACGTGCGTCAGTTAGGCCTCTTTACGAAGTAATGCGTTGTTTAACAGCCCAAAGAAAGAAGGTTATCAAAGATATGGGTTTTGGAGCTTTGATTGATTTTCCGATATTTGATATTCCAAGCAAACTTGCATTCTTTGTGGTTGATATTCTTGATACTACATCAATGCTATTAAAGTGTCCATCAGGAGACATATTACTTACTCCGAAAACAGTTAATCAAATTTTTGGACTTCCAATGGGTAACAGGAACTTGCAACGAGAAGGAGAACGACAATATGGTGATCCATTTATTAAAAAATGGAAAAGTCAGTTCAAGAATGTCAACATGGTTACAATCAAAGAATTATCAGATGTTATATTGGAGACTAAAAATGATGATTATATGTTTAGGATGAACGTCTTGACTTTGATTTCAAACACTTTAGGAAGTTGTGATGTATCATCAACTATCAAATTCACAGTCCTGAAGAATGTGTTTGAAGGTGATGACGTTAATGATATAAACTGGTGTGAGCACATTCTTGATTGTGCTAGTTTATCGAAGCTTGCATGGGAATCAAGGTTGAATCATAGGAAGAGTGTTGTGTATTACGGACCAGCTATGTTCCTGATGGTAATTTACGAACATTAGTATTTTTTATAGCAACTTTGTTGTCTTATATAATATTTGATATTAATGTTATAATACATTTTTATGATACAGCTTGCATATGTTCATTACACAAAGTGTGATCAGATGAAAGTAACTAGGCGAGTACCATCGATTAAAAGCTGGGATTCAAGTCTGCTGAACCAAAGAGAAACAATTGAAGTCAAGAATAATTCTATGGGAACATCCGAAATTCTTCCAGATTTGGATGAAGTAGAGGAAAATGTTCAAAGAGAGGTTAGTTAAGTTAACATTTTATCACTCGTTATAAATCAAATTCTTTTTTAAGTCTAAAATTATGTGTATTTTTTAGTTTAATCAACTTTAAAAGATTATCATTAGTGACTTATCAATAGTGATTAAATTAAGTAATAGATTATCAATAGTGATATATATGATCAGGGATATATGTAATCATAATTAACTAACAGATTATCAATAGTGATTATCACTAGCTATAAAAGTTTTAGTGTATTATCACTATTGATAATATATTAAAGTTAGTTTTTCTATTAGTATTTAAAATTTTTAATGTTTTATCAATAGTGATTATCAATAAGTATATTTTTCTTGTACATTACAGGAATTGTATGGTTTGATTCATCAGAGTATTGAGAACATATTAATAGATAAATCAGAAATAGAAGAAACAATCAATGACAATTTGTTGAAGTACCAAGATGATTCTAAGCTGATTGAATTTAGGGCCAGACTAAAAGAAATTTTCAAAGAACCCGTCATTCCAGAGTACCACACTTCTTCTTCAGAATCTGGCGATGAGAACGATAATCTTTCAGGTGGTGATCAAGATATGAAAATCAGTAGTCAAGATAATGACGGTTTTAATGATGTAAATCTTGGTTCTGAGGTACAAGATGTAGGCACGAAAACAGAAGCTGGGGGTAGTAAGAAATTAGAATCCGGACTAGAAAACATTCAAAGTGTCGATGAAACCATTTTTAGTGGTGGCACGTACTCTGTTGGTGATCAAGATGTGAATATGTGTAATCAAGATGAACAAGGATTGAATCATCATAATGTTGTTTCTGAAGGACAAGATGGAGGCACCAAAGCAAAAGTAGTTGGAAGTAGTACGAAAATGGAATCTGGGCAAGAAAATGTTCAAGATGGGGAAGGATTGAATGATCAGAATGTTGTTTCTGAAGGACAAGATGGAGGCACCAAAACAGAAGAAGTTGAAACTAGTAAAATAATGGAATCTGGGCAAGAAAATGTTCAAGATGGGGAAGGATTGAATGATCAGAATGTTGTTTCTGAAGGACAAGATGGAGGCGCCAAAACAGAAGAAGTTGAAACTAGTAAAATAATGGAATCTGGGCAAGAAAATGTTCAAGATGGGGAAGGATTGAATGATCAGAATGTTGTTTCTGAAGGACAAGATGGAGACGCCAAAACAGAAGAAGTTGAAACTAGTAAAATAATGGAATCTGGGCAAGAAAATGTTCAAGACGGGGAAGGATTGAATGATCAGAATGTTGTTTCTGAAAGACAAGATGGAGGCGCCAAAACAGAAGAAGTTGAAACTAGTAAAATAATGGAATCTGGGCAAGAAAATGTTCAAAATGTTGATGAAATAATTTGTAGAAATGATTCATTTTCATTTTCTGAACAAGAAATGGAAATTGTCAATCAAGATGAGGTACTATTGAATGATAAAAAATTTGTTTCTCAAGTGCTAGATGGAGGCACTAAAACAGATCACGCTGGAAGTAGTAAGAAAGTACAAACTCGGCTAGAAAAGTCTAGCAACATAAAGTGCCTTGCAGATTCTGATGATTTTGATTATGATGATCCTGCATTTTTGAAGCAATCAGTTGAAGCAATAGATCGAGTTTGCCAAAGTCAATACGATGAAGGATTAAATGGTCAAAATTATGCTTTTAAAGGACAATATGGATCCGCAAAAACAGTAGAAGCTGGAAGTAGTAAGATAATGGAATCTCGACAAGCCAATGTTCAAAGTCTGCATGAAAGTATTTTTAGGAATGATTCATATTCATTTACTGAACGAGACTTTGAAATAGATAGTCGAGATGCAGTACTATTGAATGATCAAGCTGGAAGTTCTAAAAAAACAGATCAAGCTGGAAGTATTAAGAAAGTAGTTTTTGGGCAAGAAAATGCAGCAAACAAAAAAATCAATATAGATGTTGATGATCCTCAATTTTTGAAGGAACAAGTTGAAGCAACTGGTAAATTTTACCAAGGTCAAACAAGTACTTTCTTGGTTCATGATTCGGATTCAGACGAATCGATGAATTATTATTTTGAATTTGTAGAGCCAAAACTTTTAGCTGAGCTTGCCGCGAAACATAAAGCCGAAGAAGAAAAAAATCAAAAAGGAGATAATGTACTAGTTATTGATTCGGACACATTATCTGGTACATCACCAACTGATTCTAGTAGTCCTTGGACTCCTGGTTCCCAGCCAAGTTTTGATTTGCGTATAACACCAAAAATTGAAAGGCAGAAACTCAGGGCAGAAAGAAAAAGAAAAAGGGAAGAACAGAGAAGTCGACGCAAGAACAAGTTTCAAAAAGCAGCAGTGGAAGGAGAAATCAATCAGCCATGATGAGTGATTTATTTTATGTTTTAAAAAATATATCTACAATCCAGATTGATGTTTTGAATGATTTTTTTTTTCTGGCTTCATATATTGCACTTTTAATAAAATTTGGTTATCATATTCAATGGTTTTTTTTTTGTTCAATGGTCACCCTGGTAAACATTGTATTTATCATATAGACATATAAGTACAATGGAATGTTGCTGCATGCTTTGTTAAATTTTTTTAATATTTATGTTCTACAAGTATATATTCATTTTCTATATTTTATCACCAGTGATATCACTCGTAAACAGTTTTTAATATTCATGTTTTACAAGTATACATTCATGTTTTATTTCATTTTCTATATTTTATCACCAGTGATATCACACGTAAACAATTTTTAATATTCATGTTTTACAAGTATTTATTTTATATACTTTATCACCAGTGATATGATACGTAAACAGTTTTTAATATTCATGTTTTATAAATATTGGTTATTTTATACACAGTATTTTTTTAAATTTTTTTTATAGTTAGTGATAATACAGGTAGATATATATTGCAATGTTTTCTATCATCTTTTTGTGTTTGAAATATTATTTTTGAATTTAAAGTTGACATCTAAGTTTAATCAGCAAAAGAAGGTTCAGCAATTGTTTAAGATACATCATTTGTATATCACAAGTGATATACTACAGAATCCTTGTTCTAATAAAAAGTACTAGCTGTTATGTTAACATAAGACTTGGGGCTTATCATTCATTTGCTATCTTTTTGTTGATAGCAGCTTCAACGATTTCTTGGGCTTATCATTCATTTGCTATCTTTTTGTTGATAGCAGCTTCAACGATTTCTTGGACTGTTTTTTCGTCTTTGTCCTTGTTTTCATCTTCAAACTTCTTTGCATAGTCCGTCATCACTCCTCTCTTTGTGTTTACTTCATGCATTAAAATCTTTGTCACATACCTCTTCCTCATTATGTTTATTTGCAGTTGATGATCTCTGTTTGTTTCGGGAACAATTTGAGGGTTCCATTTAGACGCCATCTCTCCTTGATAAAGCTCCATATGCATCATTGTGTACAAGCCACTGTCGATTTTGTTTTCCAGAGTTTGCCATTTGAATTTCATCACTTTTGGCTGTTTGTCGTTGCTTAGCTTCTTAACACACGTGTTTCCATGCTTCGTCAAGTAGTTGATCAACAAATTTTTCTGCATAAATTAAAATTTAAGAAATTAGTTATTGTGTATAGCCATGTAATTTATCTGCATTTTTATAATTCTACATTCAAGTAACATTATATATTTACTTACTATTTTGCCAAAGGCGTCTTGATACTTTTTCTTGTATTCCCCATTTGAGTCGTTATCCAGTATCATAGCATTTGCTTTCTCAAGGTTGAAGACGATCACAAAATAATCACCTCCAACTATTGTTGGGAAAAACACAATTCTCACATCTTTCATCTTCTTCTTAGCTTGTGAAGAAATCATGTATTTGTGCAGCAACTTTTCAAACTTCTCATCATCGATCTCATTCAAACTCTCATTTTCCATCAGTTCCAAATCCTATAGATAAAAGATTTTTTTAAATATAAATTTAGTTCTTATATTTCTTAAATGATAGAACATTTTTTTTTCGTTATAAATTTTAAATGAACTTACGAAGTCAGTTGTTGCAAAGTATTGCCTTCTTAACCCTTTGCCTCCTGTGTGTATCCTTTCCTCGTAATTTAACACTTTAACAAAAGTGTCAATTACTTTTTTATGTATCTTGAATCCAGGTGCAAGAGTTTGAATTTCTTCTCTGTTTGCTATAGTTCCACTTCCATCATCGAATACTTTTTCACTGCAAAACGTTTATTATGTATTAGATTTATCACTAGTTTCTAATGAAAATTATCCACGACTAAATAGTAAATATTAAAAATTTTTACCTGATCTGTCCTTGCATACAGAAGATGCTGTTTGCTGAAATCATTTCATCATAGTGCAACGTATCTTGTGTTCTGGACATCTCGTTCATGTACGGCGATTTATAATACATCGATGGTTTTGTGATCCTTTTTCCTCTTCCTTGTGCTTCCTCCTGGGCAATACTTTCTATTTCGCTTTCTTGTTCTGTACCAAATGCATTCTCCTGGACTTCCGGGCTTTCATAATTTTTATCATCTGTTGCATAATTTTTTGTTAAGTTTTTTTGTTTTTTATATAATCTATAAGTGTAAAAACTGATACGTTTTTTTGATAAAAAATTATGTTTTTACCTTTAGTTTTTTTTGCATCTTGTTTTGCTTGTTGCCTTGTATTTTTCTTTGGTGTTGTTTCTGCTGCTGCTTCCTTTGTCGCTTTTTTTGTTGCAGCTTCTTCTTTGTTTTTTTCTTTAGATGTCTCTTTGTTTTCTTCTGTTTGTGATTTTGTTTTTTCTGCAACAACAGCTTCATGTTTGTCCTCTGCATGTTCCTTTGTTTCTGTTGGAGCTTCATGTTTGTCCTTTGCATGTTCCTTCTTTTCTAGTGCTACTTCCTTTATGGGCTCTATTGTTGAAGCTCCTTCTTTGTTTGTTTCTGTTTGAGCAGATGTTTTTTCTCCATCTTTATCTGCTTTTGGTTTTTCTGAACTTTTCTTTTTTGGTGTTTGCTTTCCTGCAACTTTTTTTGCTGGTTTTTGAGCATCTTCTTTTGCAGTTGCATCCTTTTCTGTATTTGTAGCTTTCTCTTCCGCCTGTTTTTTCTTTGCCTCTTCTTGCTCTTTCTTCTTATTTCCAGCATCAGCATTCCTTTTTCTTTCAGCCTCCTCTTTCGCAGCTTCTTGCTGCTTCTTCTTTACATCTGCTTCTAAAAAGGATTTTTTCAACTTCAACATTTATACATTTCTAGTTACATATCACTAGTATTTGTTAAAGCATCATTATATTTTTGTTGTTTTTGCTAGCCATAGTTTGTTAAAAGTATTATTATACATTATTAGTCATTTATCATTTAACATTGATCAATAGTGATTTAACACTAGTTATTTAACACTAGTTTATTTTTATGACTAGTGGTTAATCACTATTGATTTGTCAATAACATGAACATGCTAAATTATTTGATTTTTCTGACCTCTTTGAGCTTTGATTTTCTTTGCATCTTCTTGCTTTTTCTTTTTATCTTCAGCATCGGCTTTCCTTTTTCTTTCCGCCTCGTCTTTCGCAGCTTGTTGCTGCTTCTGTTTTTCAAGTCCTTCGTAGTATATTTTATCAGCTTCGGCAAAGTCTGATTTGTTGTTGTTGTTCTCCTCGTGGACAGATTCAATAAACGCAACAGGACTATGAATATCATTTGTTGTTGCAGCTTTGCTAGTTGATGCACTAGCAATGTAATATGAATAATCCTTGGGTTCATCTACTTGCACTTCATTTCTAAACTCTCTTTTGAATCTTTGTACAAACAAGTTTAATCTTTCATCACCTTCAAAGACCTCTTGCATTTGCAAGTTTTCATTAATCAAATCTTGAAGCTCTCTTCTCTCTTTCAAAACTCTTTCAAACTTTCCTTTTATCGTCTCGTATATAAGCTGTGATGGAAAAAAACACGTGTTAGGAATCTTACATCACTGTTAATAATCTATTATCACTATTTTTTTCTTCTATGACCTGATTAAATATTATGTTAATTTTTCAACTTTAATGTATTATCACTATTGATAATATATTAAAAATCAACTTTTAATGTATTATCAATAGTGATAAAACTAAAAAAGAGATTCAACAGATTATCTATAGTGATAAGATTATCAATAGTGATAATCAGTATTTTTAGTAACTATTCAAATATTATGTTAATATTTCAACTTTAATTTATTATCACTATTGATAATCTATTAAAATTAAATTTAATGGATTATCAATAGTGATAAAACTAACAAAAAAATTCTGCATATAAGATTTAATAGCCATAATCACTATTGATAAACTATTATCACTATTTTAGTTTTGTTTATTGATTAATTATTGTGTTAATTTTTTCATCTTTAATGTATTATCACTATTAATAACCTATTAAAATCAACTTTATTCGATTATCAATAGTGATAAAATATATTTGATTTTACTGACCTCTCTGAGTTTTTGCTTCTCATTTTCCTGTTCATCAGCATTATTTTCTTCATCATCTTCTATCACTGAAACCAATCCAAACCGTCCATTCTTCATCTCCAAGTTTTCTCTTTCTTCTAAAAGCTCAAAAGTCCAGTTTCTAATGCCAGGCCATTTTCGTGGTACATTCATCTCAGCAAACTTTGTGTGATGCAAGTAAACCAGCTGTTTACAGTATAATATTTAATAAAAAGTGTCATGCATTAATAATATGATATTAGACATAAATAAATAAAAAATTAAAGTGTAGATTAAAATTACCATTAGCACAACGTTCGGGCCGTAGTACCAGTTTTCTGCTGTCGTGTCTTTCCAGTTGACCTTGCTTACTCGAATGCATTCCCAAATGTAAGTGCACCAGTCAAAGTCGCTAATGACATCATCATGTTGTATGTTGTTTATCACATGATAGTTTATTCTCGAACTGTTATCACATTTTATCATGCAGTTTGCAAAGAGCATGAGGTAATTCATTTTGAACATGAAGTCTGTATCGGTTGTCTTCTAAATAACCTTTGAAATATCTGTTGTTGTTGGATATTGCTTCTCTCCAAACTGTGCTTTGAATCTGTTTAAGAACACATCATTGTTTTCTCTTTCATGCTCAGATTCTAGTCTTCTTTTTCCCATTGGGATTCCTGTTGCTTCTCTGATTTTCTTTGGTGTGAACTTAATTTTTTTGCCATTTGCCAGTGGCAGCTCCATGTTCTGTGTGTCTAGGTTTTTAAGTACAAAATACGTGATCCGTGCTGGTACTTTGCTAAATCAAAGTTCCAACAAACTACCAAAGCCCATTTGTCTAATCACCCTTTTCCTTTCTGTCGATAGATTTCGATTAGCATTGAAGAGAGGCTGAACAGTTGTTTTAGCCCTCAATGGCTTGAATTTATCTTCATTTTTTACTACCATTAGTTCCATCTCTTGTTCATCAGATTCTTCTTTCTTTTTTCCTTTTCCTTTTACTGTTCTTTTTTTCCTTTCCTCAACTTGATTTGCTTTTTCGTCTCTTTTCCTTTTGTTTATATTCTTTTGTTTTTCCTCTTGTTTCTTTTTTCCTGCAGGAACTCTTGTTGGCTTTTTTCCAGGTTCTATTTCAGTGGCTTTTCTTTTTCTTTCTGTTACTTCCTTTGAAGCAAACGCGACTACTTCTGTTGATGTTGTTTGTTGCTCAACTAAATCTAGTTGCTGTCTTTTAGCATCAATTTTTCGTCTGTATGTTAGTTTTTTCGATGTCGAAGATGGTGTTTTGTTACCTTCAGTATTGCTTTCTGTGTTCAAATCTGCACAAATATAGATGTATTAGGTTAGTCATTCATTTAATATATTTTTTAAATATATTAAATGTGATACATAAGAAGTTTATAAGTATGCATCATACATTTTATGATATTTAATTTGTTATTTTTATCAATATTGATAATCCATTGAAGTTATTTTTAATGGATTATCAATAGTGATAATACATTAAAATATCAATACAAGTATGTCGCATTCTCACATATTTGATCACATTTATATATTTATAAAGAATAAATATTTTTTTATTTTCTTTTAAATGTACCTATTGTTTTACCAATCTGCGGAGAAAGGTTTAGAATCGGGCATGTATTCAGAACTGCAGTTACAAAACAATGTTTTATGTAAGTTTTTGTCTGAGTTATGAATTTTGGAATTTTTTTTTAATAAATACTAACCCGATAAAGCATCTTCTATTTGAATTTCAGTACCTGGCAAATCTTCGAGTGGTGTTAAATTGAGAAAAATATCTCCATCTACATTTTTTTTAAATAGAAACTAATAAATTTCTTTTGTATTTCGAAACATTTTTGATAAATTTTGTTATATAATTTATCAATCCTTTCAAGTTTGTTATTCTAAAGACTCTTATCAATGTTGATATACATATACCAAAACTTGCATTGTGCTTTTTTGTTTATATTTATTATAATAATCTTATATAAAACCATAAGCGATAGAATAATTTTAAAAAAAAATGGCGCTTATAGTTTTTAAATTTATATGAACTTAAAAAAATAATAAACCTAATAAACTTCACATAAATCTTTCTTTAAAGTTATAAATTATTAAAAATTTTATAAAAATAATCAAAAAAATCAATACAATATGACTTTAATTGATGATTAGAATCTAAAATTAACAATACATAACAAATCATCTCAATATCCTCGAAATACGCAATTTAAACTCAGAAGTAGGTTATTATAATCAATATATGGATTAAAACATCAAATTAACAGATTAAATTAATTAAATTTAGAATAAATGTTCTAATAATCATCAAAACTAATAAATTATGAGTTAGAAAAACCATACTTTCTTCCTGACTTGGTGTTTGTTCGTTTTCCATCGTTTTTTTGAGGTATTAGATCCGTCTTGTTCCGATTCATCCATTTCTTTCGATTTCCTTTTGTGATTGAAGGTTTTGATTAGGTTTGTTTTTGATTTTAGAGAGGGTTAGGGTTTGTTTTGATTCTAGAGAGAGAAATGATAGCGGTTTGTGTTTTGTAGAATGAGAATGAAAGTGGTTGGGATGCATTATGATTGGGCGGGTTTTATTATTAATTTATAAATTCCAACTTCCGCTTTTTTTTAGTGTAATATCAATGCTGATAGTATGATAGTGATTGATGATAAAAGTTTTTTAACTTTTTCAGTTAAAAACGGTTTATTTTTTATCGACAGTTATGTTTTTTGATTTATCAATAGTGATAAATAATAAATTTTTTATTTATACACCAATGGTGTTAGTATTATATCTTTAGTATGTGTAATATCAATGGTGATATTATCCTTATTTTAAGATTCACTTTTTTGGTTAAAAAAATGTTTTTTTATATTGTTTTTTAATTTATCTATAGTGATTAGTGATAAATTTGTGGTTTTTTTTTTAACTAATGCAATATTACTGTTGAAAAATATCACTGTTGATAAATGTCTGTTTTTTGTTATTCTATTATCAATATTGATAAAGATATCATTTTTGTTTTTCCTTATCACTGTTCATATAAGCATATACTATCACACTATATGCAATATCACAGTTGATAAAGTCAACATCATTATTGATAAAAGTATAAAAAACATCTATTTTTTAATTTCTACAAATATTCCATTGAATATCACTATTGATATAAAGTATAAGCTGAACAAAACATCATGATAAATATTGTGTTGATAATATTAAGATGCATTTTCAAACCAAAAGTACCAAGTTTTCATACAGATCATACTGTTTTAGAATACATAACCAAATTGTTCAATGTGTTAAAAGTTACACACATTCAAAATAAAAGTAGCAATTTTGTTACACAGAATGACACTCATGACAAATCATTTTTGTTCACTTGGTCCTGCTTCTGTTCCTTCTCCTTGAATGTTTAATGCTTTATCAGACATCAACTTCCTGTGGTTGTTCATTTCATGGAGCAATATTTTTGTTGCAATTCTTGCTCTCAAGGTATCAATCTGCTTTCGGTGATCTTTATGACTTTCGTTGTAGATCCCTGTTTGCCATTTTCCAGCAGTCTCTCCTTGATACAGCTCCATATGCATCATCATGTATATAGCACAGTCTACTTTTTCTTCTTTTGTCTTCCACTTCATTTGCATCACTGTTGCTTTCTTAATTTTCTTTCGTAATTCTTCTCCTTTTGGATGTTGATACGCCATCAGGTGGTTGACAAAGATTTCCTTCTGAAATCGTAAATATATAAATATCGTTAGATATGTTTTTATTTTTGCTAATTAGACTAATTTTTTAAAGGTTACTTACCACAAAATCAAAATTTTCCTTGTATTTCCCTTCGTATGTGGCATCTGAATCGCTGTTGTCTAGTATCACAGCCTTGACTTTATCCAGGTCAAAAACTATGACGTAGTAATGCCCATGTGCTATGATTGGAAAGAAGACCTGTGTATTTTATCATAAATTTCTTAGACTATACCTATTTTAAGATAATATAATAATCATATTAGTAGAATCTAATAGACTGTTTTTTTACCAGTCCGACGTCCATCATTTGCATTTGTTTGACATTGTTTTTTGTCTGAATCTCAAATAATTTGCTAAACAATTGGTACTGGGAGTCTAACTTCAAGGCTCTGTCCTCTTTCTTGTCTTGTAGTACTCCAGGTACCTGTTTCGATTTTTTTTTTCAAAATCAAATGTTAGTGCATTATTTAGATGTTTTTTTTTAATTTTATTTAATATCTTACCGTCATTCCTGTATAAAAGAATTGGCGTCTCAAATTGTTTTCTTTGAAACTTTCTTCATAATTCAGAATTGATACATATGTGTCGATCACTGAAGTTTCAACTTCCGTTTTTGGTGCCAGCGTCTGGAGACTTCCTTTCATCAACATATTACCTTCTCCATCGTTAAAAACTTCATCCCTGTGTAATATATCACAAGTTATAATCATAAAGCTTAATAATGATAAAGTTTTAAAAGTTAAAAGCATCATTTAGATGATTACCATTCATTTTCGTTGTCTCCAAAGATGGTTGATGTCAAAATCTTTTCATCTTCTGTTATTTCAGCCTTTGTGTCTATATTCTTGTTGATGTAGTTTGACCTGAGAAATCTGTACTCTTTTTCAGAGTGCTTCCTGGCGTTTTCGTCTTCTTGGTTTTGAATTTCTTTAATTAGCAAACTAAAACCAAGATTGATGTTCTCGTGGGAAGCTTCTGGCTGGTTTTCCTTCACTCTCTTTCCTTTTCTTTCGATTTCTTCTTCAGCTTTTCGTTTTCCTTCATTTTCGTTTTCAGCATCATCTTTTTCTGACTTTTTTGATTCATCAACATCATCATCATATTCACTATTCAGATTCATCTCTTGTGTTTCCATCATCTCTGTATCATGATAATCTTCTGGTTGATGATTTTCATTTTTTTCTTTTTGATTTGTTGCCTTTTCATTTGATGTTTCTTGTTGCCTGTTCGATCCAGTTTCTGAGACACATTCTTCATCATTATGCTCATCGGTGTAGTGTGGGTCGTTTCTTTCTTCTGCGTCAGCTTCTATTTCCAATTCATCACCGGAATCTGTTTCATCTTTTGGAGGTTTTGGACCTTCTTCATCTTCATGATTTCCTGCATCATCATCATCATTTAAATCGTTGTCTTCATATTCTGTTGATGATGATGAGTAGTATTGTTCCCGTTCCTCCTCTTTGAAGATGTTTTTCAACTTTTCTTGAATTTCTTTTAGTTTCTCATCAGATCCAAATTTAAATAAATTCTCGTTGATCTTCTCTTCTATCTCCGCTTTTTCTATCAATATGCTTTCGATGCTCTCTTCAAGCATCTCATACATTTCCTGCAATGATTATTAATATACATATTTTAGTATGTAAAAACTTTTTTATATATTACATCTACACTGTATATCACTATCGATAATGTATTAAATTAACTTGCTATAATATAGTTATTATTGATGATCTATTTAAATTTTAAATGTATTATCAATAGTGATAAATTTATCTTAAAGAAGTCCTCATGTATTAACAAAACAAAAATGAACTTTAATAAGACTATCAATAGTGATAATCACTATTAATCTATTCACTAATTTAACAATCACTATTGATTAATTTTTATCTGATTTTTTCTTTAATGTGTTATCACTATTGATAACATATTAAAATGAAATTTATTGGATTATCAATATTGATAAAACAAACAAAAGAAGAATTATCTAATAGATAATCAATAGTGATAAGTTTAACAAAGAAATGAATCAATATTTGAGTAGTTAATATCACGATTGATAATGTATTAAATTTAACTTGCTTCTGTAATTTTTTATTTTATCAATATTGATAAATTTATCTTAAAAAAAAGTTTATTACCATTAGTCATAAAATTTACACATCAGAAATGAACTAATAGATTATCGATAGTGATAATTATTAATAATCTATTCACTAATTTAACAATCACTATTGATTAATTTTTATCAGATTTTTTCTTTAATGTGTTATCACTATTGATAATCTATTAAAATGAACTTTAATGGATTATCAATAGTGATAAAACAAACAAAAGAAGATTTTTCTAATAGATAATCAATAGTGATAAATTTAACTTAAAGAAATATTACTAGATAAAATATTATTTTAATTTTCTTTAATGTATTATCAGTATTGATAATATATTGAAATACAGTTTTTTATCTTACTTGATTCTGTGCTTCTTCTTCTGCTTCATTCATATCATCCAGTATTTCTACTTCTCCCATCGATTTGTTTTGTAGTTCTTCTGTTTCTCTTCTTTTCAGGAGACTTGAATTCCAGCTTCTGAATGTTGGTGTTCGTCTCATCACTTTGAAATTCTCGAGGTTTGTATAGTGCAAGTATGCTAGCTGTTTCATAAAATATACAACGTATTAATAGTGTGAAAGATTAAATTCATTAAAAAAATTAGAATTTTTTACTTACCATCAAGAAAATCACTGGACCGTCATAAACAACATTCTTTTTGTTTTTTTTCTTGTTATCCCATCCAAGCTTTGATGTACTCACCCCATTTAGTACATGTGTGCACCAGTCTATTTCACTTACGTCATCTCCTTCAAAGACATTATTCAATACTGTGAATCTGACAGTTGAACTGTTGTCACAGCCTGCAAATGTGTTTGAGATCAACGACAAAACGTTCAACCTGAACATGTAGTCCGAGTTTTTTGACTCAATTATTACATCAGATAAAGCTTTCAATGTTAGCTTGTTTACATTGCTGAATTGTTGTTTCCACGTCAGTATAATTGGGTCATTGTATTCTCTTTGCCCTTCTCTTTCCAACTTTTTGTGTCCCATTGGAATTCCCAGAGTTTGATTAACTAATTTTGGAGTCAAAAATATATCTCCTGTTGGACACTCTATCGTCATTGTATTTGTGTTCAGCTTGTCTACAACAAAAAACGCCAGTTTTGTTGGAATTTCATATATTGGAAAGTCTATTAAGCATCCAAATCCCATGTCCCGTATGACTTTTTTTCTTTGTGCGGTCAGTCCCCGCATTGCTTCGAATAAAGGTCTCACGGTTGCGCGTGATGTCAGTACAGGATGTTCTTTTTCTGTTTTCTTTTTGTTCTTTTTCTTATCTTTCTGCTCTTCTTCTTCTTCTTCACTTTCATCAATTTTTTCATCTTCATCACCTCCTCTGCATCTTGATGTTGATGCTTTGTCCATATTTGTTCCAGATAGTTTCTTACACTTACTTCTGATTTTCATTTTTTTTCTTCCACCAGTTTTCTTTTCTGCGATTAGATTGCAAGTTATTTTAATTTTGTTAGTAATGTCATTATAAGATCCAAATATCATTGATACATTAAATAAACATAACATTTCACAAACAAATAGGATTCAGTAGTTACTTTGGCTTGTGATTAATGATTATACATTCAAATAACTAACACATCTAGTCTCTGAATAGAAGATGGACGAGAGGCTGTTTACTAGTTGTATTAATGTACTGGTAACTATGTATCTAAAGTAAAGATGCACTTTGATACATAATAACTTTACATACAAACCTAAATGTATATAATTTGTTTCATTAATGTTTTCAAATCAACTAGCATTCCTAAATTTTTAAAATTACCAAAACCAAAATGTTGTTACACTTTTGTCATTATTACATATTTTTCATTGTCTAATGCTTTTTATCAATAGTGTTAAAGCACTTAGCAATGTTTTGTAAATCCTATTATCACTACCGATAAGCCTCTTAAAATTGTTAAGTTGATGTTTTAATGATAACCCTCTTATCAATAGTGATAAAGTACTTACCAATGCTTTTATCAACTATTTTTTTAAAACCTTTTTTTGTAATGCTATATCACTATTGATAAATCACTTCTCATTCATAAATCAGTTTTATCTATTTTTTAAATTCCTTTCTGTAATTCTATATCACTATTGATATACCACTTCTCGTTGATAATCCGAGTTCTATTTTTTTAAAACCTTTTTTCTGTAATGTTATATCACTAGTGATAAAACTTTTATCATTGTTGATAAACATAAGTTTTAACAATATTTTTTGCATTTTAATTGTATATCAATAGTGATAAACCACTTATCTTTCGTTATAAGCTATGATTTTTAGTGGCAAGTGTTTTTATTGGTTTTAAGCCTAAAATCATCAATTTAATTGATTAAATCAATTATAATCATAATAAGCATATTAATTTTCTCAATAATCATCAAAATACTTTATAAATCATCAATTAAACAGATTTTAATCATGAAAAATATAAATAAGCATTCTAATATTCACAAAAATCGTTTAAACATCATGTAATCAAACTCATAAGCATGCATGTAATTATCTAAATATCATATAAATCAATTAAATCATATTAATCATAATTAAAACTTAAAATCATCAAATTAAAACTATAAAATGTTGTATAAATTGAATAAATATGTTTTACCCTCTAATTTTGCTTCTGTCACGTCGATTTTCACTGTTTTTTTGCTCGAATCAGATGCAATATTCTTCTGTTCTTCCATTCTTGTGTTTTTTTGTTAGATTTTGAAGGTTTTTTGTGGCTTTTTTTGATGATTTGTAGATGTTTTTAGTGAGAGAAAATATATGGGAGACGGTTTGTTTTTAGAGAGAGAGAGACTGTGTGTTTTTTGTTTCGAAAAATGAGCGGGTGGTTACGTTTTAATTATTGGTATATTTTCAATCTTTCACTCAAGTTTGCAAAGTTAACAGTTTTGGTCCCTCCGTGTTTTTTATCCTTTGATCTGGTCCCTCCCAAATGGATGGTCCAGATTAAGCCCTTGGTTTCCACCAAAATACAAGTTTCTTTAATAACCGGACTCTTCGGCTGAATGCATCAGTTAGTTTTTAGATAATTTTGACTTTTATAGTTGACTTTTCTTGTATATACAGTATTATGTATGTTTTCAAGATCTTTAGAAAAAGATGAAGTAATGCTTTGAATCTTTATGTTGTATCTTCATGGATATTATATCCGAACCTAAAGAAGCTTATGTTTCAACAGCTTATGCTTTTGAAAAGCTCGCATAAGAGCTGTTGGGTTTAATCGGTTATGTGTCAGGTTCACGTGCATGCTTGGTGTTGAAACAAATTTCCGCAGGAACGAGGCCCTTGGATATTTAGCTTCGGTCTCGTGTACAGTATGCTTGTAGGATGGGCCTACCCTGCAATGATAGAACGCACGTTAACTCGCCCCAGGTGTGAACCTGAGACCAAGCTCCGGCGTGAAAGTAAGTAACAATCACAAGAGTGGTATCCGGTGCGGAATACCGGGGATATATTATTAAGTGAGAGTAAATGCTGTGTACTGTGTGTTGTTGTGTAGTAAATGCTTTGGGGTATTTATACCCAAAGCTTAGGGGATACCTGGATGTGTAGTCACATCATTGAGACGCGCACCTCTTGAACAGTGTTCTAGTGTCAGGCACAATATTAAAGCAGGCGGCGGACCATGGCTGGATCTGCTGGGTAAAACCTTGCCTTGTTGGATAAAACAGAGTCTCCCACGATTTGGGGGATCTTGTCTATATTCTCTTTCTTACGTGGCAGTCGCCTCGGCTCGTGTGGCGTGCCTTCGGCCAGATACCGGAGACATACGCGAACATGTCCCCCCCAAGTATTAGTTCATTATCCCTATAATGGACTGATACTTAAAACGATTCTTACTCTCCGTCTGGGAATGATTTTTGGACTGTTTCGTCTTCTGAACCGATTCGATTATATTCCCTATTTTGGACCTTCTTTCTTTTGGTGGTGGACGAGAACTTGACACGTGTCTAGCCGTTTCGAATTCAACGGTGGATCCTTATCCTCGCGATTCGCAAACGAACAGTGTTTCCTCGATATCTTCGCCCATGACCCCTATATATGTGTGTTTATTCATTTTATTTTGCATCGTTTCCACCATTATTGTTTTCTTCATTTCTTCACCTTATCTTCCTTCGCATCATCTGAAGGTATAATTCTTATTCTTTCCTTACCTTTTATATTTGTACATCTGCCTGTTCCGGATGACTGGGAAAGAGATTGCTAAGTCGAGAGTGGCTCCGCCGGTGAAGCGTGACCCAAAATGTGATATGCATATACGCTTGTCTGGTATGACCGAGGATGATTTAAAGGTGGTGATATGTAAGTACAACATTCCTTCTCTATTAAGACCTTGCCTTCCGGATCCTGACCTGACCATGGACCGTTTACCCGAATCTAAGATTGGAATTTATCGTCAGTTTCTCGACCATTCTGGCCTTCGGATCCCCTTTTCCACATTTGTTTTAAACGTGATTAGATATTTCAAAGTACATATCTCCCAGCTTGTGCCCATAGGTATGAACAGAGTGGTAATGTTTGAGCTACATTGCTTCGGCTCGAAGATTCCTGTGTCTGTAACATTATTTAGAGTATTCTATAGGTTAAGTAAGCAAGGGCATTGGTTCTCCTTCGAGAGCCGAGGAGAGGGAGAATATGGTAAGTGTTTGATTGAGACTACTTCTAGCCTTAAGAAGTGGAAAACTGAGTTCTTTCTGATTGGCCGTCGAGCGATTCCTTTTGCTATGCCTTGGAGACATCGTGAGTCGATTATTACTGATGATATGCCTTGCTTATACAACGCTGAACATGCCAAAGCTCTCGGGAAAAAACCTATTTTGTGTCGTCCTCCTCCTGAGGTTCTACTCTTCCTCGCTGGTCTTTCTTTCCCATATAGTCATCCGGGGCTGCGCCGATTGCTCTTAGATGCTGACAAGAAAGGTATACTTTGTTCTTGCTAGTTCTTGTTACTTTATTACTCACGCGGGCTTGCTTATGCTTGCCTTGCCTTTATTTTCCCCTTTTTCAGAAATGAGCTTCCTAGATTTCTTGGACCTTCCTTCTTTCGACGAAGGTTTAGTCGACATTGGTGAACCTTATGCTGAAAATGAGAAACCCACCCCTCGTGTGACCGAACCTCTACCTACTGGTCAGGAGATCCCCAAGCTGACACCCGTCCAGCAATTGGTTGAGAAACCTTCATCCCGGATACTTGAGGCCAAACAAAGGCAAGAAAAAGAAGCAGAAGGTGAGGAAAGCTCCTTCGCTTGCCGAGGGTAGCACTTCTAACAAGAAAGCAAAGAGAAAAGGTCGTCAACTCATTCCTTCCGAATCCGAAGCAGATTCCCAGCGAACTCATTCCACACAACCTATCAGTGTTGCTAAACCTGACTCTCGGGCTTCGGCTGGAGGTTCTGGTGTGAAAGAAAAGTCTCCTTCTATTGTTCAAGTGAGTGATCAATCTTCCCCTCATGCTGAACCTGAACAGAACTCGCAACAGGCTGGTTAGTCTCTTTCTTTTCTATTATGTTTTCTTTATTGTCACTTCCTTGCATATTCGTATGTGTTTACATTGGTCCCTCCGTTTTCCTCAGATGAAGAATTTGACCCCCCAAAGCATGTCCCGAACTGGAGGCTGAACGAAGATGTAAGGGTTAACTCCAACTATGCCGCTAAGGAATTCTTGTACAACCTTGCCACTCCTGCTGACGATCAACATTTGAAGGCAATGTCTAACTATGATATCCTCCGTCATAGCTGCCGGTCAATTGCTCAGAGTACTATAGCCGCAGCAGAGCTGATGAAGCGGTATGAGAAGCTCAACAGTGAATACGTGGGATATGGCTAATTCTCACTTCGCTGAAAAGGAGTCCTTCAGCCAAGGGCAAGAGTTGTTGGGTAAATTGCAAGTTTCCCATCAAAAGCTTAAAGATTCTCACTCCAATTGTGCTGCAAGAGAGGATGAATTGAACCTTCAGATCCGAAAGCTTATGGAGGAGAACGAAGCTCTTAAGAAGACCGCGGCAGAAGCAACTGACCAACTTTCCTTGAAAAGTCATGAACTCCAAGATGTTTCGGGGAAGCTTTCTACCGCTGAGACAAATAACAAGCATCTCACGGTTCTTCTCAGTCAGGCTGAGCATGACAAGCAAGTGTTGGTTAGAGATGGGATCCCTTGTTTATTCCAGAGATTGATCAAGAGTCGGGAGTATCGCAAAGCCCTTGGTGGAGCATGTAGTATTGCTTTTTCTGCAGGTTTCATGAAATCTACCGGACTCGGCAGGACACCGGCGCAAGTTCAACTAGTCTTATCCAAAGTCAAGAACATCAATAGAGACGCCTTGAAGACTTGGGTTCCTGCTTGTGACGCCTTGTTTCATACTTCCTATCCCTTTATTGACAAGATTTCCTCTTCTCACTCGCTACCCGTTGGAGAGTTATTTTGTTGCTGCTAGAACCGGAAGGTGGGTGTTCTTCCTTGGAAGCAAGCGAGGTTCCGTCCGGAGTGACTTCTGATGCCACGGAGAAGGATGCTGAGAAGAAAACTGATTCTGAAGTTGATACATCTGTGCTTTAAATTCTCTATTTGCCTCCAGAATGCCGGAAGGGGCTTGTGATTTGAACAATTACTTTACGTTTTGTAATAATTCCCTTTTTCACACTATCTTTCGTACGTTGGATATTTGGTACCTTAATTATGTGGCAACAAATGTGTACTCTTGATTCATTGTTTATAAAATGTATTATGTATTCCCTTTACTTCGTATAAGTCTTTACATATTGTATTTTCATGCCGGATCAAAAGGTTAATTTATATGGCAAGGTTTACCTTATTATGAAACATTTAGACCTTTTAGAATGTTCCTCATAACTTGTGGGAGGACATCGGCACTTAACCGCTTTTGATTTGTCCTCCGGATTGCCCTTCGGGCGCATCCAACACTTAGCGTGTTCCTTAGATATAGTTTATATGGGAGGACATCGGCACTTGGCCGCTTTTGATTTGTCCTCCGGATTGCCTTTCGGGAGCATCCAACACTTAACGTGTTCCTTATGTATGGTTTATATGGAAGGACATCGGCACATAGCCGCTTTTACTTTGTCCTCCGGATTGCCCTTCGGGCGCATCCAACACTTAGTGTTTTACAAGTTTACAGTCCTTCGGTTAGCTACTCCGAGGATTTTGCAAATGTAATGACAATTGTGTTACCCAAAACAACGTGAAAATTTCATTCATTCATTCGATCATTTGTTACATTGTTTTATTACATAAAGCATTTCTGGAGGTTGATTGCATGCCAAGTTCTTGGTACCTCCCGTTCGTTCATGGTCTCCAGTTTGTAGGAGCCATTGTGATATGCTTCTTTGACTCTGTAAGGGCCTTCCCAGTTAGGACCAAGCTTTCCCACCTTCTCTACTCTGCTAGCTTCATTTCGCCGATAGACAAAATCACCAACCTTGAAGTTGCAAAGTTTTACTCTCTTGTTATAATACTGCTCAACCTTCTTTTTGTACTTTGCTTCCTCGATGGCTGCGGCCTCTCTCCGCTCCTGCAATAGGTCTAGGTTTAATCGGAGCTCCTCCTCATTGTTGTCTTCATTAAACAGAAGGGTTCTTGCGGACGAGACTCCCATTTCGGCCGGGATCACCGCTTCACTTCCGTAGGTGAGGCTGAATGGTGTTTCGCCATTACTTGTTTTCAGCATTGTCCTGTGGGCCCATAGCACGTGAGGGAGCTCATCTACCCATCCCGTCAGATTTCTTCCTAGCCGAGCCTTGAGGCCATGCATTAGTGATTTGTTGGCCCTTTCAACCAAACCGTTGGCTTGCGGATGTGCAACGGCGGTGTTCATTTGCTTTATTCCCCATTTTTCACACCACTTCCTTAACGTTCCTTCCACCAACTGCTTTCCATTGTCTGTCACAATGACCCTAGGTAGTCCAAACCTACACACAATGTTTTGCCAGGCAAACTTTTTTACTTCCTTTCCGGTGACTCGTGCTAGGGGCTTGGCTTCTATCCACTTTGTGAAGTAATCAATTGCCACGATTACAAACTTCACATTTCCTGGAGATCCTTCAATTGGCCCCAAGATGTCCATTCCCCATTGATAGAATGGCCACGGTGACATGACGGAGGTTAGATTTGTTTTTGGAAGCCTCGGGACTGGCCCATGTATCTGACATGCTTCACATTTCGAGACTTCTTCCCATGTATCTTGATGCATAGTGGGCCAATAATACCCTTGCCTCATGATTTTTGCCACTACTGACCTTGTGCTGGAGTGCATTCCACACGACCCCTCATGGACTTCTCTAACAATGTAGTTGGCTTGAGTTGGACCTACACACCTTAGCATGGGAGACAAATAGGACTTCTTGAATAACACCCCATCCTCTATGACATATTGGTTTATTTTCATTCTCATTGCTCTGGCTTCATTATGGTCTTGTGGCCATATGCCTTCCTCCAAACACTTCCGGATCGGTGTCATCCAATTGTCCCCTTCCTCTTGTACTATGTCATTTACTTCCTGTGCGTCTATGGACCGAGACTCTAAGATTTCTACCAGGATTTCTTTGGTGAGGTGGTTGAACGCCACTGATGCGAGCTTTCTGAGCACATCGGCCTTCTGATTTTTTGTTCTGGCCACATGAGTGATGTTAAATTTTGTGAAACATGTGATAATCTCTCTGGCCTTGGACAAATATTTCATCATTCTATCGTCACTGGCGACAAACTCCCCGTTTAGTTGGCAGGCTACTAGCTTGGAATCCACTTTAGCTTCTAACACTTTGACTCCCATTTTCCTTGCTAGTCGGAGGCCAGCCAGCAACGCCTCGTATTCTGCTTCATTGTTGGAGCAATTGAAATTGAATCTTAGGGCGTAAGTGAATTCCATCTCCTTTGGGTTAGTCAACACTAAACCGGCTCCGGCTCCTTTGGAGCTGGATGCTCCGTCAGTGTATAGCGTCCATGCTATTTCTGGCTCTGCTTGTTCATCGATCTCATATATCTCCATTGTTCCTTCCTGTCCCAAAGGGGCCTCATTAAGAAAATCTGCTAATACTTGGCCTTTGACTGAATTCCGTGACACATAGAATATTTCATACATTGCCAACTCCACCGAGTATTTTGCCAACCTTCCGGATGATTCAGATTTTCCCAATATTTGCTTCAGTGGTTGGTCAGTTATGACATGAATGTCATGTGCTTCGAAATACCTGCGGAGTCTTCTCGAAAGGTGAAGTAAGGCGAAGGCCAACTTTTCTAACGTTGAATACCTTGTCTCGGCATCATGCAGCGTCCTACTAACGTACCGAACAGGTTTTTGAATACCTTCCCTTTCAACCAAAAGAACTCCACTTACTGCTTCCTTGGATGCAGCTAAGTATACATATAATACCTCATTCTTATATGGAGACGCTAATGAGGGAAGCTCCATGATCACCTTTTTCAGTTCCTGAAAAGCCTTTTCCGCATGCTCCGTCCACTGGTATTCTTCCTTATTTTCTTTCGTTATGTTTTTCAGGGTTTCGAAGAATGGAAGTAATCGTTCGGCTGATCTGGACAAGAAGCGATTTAGAGCTGCCAGCTTTCCGCTGAGGGATTGCATTTCCTTCCAAGTCCTAGGTGAACACATTTCAGCAATAGCTTTTGTCTTCTTGGGGTTCGCCCGGATTCCTTCCGAAGTTACCATGTACCCCAGGAACTTTCCTTCTTCAACTCCAAAAGAACATTTCTTTGGGTTAAGCTTCATGTTGATTTTTCTCAAGTTATCAAACGTTTCCTTGATGTCTTCGATCATTTTTTCTTCAGTTTTGCTTTTTATCATTAGATCATCAACGTATGCTTCCAGATTTGCTCCTATTTGAGACCGGAATGCTGAGTCTAGCAGCCGTTGGTATGTGGCTCCGGCATTCTTAAGTCCGAAGGGCATCTTGGTGTAGCAATAAGTGCCTTCGTCGGTATAGAAGGCCGTCTTTTCCTCGTCCTCATTGTCCATGAGTACTTGATGATATCCTTTATATGCATCGAGAAAGCATTTGAACTTGAAGCCCATAACTGAGCCAATCTTTACGTCAATATCGGGCAGCGGATAGTAGTCCTTGGGACAAGCTGAGTTAAGGTTTTTGAAATCCACACACATTCGCCAATCACCATCCGGCTTCTTGACGAGGACAGGGTTAGAGATCCATGTTGGATATCGGACTGGTCTTACTATACCGGCTTTTAGAAGATCTGCGACATCCTTTTGAACAGCTCGGCTTTTTTCTTCCCCTAACGTCCTCCTCTTTTGGGCTACCGGAGTTCTGGACGGATCTACATTCAATGAATGTTTAATGATTCTTTTAGGGACCCCCGTCATATCTGATGGTTCCCAAGCGAACACGTCTGTGCTTTTCTTCAATAGATCTATGAGTTGTAACCTACACTTCTTTGTGAAGAGTCTCCTAATGGTTACCAATTGTTCTGGATAACCGGGATGGATGATGACTTGCTCTGTCATTCCTCCCTCAACTCTTTCTTGTTCATTGAATTTTTCGAAGGCGACCCATTTGTCTAACTCTTTGCCTACGGCCGTAGCCTTTTCCTTTGCTATTTTTTGGCCATCTTCAATTACCCTACATTCAAAAATTGATCTGGCGGTGGTCTTCAGCGTGGCGATGCCACCAGGAGTGGGAAACTTCATTGCAGAGTGTATCGTTGAAGGGACGGCTCTTAACTTCTTGATCCCAGTTTGGCCGAGGATGATGTTGTAAGGAGATGGTGCTTTGATCACACAAAAGGTCATTATTGTTTTCCTCTCCATACCATGTGCTCCAAAAGTGACCTCCAATTCGATTTTTCCCATCGGCCGAGTTTCTTCTCCCGAGAAACTTAGGACCTTAACGGGATCGTGAGTTAACCTTCGCCTTATGTCCGGATCCAAATTCATGAAGCAATGCTCAAACATTACCTCCATGGCCGCTCCTTCATCGACGAATACACGCTTCACCCAATAACCTTCTACTTCTGCTTCGAATATCAAAGGATCATCTGAGGCCTCGGCCTCGGTTAAAGGAGGGAAGTATATTGGAACGTTCATCCAATCAACTTCCACATGGCATACTTGCTTTCTCTTTTCACCACGGTACCTGCTGCCTATCATGTGTATTGTCTTATCTTTGTAGTCACCTCCTCCATTTCCCCTTCCTTGATTGCCCTTGTTCACTTTTCCCCTCAAGTCTTTGATCAAATGATTTAGCTTTCCAGACTCAAGTGCAGCCTCCAACTGCTTTCTTAATTGATGACAATCGTTCGTGAGATGACCCTTCTCCCTATGGTAGTCACAGTATTTATCCATGTTTTCTGGGCGTACCATGCCCTTTGTGGGAGGTGGCTGAGGTAACTGGAGTTGTAATTCCGTGGCTAAAATTTCTTTGGGAAACTTGGACAACGTCTCTAACCCGGATCGTTGATATTGGTTTTTCCTTGGGTTGACTGGTGGGAGGTATGGTGAGTACGCAGGTTTTGGCCTGTAGTCATTTTTGTTCTTGTTGCGATTGAAGTTCTTCCCTGTGAAGTATTTGTCATCCTTTGTGCCCTTTCCTCCTCTATCGCTTCCCTCTCCCTGTGGTAGCTCTGTATTCCTATAAGCCTCTTCAGACTTTGCGAAATCGTCCACCCTTCTAAACATTTCGGCTACCGTCTTTGGTTCGTCATCGGAGAAACGCCGAGACAACTCTGGACATTTAGCCCCGGCGGTAAAGGAAGAGATTTTCATGAGTTCGGGCACACCTTGTATGTAACTGGCTTCGTCAGTCCATCTTTCTTTAAATACCAAGAGTGACTCGTTAGCCTTCCTCACGATGCCAGTGATTTCCATAGGGCTTCTATGGCTTTTTCTTCTCAAGGCGAACCTTTCTAGGAATTGATCTCTCAATTCGTCCCAATGTCCTATACTTCCCGGCGGTAATCTTTCGAACCATCCTCCAGCTGCTCCATCCAGCGTCTGCTGGAAAAATCTACACCACACTGGCATGGGCCACTCTCCCGAGTTAGCCGCACCGGCGAAGCGCGTAATATGATCATTGGGATCTGTCGCTCCGGTATACAACTTCAGCGTTGCCGGAAGGATGTGCTTCGGCGATGAGAACTGAATGATTTTTCTGGTGAAAGGTGAAGAGACAACATCCTTGAATGGTTTCTGTAGCTCTTCGGCCAACATATCTGCAGATCCGCGAGCTTGCGTCATTATTGGTCTTTCCTTGTGCGCATCCTGCGTCTCGTCCTCGAAGACCAACTTCATTGGTATGAGAGGTTCTTGCCCGACGGCATTGTATCGTCCGACCAAGTTCCGCAGCTCACTCATGTTATCAAGAATTTTTTGTTGTAAGGAGGAAGGTGTTTCTGTCTCTCCCCCACCGGTGGTGTTGTCACGTTCTGGTGAAATGGTTAAAGGAGACCCGCTCCCCGAAACCCCCGCCATTGTTAGCTAATTGGAGATTCGAGTTTAGGGTCCCACGGATGGCGCCAAATGTTGAAACAAATTTCCGCAGGAACGAGGCCCTTGGATATTTAGCTTCGGTCTCGTGTACAGTATGCTTGTAGGATGGGCCTACCCTGCAATGATAGAACGCACGTTAACTCGCCCCAGGTGTGAACCTGAGACCAAGCTCCGACGTGAAAGTAAGTAACAATCACAAGAGTGGTATCCGGTGCGGAATACCGGGGATATATTATTAAGTGAGAGTAAATGCTGTGTACTGTGTGTTGTTGTGTAGTAAATGCTTTGGGGTATTTATACCCAAAGCTTAGGGGATACCTGGATGTGTAGTCACATCATTGAGACGCGCACCTCTTGAACAGTGTTCTAGTGTCAGGCACAATATTAAAGCAGGCGGCGGACCATGGCTGGATCTGCTGGGTAAAACCTTGCCTTGTTGGATAAAACAGAGTCTCCCACGATTTGGGGGATCTTGTCTATATTCTCTTTCTTACGTGGCAGTCGCCTCGGCTCGTGTGGCGTGCCTTCGGCCAGATGCCGGAGACATACGCGAACACTTGGCTAGAGCTTACTAGTCTTTGGGTATTACATACGTAGTATTACGTATATGCATGGAGTAGTAGTTAATTCGTAGTAACTTGAATTGGTAAAAACGTAAGACCGAGTCTTATGTAACTGATTGTACACGTAAGGTTGGTACCTAGTTTCTAGGTAGACTAGTTTTACATGTTTATTTTGTTAGCCTATATAAAGTCATGTAATCTATGAATCAATGTATCCAATTTCCTGATAATTTTCCCTTTGCCTACTGTTGAGTACATCAGTAACTTTGTGAGTTTCAAATCTACAAGAGCTACCAGAACTTGTAACGAATCTATATACATCAGCTCAAGCTTGATAAACACCTATAAGCTGTGCGCACTTGCTTTTATGAATAATTTTAATCCTCTAAATACAAAGGAACTTGACCAATTAGCTCTGCTGTCTTGAATTCTCTGACTGTAACTGTTGTTGACTTTGACTTTTGCTTTTTCAACAAGTATCTCGCTAAATGAGTCCTGACTTATTGCGGGACTTGGTTCATTCCACATGACCTGAAGATGTGCGACGGAGAGTAGTTAGGCTTGAAAGTAATACACATCACAGTCACAGTACTATATGACAATGTTGTTCCTGTTGGATATGACTTGAAACCAACTGAACGTGTGTCTGCAGATTCGCTAGCAGAACACGACCTAACCCAAGTGAAAGACAACATATATCTTCTGGCTGTTGGATGCCACCGTATTGGTAATTATCATACCATCTCATGAGGTTTTAGTCCAAGTGTCTTAGATAGAGCCAAGTACGTTTCGGTTGAATGCATCAGTTAAATCTCTTCGCTTTTTCTCATGAGAGATCCTGCTGTTTTCTCAAAGTGATATTAAGCTGCAGCTAGTTTTGCAAAACATGGCATGTAAGCTTCAACTAGATCTTACTTTAAAAGCTAAAGAGACTTATGTTTTTATGAGCTTATACTCTCTTGAAAAGCTCTCATAAAAGCTATCAGAAGTTGAAATCATGTTCACCCTTAACAAATAGCAGTGAAATAAGATGTTGGATTTAGTTTTGAGACATAAAGTCTTAGTTATAAAACATTGCAAAAAAATATACAAGATTGTATCCCACATCGGATGAAAAGCAAAACAAAGACAAGTATATAATAGAAATGTGAAACCCTGGTTGATGTGTTCGTAAGGAGGAGAGACGGTTGGCATCTCCCCCTGACAGGGACGGGAACAGCTTTCGAGCTTACCTGTACACATCCGGTTAAGGCTTTCCACTTCGGTGGATCTTATAACCCAATTTTTTTTCCGTGTTGCCGAGCTTACCATGTTCAGTCTAGGCTCTCGCATTTGCTTTGGCACATGTGTTTCTTTTATCAGAACTAACATCCCGAAAAAGTATTTAGTTACAATCAAAAAGGGAATAGCAGAAATAGGTATAAAACTGATCAAAAAGGCCATAGCAGAAATTGTAACCAGCGACTGCGTTGTGATCCAAAGTAGATTCATCATAATCAGGAAAAACGAAAATTATCCAGTATTCGAGATGCGATCCCTATTTGGGTTCAAGAAGCGATTGATAAACAGTGTTTGTGTGTAAGTATTATGGTCACAAATAGCACACACGATAAAAGTTGCGACACACATGATCAAGAAGCCCGTAAAGAGTGTACAGTTAGCGGTTGATATGAAGCGAGACATAACAGAAGAAAGGTTCAAAAAAGCTAGTATGGTTCCCACTATTACTATCCAACAACAATATTCAGAAGCTCGTAAAACCTCATTCTTTTAATGAGAATTTTAGCTTATCAAGAAGCACCTCGACATTAAGAGTTAAGACTATCATGTTGTCAAAATCATTGACTCATATTTGCAAGTTAGCCCATAAAAAGGTTTCGGCTATCGACAAGTTGCACATTTACACAAGTAACTTTTCGACCCAACTACCGGACTTGTGAGTAACTTTTCGACCCAACTACCATATACTTTCGATCTCATGGATGGACTTCAAAATCAAATGACTAATCTCATCAATGTTGTTCTCTCTTGTTAAGTTCTACAAAATGTTTTTGTACACTCTTCCTCATTTTCAAAGTTGTCCCACATCGACTGAAGCATAACAAACTCGTTGGAAGGAAATGCTATAAAGTAAAGGGTGTTCAGAAGCCTTTTTTTTATGATTTCTATGAAATCGTGTTTTATATTGAATAAAGTTGTAAGCCTTTTATTTAAGTCTTACAAACCAACTTTATTATAAATATATAAAACACTTTTGATAGAAAGCATATAATTATTATTGAAAATTGTTTTATATATTTATCAAACTATTAAATTATTTTTTTACAAAAAAAACTAAAAAATGAAAATAAAAAATCATTTTTGACATTTATCTACTACAATATTTTCATCGCATATGTTCTGTCGCCACATAGTTCGGAGCAAGGGCTAAGAAACGGTGTTAGGAGCACATGTTACTCGTTTTAGAATTGTGCTTGATATTAATTGTCTGGTTTTGATGTTACAGTCATACGAATGTATCTGGTGTCATCATTTTATAATTGGTTCTCGAGCATAACTTCCTATATATAGTCAATCAAAGTGATGCAAACTTTAATGTTTCTTTTCATACATCTACAAAAGTACATTTTCCACCTGCCTTTAGATGATATTATCAATAGTGATGTCTGATGATATGTCTTCTTAGAGATATCATCTCGCTTTATACACAAACTAGATCACTGGAGATGACTCAGCTCCCTCTCTCACATTTTATGTGAACCCCTTCGAACGGCTTGCGCTTTCCACCTCAACACTATAACAACAATGTGTATTCATTGTCGTAACAAAAACTCTGCGAACCGTAGGGACTAGCTCTATATATTTATGATTTTTGGTTTCAGTTCGCCCCACGTTTGATTCGGTTCGAGCAAAAACCCAAGAAAAACACATGAAACCCTATAGAACAAACGGGCCGACATATTAACGAACCGACTGGAGTCATTTTGGTTCTGTTAATGTTTTTTTCACTAATGTTGTATCTGTTGTTGATCTCGATTGGCTCATTAGTAGTTTGGCTCATTCTTTTTTTGGTAGAACCGTTTTCCACTTCATTCCAAGACTCCATTCATTCAAGGCCCTGCATACATCTCCGATCCATGGGTTGATGTATGTTTTGTTCATTTGATGGATTTTGGGCATCTATATTTTGGTGTTCAGAGTATGTTTCGGCTGAATGCATCAGTTAGTTTTTAGATAATTGACTTTTATAGTTGACTTTTCTTGTATATACAGTATGGAAAATGTTTTGCAAAATAGGTTTTTTCAATACTTTGACATAATTTTATATATGTATATATTATATATATTCGTAGTACTTAGTAGCTTTGCGTTCACCTCGAAAATAGCTTATCAACGAGTTAATGTATGTTTAATATGAAGTTAATATGAATGAGATATCGTGTCTCAAAGTGAGTCACGTGAAACACAAATTTTGGAAAAACAATTAAACATGTTTATCAGGAAATCTTGGTTTCTACCTTCAATATTCATTTCTAGACTCCCACGCCTACGCGTGCGCAAGGTACAGAAAGTGAGATTTCTAGGCCAAGAATGGGTTCAAAGCTACTGAGCGCGCGCTGCGGACACGAAAATTCACTTGGGTGCGGAAGTTTTTTTTAATTATAACAGATTTTCCTGACTATGGTATATATTTTTCTTTTGAAAAGCTCGCATAATAGCTATCAGAACTTGTAACGATGCTATATACATCAGCTCAAGCTCGATAAACACCTATAAGTTGTGCTCACTTGCTTTTATGAATAATTTTAATCGCTCTATATACCAAGGAACTTGACCAATTAGTTCTGCTGACTTTTATTCTCAAAGACTGTACTGTTGTTGACTTTGACGTTTGCTTTTTCAACAAGTATCTCGCTAAATGAGTCCTGACTTATTGCGGGACTTGGTTCCACATGACCTGAAGATGTGCGACGGGGAGTAGTTATGCTGTAATACACATCACAGTCACAGTACTATATGACAATGTTGTTCCTGTTGGATATGACCAAAAACTAACTGAACTTGTGTCTGCAGATTCTATAGTCATAGCAGAACACGACCCAACCCAAGTGAAAGAGAACATATAATTACTGGACGCTACCATATTGGTATTTATCATACCATCTCGTAAGGAGGAGAGACGGTTGGCATCTCCCCCTGACAGGGACGGGAACAGCTTTCGAGCTTACCTGTTACACATCCGGTTAAGGCTTTCCACCTCGCTGGATCTTATAACCCAATTTTTTTTTCCGCGTTCTCGTTGTTTGGCGTACACCTAGCACCATGTTCAGGCTAGGCTCTTGCGTGTGCTTTGGCACGTATGTTTCTTTTATCAGAAGTAGTAATATCCCGAAAATGTATTTAGTTACAATAAAAAAGGGAATAGCAAAATATGTATAAAACTGATCAAAAAGGCCATAACAGAAGTTACAAGATATACAGCTGATCAAAAAGGTCATGAAATGTTATATGTGTTTCACCTAATCTATATATTTATGGTGCATCGTCTCATTACTTAGCTCTTTTGGAGTACACAGTGTTCGATCTAGGCTTGTTGGGTTTGCGATCGGCTCTAATCATGAATCACAAAGTTAAACAGGAAAAGCGCGAGAAAAAAAATATTTCAAGAAGACATTATTGGAACCTCAAGCTTATGCAGAACATCTGTAACCCACCTTTTGGAAATTTATATAGTTCAAATAATCATTTTTGAATCCGTTTAATGTTGTTTTTGTAAGAACTGTAATGTCGTCTTCATTTGAACTTTCATCAAGTAATTTGTTCCAGAAGTCGTCATCATCATTAAGGTTTGCTTCCCTCATCAGTGACGTGACTTTTTGCAAGTTTGCAACATTCCTACCGGCTCCAACACCTGTGGCGGTTGCTGCACCAACTGCATTGGCTATGGTTAATGTATGAACCAATGGCATATTGTGCATGTACCCATATGCAATTGCAGGCGCAGCCACGAGGCTGTCTCCACATCCAACAATGTCCATAGCGTTTACCTGTATAAAGAAAATTTCAAGTAATTCTATATCATCACCAGCATATATCTTACTGATATCATCATGGAGGAGTTCTCATTTTTCAGTTCACTTAATATCGGCTTATGTCATTGTTGATTATCACTTCAAAGATGAGCATATTGACGAATCCCATTGTTGATTATCACTTAAAAGGCCAAATAGTCAAGAGGGAAAAAAAGATGAGCATATTGACAAATCCCAGTATCCCACATCGGTTGAGAGAGTGAAGTTGAAGGTATGGAAAGCTGTATAAAAACGGAGAAGAAGCTTTTGGAGAAGATTAATATTCTCTGTCTGATGGAAATTATCTTCAGGTTTCTAACTTTCTTGCGATTTGCAGTTTTATTGTATATTACTACAAGATATCAAATAATAATGATGTGCATGCGTTGTTTCTAATACTTTCTTATGTCTGCAGTCGAGCAGCAGAAGACAGGACCATTCCGTTGAGTATCATTGCCGAACGAACAAAACTTACAGTTGAAGATGTGGAATACCTTCTCATGAAGAGTTTATCTGTAAGTCTATTAATTCTTAATTCATGGAATACGCATGCAGACACATTCATATAAGTTTTGTTTGTACATCCTAGTCATAGAAAGATAACTGTCGTGTTTTGGGTCATTTTGTAATGTAAAAAGTTTTAAATCCGTGACATAAAAATGTTGTATATGATTGGGTTTCTATCAGGCATAAATTGATCTCGGAGTGATATTGCAGGTGCATCTAATTGAGGGGATAATTGATCAAGTAGATGGAACCGTTCACGTTTCGTGGGTGCAACCAAGAGTTTTGGGGATAAGTCAAATCAAATCTTTACGTGATCGATTGGACAACTGGGTTGGGAAGGTACACACTGCATTGGTATCGGTTGAAGCAGAAACACCTGATTTAGTCGCATCTTAGGTCAATTTACTTCATGCATGTTCTTATTTTGTAACACTTTCTTGAAAGCCTGAAACGATAGCTTGTTACAGCATCGTGAAAGAGTATTTAGTGTTGGGTTTATCTGGGCCAACTCGTGTAACTTTGACTTTTTGAATTGTTCTTGCAATGTCATGGTTAGAATTCAAACATAGTGAATTTACACAATCACAGATATTGTTTTGAAAAAAAATCATCGTTTTTAGCTTTGTATGTATCATCAACCACATGTACTTTTCTGCCAGCAATATTTTCATCGCATATGTTCTGTCGCCACATAGTTCGGAGCAAGGGCTAAGAAACGGTGTTAGGAGCACATGTTACTCGTTTTAGAATTGTGCTTGATATTAATTGTCTGGTTTTGATGTTACAGTCATACGAATGTATCTGGTGTCATCATTTTATAATTGGTTCTCGAGCATAACTTCCTATATATAGTCAATCAAAGTGATGCAAACTTTAATGTTTCTTTTCATACATCTACAAAAGTACATTTTCCACCTGCCTTTAGATGATATTATCAATAGTGATGTCTGATGATATGTCTTCTTAGAGATATCATCTCGCTTTATACACAAACTAGATCACTGGAGATGACTCAGCTCCCTCTCTCACATTTTATGTGAACCCCTTCGAACGGCTTGCGCTTTCCACCTCAACACTATAACAACAATGTGTATTCATTGTCGTAACAAAAACTCTGCGAACCGTAGGGACTAGCTCTATATATTTATGATTTTTGGTTTCAGTTCGCCCCACGTTTGATTCGGTTCGAGCAAAAACCCAAGAAAAACACATGAAACCCTATAGAACAAACGGGCCGACATATTAACGAACCGACTGGAGTCATTTTGGTTCTGTTAATGTTTTTTTCACTAATGTTGTATCTGTTGTTGATCTCGATTGGCTCATTAGTAGTTTGGCTCATTCTTTCTTTTGGTAGAACCGTTTTCCACTTCATTCCAAGACTCCATTCATTCAAGGCCGTGCATGCATCTCCGATCCTTGGGTCGACGTATGTTTTGTTCATTTGATGGATTTTGGGCATCTATGTTTTGGTGTTCAGAGTATGTTTCGGCTGAATGCATCAGTTAGTTTTTAGATAATTGACTTTTATAGTTGACTTTTCTTGTATATACAGTATTAAGTGTTGGAAAATGTTTTGCAAAATAGGTTTTTTGCAATACTTTGGACATAATTTTATATAAGTATATACTATATATATTCGTAGTACTTAGTAGCTTTGCGTTCTCCTTGAAAAGAGCTTCGTAACGAGTTAAACTGCTAAAGTATATCCAATATGGAGTTAATATGAATGAGATATCGTGTCTCAAAGTGAGTCACGTGAAACACAAATTTTGGAAAAATAATTGTCCCATATCGCTCAAAACATGAAGTGAAAACATGTTTATCAGGAAATCTTGGTTTTTACCTTCAAAATTCATTTGTAGCTACTGAACTTCATGCGTCCACGCCGCGGACACGAAAGCGTGCGGAAGTCTTTTTTAGTTATAACAGATTTTCCTGACTATGGTATATATTTTTCTTTTGAAAACCTCGCATAATAGCTATCAGAACTAAAGAAGCTATATACATCAGCTCAAGCTCGATAAACACCTATAAGCTGTGCTCAGTCTTTTTTAATTATAACATATTTTCCTCACTATGGTATATATTTTTCTTTTGAAAAGCTCGCATAATAGCTATCAGAACTTGTAACGAAGCTATATACATAGCTCAAGCTCGATAAACACCTATAAGCTGTGCTCTCTTGCTTTTATGAATAATTTTAATCGCTCTATATACCAAGGAACTTGACCAATTAGTTCTGTTGACTTTAATTCTCAAAGACTGTACTGTTGTTGACTTTGACGTTTGCTTTTTCAACAAGTATCTCGCTAAATGAGTCCTGACGTATTGCGGGACTTGGTTCCACATGACCTGAAGATGTGCGACGGGTAGTAGTTATGCTGTAATACACATCACAGTCACAGTACTATATGACAATGTTGTTCCTATTGGATATGACCAAAAACTAACTGAACCCAAGTGAAAGAGAACGTATAATACTGGACGCTACAATATTGGTATTTATCATACCATCTCATGAGGTTGCGTAAGTTAAATGCATCAGTTAGTTGTTACGGTATGTTTTTTAAGAGCTTATGCTCTTGAAAAGCTTGCATAAAGCCGATCAGAAGTTGTAACTATTGGATTTGTAGCTTGCGGCTTTTAGCCATATATTCGCAGTAAGAATTAATCATCTCCCAACACACCCTTTGGCATCTTTGTAATTCACTAAACTTATCGTTGTGTTTGATATGTGAACGAACGTGTCATTGTTAGCCTAGAAGTTTGACCTAGTATGAGATCCTTTGGTTTCAAGTATGTTTTATTCACTTCACGAGCTTTACTAGAATTTAGTCGGGAATTTTGTCATGTACGCTTGTTCTTCCAGAATTCTAAAAAGCTTCAGCTTAATTTCAATAAATATTTATTCTTAGCCGACAATATGCAAATTATTATTTACAAAACTCAAAAATCGTGCGGTCTAATATTTTGTATAAATTATAGTAATCGTGTCATTTGATTTAGAAGAAGCGACTGACGGTGATGGCTCGTTATCCGTGAATGGAGCTGATAGTTAAAGATTTCCTGACTGTCGGAGATGGTCTTATATATGAAGACTACTAGAAGTTTGCAAAGAGACATGGTTTATATTTGTCCCACATCGATGGTGAAGGAAACTATAGAGTACTATATAGTTAAGAGAAGGGATATTTAATTTTAAACATATATCTAATTAGGTTATTAGATTTAACCTGTTCTTTATTTTTTATTTCACATACTAGATATGTTTTTTTTTACTGTTCTTTATTTTTTTATTTCACATACTTTAATTGTTTCGAGCCTTTTTCGGTTTCATAGATATAAGAGTCAAAATGTATAGAAAATGTGCTAAATGTGAGTAATTTGGATGCTAAGTTTCATGTTTTGCTTGGATTTAGCTCAAATTTTATAATTATACATGCATGCACTACGTATCCCGACCTCTGTGTACGTATTTCTAATGTTCATTAAGCTTTGACACCATAATCAATCATTGGGTGTGATGATAGAGCTCAATATAAGCCCAAAAAAGACTATACTCTTTTGAATCTTTTGTCTAGCCGATCTGGTGATAATCTGTAGATTTAATTTTATGTTTAATATAGATTCCTTAGACCATTAAGTTCTAAACTAATATTAACTAGTGCTTAACAGAGTAACTATAGGCCATTTGGTGATAATCTGTAGATTTAATTTTATGTTTAATATAGATATTGGGAAAAAATTTAATCACAACCTAAAACAAATTCGAAGATATCAGTTACTAATCGTTAACCTACGAAAACTAAACCAAACGCGGAAATAACCAAAACTGCTTTTGTAACTTTCAAAAGCTGAATACGGAACCGAATGAAATCATGTTCACCCTTAACAAATAGCACTGAAATAAGATGTTGGATTTAGTTTTGAGACATAAAGTCCTAGCTATAAAACACTGCAAAAAAATATACGTAGTATATGATACATCGGATGAAAAGCAAAACAAAGACAAGTTTATTATAGAAATGTGAAACCCTGGTTAATGTGTTCGTAAGGAGGAGAGACGGTTGGCATCTCCTCCTGACAGGGACGGGAACAGCTTTCGAGCTTACCTGTACACATCCGGTTAAGGCTTTCCACTTCGGTGGATCTTATAACCCAATTTTTTCCAATTTTGGGTGGTTTATGTTTTCTATTTAGCTGATGATATCAGATCATTTAACACTACATCTGCAATTCTTTTTTCCAATTGGATATATAGTTGTTAGGCTTTCCTCCTGCAACATCTGATACGTTTTCTTCATTGTTTGGCGTACACCTAGTACTATGTTTAGTCTAGGCTCTCACGTTTGCTTTGGCACATAGTAGATTCATCATAATCAGGAAAAACAAAAATTACCCAGTATTCGAGATGCGATCCCTATTTGGGTTCAAGAATCGATTGATAAACAGTGTTTGTGTGCAAGTATTATGCTCACAAATAGCACACACGATAAAAGTTGCGACACACATGATCAAGAAGCCCGTAAAGAGTGTACAGTTAGCGGTTGATATGAAGCGAGACATAACAAAAGAAAGCCTCAAAAAAGCTAGTATCGTTCCACTATTACTACCCAACAATAGTTAGAAGCTCGTAAAACAACATTGAGGAACAAAACAAAAAGGATCAAATAACTCACATATGTACAAACAAAACAATGTGAACCACCCCCTCATAAAACTAAAAGAAAGCGACACGTATGAAGTGATATCTCGTAACAAATCAAGTTTTACTTGTGACTCCACATCGGTGGAGGGTAGAAAACCATTGAAAGGATGTTAACTGTTTGAAAGTTGGCATTTGCAACTGATCCCACATCGACCAAAGGATGTAAGATGAAGAGTATGTGAAGTGTATAAAAGAAGGGGTTGGGGTATGGTAGAAAGTATCTTTGCGCTTGGGGCAATGACGCAGCTAATGAGGTAATAACCGAGGCGCGTCAATTGCTGGTTGAAAACTTTCCAAACCCCCTCCTTGGCTTTGGTTCTGCCTTAGCCATCGAGATATTTTGGAAGGACTTCCTTTCATTAGGGTCAAGTCCTACAATTTTCAGTCAAACTTTTTGGTAGTTACGAATGATGTCTAAAATATGAATTGTGGCACAAAAAAGGACACATCTTGGTGAGCTACATTTGCTAAACATGATGGAATTGACTTTGAGGTCGTAGGAAACTTGACAGGAGAACCTAACACTGTACACACAAACATATTCACCCGAGGTCAAGGAAACCAAGAGAAACAGTTTCAATTATGGTATGACCCAACTGCAGATTATTATAACTACACCATTCATTGGAATCCTACTGCGGTTGTCTAAGTGAAGCAACTTCACTAGTCTGGATAGTTAACAATTCTTAATTATCTAATTATCACGCTATCATACTACAGGCAATGGTATCTCAATCTGAAGACCCAATGAAATAGCTTGCTATTTGGGTCTCCATGATTGCCTAGGTGTTGCGTTACTGCCTTGGCCTGGTCACCAATTCATAGTCTGAATTTGTGGGTATTGGCACACTGTGTCAGCCCTAATTTAAACGTTTTGAGCCTTAATTGGTTCATAGATATAAAAAGTAGGTATGGTTCCAACGAGATTGGTCAAGGTCAAAGGCCTTACCTGTTTTCACCGGTGTGACCGGGGTTTCAACACGTATCAGAACGGGTTTGCCCGTGTTTCGTCAGGTCTAATCGGGTTATACCTTGTGTGACTGGGTTTCGCAGGTTGTGACCTGGTTTCGCCGGGTCTGACCGGGTTTCGCCAGGTCTGACCGGGTTTCGCCAGGTCTGACCGGGTTTCACCGGGTCTGAACGGGTTCCACTGGGTCGGACACGTTTTCTATAAAAAGCTTATGAGAGCTTCAAAAACAGAAAAGCTCTTGAAATATAAACTACTCGAATTCGTTTCTTAATGGTGCAGATATAATACACATCCAAACACTTTGTAATTTGGTTGATTCAATAACAATTTCACACATTTCGAGGTTGAAGTTAATAAATAAGCTGCCGTTGGTTTTGCAAAACATGGTATATAAGCTTCAAACGGATTTATTTCAGAAGCAAAAGAAGTTTTTTTTCTCCGACGAAAACGTGTTATGGATTTTGGAATTTCTAGCGTAGAGTTCTTTGTGGAAAAACTTTATGTGTCAAGCGCTTAAACTTTTAAAAAGCTTTCATAAGAGCTATCAGAACTCGTAACAAAGCTATTATTATAACATCCAGCCAGTGGCGGACCTTGAACATTTATTTTGGGAGGGCCGAGTTATTTTTTATATAAAAAAATAAAAAAGTGGACAATAACTTTTAGACGGAATACATAATATTTACATTATTCGTCACGATCTTGGGAGGGCCGGAGCCCTCCCCAGTCTCCACTAAAGTCCGCCTCTGCATCCAGCTCTTCTAAAGAACAACAAGATGTGCGCACTTGCTTTTCTGAATAGTTTTAATCTCTATATATAACAGGAACTTGACCACTTAGCTCTGCTGATTTTGATTTTCGAAGCTTGTAACTCTTGTTGACTTTGACTTTTGCTTTTTAAACAAAAGCTGATATAAGATGCTCTGAAACGAAAGTATCATGATGTGGAGGAAGGAATGTGGCCTGTGTTGCAGGCATTGTTTCATTCCATGCGACCTGCAGATGTTCTTTATTCAGCAACCCTTGTTGCTTTGGTAATGCTGATATCAAGTAAATAAATACATATACACTTAACGCTTTCACCGACCTAGAATTTAGAGCTTATTAATATTGTCAACAAGGCAATTGACCAGATATATATGCTTATTTACTAGCTAGATATATGATTGGTAATTTTAAATTGTGCGTTTCATGACTGGTTTAATGTGTGATTGTAGACTAGTTCGAGGTAAGATAAATTGGCAGAACTCCCGAACACAATTGAGAATGGGCTCGCTATAGGTCGTCATTTTTGTTATTTATTCATTTCACGAGCTTTACTAGAATTTAGTCTGGGAAATTTGTCATGTACGCATGTTCTTCCACAATTGTAAAAAGCTTCAGCTTAATTTCAATAAAATTTTATTTTTAGCGGACAATAAGGTCTAACATTTATGTCATTTGATATATGAAAGACTACTAGAAGTTTAAAAATATTCATTGTTTTTATTTGTCCCATACCGATGGTGAAACAAACTATAGAGTATTATATAAGCAAGACAAGGGATAACCAATACTATAAAACTATTTCTTAATCAGGTTACGAGCCTTAATCGTGGTAACCTGATTTTGCCATGTTTTTTTTATTGTTACGTATCCCGACCTATGTGTACTGTTCATTACGCTTTCACATCATAATCAATCATTGGGTGTGATGATAGAGCTCAATAAGCCCCAAACTAGACTGTACTCTTTTGAATCTTTTGTCTAGTCGATCTCGATTAGCTCATGAGTAGTTTGACTCCTTTACACTCTTCGATCTGCTAAGTTTCAGCCTCGTGTGCAATACTGTTTGCCTCATTCTTCTTTTGGTAGAACTGTTTTCCACTTCATTCCAAGACTCCATTCATTCAAGGCCCTTCATACATCTCCGATCCATGGGTTGATGTATGTTTTGTTCATTTGATGGATTTTGGGCATCTATGTTTTGGTGTTCAAAGTAGGTTTGAGTGTCTTAGATAGAGCTAAGTACCTTTCGGCTGAATGCATCAGTTAGTTTTTAGATAATTGACTTTTATAGTTGACTTTTCTTGTATATACAGTATTACGTATGTTTTCAAGATCTTTAGAAATAGTTGAAGTATTGCTTTAAATCGTTTCATTGTTTCTTCAAGAATTTTTATCAAAAGCTAAAGAAGCTTATGTTTCCAGAGCGTATGCTTTTGAAAAGCTCGCGTAAAAGCTATCAGAAGTTGTTAGAAAGCTATTTTCATAAGCCCAAGCTCGATAAATACCTATAAGCTGTACGCATTTGCTTTTATGAATAATTGTAATCTCTCTATATACCAGGAACTTGACCAATTAGCTCTGGTGACTTTATGCTCGAAGCTTGCAACTCTTGTTGACATTGACTTTTGCTTTTTCAACAAGTGTATCACTAAATGAGTCCTAAGTAAAATCAGCTGCTCTTAATCGAAAATATCATGATGCGGAGGAAAGAATGTGGTCCGTGGACTTATTGTGGGCATTGGTTCATTCCACTCGACCTGAAGATGTGCGGCTTGAAAGTAATACACATAACAGTACCAGCTATATGACAATGTTGTTCCTGTTGGACTCTACCTAGAAACTAACTGAACTAGTATCTGCAGATTCGTCATCATCATTAAGGTTTGCTTCCCTCATCAATGACGTGACTTTTTTGCAAGTTTGCAACGTTCCTACCGGCTCCAACACCTGTGGCGGTTGCTGCACCGACTGCATTGGCTATGGTTAATGTATGAACCAATGGCATATTGTGCATGTACTCATATGCAATTGCAGGCTTGCACCCACGAAGCTTTCTCCACATCCAACAATGTCCATAGCGTTTACCTGTATAAAGAAATTTTCAAGTAATTCTATATCATCACCAGCATATATCTTACTGATATCATCATGGAGGAGTTCTCATTTTTCAGTTCACTTAATATCGGCTTATGCCATTGTTGATTATCACTTCAAATGTTGACGGAGTTAGCTGTTTCAAATGATTGCTGATTTTGCAACAAGGGATGTATATACGATAGCATGATTAAGGTTATTTTTATACCTAGAACGACATCACTTTATGAAAGATATAGTATCATTGCTCATCTCTATCACACAAAAGTTACCATGGTAGTAGTTTATACTTTATACCTATACACATATATGCATATACAAGGAACATAAAATGGTCAGTATCAACCATGCTATGCTTTAAGAAACGCACTTTAACGTAAACAAAGTGACAAAAGGCCATAAATGTTACCTTGTCATCGTTGAAACTCATCTCTAAAACGGACCATCAATTCCAAACATATAGTCACGAGGGAAAAAAAGATGAGCATATTGACAAATCCCAGCATCCCACATCGGTTGAGAGAGTGAAGTTGAAGGTATGGAAAGCTGTATAAAAACGGAGAGAAGCAACAGGAATACTCACTTACCTGGATGGGGTCAATGGGTGATCAAGAACGCCCATGGCCTAGGTTGGTGACCTCCATTGCACTTTGGAGGGGTGCCATCCTAAGATCGGCCCAAGTGGTCGAGTCTACATCGTAATTTGTTGCTGAGGGGGCCTGCGTTCGCGCGGCCCCTGCCAACTCTTTAGTTTGAATCTTCATTTTGGTATACATCAGATTAAATATCATCCTTATAAAATTTGCCTCACAATCTTCCTGAACATTCAGATTGTCTTGTATGTTATGAGAAATTGTTTTACAGTAATAGTTTGTCCATGTTTGTTTGAATGGCATGTTCATAGGCCAAGAGGGGATATTAACAAGCCGTCGGGGTTTCTATCCACAAAAGATTAGATGAATGATACACGTCTTTATTCCACGGTTCATGGTTTCTATCTTTTTTCTTTCTATCAGATACTTTATTGCTGTAGTTTATTTCATCCAAACTTTCTTTAAAGGTCGCAAATTGGCCTTGCCACGGTTGTTATGTCTCTGTCAATTCTTAGAAAAGAAAAAAACTATTTGCCTGTTGAACCTGTTTTAGATAAATCATAACTCAAACCGACACTCGTATAAATAAGCGGGTCAAAATGGTCAAATATTGCACTCTTCCTCTAAAAGTAGTGCTTTGACTTATTTGTAGCAGAAAAGTAATTTTTGTTTACAGAAACTGACCATTTATCTCAGTTTTCTTGCTTTACGAGGCTGTTAGGATCTTGATATGTGACCGGCTATGCTGCTCGTGAGCTATTCGATAAAACCTCGAAACAACCCAGTTTAAACGAGCCCGGGCATTGTTTATGGCTTATTAATAAACAAGCCCGAGCTGAGTCTATTTAACAAGCTAAGCATGAGTAGAGCTTTTTTCAACTTGTTTAGATCTATCGTAAGTTAACCAAAACCAATTCATAAACGAAGTCTGTGAATAAAGAGTGGAAAAAAAGTGCAAGACAATGAAACTTTCTGAAAGATCCTTTGCCATCGACTGGGTGAAGTAAACCACATGTGTGAGGTGAGTATAAAAACAAAGGCTTGTGAATGGAATAAGCATACCTTATGGGGGAAGAGCCCACCACAGTAGCTTGCTGCTGGGGTTCTTCACGTGTCGACTTGGTGTTGTACTATTGCCCTGGCTTGGCGCACCCCTCTAATTACTAGTTCGAAGTTTATTACCTGCACTAGTGAGCCTGTTTATGAGCCAACTCATGATTACTTCTCTGACTTTTTGGAGTTACTTTTGCGTTTTGACTAGTTATTTTGGGTATTCTGTTGGTTTATTTTATTCACCTGAATGATATCATCACATGAGTTCATGGTGAGTTGATGACACATACAAGCCACCCTTTCGTAACCAGAAAACGTGTCAACTTCTTTTTCTTATGTACCAATTTGCCAGCACTTTACTGTCTAAAGAGTTCTCACCCATCGCCCTCCCTTGGCCATACACATTTTTATGCAAAAATCTTCAGCTTAATTTCAATAAAATTTTATTATTAGCCGACAATATGCAAATTATTATTTACAAAACTCAAAATCATGGGGTCTAATATTTTGTATAAATTATAGTAATCGTGTTATTTGATTCAGAAGAAGCAACTGACGGTAAAGGCTCGTTATCCGTGAATGGAGCTGATAATTGAATATTTCCCGACTGTGGAAGATGGTCTTATATATGAAGACTACTAGAAGTTTGAAAATAGACATGGTTTTTATTTGTCCCACATCGATGGTGATACAAACTATAGAGTATTATATAACTAAGACAACGGATAACTAATTCAATAAATATGACTTTGTAGGTTGCCTTAACCTGAAATATGTTTTTTTATTGTTCTTTATTTTTTATTTCACATACATTAATCGTTTCAAGCCTTTGTCAGTATTGAAAATGTGTTAAATGTGAGTAATCTTTGGATACTAAGTTTCATGTTTTGCTCGGACTTAGCCCAAAATTTATAATTATACATGCACACACTACATATCCTGACCTCTGTTTCTAATGTTCATTAAGCTTTGGCAGCATAATCAATCATTGGATGTGATATAGAGCTCAATAAGCCCCAAACTAGATTATATATACTCTTTTGAATCTTTTGTCTAGTCGATCGATTAGCTTATGAGTAGTTTGACTCCTTTACACTCTTGGATGTAAGCATATTGCGGCTAAGGTTCAGCCTCGTGTGCACTCATTCTTTTCTTGGTAGAACCGTTTTCCACTTCATTCCAAGACTCCATTCATTCAAGGCCCTGCATACATCTCCGATCCATGGGTTGATGTATGTTTTCAAGATCTTTAGAAAAAGATGAAGTAATGCTTTGAATCTTTATGTTGTATCTTCATGGATATTATATCCGAACCTAAAGAAGCTTATGTTTCAACAGCTTATGCTTTTGAAAAGCTCGCATAAGAGCTGTTGGGTTTAATCCGTTATGTGTCGGGTTCACGTGCATGCTTGGCTAGAGCTTACTAGTCTTTGGGTATTACGTATATGCATGGAGTAGTAGTTAATTGGTAGTAACTTGAATTGGTAAAAACGTAAGACCGAGTCTTATGTAACTGATTGTACACGTAAGGTTGGTACCTAGTTTCTAGGTAGACTAGTTTTACATGTTTATTTTGTTAGCCTATATAAAGTCATGTCATCTATGAATCAATGTATCCAATTTCCTGATAATTTTCCCTTTGCCTACTGTTGAGTACATCAGTAACTTTGTGAGTTTCAAATCTACAAGAGCTACCAGAACTTGTAACGAATCTATATACATCAGCTCAAGCTTGATAAACACCTATTATAAGCTGTGGGCACTTGCTTTTATGAATAATTTTAATCCTCTAAATACAAAGGAACTTGACCAATTAGCTTTGCTGACTTGAATTCTCAGACTGTAACTGTTGTTGACTTTGACTTTTGCTTTTTCAACAAGTATGTGTCTAAATGAGTCCTGACTTATTGCGGGGCTTGGTTCATTCCACATGACCTGAAGTTATGGTTTAACGTAATACACATCATAATACTATATGACAAAGTTGTTCCTGTTGGATATTACCAGAAACTAACTAAACGTGTGTCTGCAGATTTGATAGCAGAACACCACCCAACCCGAGTGAAAGAAAACATATATTTACTGGGTGTTGGACGCTACTGTATTGGTAATTATCATACTCATGAGGTTATAGTTCTAGTGTCTTAGATAGAGCTAAGTACTTTTCGGTTAAATGCATAGGTTAGTTGTTAAATCATTGACTCTAAATCTATTCGCATTTGTTCATGAGAGATCCCGCGGTTTTCTCAAAGTGATATTAAGCTGCAGCTAGTTTTGCAAAACATGGCATATAAAACCATACAAATTGCTTATAAACAAAAACATCTAATAGACTATCATGTCCTTTCCTTTCCCAAGTTACACAAAACCGAAAAATCGCGACAAACAAGGATAGCGTGGAGTCGTCACGGGTAAATCTCTGTGGCAATCCACATATGTGTTACTAATGTTTCTTAAGCAAGCAATCAATCGAAAGTCACACAACTAGATTTGTTACTCTTGAATAGCTAGCTTGTCCCACATGGATAAAAAGAAAGAGTAATGACATATTTATAAACCAAGTGTGATTGATTAAGATCAACAGTAGGATCTGGAGACTTAACAAATACTAGCACTCCACGTAAATAAAAAAAATTGAGTACTAGCACTCCAGGTAAGTGTTCGACCTGGGTAGTTTTCTAAAGAAGACTGGCGAGACTGCATAATAGGTAGAACCAAGAAACGTATGCGACAAGTGTGAACCTTTTTATTTCATCGTGATGTGGTTTTACTGGAAGGAGCAATGTAAATAAAGTTCCTTTGGTTAAGGTTATCTAGAATTATTATCTCCAAGATTGTGGTTGGATCTAATAAAATAAACATCATCTAATGTGATTTACTGCAAAATACCATTACATATGAGATACATGCCCCCGTTCATTAGTGTGCTCAATATTTTTTTAAATTGCAAAAATTTTGTAGATATAGCTACACAATCGGCAAGTGAAAATGTCCGGCCCGGCGTTACGAATCAAAAGCAAGGAAAAAGAAGGGTTTGGCTTTTTTTGGGTGACGACACTCGATCTCAGTCACGACCCAATGGAACCTTTCGACGACGGAACCTATATTCGTCCGTCACCGACCATTCTCGGACTGGACCAAAACATTTGGTCCACTCATCAGTCCAGGGTTTTGGGTTAAATTGGTTTCAGTCCGGTCCAGGTTTTGGACCGTGTCAGGCCTACTTTAAACGTTTTGAGCCTTAATCGGTTCATAGATATAAAAAGTAGGTATGGTTCCAACGAGATTGGTCAAGGTCAAAGGCCTGACCGGTTTTCACCGGTGTGACCATTGAACACGTATCTGAACGGGTTTGCCCGGGTTTCGTCAGGTCTAGCCGGGTTATTCCTCGTGTGACCGGGTTTCGTAGGTTGTGACCTGGTTTTCCCGGTATGACCGGTTTTCACCAGGTCTGACCGGTCGGGGCAACTGGATCTAAACGGGTTTCACTGGGTCTCACACATTTTCCGCAGAAAGTTCATGAGAGCTTCAAAAACAGAAAAGCTCTTGAAATAAAAGCTACTCGAATTAGTTTCTTAATGGTGCAGATACAAACTACACATCCAAACACCTTGTATTTTGGTTGATTCAGTAACAATTTCACACATTTTGAGGTTGAACTTAATATATTACTTTGTAACTTTCAAAAGCTGAATACCGCACCGAATGAAATCATGTTCACCCTTAACAAATAGCACTGAAATAAGATGTTGGATTTAGTTTTGAGACATAGCTATAAAACACTGCAAAAAAATATACAAGATTGGATCCCACATCGGATGAAAAGCAAAACAAAGACAAGTATATAATAGAAATGTGAAACCCTGGCTGACGTGTTCGCAAGGAGGAGAGACGGTTGGCATCTCCCCAGGGACGGGAACAGCTTTCAAGCTTACCTGTTACACATCCGGTTAAGGCTTTTCACCTCGGTGGATCTTATAACCCAATTTATTTTTCCGCGTTCTCGTTGTTTGGCGTACACCTAGCACCATGTTCAGGCTAGGCTCTTGCGTTTGCTTTCGCACGTATGTTTCTTTTATCAGAAGTAGTAATCTTAACTCCTTTATAAAGAGAAAATAAATTTGGTTGAATGTTGAAATATAGCTGGTTGAAAATGACGTGGCAAGCATTTGTCATAAAACCGCCCTAAAATAAACTCCTTTATAAAGAAAAGCATTTGTGGCCTTGGAAACCTTGGAAACCATGATCAGCCGACTTCTACCTGTACATCTTCCCCACGCTTTCTCCATCTTATCTTGGAAACCTAGGAAACCCTCAATACGTTTATTACCCACGCCAAAAAGAACCTGGGAAACCCTCAAACGATGTACAATCAATCCATCTATATATACAAGACTTTTCATCATACTTTTCATCATACTTTTCATCATACTTTTCAAACGAATCATAATACTTTTCAAACGAATCTTATCAAATGGATTCATCAGCGGATGTGAAACAAAATCTTATCAATTCTGAGGTTTGGTTTAATTTTCATAATCTTTATTTGTTTAATTCTGAGGTTTGGTTTAATTCTGAGGTTTGGTTTTCTTCTTTTTCTGGTTATAGATTGACTTGGAAATACAAAATGCTTTTGGGCCAATGGAGGCTGAGGTTGAGGAAGACCCTACTGTAGTGGATCTTGAGGTTGAGGTACACAATGTTTCTTCTTTTTCTGGTTATATAGATTGTGTTTGGAGTGTTTGTTGTTATCGGCTAAGGGGGTGTTTGGGATTATTTATTGAGTTATGATACACCAGATTATAAATGGTATTTTGATTTAGAAAGATAACCCAGATTAAATTGCATATAAAACTAATCTGCTGGTGACTATTGATACTGAAAGTAATGTCTTCCATTTTAAATTGTTAGAAAGATAACCCAGACTACTTTTTTGTTAAGTACTTTTAAATTGCTGGTGACTATTGATACTGCATCTTGTTATTTAGCAACCTTATCATCATTTACTTTCAAGTGTAAATTTTTATTGTTTAGAAAACGTTCATTAATTAGATAAGCAATGACAAAGCATTGAACAGTTTGGTTTATATTTCAAACACTCGTGATTAATAGTACAACTTTCAAACATTTATAAGCTTATGGTGATAAGTTGCTGATAAGTCTAGAGAACAGCCCAACTAAAAAGTGATCATTTATTTTGACAATATTTGAGTTCCATGTTTTCTTGAATTGCTTGGAGTGTTTTCATCCATGGTGATGTAAGTTACCAATATGTGTGCAGAAGATATAAAAATAATAGTTTGTATTGCAATTGTTGTATAACCATAAAAGTTCTCAAACAGGGAATGACCTAAGTGTCATTGAAGTAAGGATATGGTTTTGAATGATTATAGAATCAACATGTTATATTGATTTAATTATTGATGTAAAAGCGGTTCTTTAGAATGGGGGTGTTTGGATTCGCTTATTAAGCTGCCTTATGTGAATCTGGAAAACCCAATAAGCCCGCTTTTAATAAGATATTGGTCAAACTGAGCTTATCATCTTTTGCAATCTCAAATAACTCCATAATCCACCTTAAATAAGCTAATCCAACCCCCCCCCCCCCCCCCCAAAGTGTATTTAATACTTTAATTATGGTAGCAGCTTTTATTTTGGTTCATAATAAACTTGTGTTTAGGTTGTGTTTGTTATAAGCTTATTTGGTTTCGGCTTATGTTTGTTTTATAAACATGAATTTCCCTGTTTAATTTATTTTGAGGACATACGGGCTTAGATCAGTTTATTTATTATTGTAACGAGTGTTATAGAGATCGATTAAGATATGAAAATCACTCAGACAACGACAACAAGCTCAATAGTGAATGACAGGAAGAAACACGACTCGATTGTTATTAGGATAGAAGAAAGGTTGGTTACAACCGAACTGTTACAACATAAATCTAGAGACAAAATGGTTCTCAAATCAATACATGTTTGGATTTATGAAACATAAGCCGGGAAGAAATAAGCTCATTCGGCTAATTTAGTTGTTTTCGGTTTATATTTTCATAAGCTTTTTTGTGGCTTATTTTGAATTTTTTCGCCTTATTTTAGTTTATTATGACAAAATAAGCTTATAGTCGAAAAGTTAAAAAACAAGCCGAAAAAGTTTTAAATAAGCCACAAAAAGTAAGCTTATGAAACATAAGCTGAAATCACATAAATCATAAGCCCACTGTATAAGCCGAAACAGACACTCGTAAGATTTATATGGCTTCAAGCTCATAATAAGATATTAATCTAAATTGTCGTTTGCAAATGCCAATAAGTCCATAAGCTAATCCGCTAAACTGTTATTTGAAGCTCGTGTGCAAACTGTATTTGGCCTTTTTATGCTTTGATGGTTTGGTTAATTATTTATATGTGGTATCAATGATACCTGCCACTTTGCCAGCTCCCATGTTTGCTATAGAATGTTTTTATTGTCATTTTATATGTTTGAAAAATAACTAATTTGATTTGCGAAACACTAAAAAAAACTGACTATCCAACAACATAATCGAACACAAGCACTATATTTCAAAATCATGTTTTGCAACGTTTTCAAAACGCATAATTTAGGGATGAGCAGTAGCACCGGAAAAAAGGTACCGGAACCGTACCGGTACCGACCTATACAGGTACCGGTTTTTTATGCTCGGTACGGTACCACGAAAAAGGTGGGAAAATAAAGGTACCGCATTTGTGATCTTTAAAGTTTTAATTTCTAATCCGGCTCTTAGTTGCGGAAAAAGGAGAAAATTATGCAAACTAAATAAAATGACTAAGCAGACAGTATAAAAACAAGTGATTTTTGTAACCTAACGTTATCGTTTTGAAAATTTTCTAGAAGTAACCTTTATGGCTTTAATTTCTTGACGTTATATATAGACAAGTAGTTTTGTCATTTTGAGCTAATAGGTTCAAAAGAAACAATCTGGTGTTTTGGGTACCATACGATTCGTTTTTGCTGAAAAATTTAGGCTTACATTGGCCCGAGCAAGACTTGCCGTTCTTAAGAAATATGGTTAGAATTGCTCGAAAAGTGTCCGTTTTACCTTGGAAATGTTGCTGTCATAGTGGGATAACTGGTCGAAACTGTTTTTTTTAAGTTGACTGGTATAACGTTGATGTGTTGTTATAAATAATTAGCATGTTATATCTTAAGATTATATACCGGATACATAACAATCAACTCTTGTATAACTATGACATGTAGGATTTTTAAATGGATTGTCAGTATAATACATATATGCCATTCACAGTCACGCCTCCATCTGTAAGTAATAGAAGGCCCATTGAAAACTATAGTTTCTTTGCACGGAAGTTAAAGAAATCCATGTAAAAGAGTTCTATTGAGATGATTGTAAACAAGTTACATAGGTAAAGAACTTCTCGTAGCTTCATTTCTTGCTCAATGCTTCTTTTCCAAACACCCCACTCTAAACAGGTAAATTCTGCATACATGTAAACGGGTAAAATTATGGGAAAAACATATTACAAAAAGGTTATAAGGTTCTCTACCCGTTGTACCGATACCGGAACCGATACTAGAACCGATACCGGTACTGGTTTAAGATACGGTTTCGGGAACGGGACTTTGAGTATAAGTCGGGGGGAAATCTGGTACACCGAAAACGGTGTCGGTACAGTACCAAAATGGTACCCTGCTCATCCTTAGCATACTGTATTTCCAATAAGCAATCCCAAACACCCCCTTAGTCTTTAATAATTACTATGCGGCTATGATAGGCGTAATGCTGACCAGCAGCTTATGATAATTTGAAAATCCATGTTGACTACTGCTATGACCTGTAAATCCATGTGACCTCTTAGCATTAGCTAACTCTGTAGTTTTCTTTAGAGTTGAGGACTTGTTGCCTTTTGACAACAAAAAAGCAAAAGAATAGTTGCCTTTCTGCAAGGTGAAGTATACATACTAATATTACACACATGTTTAGATAAATAATAGAGTATACCATAATTAAGCTCAAATTATTCATTGCCAATGAGTTATTCTACCCGTTCGAGCATCTAGCGTATTTATAATGAGTGAATAATTATTCAAATTCACTATGATTCGTTATGATTCGAAGCACCTTAAACAACAACTGCTATGACATTCTCGTTTTCAACATCTCTCCATTGTTTATAATAGTTTAAGTTAATAAGAAAGGTCAAAGTTTGTAAACACAATTGAAATAGAAGCAAAGTGCAACTGCGCTCTCTCTGCAGTAACATCAGATCCCGATTTTTGAGCTGAAACTTTGTGGACAGTCCTTGGTGTGTAATTTTATATATTTTTGAGAAAAGGAATATATTTTACCTGGTCAAAGACACATTAAATATTCATTACCTGGTCAAAGACACATTCTTAGGTCGCCTTAGTATCCATAGCTTGTACAAACAAACATATATATTAACAAATTACATATTTGTCACAAGTTAAATACACTTGCATTTTTTTGCATAAGATGATAACTCAAACTCCTTCTTTAAACTAAACATTTGAATTATTTAAAGCATTAACAAAGATAAGGTAACCTTATACTGACGTCTACTTGCGTCTATGTAAATATCTTTTACTTGACTCGATTTAGTATTCCTTTTTTATAGCTTGGAACGGTGTTGGTCCTAGTTGTAGACAATCTTTAATATGTGTAGTTTGATATGATGGTAGGAATGACTGCTGATATGACTACTTTGAATTTATACATGAGAGACGCGCAAGTAATTGTAATAAGGATTATATAACCATTTGACCTGACCATGAGACTGATAACACATTTAATAAACACTTATTCTCTAACCTTTAACTTGCTAAATGATTTTTAGTAGACATAATCTAACTACAGACCTGAAAAGTTGACGCCGACTGGCAGTGAGTGAGACCTTTTACCCCATTGCTCTCAGCATCGTTTTTTTCCCTGCAATATGTGAAATAAGCAACCCTGTAAATCCATGTGACCTCTTAGCATTAGCTAACTCTGTAGTTTTCTTTAGAGTTGAGGACTTGTTGCCTTTTTTACAACAAAAAAGCAAAAGAATAGTTGCCTTTCTGCAAGGTGAAGTATACATACTAATATTACACACATGTTTAGATAAATAATAGAGTATACCATAATTAAGCTCAAATTATTCATTGCCAACATCTTTGATGCCGTCACCAAAATTCCCCTGAACCCAAAAAAAATTAGAATTGATAAACTTACATAACTTTTGTTCGTATGAATGGATTTGTTTTTTTTAATTGGGTGTGTTCGGATTCAATGAGACACATACCTCAGATTCTTTATTAAACCTACAAAACAATTAAAAAAACTCATGGATCTTCAATTAAGTAAAACTTGAAATTTGACCAAACTCATGGATCTTGAAATTTGACCAAGCTTGTATATAAACATGTAAGACCAAGCTTTTATGCGTTGGGTGATGGAAAATTTGAAGGATAAACTCTGGTCTCTTTTTCATGTAAGTTGTTTTTTTAAGTTTGCTTAAACACCTCATTGGTATGATTAGTATATATCAGGATGTAAGTCTATGTTGACTTGACTGTTTTAAGTCTATTTTTTATACACGACATTTTAAGACACGGATAACCCAATAGGGTAACACAAAGTGTGGTTTCAGTGTGATGAAAATTGGTGCAGGAAGGCTGCGGAAATCGTAGCCGATGTGGGTTTTGTGGAAACACAGTTTTTTTTAATCAGAAAATATTTACTTTGCTTCTAAGGTGATTTAAATGTTCTTGACAAATTCCTTTAGCTCTAATTGAGGTCTTTTCGCTAAGTTTGTAACAATAGGGATTTTGAACGATTGATTTGAGAGTTCCTTTTGCCAAGCACAAAAAGTCATTGTTTATAGATGTCAGATATCATGTGAATATATAGGTGATTAGTGCGTGTCACAGAAAGTATGTAAAAGTGGGAATCATCTTATGCCATGCTTCTTTTGCTCTATATATCTTACTAAGTTTTCCTTTTTTGAGTATTTTATACTAAAAGCAGCAATTCTATCATTAACTTTAGTACATTTAACATCAACGTATACACTTATATTTTCTTTAGCAGTGGGATCCATACTTCACAGTCGATACTTTTGATGCCCTCAACAACCCACATGCTTTTTATAAAATCGACAAAGTTCGTGTCCGAAATGTTTGGATGGATGAAAAGGCAAACAAACTCTACATTATCATGCACGGCAAAAATGTAAGGATACATTAACGGAAAATACAATATCAAACTTTCTTCATATTTTCAAATATTTTTCGAGTTAATTATATTATATTCGCTTTATACGTTCTGTTAGGGACTAAAGATGGCTGCTCAAGTGCCACATGACCTGCTAGACGTCTATAAAAATAGGGAATTGGCACAAACTTTTGTCTCTATACATCATTTCAAAATAGGTTATGTTGACCCTACCCAATACCCAAGGTTTGAAAATTACAGTTTCGCTCGCCATGATTGGATCATTCTGGTAGACGCGAAAACGGTCATCACCAAAATTCTGTCTCCTGATTTAAAAGAGTTTAGTGTGAATGGATGGATACCTTCAATTCGTGCTCTTCTTGGTGATAAAACACCAAGGAAAATGCTCATCGGTACCAAAATTTTTCTTTGGCATATATATACTACATCACGAATAACTAATAATACGTACTTTGTCGATTGCCAAAATATAATAGTATTTAATGTAATTGTAGATACCGTTGGAAGAGTTATCAAAGGAGTCATAAAACAATATTTTGGCTATAAAACATGTGAACTGTGGTTGCGCGATTTGACGTAAGTCTCTTCATCAAAAACAATTTAACATTTATTATTTTCTGGAGCTTACTTGACAACTAATGACGTGTTATAGAGGAGCTGATATCAAGTTTCTCGCGTATTACACACTACACAAAGTACCAGCAAGGTTGTCACGAGTTATAGTAGAGAAGGGCACCATCTTCATAACTCGTGTTAAACTTGTCAAAAACAACACTGCTATTTCCAAATCCCAAATTATTCTTACCTTTTTTCCCTATTCTACGTGATTTTTTGACTTTCGACTAAACTCTACCTCATACCCCTAATTTTAATAGGCAACTTTTTGAAAGACACAGAAGTATCAACTGTCGAGTTTGACCCAGATATGAAAGAAACTCAAGTCTTGAAAAAGATGAAGATATGATATCGCCTCAGTTCAGTTCTTTGTTTTGCATGATATAGATCATACATTTGGTCTTGCTTTTTCAATAATTTGGTCTTTTTTACAATCAGTTTGTCGTATGCGAACAGTTGAATTTATTTCTTATGTTTTTCCCTTAAATCATGTTGAATCTTGCTTTGGTTGTTTGGTGTTTATCAATTTGATATTGAATTTTCAGAGAACTATAAATGTTATGGGGGGTCTCAATAATAACTTATTACGTTATCACAACATAAATAATGGGTGTTTGCTGGAGCTTATACGTGGGCTTATTAGCTTATTTGAATAGGAGATTGCTTTGTTTGACAGTTGACTTATAAGTAAAAAAAAAGTTGACTTATTAGCTTACTTGAATAGGAGATTGCTTTAGCTTATTTAACTTGGCTTAAACAGTTGTCTTATAAGTAGCTTGTACTTTTATTTCATTTTCTTTAAGCTGGAGCTTATATGTGGGCTTATTAGCTTACTTGATTTAGGATTATGGGATGTTTAGGCTTCTTCATTAAAACTGCTTATGGAGTTTCTATTTTACTCTAAAATCTAATGTGCCAAACCAATATCTGTTTTCAATGGCTTCTTATTATAACTGTTTGAGTGCTTTGGAATATTGATTTTGTAGAATAACTTCAATCAATGCAAATCATTGTCTACTAAAGATGTTCGTGCAACACTAAAGGGAAAAAAAGGCAAGACAAACTTTGCCTATTTTGAAGAACCTCCAAATAGGGTACCGTTTGGAACATTACACAATATCACGAAGACAATTGTCCCTCAAACCCGGAACATTCCATCACAAACACTTTCACCTCAAAACATGTCAAGAGACAAAGAAAATCTAACACCATCGCCTCAAATTTTGTCAACCAATAAAGAAAATATAACACTGTTGCAAACACCACGTTCCTATAGTTCACTCTCTATAGGCCCAAGTGTACCCGTAGACCGTGCCATTCTTAAAAGACGAGAATACCAAAGAAGTTATCGCAAACGACTTAAACAAAGAAAACTAGCGGAAACAAATTCTAGCATTGAAACGCAAAGAGACTTCGGACCTACACAATATCTTTCATGCTTGACGCGTGAAAGCACATTAGGTAATATATTGTAATTATTGTTCTTCTTTACATTGATTTTTTTAACAATCAAACTAACGCATGATTTGAACTTCATAACAGATGATCAAAGGAGTAGTAACGTATTATTGCCCATATTTGATCAAGAGTGCAATCAAACGAATGGTAAGCTTCTTTAAAGATATCAAATACAGCTATTTACTACATGTATTTACGTTATATATGTGTAGGAACCAATCTTCATGTACCACCAGCCATTCGACCAAGCATTCGACAAAGGAAAGAATACCAGAAAAGTTATTATCAGCGTCGTAAAAAAAACAATACAGGGGAGGCGAATGCTAACATAGGTAATATAACTTTCTATATTTTATACGTCTTTAAGGAATTTTATATTATATTGCCAATAATTGTTTTAAATTTCTCACCAGATGGCCAAACTGAAGACAATCCGTACGATATTGTATTCAATGATCTTCCTACAGAGCATCGTCTACTAGAGCAACCACCGTGTGTTAATTCTGGAGCAAAGAAAATAAATTTTCCAGTAGTAACACCATCACCTCAAATTTTATCAACCAATAATGAACACATAACACCATTACAAGCACCAAGTTCCTGTAGTTCACTTTCTATAAGTCCAGGTGTACCCGTAGACCCATCCGATGTGAAAAGACGAGAATACCAAAGAAGTTATTACCAACGACGTAAACAAAAAAAGATAGCGGAAACAAATTCTTGCATGGAAACACAAACATCGGTCTGAGCTACACCATCTCTTTCTGTTTTGCAACGTGAAAACACAATAATTACCATCGCAGACGATCACATTGAAGCACAAAGAGATTTCGGACCTACACAGTATCTGTCGTGCTTGACACGTGAAAACACATTAGGTAATATATTGTACATATTGTTCTTCTTTACATATATTTTTTAACGATCATACTAACACATGATTGAAATTCCATAACAGATGATCAAAGGAGTAGTAACGTATTGTTGCCCATATTTGATCAAGAGTGCAATCTGATAAGTGTGAAAACACTCATCAATAATGATCCATAAACCACTCAAAACACAGTCAAATACATTATTTTAACTGTAAAATATCAGAATTACGCGTGTATTCGTATCTTATGTGTTTTCAGGTAAGAAAGATACATTTTGAAGCAAAGATGCGGTTTCAAGGACTTATTTGGTAAAAAGACGAAGAAAAAGACGAAAGAGCTTTCAAGGACCTTATTTGCCACTACTTCAAAGATCGAGGACTTAAGTGCAATTTTCAACAAGATAAAGGATGAAAGGAGTTTAACTTCAAAGCTTTTAACTCATTTATATTAGTTGAAGAAAAACAAAGAGTTGAAGGACCGAAAAGGCAAATAATGGAAAGTTCACTTTTTAATTAACTTTCGGATATATACATAACTTGGTCAAATGAATAAGTCATGGTCAAACATCATTCTCGTCTTCACCGCGTTTCAAGAGAGAGAAATAAATAAACAGATGGTTTCTTCTCTTTCAAACCAAGACCTGCATGATCGAATCACAATACAATAAGGAGGTTTCAAGAGAAACTTAAAGAAGAAAAGATGCTCAGCTCTTTCTCTTCTACATGATGATGGCAATCAATTAAATCAATACTCAAGAACGAAGAAACCCCCAAATATCCGATTGAAGAATGAAGAACGAATCATCCTCGTATTTTACACGTGGCGGTTATTGATTGGATAGAACACGTCACCTCACCATCTCTCGACGGCTATAAAAGAAGACGAAGGACCTCATTTGCAAATGGTTAGCTTAGGAGTAGATTACACACACATAGTTAATTAGGAGTAGATAGATAGTTAGTTTTAAATCTTGTAACGAATTCAGTTTTTTTTCAGTTTAATCAGTTGAGATTAGTTAATCTTCTTGTAACCGAATCATTTTTCTTCCATTAATGAAAGTTTCAAGCTTTTGTTAAATCTCTTTTAAATTTCTGTTGATTTCTATTCATATCGAGAGTTTCATTGGATTAAGTAGTTAATCTAGGTGGATTAAGTTTTGAGTTTTTCTATATTCTACTCCGATTCGAAGCTTATAGCTTTTTCTTCCTCTATTTTACTGCTTATTAGCGAGAGTTTTTATATTGAGTTTGTTGAAAAAAAACATTTATGATATAATCTTGTTGAGAGTTTGTTATAAAGTTGATAATTAGTTAGGCTACAGATTTAATTCAGTAATTCCATTGATTAGTTTTAATTGTTTTTCTCAAAATTGTTTTAATTGATTAGTTTTGATTCAGGTTACTGGTACTGTTTTACTTGATAAGAGTTCGATATAATGATGTTAATCAGTTAGGTTGTAGGTTCAGATTCAGTTAAACTTCATTGATTCAGTCATGAGTTTTAAAGTGTCGCTTGAGTAGCTTATTTTTTTCATACAGATTTGATAAGAATTTGTTACTGTTTCTTTTCAAAAGCTCAATAGAGATTTTCATTAGTATCCATTAAGTAGCAGTAGCTTATGAAATATTCCGAAAAGCTCTTTTCCTCTAAACCAAGTCAGTTAGGTTTGTTATTTGGATGAAAAGTTTGACATCAGCGTTTACAAGCCAAACAACTCAAAAGCTCAAATGAGCTTATGATTAGTCTACTGTTACAGTTCAGCTCGAAGTTTTTAGTCCAGAAGTTTGGTTTTCTTTTTATGTCATGTGTGCAGGTGATTTGTGTAGATTAGTGCAGCAGGTAGCAGGTCATAGCTACTGATTTCGAATTCCAGTTCAACATTTGGTGGCGTTGTAGAGATTAGCTTTTAAGCCGGCTCAGCGTCGCGTTTCTCATCATCAACGGGCTGGCCTGGATGCACAGGTCAAGCACGCTCTAATTTTCTGCTATACTTTGCTCTAGTTGCGTAGGAGTTTAATTTTTGACTGCAATTTGTTCTACTAATTCTGCTTTGTGAAGCTTTACGTTTGCTATGATCTTCCTTAATTAGTGTAGATTTGTGTATGCAGTTTAGCTAATTAGTTGTATCTTCTCATTCTATTCATTGAAATTTAGCTTGATTTAGTTTGTTGCTAGTAGTGTTTGGCGATGTGATAAAGGACTTTGGATTAATTAGTGATAGAACAAAGTTGAAGTAATCAGTAGGTGTCAAGTCACTTTGTTGAAATTTACTAGTTAATGGCTTATTAAATAAGCTGATGATCAATTTTTGATAAGAGAAATAATAAGATCGAACATAGGTACTGAGAGTCAGTTATAATTTGTTTTTTTTTTTGTATACTTGGTCAAGTTTTAGTAGTTTTACAAGTTTAACCCTTCACCTTGATGTGTTCTGTTGCATTCATGGTCCTTAGGGTCGTTATGTGGTTACTTGGTTACTGTTAGGCAAGTATTGGGCCAGAAGTCCAGTAGTATTTTTGGGCTCACTTATAAATAAATATTTGTATTGAATTTTGGTTAAGTCAAGTAGTAACTAGTTAGTATAATTTTCATTTGTGCATTGTGTTTTTAAAGTTGTGATTATCGTTTTATAAATTGTCTTTTAGATTTTATATTTTGTATTTTCTACTTTTTATTTTGTTTTTTTTTTCTCATGAGTAGTATAAAATTGTATTTCTAATTGCTTTTAAATTTTGTGCATTTAAATGTGGTACGTGCAACATATTTTAGAGTAGTACATATACGTATATAGATATTTTCACTTTTTACACGCTTTTTGTGCCAAGTAGAAATAGAATACCAAACAAGTCTTTTTCACCAAAAACAATTAAGTCGAGCTTGGATAGTTATATCAATTCGAATCGATACCGAGAAAAACGAACTAAAAAATGATATATTAAATGGCGCCGCTGCCGGTTCTTTTCGTGAAGATTAACGGTTTCGAGTGAGACGATTGGATTTTGGGATCCGTTCACTTTGTGAACGTTATTTTTACGTATTATAAATCAAAAAGATAAAAAAATCAAAAAGATAAAAATATAAAAAAATAAAAAATCACAAAAATCAATTCTTTTCCTAAAGAATTGAACCAAAAAAATAAAAAATCTAAAAAGTAATCTTTTTCCTAAAAGATTACAACAAAAAAATATATATTATATCGATTTCATCGCTTTTTACGTAGATATAGTATTTTTCTTAAAAAAATCAAATAAATACAAAAATATTTTTGATATATTATTATATGTAAATAAGTATACGTATAAGAACAACCAAGTTACCTATCTTCCATAAGTATTGCCGAGGCAATACACCGTGTTAGGGGGCGTTCCGGTCCTTGACACGCGTATCGATCCAATTTAATTAAGCAAGAATAGATAAATACTTCCAATAAGCAATAATTCGAAGAATACGAACATTTAAGTGAATAGAAAGGCGATGTGCTATAAAATGCCATCTAAGGGTCAATAGGTACTTAAGTGCTTCGCGCCACCTAACCCCCCGTTCACTTGTAAGTATTCTAAGAAGGAAGGCTTTATTGGGGGTCTTGCACCCAAGTAGTAATTATATATATACTTTCTTGTGGATATTTCATATTGCAACTCGAAGAGGATAATCTTATTCTTTTCAAAGTCGACCGAGGGCTACTCCCTCATTCCTCGTGTTTACTTACACGTGTACTCGCACGCGTGTAAACATACCACCTTTGGTGTATTACTTCCTTCCCTGAGGAAGCTTTTAAACGTCATTATACTTGTATATACATTCGGCCACCTTGTTACACATGGATACTCGTTCCATGTTGGAGATCTTGCAACAACGATCCGCCAACGCTAATTATTCGCCTTGTTCGACTTGTGGAGGTCCACACGATACGTATCTATGTGATCAAAACAATGGCTATTATGGGGAGGGATATGCTTATAATGGAACCGAGAACCCTAATTTTCAACCTAACACTCAAATGGACTACACTTGTAATGACTATATGGGATATTCCGGTTTTTCATCACAACCTCCACCATCATTTCATGATCAAACATTTAATGAGCCATACCAAAACCAAGGATTTTCCAATTATGCAGGTTTTCAAAACAATGATAATTTTCAAGGCTATAATCAAGAAACCTTTCATAATCAAGGATTTTCAAATAATGAAGGTTTTCAAAATGATGAAAATTTCCCATGCTATAATCAAGATACTTTTCAAAATCAAGAATTTTCACATTATGAGGGTTTTCAAAATGAAGGAAATTTTCAAGGTTACAATCATGAGAACTTTCATAATCATGACTCTTTTCAAAACTATAATCCACCTAATTATGGAAATCCACCTCTACCATATTCTTCGACTTATTCATGTGAGTCTTGTGGAAAAGAACCTCATTATGGTTATGATTGTCGACCAAGGGATCCGCCTTCTTATGCTCTTAGTGATCTCAATGAGCTTTCTTTTCTAATCGAGCAACAAGGAAGAGACGATGGATATAGATTACAGGCTTTTACACGTATGAGAGAGATGAGTATCGAGGAAATGAGAGAAGAATCTCGGTGGTTAAGGGAAGAAATTAAGTCTCTTGAGGATGATGTAAGGAACAAACGGTTTAATATCAAGAGATTTGGTGACATTTATAGAAAATCGGTGAACAAATCCTCTCAGTTCCTCAAGAAAGAGTTAGACGATTTACTCTTTAAGATTGATAAAAAGGAAGAAGAAGAACAATTTTTTGCTAATCGTGCTCGTTTGCTTAAACAATGCTTATATGACGATGATGACGAACCTTCGATTTGCATGACATTTAATGATGACACACCTTCATCACCTTTACCTCACGTGGAACCCACCGACTCTTTAACCATGGGGGACGAGCCTCTTAGCACTAATACAAACACCAATTTAGAAGAATTAACCGTTTCTAGTGTTGAGAACCTTATCCCAATCCAAAGAGAGTTTGAGGGTATTTCCATTGAACCATGTGATGAGCTTTGTATTGATACCTCTTCTCCTCATGATCACATTGAGATTTCATCACATGTTGACCTTCATGCTACTACTAGTGATTTTGGTGATTTTGATCTTGATGAATTGTTCAAAGAAAGGGATAATGAGATTGAGGAAGAGTTTATGCAAGATTTTCCACAAGTAGAGGATGATGATTGTGATTCTAGTGAGGCATCTTATGATATATTATCCGAGGACTTTTCATGTCAAGATGACCTTCCTAATTTGGATGATGATGTTGATCATATAGAAGAAGTGGAATATGTTCATATTCGTGAGGTTTTATCAAACGTTTATCATCTTATCTCCTCGATTGAAGCATTGAACACACACCATAGTGATGATTCCATAGAAGAACCTTTCATTGATATTTCTTCACCGGTTTTTGAGGTTGCACCTATTGACTTTTATGATGATATCATTCCTTTGAGTGATTCTCTCAATATACCTTCTTTTGAGCCTTCTATTCCCACCCTTCCACCCTTGAAGTTGGTTATTGATGAAGATCCTATACTCTTAGAGATTGATCCTTTTTCACCTATGGCACCTTTAGAACCCAAAACCTTTGATATGGATTCTCATATGGATATTGATACCACCATAGAGGCTTATTTTGATAATATTGATATTGAGGTTGATGATAGTGATTCTAATTGGGAAGAGGAGATTCGTCTTAGTGAGAACTTGCTTTTTGGTACCCTAGAGCCTACACCTCTTCCACAAGACACTATTTCTCTTGATCCTTCTTTCTCTGTGCCTTCTATGGAAGATTACCCACCTTTTGATGATGATGAGCCTAATATGGATATACTTGTTATGAATGTTTTGATACCTACACCTTCATATTCTCATGATGCTTTGATCACTAAGGGGGAATCTTATATGGTTGATATGAGTTCATCTTCTTATTTTCCCATGAAGGGAAAGGTTTTTGATCCTGGGATACATAAATTTGAGACACATTGGTTTTCATCTACTCCACTTAAGAGTGTGATTTCGATTGATATGGACTTCTTGTATGAGCTTACTTTGGTGATGCTACCTACTTTGGAGTTGTTCACTTGTCGAGATGGAAACTTTGTATTTAATCCTGGGGTGCTTCATATTTGAGAGATTTCGTATGTTGGACAAACTTGAGACACGTTGGACCGTTCCGTTTATCGAGGCAGATTTGGTAAATCTTATAGTAAATGGCAACGTGCTAAGTTTGAGTGTATCATGTGAGATGAGCTTCAAAGGGATATTCTTTATTCTCCATGATGGTTTCCCCAAGGACAACTTAATTCGGGGCCGAGTCGAGCTAGCGACTTAGGGTTAAAAAAACTCAAGCGATGAATAACTAGGTTAGAAAACGTAGAGTAGATTTTCAATAGGTTAGGTTTAATTAAAAGGATGTTATAGTAGAGTTGAAGTGGAGGGGTGCCTTTCTTCGTCTTTTCATGTTTTGTTTCAAGGGTTGCTCTCTCACATTTCATGCTTGGAGCTTAAGGAGGAGGCCCGTGTATCTGGTTCACTTCGATTAGTTTTTGCTATTGTGATATTAAACACTTCTGCTTAAAATGAATATCCTTTAGTTGTCTATTCCTTAACTTGGGTTAAGCAAAGTAATCAATGTCATAAGTGTAGGGGAGTTCACTCCAATACTCTTAAACATTGAGGACAATGTTTATCTTAAGTGTAGGGGAGACTTCTATCGAAGTGACCTTACCTAGACCATTGCCTTAACTTCATGATAACTTGGAAAATTAATTTTTCAACATTTTTCAAATTTTTGATCTACTTTGGCCACCAAAAATATGCATACATAATTTTTGCATCAATCATTTTTCATTTGCATATCACATTTGCATTGTATATATTTCTTCTCTTATTTTTCAAAAATATATAAAAAGGAAAAAAATATAATAAAACATGGTTTAACAAGTTTAGATTTCTTTGACATATTAGGCCTGCCATGGATATTTTGACTCAACCCGAGTTTGCTTATCTTAGCACTCTCTAGCTAGTATCCTTAACCATGTAGTCCTTCATTGGTCTATTAGGCTAAGCATCCACCAATTTCATTCTTTGAAATTTTAAATTTGTGGGGAATGGGAAATGATAGAGTTGAAGCAAGTGTAAAAGGGCTAGATAGACTTCATGGCAATTACTTGTGGCTATACCTTTCTCTTCTTTATCTCTAATTTCTTCGCATGTATATAATTGTTAATAAATAATCAAGTACGGTTTTAATTGGTTTGTAATCTCTTATGCATTTTTGACTAATCATTTATGGTTGATATGAGTACGTCTTAAGATTCTAAGTTAGCACGTTTTATGTGTACTAGACTTATGTCATGCTCCATATTTAGCGGGTGTTTTTCCTTTTCTTCTTTGCAAATTTCTTTGTGAGGAATAAAGAAAAATAAGAGCGGCTTATGAAAAAAAATGAGTGGCTAGAAAAAAAAAAGAAGAAAAGAAAAAGAAAGAAAAAGAAAAATTAATGCAAGACTCCCAAGAGGGGTAGTGTGGTGTTAATTATAGTGACTATTGAGTTCCAATATTACCTTGACGGGTTGCGGGGATTCAATAGATTGCTCCAATCCAATATTGCCTTGACGGGTTGCGGGATTGAAGATCCAAAATCTCAAAAAGATGGCAGATGTAAATTATTGCGTGAGTTTTATTTTTCTTTCCTTAGCGAGTGTGTAGCTACTTATGAAAGCATGACATGAGGATTTTACACATAAGGCGAATGACTTATTACTCTTGAAACGGACTTGTATTAATTGTGAGCGGTTTTTCAAGTAATGTATGAGAGGATTACTTAGGATTAAAACCGTGCTTCCTTATTTTTGGATTTTACATTTCTTATACTTCACGCTTAAATAATGACAAATTTGCTCACAAGCAATTTGCTCAAATAATAACCGGTTCCACATTTAATTGTCATGAATAAGTTGAAGCACTTTTTACTTGTGAATACAATGATTCCATTTTTAAGCTTGGTATGGGGAAAGTGAAACTTGAGGGTGATAAATGTCCATGGTACCAAAGCCCTAATCTAAGTCATTGATTTCTTTATGAGTTATTTCCATCAAAACCATTTATGAAAAATCAAAAATATATAAATAGAATTGTTTTCTTTGCATTGCATTGTAAATATTCAAAACCATTCATCATGTAGCATAGCATAGTTTATTAAATCATAAAATGGTTTGGTTAATTATTTATATGTGGTATCAATGATACCTGCCACTTTGCCAGCTCCCATGTTTGCTATAGAATGTTTTTATTGTCATTTTATATGTTTGAAAAATAACTAATTTGATTTGCGAAACACTAAAAAAAACTGACTATCCAACAACATAATCGAACACAAGCACTATATTTCAAAATCATGTTTTGCAACGTTTTCAAAACGCATAATTTAGGGATGAGCAGTAGCACCGGAAAAAAGGTACCGGAACCGTACCGGTACCGACCTATACAGGTACCGGTTTTTTATGCTCGGTACGGTACCACAAAAAAGGTGGGAAAATAAAGTTACCGCATTTGTGATCTTTAAAGTTTTAATTTCTAATCCGGCTCTTAGTTGCGGAAAAAGGAGAAAATTATGCAAACTAAATAAAATGACTAAGCAGACAGTATAAAAACAAGTGATTTTTGTAACCTAACGTTATCGTTTTGAAAATTTTCTAGAAGTAACCTTTATGGCTTTAATTTCTTGACGTTATATATAGACAAGTAGTTTTGTCATTTTGAGCTAATAGGTTCAAAAGAAACAATCTGGTGTTTTGGGTACCATACGATTCGTTTTTGCTGAAAAATTTAGGCTTACATTGGCCCGAGCAAGACTTGCCGTTCTTAAGAAATATGGTTAGAATTGCTCGAAAAGTGTCCGTTTTACCTTGGAAATGTTGCTGTCATAGTGGGATAACTGGTCGAAACTGTTTTTTTTAAGTTGACTGGTATAACGTTGATGTGTTGTTATAAATAATTAGCATGTTATATCTTAAGATTATATACCGGATACATAACAATCAACTCTTGTATAACTATGACATGTAGGATTTTTAAATGGATTGTCAATATAATACAGATATGCCATTCACAGTCACGCCTCCATCTGTAAGTAATAGAAGGCCCATTGAAAACTATAGTTTCTTTGCACGGAAGTTAAAGAAATCCATGTAAAAGAGTTCTATTGAGATGATTGTAAACAAGTTACATAGGTAAAGAACTTCTCGTAGCTTCATTTCTTGCTCAATGCTTCTTTTCCAAACACCCCACTCTAAACAGGTAAATTCTGCATACATGTAAACGGGTAAAATTATGGGAAAAACATATTACAAAAAGGTTATAAGGTTCTCTACCCGTTGTACCGATACCGGAACCGATACTAGAACCGATACCGGTACTGGTTTAAGATACGGTTTCGGGAACGGGACTTTGAGTATAAGTCGGGGGGAAATCTGGTACACCGAAAACGGTGTCGGTACAGTACCAAAATGGTACCCTGCTCATCCTTAGCATACTGTATTTCCAATAAGCAATCCCAAACACCCCCTTAGTCTTTAATAATTACTATGCGGCTATGATAGGCGTAATGCTGACCAGCAGCTTATGATAATTTGAAAATCCATGTTGACTACTGCTATGACCTGTAAATCCATGTGACCTCTTAGCATTAGCTAACTCTGTAGTTTTCTTTAGAGTTGAGGACTTGTTGCCTTTTTGACAACAAAAAAGCAAAAGAATAGTTGCCTTTCTGCAAGGTGAAGTATACATAATAATATTACACACATGTTTAGATAAATAATAGAGTATACCATAATTAAGCTCAAATTATTCATTGCCAATGAGTTATTCTACCCGTTCGAGCATCTAGCGTATTTATAATGAGTGAATAATTATTCAAATTCACTATGATTCGTTATGATTCGAAGCACCTTAAACAACAACTGCTATGACATTCTCGTTTTCAACATCTCTCCATTGTTTATAATAGTTTAAGTTAATAAGAAAGGTCAAAGTTTGTAAACACAATTGAAATAGAAGCAAAGTGCAACTGCGCTCTCTCTGCAGTAACATCAGATCCTGATTTTTGAGCTGAAACTTTGTGGACAGTCCTTGGTGTGTAATTTTATATATTTTTGAGAAAAAGGAATATATTTTACCTGGTCAAAGACACATTAAATATTCATTACCTGGTCAAAGACACATTCTTAGGTCGCCTTAGTATCCATAGCTTGTACAAACAAACATATATATTAACAAATTACATATTTGTCGCAAGTTAAATACACTTGCATTTTTTTGCATAAGATGATAACTCAAACTCCTTCTTTAAACTAAACATTTGAATTATTTAAAGCATTAACAAAGATAAGGTAACCTTATACTGACGTCTACTTGCGTCTATGTAAATATCTTTTACTTGACTCGATTTAGTATTCCTTTTTTATAGCTTGGAACGGTGTTGGTCCTAGCTGTAGACAATCTTTAATATGTGTAGTTTGATATGATGGTAGGAATGCCTGCTGATATGACTACTTTGAATTTATACATGAGAGACGCGCAAGTAATTGTAATAAGGATTATATAACCATTTGACCTGACCATGAGACTGATAACACATTTAATAAACACTTATTCTCTAACCTTTAACTTGCTAAATGATTTTTAGTAGACATAATCTAACTACAGACCTGAAAACATGACGCCGACTGGCAGTGAGTGAGACCTTTTACCCCATTGCTCTCAGCATCGTTTTTTTCCCTGCAATATGTGAAATAAGCAACCCTGTAAATCCATGTGACCTCTTAGCATTAGCTAACTCTGTAGTTTTCTTTAGAGTTGAGGACTTGTTGCCTTTTTGACAACAAAAAAGCAAAAGAATAGTTGCCTTTCTGCAAGGTGAAGTATACATACTAATATTACACACATGTTTAGATAAATAATAGAGTATACCATAATTAAGCTCAAATTATTCATTGCCAACATCTTTGATGCCGTCACCAAAATTCCCCTGAACCCAAAAAAAATTAGAATTGATAAACTTACATAACTTTTGTTCGTATGAATGGATTTGTTTTTTTTAATTGGGTGTGTTCGGATTCAATGAGACACATACCTCAGATTCTTTATTAAACCTACAAAACAATTAAAAAAACTCATGGATCTTCAATTAAGTAAAACTTGAAATTTGACCAAACTCATGGATCTTGAAATTTGACCAAGCTTGTATATAAACATGTAAGACCAAGCTTTTATGCGTTGGGTGATGGAAAATTTGAAGGATAAACTCTGGTCTCTTTTTCATGTAAGTTGTTTTTTTAAGTTTGCTTAAACACCTCATTGGTATGATTAGTATATATCAGGCTGTAAGTCTATGTTGACTTGACTGTTTTAAGTCTATTTTTTATACACGACATTTTAGGACACGGATAACCCAATAGGGTAACACAAAGTGTGGTTTCAGTGTGATGAAAATTGGTGCAGGAAGGCTGCGGAAATCGTAGCCGATGTGGGTTTTGTGGAAACACTGTTTTTTTTAATCAGAAAATATTTACTTTGCTTCTAAGGTGATTTAAATGTTCTTGACAAATTCCTTTAGCTCTAATTGAGGTCTTTTCGCTAAGTTTGTAACAAAAGGGATTTTGAACGATTGATTTGAGAGTTCCTTTTGCCAAGCACAAAAAGTCATTGTTTATAGATGTCAGATATCATGTGAATATATAGGTGATTAGTGTGTGTCACAGAAAGTATGTAAAAGTGGGAATCATCTTATGCCATGCTTCTTTTGCTCTATATATCTTACTAAGTTTTCCTTTTTTGAGTATTTTATACTAAAAGCAGCAATTCTATCATTAACTTTAGTACATTTAACATCAACGTATACACTTATATTTTCTTTAGCAGTGGGATCCATACTTCACAGTCGATACTTTTGATGCCCTCAACAACCCACATGCTTTTTATAAAATCGACAAAGTTCGTGTCCGAAATGTTTGGATGGATGAAAAGGCAAACAAACTCTACATTATCATGCACGGCAAAAATGTAAGGATACATTAACGGAAAATACAATATCAAACTTTCTTCATATTTTCAAATATTTTTCGAGTTAATTATATTATATTCGCTTTATACGTTCTGTTAGGGACTAAAGATGGCTGCTCAAGTGCCACATGACCTGCTAGACGTCTATAAAAATAGGGAATTGGCACAAACTTTTGTCTCTATACATCATTTCAAAATAGGTTATGTTGACCCTACCCAATACCCAAGGTTTGAAAATTACAGTTTCGCTCGCCATGATTGGATCATTCTGGTAGACGCGAAAACGGTCATCACCAAAATTCTGTCTCCTGATTTAAAAGAGTTTAGTGTGAATGGATGGATACCTTCAATTCGTGCTCTTCTTGGTGATAAAACACCAAGGAAAATGCTCATCGGTACCAAAATTTTTCTTTGGCATATATATACTACATCACGAATAACTAATAATACGTACTTTGTCGATTGCCAAAATATAATAGTATTTAATGTAATTGTAGATACCGTTGGAAGAGTTATCAAAGGAGACATAAAACAATATTTTGGCTATAAAACATGTGAACTGTGGTTGCGCGATTTGACGTAAGTCACTTCATCAAAAACAATTTAACATTTATTATTTTCTGGAGCTTACTTGACAACTAATGACGTGTTATAGAGGAGCTGATATCAAGTTTCTCGCGTATTACACACTACACAAAGTACCAGCAAGGTTGTCACGAGTTATAATAGAGAAGGGCACCATCTTCATAACTCGTGTTAAACTTGTCAAAAACAACACTGCTATTTCCAAATCCCAAATTATTCTTACCTTTTTTCCCTATTCTACGTGATTTTTTGACTTTCGGCTAAACTCTACCTCATACCCCTAATTTTAATAGGCAACTTTTTGAAAGACACAGAAGTATCAACTGTCGAGTTTGACCCAGATATGAAAGAAACTCAAGCCTTGAAAAAGATGAAGATATGATATCGCCTCAGTTCAGTTCTTTGTTTTGCATGATATAGATCATACATTTGGTCTTGCTTTTTCAATAATTTGGTCTTTTTTACAATCAGTTTGTCGTATGCGAACAGTTGAATTTATTTCTTATGTTTTTCCCTTAAATCATGTTGAATCTTGCTTTGGTTGTTTGGTGTTTATCAATTTGATATTGAATTTTCAGAGAACTATAAATGTTATGGGGGGTCTCAATAATAACTTATTACGTTATCACAACATAAATAATGGGTGTTTGCTGGAGCTTATACGTGGGCTTATTAGCTTATTTGAATAGGAGATTGCTTTGTTTGACAGTTGACTTATAAGTAAAAAAAAGTTGACTTATTAGCTTACTTGAATAGGAGATTGCTTTAGCTTATTTAACTTGGCTTAAACAGTTGTCTTATAAGTAGCTTGTACTTTTATTTCATTTTCTTTAAGCTGGAGCTTATATGTGGGCTTATTAGCTTACTTGATTTAGGATTATGGGATGTTTAGGCTTCTTCATTAAAACTGCTTATGGAGTTTCTATTTTACTCTAAAATCTAATGTGCCAAACCAATATCTGTTTTCAATGGCTTCTTATTATAACTGTTTGAGTGCTTTGGAATATTGATTTTGTAGAATAACTTCAATCAATGGAAATCATTGTCTACTAAAGATGTTCGTGCAACACTAAAGGGAAAAAAAGGCAAGACAAACTTTGCCTATTTTGAAGAACCTCCAAATAGGGTACCGTTTGGAACATTACACAATATCACGAAGACAATTGTCCCTCAAACCCGGAACATTCCATCACAAACACTTTCACCTCAAAACATGTCAAGAGACAAAGAAAATCTAACACCATCGCCTCAAATTTTGTCAACCAATAAAGAAAATATAACACTGTTGCAAACACCACGTTCCTATAGTTCACTCTCTATAGGCCCAAGTGTACCCGTAGACCGTGCCATTCTTAAAATACGAGAATACCAAAGAAGTTATCGCAAACGACTTAAACAAAGAAAACTAGCGGAAACAAATTCTAGCATTGAAACACAAAGAGACTTCGGACCTACACAATATCTTTCATGCTTGACGCGTGAAAGCACATTAGGTAATATATTGTAATTATTGTTCTTCTTTACATTGATTTTTTTAACAATCAAACTAACGCATGATTTGAACTTCATAACAGATGATCAAAGGAGTAGTAACGTATTATTGCCCATATTTGATCAAGAGTGCAATCAAACGAATGGTAAGCTTCTTTAAAGATATCAAATACAGCTATTTACTACATGTATTTACGTTATATATATATGTGTAGGAACCAATCTTCATGTACCACCAGCCATTCGACCAAGCATTCGACAAAGGAAAGAATACCAGAAAAGTTATTATCAGCGTCGTAAAAAAAACAATACAGGGGAGGCAAATGCTAACATAGGTAATATAACTTTCTATATTTTATACGTCTTTAAGGAATTTTGTATTATATTGCCAATAATTGTTTTAAATTTCTCACCAGATGGCCAAACTGAAGACAATCCGTACGATATTGTATTCAATGATCTTCCTACAGAGCATCGTCTACTAGAGCAACCACCGTGTGTTAATTCTGGAGCAAAGAAAATAAATTTTCCAGTAGTAACACCATCACCTCAAATTTTATCAACCAATAATGAACACATAACACCATTACAAGCACCAAGTTCCTGTAGTTCACTTTCTATAAGTCCAGGTGTACCCGTAGACCCATCCGATGTGAAAAGACGAGAATACCAAAGAAGTTATTACCAACGACGTAAACAAAAAAAGATAGCGGAAACAAATTCTTGCATGGAAACACAAACATCGGTCTGAGCTACACCATCTCTTTCTGTTTTGCAACGTGAAAACACAATAATTACCATCGCAGACGATCACATTGAAGCACAAAGAGATTTCGGACCTACACAGTATCTGTCGTGCTTGACACGTGAAAACACATTAGGTAATATATTGTACATATTGTTCTTCTTTACATATATTTTTTAACGATCATACTAACACATGATTGAAATTCCATAACAGATGATCAAAGGAGTAGTAACGTATTGTTGCCCATATTTGATCAAGAGTGCAATCTGATAAGTGTGAAAACACTCATCAATAATGATCCATAAACCACTCAAAACACAGTCAAATACATTATTTTAACTGTAAAATATCATAATTACGCGTGTATTCGTATCTTATGTGTTTTCAGGTAAGAAAGATACATTTTGAAGCAAAGATGCGGTTTCAAGGACTTATTTGGTAAAAAGACGAAGAAAAAGACGAAAGAGCTTTCAAGGACCTTATTTGCCACTACTTCAAAGATCGAGGACTTAAATGCAATTTTCAACAAGATAAAGGATGAAAGGAGTTTAACTTCAAAGCTTTTAACTCATTTATATTAGTTGAAGAAAAACAAAGAGTTGAAGGACCGAAAAGGCAAATAATGGAAAGTTCACTTTTTAATTAACTTTCGGATATATACATAACTTGGTCAAATGAATAAGTCATGGTCAAACATCATTCTCGTCTTCACCGCGTTTCAAGAGAGAGAAATAAATAAACAGATGGTTTCTTCTCTTTCAAACCAAGACCTGCATGATCGAATCACAATACAATAAGGAGGTTTCAAGAGAAACTTAAAGAAGAAAAGATGCTCAGCTCTTTCTCTTCTACATGATGATGGCAATCAATTAAATCAATACTCAAGAACGAAGAAACCCCCAAATATCCGATTGAAGAATGAAGAACGAATCATCCTCGTATTTTACACGTGGCGGTTATTGATTGGATAGAACACGTCACCTCACCATCTCTCGACGGCTATAAAAGAAGACGAAGGATCTCATTTGCAAATGGTTAGCTTAGGAGTAGATTACACACACATAGTTAATTAGGAGTAGATAGATAGTTAGTTTTAAATCTTGTAACGAATTCAGTTTTTTTTCAGTTTAATCAGTTGAGATTAGTTAATCTTCTTGTAACCGAATCATTTTTCTTCCATTAATGAAAGTTTCAAGCTTTTGTTAAATCTCTTTTAAATTTCTGTTGATTTCTATTCATATCGAGAGTTTCATTGGATTAAGTAGTTAATCTAGGTGGATTAAGTTTTGAGTTTTTCTATATTCTACTCCGATTCGAAGCTTATAGCTTTTTCTTCCTCTATTTTACTGCTTATTAGCGAGAGTTTTTATATTGAGTTTGTTGAAAAAAAACATTTCTGATATAATCTTGTTGAGAGTTTGTTATAAAGTTGATAATTAGTTAGGCTACAGATTTAATTCAGTAATTCCATTGATTAGTTTTAATTGTTTTTCTCAAAATTGTTTTAATTGATTAGTTTTGATTCAGGTTACTGGTACTGTTTTACTTGATAAGAGTTCGATATAATGATGTTAATCAGTTAGGTTGTAGGTTCAGATTCAGTTAAACTTCATTGATTCAGTCATGAGTTTTAAAGTGTCGCTTGAGTAGCTTATTTTGTTCATACAGATTTGATAAGAATTTGTTACTGTTTCTTTTCAAAAGCTCAATAGAGATTTTCATTAGTATCCATTAAGTAGCAGTAGCTTATGAAATATTCCGAAAAGCTCTTTTCCTCTAAACCAAGTCAGTTAGGTTTGTTATTTGGATGAAAAGTTTGACATCAGCGTTTACAAGCCAAACAACTCAAAAGCTCAAATGAGCTTATGATTAGTCTACTGTTACAGTTCAGCTCGAAGTTTTTAGTCCAGAAGTTTGGTTTTCTTTTTATCTCATGTGTGCAGGTGATTTGTGTAGATTAGTGCAGCAGGTAGCAGGTCATAGCTACTGATTTCGAATTCCAGTTCAGCATTTGGTGGCGTTGTAGAGATTAGCTTTTAAGTCGGCTCAGCGCCGCGTTTCTCATCATCAACGGGCTGGCCTGGATGCACAGGTCAAGCACGCTCTAATTTTCTGCTATACTTTGCTCTAGTTGCGTAGGAGTTTAATTTTTGACTGCAATTTGTTCTACTAATTCTGCTTTGTGAAGCTTTACGTTTGCTATGATCTTCCTTAATTAGTGTAGATTTGTGTATGCAGTTTAGCTAATTAGTTGTATCTTCTCATTCTATTCATTGAAATTTAGCTTGATTTAGTTTGTTGCTAGTAGTGTTTGGCGATGTGATAAAGGACTTTGGATTAATTAGTGATAGAACAAAGTTGAAGTAATCAGTAGGTGTCAAGTCACTTTGTTGAAATTTACTAGTTAATGGCTTATTAAATAAGCTGATGATCAATTTTTGATAAGAGAAATAATAAGATCGAACATAGGTACTGAGATTCAGTTAGAATTTGTTTTTTTTTGTATACTTGGTCAAGTTTTAGCAGTTTTACAAGTTTAACCCTTCACCTTGATGTGTTCTGTTGCATTCATGGTCCTTAGGGTCGTTATGTGGTTACTTGGTTACTGTTAGGCAAGTATTGGGCCAGAAGTCCAGTAGTATTTTTGGGCTCACTTATAAATAAATATTTGTATTGAATTTTGGTTAAGTCAAGTAGTAACTAGTTAGTATAATTTTCATTTGTGCATTGTGTTTTTAAAGTTGTGATTATCGTTTTATAAACTGTCTTTTAGATTTTATATTTTGTATTTTCTACTTTTTATTTTGTTTTTTTTTTCTCATGAGTAGTATAAAATTGTATTTCTAATTGCTTTTAAATTTTGTGCATTTAAATGTGGTACGTGCAACATGTTTTAGAGTAGTACATATACGTATATAGATATTTTCACTTTTTACACGCTTTTTGTGCCAAGTAGAAATAGAATACCAAACAAGTCTTTTTTCACCAAAAACAATTAAGTCGAGCTTGGATAGTTATATCAATTCGAATCGATACCGAGAAAAACGAACTAAAAAATGATATATTACAATCAAACATTGAATGGTAAGCTTCTTTAAGAGGGTTTCTCATATTGTTATTTACTACATGTATTTACCTTATATCTGTGTAGGAACCAATCTTCATGTACCACCAACCATTCGACCAACCACTCGACAGAGGAAAGAATACCAAAAAAGTTATTATCAACGTCGTAAAGAAAACAATATAGGGCAGGCGAATGCTAACATAGGTAATATAACTCTATATGCTATATACATCTCTATTGAATTTTGTATTATATTACCAATAATGTTTTAAATTTCAAACCAGATAATCAAACTGAAGACGATCCGTACGATTTTGTATTCAATGATCTTCCTACAGAGCATCGTCTACTGGAGCAACGACCGTGTGTTCATTGTGGAGCAAAGAAAATACAGTACGAGTTCCCATCTTTTTGTTGCATGTCCGGTAGAACAACTTTGAAACCCTTAGACATACCTCCTGAACTCTACAACCTATTCACATCGCAATGCCAGTTAGGAAATTTTTTTAGAAAAAACATACGTGCCTACAACACAAACTTTTCCTTCGCATCTATGGGTGTAAACTTGGACAAACGATACAGCCCTAGGGGTTCTGGAGTGTATACTTTTCGCGTGCAAGGAGGGATCTATCATAAAATCGATCAATTGGTTCCTAGAGATGGCCAACCAAGGTATTTGCAGTTGTACTTTTATGACGGGGAATCTGATTTCGAACACAGGTTAAAGTGGCCTAATCTTGATAAAGAGATTGTTACAATATTATCTCGCGTTCTTGCACCAAACCCATATGTTCAGACCTTTCGATCACTTGGTAACCTTGGCACGCTCGACAAGTATAGGGTCGAACTAAATGCATCAGTTAAGGTCGACCAAAGAGTTTACAATCGTCCTACAACATCTGAGGTATAAATATGATTATAAAAATCATATCTCTTATCTAAATATAAAATCATATATCTAACTTAAACGGTTTCATGTGTTATGTTATGTCGAAGGTCGCTGGAATTTGGGTGGAAGGTAATAACAACATCACTTCGTACAAGAGAAGTATTATTGTGTATGGGAAGTCTGAATACCCTTCACAAATACAACCTTATTTTGCTTCCTATGATCCATTGGCTTATCCGATGTTTTTTCCAAACGGCGAGGCTGGATGGCATTCTCGAATACCAAGAAGAGGTGTAGACATAAGAGAAGTCTTTGATGATGACGATGATGAGGCCGAAGATGACGAAGGTACTAAATAAACTCGATGTATCTGATAATAAACTTTGTATTTGAAGCAGAAACATAAGAACTAATAATACTATACACAAGTATATTATATTCCCATGAATCGACTTAGGCATTTCGAGTATCAACTGCCCTGCTTTACGCTTAATTATTACTCGCTGCAATTATATATATAGGCATTTTGGTTAGTTTATTTCTTTATTCATCTGTGGTGATTGAATAGAAACCTTAGGATTATGATCCTTAGGAGTAAGTTAAAAGCTTAAATACATGAAACAAAACAACCTGTGCATAGCATTATGTGGTTTAAAAACTTTGAAAGACATAAGAAAAAGTTTGGTTTTTCATACTTTAAGGAGTGTTTGGGTGCATATCTGACGAATGTACTAAACATATTTTAATATGCATATCCACTTGTCTTGTATAATGCCATCTAACGGTAATTTTGTATAATACATTTTTGCCAAGCTAAACCGTTATATTTTATTAGTGGCCCATGTTAATAGATTATAACAATCGAACATGCTAATAACAAACATGAATATAAGAGACTGCTCCATATATACAAAATAGCCTATACAAACCTACCTTTAAAATTAGTTTATTTTGGCCACAATGCAAGTAATTAACATGTCGATCGATCTATAACAACTTGATAGAGTCTTCACACATCTTTTTAACATCACCGCACATGCATTAACACAAACACTCGTAGAAAAACAGTTACTATGAGAGAGTATTACTGCTACAAATTTCAAATTCGGCCACATCATAATTTGATCTTGTTTGGAGGGCGATTGTTTCAGCAATTTGTGGTAGATACATACATAAAGATAGAGACTTCACGCTTGCAATTTTGTGAAAAAATCAATCCACAATTAGAGCCGATTTGTATCAAGGAATAGTTGATTCTATTATTGCCGGAGAGGTTCATTCAAATAGACTTGGCCAAGTTATTGTGTTGCCTGTCTCTTTTATCGGAGGACCTCGTGACATGCGCAGACGGTTTTTGGATGCCATGACGTTAGTACAAGATGCTGGTAAACCTGATGTATTTCTAACCATGACTTGCAATCCAAACTGGCCAGAAATTGTAGAAGAGCTTTATGAAGGACAAACGGCCCAAGATCGACCAGACTTGGTTACAAGAGTGTTCCGTACAAAATTAGAGTCTCTCAAACACTGGCTGTTCACAAAACATATACTTGGCATTGTTTCATCATATATATGTTATCGAGTTTCAGAAACGGGGTTTACCACATGCACATTTTCTTTTGATTATGAGATCAGCTGACAAATTGGCAAATCCCGATCATTACGATAAAGTTGTATGCGCTGAAATTCCAGACCCGGAGAAACATCCAGAATTGCACCAATTGGTTTTAAAACACATGATTCATGGTCCTTGTGGTCACTTAAATACTCAGTGTCCTTGTATGGAGGGTGAACCAAAGACATGTCGCTTTAATTATCCTAGGCAATTCCAAGAAACAACGCAACAAGGAGACGATTCGTACCCATTGTATCGACGAAGAGACAACGGTATTGAGGTAAATGTACGGAACAATGTCCTAGACAATAGATGGGTTGTTCCATATAACCCTAAATTGTTGATGATGTTCAATTGTCATATCAATGTGGAGGTGTGCTCGAGTATAAAATCTGTTAAATATGTCTTCAAGTACGTCTACAAGGGTCATGACAAACAAGTTGTAAATGTTGATCCAGAAGGAGAACAAGTCATTAACGAGATAAAGAGATTCCAGGATGCGCGTTATGTATCACCCCCCCGAAGCTATGTGGCGAATTTATGGCTTCCCCCTATCTAATATTCATCCGTGTGTTTTGGCACTGCAAGTTCATCTACCAAATAAGCAGCTGGTTCGGTTTACAGAAGACGATGTACTGACCGACATTCTTGAGAGAGAAAGGGATAAAAGATCAATGTTGACTGCCTTTTTTGAACTGAACACTACAGATGAAAACGCGCGCCAATATTTTTATAAAGACATCCCTAGGTACTATACATGGAGTAAGAGTACACGCAAGTGGAGCCCTAGAAAAAAAGGGAAAATGAGAGGGAGAATGGTTTCCGCTAATCCTGCTGAAGGAGAGCGATTCTATCTACGTGTATTGTTGCAACATGTTAAAGGCCCTACAGGATTTAAATATCTTTACAGAGTCAACAACGTATTGTACAATACATTTCATAGAGCGGCACTAGAAAGAGGATTAATAAAGAGTGATAATCACATAGATGCCTGTTTACGTGAGTCCTCTGCGTACGAGATGCCTGGACCTCTTAGAAGACTATTCGCAACTCTTTTAATCTTTTGTGAACCAGGAGATGTTAGAAAGTTATGGGATGACCATTATGGATCTCTGTCAGAAGACTACAATTTACATTGTACAAGTGTAGAGCGGGTTCAAAATATGGTTCTAACGGACATATCAGCAATTCTACAATCTATGGGTAAGAGTCTTTCTGATTTCGATCTTCCCAACATCAGTGCGGATGCACGTGCATATGCATATGGATGTCGTGAAGTACACGAGGAAAGCTCGATTGTTGTACAAGATGAAGATCTACTTGCTCGACATTCGCTCAATACTGATCAAAAATTAGCATATGATACCATAATGAGACATGTTGATGACGATTCTTCGGGCGTGTTTTTTATTGATGGACCTGGAGGAACTGGTAAAACGTTCTTGTATAAAGCTTTGCTTGCCACTGTTCGTTCTCGTGGACTTATCGCACTTGCCACCGCTTCGTCAGGAGCTGCTGCAAATAACATGACAGGGGGCAGAACTGCTCATTCGCGATTTAAGATTCCTATCAATCTTACTACAAACTCAATATGCACCGTCAAAAAACAAAGTGGCCTTGCTAAACTACTTTGTCAAGCAAAGTTAATAATATGGGATGAAGCATCAATGGCTAAAAGACAAGCTGTGGAGGCGGTAGATCAAACTATGCAAGATATTACCGAGGTAAAACTTCCTTTCGGTGGCAAGATAATGGTTTTGGGAGGGGACTTTAGACAGGTTTTACCGGTCGTAAGACGCGGAACACGAGCCCAGATTGTAGATTCAAGTCTACGAATGTCACCGCTTTGGTCTATAATTAAAAAAATGAGGTTAACCATAAACATGAGGGCTCTAACAGACCCATGGTTTTCAAACTTTCTATTACGAGTCAGTGACGGAGTTGAAGAGGTCATCGACGAAAACTACATACGTATACCTGATGACATGACAATTCCATACACTACCGAGGCTGCCTCAAAGGATGCATTGATCAATGAAATATTTTCTTCCTTTGCTAACAACGTTGACATAGTTTCAAGAGCAATATTATCAACTAAAAATGAACATGTTGACGGCATTAATGACATGTTGATAGATAGATTTCCTGGAAAAAAAAGGTTTACTATAGTTTTGATGAAGCGGAAGACGACCCACAAAACTTCTATCCTCTTGAATTCTTAAACTCTCTCAACGTGAGCGGATTGCCACCACATTACTTGCGTTTGAAAATTGGATGCCCGATTATCCTTTTAAGGAATCTCGATCCGGCAAACAGATTATGTAATGGTACGAGGTTGATATGCAAACGCTTTGATCCTAATGTTATCGATGCTGAAATTGCTATCGGGCAGCATGCTGGAGTTAGAGTGCTCTTACCAAGAATTCCTCTAGCTCCATCAGAAGAAGATATGTTCCCTTTCAAGCTAAAGAGGACGCAATTTCCTGTCCGCCTTTGCTTTGCGATGACAATCAATAAAGCTCAGGGGCAAACAATTCCAAATGTGGGTGTCTATTTGCCTGACTCTGTTTTCTCCCATGGCCAACTTTATGTAGCATTGTCTAGAGGGATATCACGATCAACAACCAAAGTTTTAGTGAAGCCAGTTAAGCAGTTTGCCGAAGGAGTGTACACCTCAAATGTTGTATACCAAGAAGTTTTGCGCGATGATTAACAGTCGTTACATTTGATCATTTGTTGTTTGACGTTTAATTTTAATAACTGCTTTTTAATATGTTGTTTTGTATTAGATATTTTATTTAAAACTGAATTATCACATGCTAGCACATTTTGCAATTATACTTGAATCTTACCACGATGTAATGTTTCGTTAATTATCTGCCGCTAGGCAATTCCGCCGCTATGCGCGGGTACTCGCCTAGTATCCCGAAAATGTATTTAGTTACAATCAAAAAGGGAATAGCAAAATATGTATAAAACTGATCAAAAAGGCCATAGCAGAAGTTACAACATATACAGCTGATCAAAAAGGTCATGAAATGTTATATGTGTTTCACCTAGAGGTGGCAAATCTTGCCCAATTTATTTTTCCGCGTTCTCGTTGTTTGGCGTACACCTAGCACCATGTTCAGGCTAGGCTCTTACGTTTGCTTTCGCACGTATGTTTCTTTTATCAGAAGTAGTAATATCCCGAAAATGTATTTAGTTACAATCAAAAAGGGAATAGCAAAATATGTATAAAACTGATCAAAAAGGCCATAGCAGAAGTTACAACATATACAGCTGATCAAAAAGGTCATGAAATGTTATATGTGTTTCACCTAGAGGTGGCAAATCTTGTCCATTTTGATACATATGGGCACTTTTTGCCCATTTTCAAAGAAGGATGGGGCACTTTTGCCCATTTTTAAAGAAGGATGGGGCACTAAACGGGCGCATATGTAAGAAACTAAATGGGCTTAACGGACACACTTGTAAAATACAAATTAGTATACTCGACGAATATTTTTTATTAAATTTTTTATCCCGACTTTCAAAAAGTATTTTATTTTTTATTTGTAGGTTTTTATATGTTTTTTTCCTTTTTTAGCTTGCGCCCGTTTAGCCCGCCCGTTTTGCCCATGCCCGTTTAGCCCGCGCCCGTTTAGCCCGCCGTCCGTGCCCGCCCGCCCGCCCATTTTGCCACCTCTAGTTTCACCTAATCTATATATTTATGGTGCATCGTCTCATTACTTAGCTCTTTTGGAGTACACAATGTTCGATCTAGGCTTGTTGGGTTTGCAATCGGCTCTAATCATGAATCACAAAGTTAATCGGCAAAAGCGCGAGAAAAATAAATTTCAAGAAGACATTATCTCATTGGCTATTGGAACCTCAAGCTGATGCAGAACATCTGTAACCCACCTTTTAAAGTTTATATGGTTCAAATAATCATTTTTGAATCCGTTTAATGTTGTTTTTGTAAGAACTGTAATGTCGTCGTCATTTGAACTTTCATCAAGTACTTTGTTCCAGAAGTCGTCATCATCATTAAGGTTTGCTTCCCTCATCAGTGACGTGACTTTTTTCATGTTTGCAACATTCCTACCGGCTCCAATACCTGTGGCGGTTGCTGCACCGACTGCATTGGCTATGGTTAATGTATGAACCAATGGCATATTGTGTATGTACCCATATGCAATTGCAGGCTTGCAGCCACGAAGCTGTCTCCACATCCAACAATGCCCATAGCATTTGTATAAAGAAATTTTCAAGTGATTCTATATCATCACCAGCATATATCTTACTGATATCATCATGGAGGAGTTCTCATTTTTCAGTTCACTTAATATCGGCTTATGTCATTGTTGATTATCACTTCAAATGTTGACCCAGTTAGCTGTTTACAAATGATTGCTGATTTTGCAACAAGGGATGTATATACGATAGCATGATTAAGGTTATTTTTATAACTAGAACGACATCACTTTCTGAAAGATATAGTATCATTACTCATCTCTATCACACAAAAGTTACACATAAATGCATATACAAGGAACAGAAAATGGTCAGTAGCAACCATGATATGCTTTAAGAAACGCACTTTAACGTAAACAGAGTGACAAAAGGCCATAAAGGTCATCGATGAAACTCATCTCTGAAACGGACCATCAATCCAAATTCACAGAATTAGATCACAAATTCCAAACATATAGGCTTCTCAATCAAGAGGATAAAAAAGATGAGCATATTGACAAAATCCCAGTATCCCACATCAGTTGAGAGAGTGAAGTTGAAGGTATGGAAAGCTGTATAAAAAAGGAAAGAAGCAACAGGAATACTCACTTACCTGGATGGGTTCAATGGGTGATCAAGAACGCCCATGGCCTAGGTTGGTGACCTCCATTGCACTTTGGAGGGGTGCCATCCTAAGATCGGCCCAAGTGGTCGAGTCTACATCGTAATTTGTTGCTGAGGGGGCCTGCGTTCGCGCGGCCCTTGCCAAGTCTTAGTTTGAATCTTCATTTTATAAAATTTTGCCTCACAATCTTCCTGATGTTCAGAATGTCTTGTATGTTCATTTTATAAAATTTTGCCTCACAATCTTCCTGATGTTCAGATTGTCTTGTATGTTACGAGAAATTGTTTTAATGGTTTGTCAATGTTTGTTTGAATGGCATGTTCATAGGCCAAGAGGGGATATTAACAAGTAGTTTGATTGCCGTCGGGGTTTCTATCCACAAAAGATTAGATGAATGATACACGTCTTTATTCTACGGTTCATGGTTTCTATCTTTTTTCTTTCCATCAGTTACTTTATTATTGTAGTTTATTTCATCCAAACTTTCTTTAGAGGTCGCAAATTGGCTTCACCACGGTTGTTATGTCTTTGTCAATATGACAGTTTAGCATGTCAAACTAGTAAGGTCGTATTTCTTCGACCCAATTCTTAGCAACAAAAAAATATTTGCCCGTTGAACCTGTTTTGGATTAATTATAACTCAAACCGACACTAATATATATAAGCGGGTAAAAATGGTCATATATTGCACTCTTACTCTAAAAGTACAGCTTTGACTTATTTGCAGCAGAAAATTCATTTTTGTTTACAGAAACTGACCATTTATCTCAGTTTTCTTGCTTTACGAGGCTGTTAGGATCTTGATATGTGACCGGCTATGCTGCTCGTGAGCTATTCGATAAAACCTCGAAACAACCCAGTTTTAACGAGCCCAGGCATTGTTTATGGCTTATTAATAAACAAGCCCGAGCTGAGTCTATTTAACAAGCTAAGCGTGAGTAGAGCTTTTTTCAACTCGTTTAGATCTATCGTAAGTTAACCAATACCAATTCATAAACGAAGTCTGTGAATAAAGAGTGGAAAAAAAGGCGCAAGACAATGAAACTTTCTGAAAGATCCTTTGCCATCGACTGGGTGAAGTAAACACACATGTGTGAGGGGAGTATAAAAACAAAGGCATGTGAATGTAGCGAAGCATACCTTTCTCGGCCTTTTGGCTAAGATCAAGTGTAGTATCTGTTCTTATCAGTTTAATATCTGATATGTGAGCCATCGGCTCACTCGATATTAATCTTATTTTTTATGGGAGAAGAGCCCACCACAGTAGCTTGTCGCTGGGGTTCTTCACGTGTCGCCTTGGTGTTGCACTATTGCCCTGGCATGGCGCACCCCTCTAATTACTAGTTCAAAGTTTATTAGCTGCACTAGTGACTAGTGAGCCTGTTTGTGACCCAACTCATGACTACTTCTTTGACTTTTTGGAGTTACTTTTGCGTTTTGACTAGTTATTTTGGGTATTCTGTTGGTTTATTTTATTCACCTGCATGATATCATCACATGAGTTCATGGTGAGTTGATGACACATACAAGCCACCCTTTCCTAACCAGAAAACGTGTCAACTTCCTTTTCTTATGTACCAATGTGCCAGCACTTTACTGTCTAAAGAGTTCTCACCCATCGCCCTTTCTTGGCCATACATATTTATACCCAAAGCTTAGGGCATACCTGGACGTATAGTCACGTCATTGAGATGTGCACCTATTGAACAGTACCCTAGTGTCAGGTACAGTGTAAAAACAGGCGGTGGACCATGACTGGATCCGTTGGGTAAAGCCCTGCCTTGTTGGGTAAAACGGAGTCTCCCAAGATTTGGGGGATCTTGTCTATACTCTCTTTCCTACGTGGCAGTTGCCTCGACGCCTGTGACGTGCCTTCGGCCATGTGTCGGAGACATACGCGAACAACGTACACCTAGCACCATGTTCAGGCTAGGCTCTTGCGTTTGCTTTGGCACGCATGTTTCTTTTATCAGAAGTAGTAATATCCCGAAAATGTATTTAGTTACAATCAAAAAGGGAATAGGAAAAAATCATGTTCACCCTTAACAAATAGCAGTGAAATAAGATGTTGGATTTAGTTTTGAAATAAGAGTTCTCACCCATCGCCCTCCCTTGGCCATACACATTTTTATGCACAAATCTACGGCACGTTTACACGAAAAAAGCTTCAGCTTAATTTCAATAAAATTTTATTATTAGCCGACAATATGCAAATTATTATTTACAAAACTAAAAAATCATGGGGTCTAATATTTTGTATAAATTATAGTAATCGTGTCATTTGATTCAGAAGAAGCAACTGACGATAAAGGCTCGTTATCCGTGAATGGATCTGATAGTTAAAGATTTCCCGACTGTCGGAGATGGTCTTATATATGAAGACAACTAGAAGTTTGAAAATAGATATGGTTTTTATTTTTCCCACATCGATGGTGAAACAAACTACAGAGTATTATATAACTAAGACAAGGGATAATTTTGAATTATTTCTAATTCAGATTATTATCTTTAATCTGAGTTTGAAATTTTTTTTTATTGTTCTTTATTTTCAATTTCACAAACTTTAATTGTTTCGAGCCTTTTTAAGTTTCATGTTTTGCTCGGACTTAGCTCAACATTATAATTATACATGCATGCACTACGTATCCCGGCCTCTGTGTACGTATTTCTAATGTTCATTAAGCTTTGGCACCATAATCAATCACCGGGTGTGATGATAGAGTTCAATAAGCCCCAAACTAGACTATACTCTTTTGAATCTTTTGTCTAGTCGATCTCAATTAGCTCATGAGTAGTTTGACTCCTTTACACTCTTAGATGTAATTATGTAAGCATATTGCTGTTAAGTTTCAACCTCGTGTGCAATACCGTTTGCCTCATTCTTTTTATGGTAGAACCATTTTCCACTTCATTCCAAGACTCCATTCATTCAAGGCCCTGCATACATCTCCGATCCATGGGTTGATGTATGTTTTGTTCATTTGATGGATTTTGGGCATCTATGTTTTGGTGTTCAAAGTAGGTTTGAGTGTCTTAGATAGAGCTAAGTATGTTTCGGCTGAAGGAAAAAGTTATTTTGGAGCCTTGTTTTTTGGTGGAAACCAAGGGACAAATCCCCACCCTTCATTTAGCTTTGATCTAAGGGTGGGGATTAATCTAAGATTTAATTCAATTAATCATTTTTTATTGCCAATATATAAACTCTTTTCCCCCAATTTTTTTATCACTTCGCTCCATTTTTCACACACAGTTCGTGTGTGTTTCTCTCAACCGTTTCAGTTACAAAAAAAAACCGCTTTTCTCATTCTGTTATACCGATCCACAAATTCCGCTTCACCATTGATCATCGTTATCATTTTACTGCTTATTATTCCACAAATTCATTTATATTATGGCTTTTGATTTGAATGAGCCTGCAGTTCCAGATTTAGATGCTGATTTAGTAGTTTTGGATGTTAATAACGGTTCTACTGTATCCGGATGCGGTTCTACTTCTCTTTTGGCTGATCATGATAACTGTGATTGTAAGTTTGTAGATTAACAACTTATTTTTTACTCTATTTTGTTGTTAATGCTTATTAACTGCTTATTTTTTTATCATGTTTTGTATCAATTGTGATATGTTGATGTTTTGTTACTAGTTAACCTGTTTTTGTTGATGTTTTTTATGTTTTATCACTATTGATATGTTGATCTTTTTTTACTCTTTTGTTGATGTTTTTGTATGTTGTATCACTATTGATATCTAGTTTAAAAGTTTTTTGTTTTTGCTGCCCTTTTTATGTTTTTTTTTTGTTTTATCAATAGTGATATATAATGTGTTTTATCATTTTATGAATGTTTTCTGTTTCATATAAGGTATTTAAATGTTTTTGTATGTATTATCACTATTGATATTTTAGTGTAAACTCTGTGTTTTTAGTTCTTTAATCATGTGTTATCATTAGTGATATATGATGTGTTTTATCAGTGTTTTTTGTTCCAAACAATAAAAGGTATTTAAATGTTTTTGTATGTTTTATCATTATTGATATTAGTTTAAACTGCTTTTGTTTTTTTTGTTCCTCTTTTATCATGTGTTATCACTAGTGATATATGCTGTGTTGTGTTATATTATTTATGATATATGCTGTGTTGTGTTATATTATTTATGATATCTGTCCATGTTTATATTATATTGATATTAGTTTAAACTGCTTTTGTTTTTTTGTTCCTCTTTTTTGTTTATATTATATTCATTTTTCTTTGTTTTATTTTCTACAGCTGGTAACAGTGATAAAACATCTTCATCCTTTGATCATGATGAGATTCTTGACGGTCCAGATGGTTCACTTATAGTTGTTCCTAGGGTTTATGCTAGTGATTTGCCAGTTTTAGGGACTGAATATGATAGTGTTGATGAATGTATTAGTGTTTATAAGAAATACGCTTCAGTTGCGGGGTTTGGCATTAGACTATCTACTCAGAAACGATTACGTGGTGGTTTTGTGAAACAGAAGACGTTAGTTTGTAATCGGTATGGTTGTCCGAAGAATATATCCTTGAATACTTTAGAGCCTAAAAAGATTGATAAACAAGTAAGGACTTCAAATATTAGGATATGTGGTTGCAAAGCACGTGCTGTCTTTGATTTGATTCCTGGTACAATAAAGTATTCGTTGACAACTTTTAATGTTGAACATAATCATGAGCTTGATAAGCCTGAGTATAAACACTTGTCCAAATCTGAGAGGAAGTTAACATATGTCGAGCAGCTGTTTATTATCAAAGCTATGAGTTCAAATATTGGTGCTGTTAAAGCGCATAAGTTTTATACTGGGTTGAAAGGGTCTGTATCTCTAGTTCATGGCACTCAGGTGGATTTTAAGAATTTTGTTAATGGCTTGAACTTGTTCATAGGAGATAGTGACGCTCAGATGTTGATTAATCGTATGGAGGACAGGAAAGAGTATACAAAACTATTTTCTTTTGAATTTTTTGTTGAGAACGCGGAGTTGTGCGGTTTGTTCTGGGCTGATGAAGTTGCGAAATGTAATTATAAGGAATTTGGTGATATTGTATCATTTGATGCCACGTACAGGACCAACAAGTATGTTTCATTATTATTGTTTTCTTCATTGTTTTTTTTATTACTTTGTTAAAGTTTATACTATTTTTCAGGTACAAAATGGTGTTTGTACCATTTACGGCTATAGACAACCATAGAAGGTCTGTTACTGTTGGTTCGGGGTTGTTGAAGAAAGAAACAGCTGAATATTATCGATGGTTACTTCGATCGTTTAAGAAGGCAGTTGGTCGAGCGCCACAGATTGTTGTTACTGATCAAGACGGTGCTATGCGTACGCTGTTGCTGAGGAGTTGCATGAATCTAAGCATAGGCTTTGTATGTGGCACATCATGCAGAAAGTTCCAAAAAAGGTATTCATTTTTGTTTGTTTTTATATCACTTGTGATAAATTATTAATGTTTCATATAACAAACCAAAAGATTATATAGTTCTTATTTGGCATTTTTCTTATCACTAGTGATAATGCATTGACAAAAAAAAATTATTTTGTATATACTTTATTGTTATATCACTATTGATATTGCATTCTTTTCGCAGATTGTTTCTGAAATTTATGATAACACAAAGTTCAAAGAAAAGTTTGGCAAAATTGTTTGGAATATGTATATCCAACCTGATGAGTTTGAGCTTAGATGGAACAGTCTTATGGAGGAGTTTAATCTTGTTGGACACAAGTGGCTAACGAAGATGTATAATATTAGAACATCATGGATTCCTGCTTTTTTTGTTGATTCACCACTTTGTGGGTTAATGAGGACTACTTCCAGGTCAGAGAGCGAGAACTCTTTCTTTAATTATTTCTTGAGCTCCCGTGCAACCCTTGTGAAGTTTATGCTTAGTTACGAGTCTGCAATGGATAGGCAGAGATACCTTCAAGAACAGTTGGATCATCAGTCTTTTGACTCGTTCCCTACTTTGCTGACTCCATTACCAATCGAAAAACATGCTGCTGGTGTTTACACCCGTAATATTTTTAATCGTGTTCAAAAAGAGATTGTTGCAGGTTCATGGTTGTGTTCGGTAAATGGTATGAGTTCAAAAGAGGGTGTTTTTGTTATTCTTATTGAAGAGGAAGTATCTCAAAAGGTTGTTTCAGAAGTTATTGATAAAGAAAGTAATTCAGAGAATCTTGAAGAAGAGATTGAGTTGTATAAAAAAATTTCACGGAAGTATGAGGTATATTTTGTTATTTTTAATTTCTAAAGATTCATATGTTTTATCACTATTGATAGTTTATACATTATTTTTTTATAGCTATTTTAATATAAATTATCTCTTGTTTGATATATGATTGTTTTGATGTTTTTTTAGGTTATATATAACAGTCAAGATTCTTCAGTTTCCTGCTGTTGTCAGCTTTTTGTTCGTGTTGGGATTTTATGCCGTCATGTTTTTTGTGCTTTCAAGAACTGTAATGTGACTCGTATCCCAGATCAGTATATACTTAGGCGTTGGACAAAAGATTTGATTCCAGCTGATTTGAGGAACAAAAAAAACCGATATGGCGAGAAAAATGAAGCAATTGAGAAGCTTTCTATTGAGGCCGCAAATGTGTTTGAATCATGTATTCATATGTTGAGTAATAATGAGCCTAAGCTAAATTCTTTTCTGGGCAAGATGAAAGCATTAAAGTCTGAGTTCGAAGCTGGTTTGCCTCCTGTTCCAACACGTACAACTGCTCAGATTGTTGAAAAGTTTATGGGCGTTAAGGAGCCTAAGAAGAAGCTTGTGAATAATCCAACAGATGTTCGGACAAAGGGGCGTGAGAAGCAGCCAGAGAAGCAGCCACAGAAGCAGCCGCAAAAGCGTATTAAGAGTGGAAGAGAGATTTCAATGGCTAAAAGCAATAAAAGGAGGAAGATGGGTTGTACTCTTTGTTCAAGTACTGACCACACCTATAGTACTTGCCCACTCAAGGATAAAGCTGATTTTTCTTATTCTGCATCAGTTTCTTCTGCTGGTCGTGATGATAGAGACGGTTGTCATGTTGCTTAATTTGTTCAAGCTGTATATTCTGGAATCCAATGCTGTTTATCTACTATCAATTGTTTTTTTATTATCACAAGTGATACTTTTATTTTCAATAATGTTGAAAACTTATGTTCATTTGTTTATCACTAGTGATACTTTCCTTATGTATGTTCTATCAATTGTTTTCTTGATGATCAGTTTTATTTTTAATAATTGAGTTCAGTATGTTTTATCACTAGTGATTCAATGTTTAAAGTACATAGTTTGTTTTTATCACTAGTGATTTTGTCTTAAAATATCATGTTTGTGATTTGTTTGTCTTATGTTATATTCTTTGTGTTATTATTTCATGTAATTTGACTGTTTTTCAATGTCTTCATTAAAAATATTTTTTCGATTCAATGAATGTGTTTCTTTCTATTGAAAATTTATAGTTTTTAATTTTACGTGAAATATCACAAGTGATAATTATTATTTTTTTTGTGATAAATTTTAGTACTATGTTTTTTGGTTTTTATCTATGAAATTTACTTTCAATATATCACCATGGATAATGTATTTAGAATCTCGTGTGTTTTCAATCACAAGTGATTTTATAAAGATTTGATGTAAAATGTTCATTTTACTTTAAAAAAAAGTGTAGGAATGATGAACACTTTCAAACACACACACATATGACGAACACTTTCACACACACACACATGACGAACACTTCTTAAATGTTCAATATCAAAATTATTTTAAACAAGTTTCTCCTACCATTAAAATCAAAAAGACTAACCAAAGATGAATCAAATTTAACAAAAATTAACAAAAACATGGAAGGATCATCGAGTGTACCTCCGATTATAACAGATCCAATAGTTCAAAGCGAATGTACTGGAAATGATAAAGGTATTTCATTTTGAAAAGAAAAAAAAACATTTGTATTTGTTCTATTGATTTTGCATTTGATTTATGTATTGTTCTTATTTTATGATGTTTTGTGATTCTATATTTCTTATATTTATATTTGCGTTTAAAATGTTTGTTAAAATGCCTGAACTAATTATATGTCATTTTAATTTTCAGTTAATGAAAAAACTGTTAGAAGAAAACAATTGCCTAGACGTAATTGTAAGAAAAGAACTGGCAGTATAAGTTTTAGGGAAAAAGAAGAGAAACGTAAAAGAGAATTTGATGAAGAAGAGATAAAATTGAAAGAAGATAGTTCTTTTGTTGATGATAAAAGAAGGCGAGAAGAAAGGGGAAAGGAAAAAATTATTGAAGGAAATGATGATTTTGTAATGAATGATTCAGAGAATAAGAGCCAGCAAAGGTTTAGAAAAAAAGAATATAGGTCATTGATATCACGTGCGTCAGTTAGGCCTCTTTACGAAGTAATGCGTTGTTTAACAGCCCAAAGAAAGAAGGTTATCAAAGATATGGGTTTTGGAGCTTTGATTGATTTTCCGATATTTGATATTCCAAGCAAACTTGCATTCTTTGTGGTTGATATTCTTGATACTACATCAATGCTATTAAAGTGTCCATCAGGAGACATATTACTTACTCCGAAAACAGTTAATCAAATTTTTGGACTTCCAATGGGTAACAGGAACTTGCAACGAGAAGGAGAACGACAATATGGTGATCCATTTATTAAAAAATGGAAAAGTCAGTTCAAGAATGTCAACATGGTTACAATCAAAGAATTATCAGATGTTATATTGGAGACTAAAAATGATGATTATATGTTTAGGATGAACGTCTTGACTTTGATTTCAAACACTTTAGGAAGTTGTGATGTATCATCAACTATCAAATTCACAGTCCTGAAGAATGTGTTTGAAGGTGATGACGTTAATGATATAAACTGGTGTGAGCACATTCTTGATTGTGCTAGTTTATCGAAGCTTGCATGGGAATCAAGGTTGAATCATAGGAAGAGTGTTGTGTATTACGGACCAGCTATGTTCCTGATGGTAATTTACGAACATTAGTATTTTTTATAGCAACTTTGTTGTCTTATATAATATTTGATATTAATGTTATAATACATTTTTATGATACAGCTTGCATATGTTCATTACACAAAGTGTGATCAGATGAAAGTAACTAGGCGAGTACCATCGATTAAAAGCTGGGATTCAAGTCTGCTGAACCAAAGAGAAACAATTGAAGTCAAGAATAATTCTATGGGAACATCCGAAATTCTTCCAGATTTGGATGAAGTAGAGGAAAATGTTCAAAGAGAGGTTAGTTAAGTTAACATTTTATCACTCGTTATAAATCAAATTCTTTTTTAAGTCTAAAATTATGTGTATTTTTTAGTTTAATCAACTTTAAAAGATTATCATTAGTGACTTATCAATAGTGATTAAATTAAGTAATAGATTATCAATAGTGATATATATGATCAGGGATATATGTAATCATAATTAACTAACAGATTATCAATAGTGATTATCACTAGCTATAAAAGTTTTAGTGTATTATCACTATTGATAATATATTAAAGTTAGTTTTTCTATTAGTATTTAAAATTTTTAATGTTTTATCAATAGTGATTATCAATAAGTATATTTTTCTTGTACATTACAGGAATTGTATGGTTTGATTCATCAGAGTATTGAGAACATATTAATAGATAAATCAGAAATAGAAGAAACAATCAATGACAATTTGTTGAAGTACCAAGATGATTCTAAGCTGATTGAATTTAGGGCCAGACTAAAAGAAATTTTCAAAGAACCCGTCATTCCAGAGTACCACACTTCTTCTTCAGAATCTGGCGATGAGAACGATAATCTTTCAGGTGGTGATCAAGATATGAAAATCAGTAGTCAAGATAATCACGGTTTTAATGATGTAAATCTTGGTTCTGAGGTACAAGATGTAGGCACGAAAACAGAAGCTGGGGGTAGTAAGAAATTGGAATCCGGACTAGAAAACGTTCAAAGTGTCGATGAAACCATTTTTAGTGGTGGCACGTACTCTGTTGGTGATCAAGATGTGAATATGTGTAATCAAGATGAACAAGGATTGAATCATCATAATGTTGTTTCTGAAGGACAAGATGGAGGCACCAAAGCAAAAGTAGTTGGAAGTAGTACGAAAATGGAATCTGGGCAAGAAAATGTTCAAGATGGGGAAGGATTGAATGATCAGAATGTTGTTTCTGAAGGACAAGATGGAGGCACCAAAACAGAAGAAGTTGAAACTAGTAAAATAATGGAATCTGGGCAAGAAAATGTTCAAGATGGGGAAGGATTGAATGATCAGAATGTTGTTTCTGAAGGACAAGATGGAGGCGCCAAAACAGAAGAAGTTGAAACTAGTAAAATAATGGAATCTGGGCAAGAAAATGTTCAAGATAGGGAAGGATTGAATGATCAGAATGTTGTTTCTGAAGGACAAGATGGAGACGCCAAAACAGAAGAAGTTGAAACTAGTAAAATAATGGAATCTGGGCAAGAAAATGTTCAAGACGGGGAAGGATTGAATGATCAGAATGTTGTTTCTGAAAGACAAGATGGAGGCGCCAAAACAGAAGAAGTTGAAACTAGTAAAATAATGGAATCTGGGCAAGAAAATGTTCAAAATGTTGATGAAAGAATTTGTAGAAATGATTCATTTTCATTTTCTGAACAAGAAATGGAAATTGTCAATCAAGATGAGGTACTATTGAATGATAAAAAATTTGTTTCTCAAGTGCTAGATGGAGGCACTAAAACAGATCACGCTGGAAGTAGTAAGAAAGTACAAACTCGGCTAGAAAAGTCTAGCAACATAAAGTGCCTTGCAGATTCTGATGATTTTGATTATGATGATCCTGCATTTTTGAAGCAATCAGTTGAAGCAATAGATCGAGTTTGTGGATTTGCCTAAATTAGGGATCCGGTGGTCTAACATGGTGGAATGGGGTGTTGGCAGCCATTGTTGGTGGAGAGAGAGAAGAGAGGTTGTTTGTGAAAATGATAATGTATTGAATAATGAAAAAATGACAAGCAACCCCCTCCTTGGAAGCTAAGGAGGGGTATATATAGTCACGCACACAACCTAAACATTACAACAAGCCTAGTCTAGTCTAAATGTGCGTGACTATGATAACTAACGGGAATTCTTAAATGTCGTCACATAAAGTGAGTTTCCAACAATCTTCCCCCATGGGACGACGTGTAGAATTCCTTACAATATTTTTCCTAACAAGTACATAATGATAAAAACAAGAGCTTTCATGAAGCGTCCAATGCTGATGATGTCTTCTGAGGCCTTTGACTTCAAAACGACTCATCTTTAACTTGTAGAAGAAATACTGTAACGGCACGAGCTAAGTAACCCATACACTTCTGGTTAAGGAGAAGCTTCTGAATTAGCTTCCCCCTAATTCATGCCACATAAACTTGATGTAGAAGCTTTTAAATAGCTTCCCCCTAAATCGACAATCCTCGTAGGCAACTTCAAAGCTTTCAACAAAGCTTAGAATGATTAAGCACACAGCGGAATCTAATAGGCAAATCCCATCATATAACATGATAACGTTGCTAAGAGGGATTGAAGGTAAGGGGCACACCAAGTAGATCAACAACTTTTCTTCTCACGCTTGAATAATTCTTCTGAATTTTTCTTCCCCCTGAGAGTTCAAGTAATGCATACCAGAAAGAATCAAGACATTTCTTCCATGAATCAATCCCAATTATGAAGCTCAAATACTGAAGTGGACACTTTATCCCATTCATGAAGTTGACATCGTAACACCAGAGTCAATTAAGTCCCGGAAATGCACATGTCTTCTTCCGGAGATGCACCAGAGTCAATTAAGTCCCGGGAGTGCATATAGGGTAATGATGATGTTTATTTGTAACAATCAAACAATTAAACCTCGAATCAGTAGTGTACCGTTTAGAGATTGTGAACGCCACGAGTTAAATCACTGATATTCTCTGCGGCTATGACAAAAGTCATCCCGGAATGTCTTCAAATCAAAAGAAGGTATGAAGTTCATCACGTGTACTCGTTGTGCGTTCAAATGTGTCTTCTTCTTCCCCCTTGATGGTTTCGAAAGTTGGAACCATCAATAAATTGTACGCACATGTACCTGAAATCTCGTGAGAATAATAAATAAGCTGAATTAAATATTTTGTGAGAATCAGCTGTTGATCGAAAATCTCTTCTCATAAACTCTCCATGGCCACCTTTACCATACCACGTGAAAGCAATTTGAAGTGACCACTGAAAGAATGAACCGGATACATCAAACGTGAAACTGAATAAGAATCCTTCGATCTTGTGACTTAAGCTTGCACAGATTGTTGAATGAAGAACGATGGAGAAATCTCTAAGTACTCAATGCATCACTGAAGAAGTCTATAAGCACAACACCTCTTGAAATTATCCACGTCGACTAAGCGCGTGACACTGAGTACAACAATGTAACCCCTTTAAGTGATAGTTATCTGAGTCATCAACCATCCACCCCGAACCCGAAAACTAGATAACCAAGTCATCATTCGAAGATTAAGCACGAGCAAGTTATCATTAAAATTATTCATCCAACCAACCCCGATTTCAAAAATAAAATAAGACCACGCCTTCGAAAGATCCGTCTCCAACGTCACATAATTAATACCCGATCAAATAAAAATCTGTAGTCACTAAAAAATCGCCAAAATTTTTCTTGATCTCGTCAAAATAAATCCTTGTCACAATTGTCTCATCACGGTACTTTGTCACGTCACTTTTTGTCTCGACCCGATGACGACCGAATTATAACTTAATACACATAAAATTTTATTTAAAAATTTTGTTAACAAAAGTTGTGTGTATATAAGTAAATATATACAGCCCATCACGTCTTTTGTCCATATCAAATGTCATCCCGTGTTCATGGCCCAATTCACACAGAGCCCAAAGCAAAATAAATACCCGGTCCAAGAAAATGGGAAAAAGAGAGCACCTTGTGTAGTCCGCCCCCCAGCCACGTGTGATCAAGAGGCACCACACAAAAAAACGGTCCAATGAGGAAAGGCCCAACCCTCCACGTGTAAACCACTAGCGGAGTTCACTAGGTGGGATAATTTAATCTCACAATCCTAATTATTACCCCTAATCTCTCATTCATTCTTTCTCCGCCTCTTTCTCTCTCACTTCCCCACTTCATCTCCTTGAATCCTCCGTCCCCCCATAGAAACTCTAACCTCATCAGATCAAATCTCCTTCATCCCCTCACCCAAACCACCATCTTCTCCCATCATGAATCTTACAAATACGAGCATCAAGATCCATAAAAAGGATCCCGGGTAGGTGTTGTTTTTGATTACTTGTTGAGTCCCTCTCTTCATCTGTAGTGTCTTTCTTGTGAAAGTTTTTATTAATTAAATCGAATCAAAGATCGAATCTAACAATCTTGTTATGATTCATTCTTAAAATTCGTAAATTAATAAAGGTTTGAGCCTTGATAGATGAGAGCCGGATTGCATGTTGATTTTTATTTAAGAAATCGAAACAAAATAAGGATAATAACAATTTTGTTATATATCTTTGTTTGATTTCGGATATTAGAAATGGGTTAAACCAAACACGAATCTTTGATGATGAAATAATTCGTGTGAAGAGATCTTTAAAGATCGCACATGCATGTCCCATTTGTATAATTGAAACGAATCAAGGATCGAGTCTAACAAAGTTGTTATGATTCGTTCCTTATTTTCGTATATTTTGTTCGTTCTGTTTATATAACCAAAACAATGAAAAGATTTTGACATAAATGTTACAAATCTTTCATTATTTTCGAAAATTAACCATGGGTAATACCCAACATAAGAAATCAGTGATGATGATTAATTTTACGTGTGATTGGATCATTGAAATCTAATGAATGAGCACGAAAATTAACGAATCTGAGATAAAGGTAAAGTTACTGGTTTGATTTGTTTTTGTTTTGGTTTGAGTCTAGATGGGGATTAAGTGACGAAGGGAATTAGGATTAGATTGATGGTGTTGTGGAGGTATGAGGATGGAATGATCGAGTCAACTCAGTGAGTTTAACTGAGTCAACTCGGTAATGACCGAGTTGACTCGGTTGGGATGGTTTTGTTTCATTCGGAATAGATTTCAAAAATCATCTCATTCGGAATGATTTGGAATCATCTCATTCGGAATAAATTTGAAATCATCTCATTCGGAATAAATTTGAAATCATCTCATTCGGAATAAATTTGAAATCATCTCATTCGGAATAAATTTGAAATCATCTCATTCGGAATAATTTTTAAAATCAGTTCACTCGGAATGATTTTTAGAATCAGCTCACTCGGAATGATTTTTAGAATCAGCTCACTCAGAATATCTTATCCATATCTTTTATTTCCGTTTTTTATGGATCTGGTTTTGGGTCTAATTTCTGGCAAATCTGGGTTTTCACCTTCATCAGATATTGAAAATAACAGATCTTGAAAGTAGATCTGAATTCCCAATGAAGTGAACTGAGTAACAAAAGACTCTATGGACTGATGAAACTGTGACCAGCAGACCAACAAATGAACCATCTGTTATGAACAAATTAGGACCAATAAACAAGTAGGATGATGAAACCGAGAATAAGATGATAAGGTTGAGACCCCAAAAACATGTGACAGAATGGACGATTGGACAAAAATATGAGACGTGACAAAAATTTGTAACAAAATCAGACAAATAATATAACGAGACTCAAAAACACGATTAGACCACCAAATCAAATAAATAAACACGATCCAAGGATAGAACCGAGGCTCTGATACCAATTGTGGATTTGCCTAAATTAGGGATCCGGTGGTCTAACATGGTGGAATGGGGTGTTGGCAGCCATTGTTGATGGAGAGAGAGAAGAGAGGTTGTTTGTGAAAATGATAATGTATTGAATAATGAAAAAATGACAAGCAACCCCCTCCTTGGAAGCTAAGGAGGGGTATATATAGTCACGCACACAACCTAAACATTACAACAAGCCTAGTCTAGTCTAAATGTGCGTGACTATGATAACTAACGGGAATTCTTAAATGTCGTCACATAAAGTGAGTTTCCAACAGAGTTTGCCAAAGTCAATACGATGAAGGATTAAATGGTCAAAATTATGCTTTTAAAGGACAATATGGATCCGCAAAAACAGTAGAAGCTGGAAGTAGTAAGATAATGGAATCTCGACAAGCCAATGTTCAAAGTCTGCATGAAAGTATTTTTAGGAATGATTCATATTCAGTTACTGAACGAGACTTTGAAATAGATAGTCGAGATGCAGTACTATTGAATGATCAAGCTGGAAGTTTTAAAAAAACAGATCAAGCTGGAAGTATTAAGAAAGTAGTTATTGGGCAAGAAAATGCAGCAAACAAAAAAATCAATATAGATGTTGATGATCCTCAATTTTTGAAGGAACAAGTTGAAGCAACTGGTAAATTTTACCAAGGTCAAACAAGTACTTTCTTGGTTCATGATTCGGATTCAGACGAATCGATGAATTATTATTTTGAATTTGTAGAGCCAAAACTTTTAGCTGAGCTTGCCGCGAAACATAAAGCCGAAGAAGAAAAAAATCAAAAAGGAGATAATGTACTAGTTATTGATTCGGACACATTATCTGGTACATCACCAACTGATTCTAGTAGTCCTTGGACTCCTGGTTCCCAGCCAAGTTTTGATTTGCGTATAACACCAAAAATTGAAAGGCAGAAACTCAGGGCAGAAAGAAAAAGAAAAAGGGAAGAACAGAGAAGTCGACGCAAGAACAAGTTTCAAAAAGCAGCAGTGGAAGGAGAAATCAATCAGCCATGATGAGTGATTTATTTTATGTTTTAAAAAATATATCTACAATCCAGATTGATGTTTTGAATGATTTTTTTTCTGGCTTCATATATTGCACTTTTAATAAAATTTGGTTATCATATTCAATGGTTTTTTTTTTGTTCAATGGTCACCCTGGTAAACATTGTATTTATCATATAGACATATAAGTACAATGGAATGTTGCTGCATGCTTTGTTAAATTTTTTTAATATTTATGTTCTACAAGTATATATTCATTTTCTATATTTTATCACCAGTGATATCACACGTAAACAGTTTTTAATATTCATGTTTTACAAGTATTTATTTTATATACTTTATCACCAGTCATATGATACGTAAACAGTTTTTAATATTCATGTTTTATAAATATTGGTTATTTTATACACAGTATTTTTTTAAATTTTTTTTATAGTTAGTGATAATACAGGTAGATATATATTGCAATGTTTTCTATCATCTTTTTGTGTTTGAAATATTATTTTTGAATTTAAAGTTGACATCTAAGTTTAATCAGCAAAAGAAGGTTCAGCAATTGTTTAAGATACATCATTTGTATATCACAAGTGATATACTACAGAATCCTTGTTCTAATAAAAAGTACTAGCTGTTATGTTAACATAAGACTTGGGGCTTATCATTCATTTGCTATCTTTTTGTTGATAGCAGCTTCAACGATTTCTTGGGCTTATCATTCATTTGCTATCTTTTTGTTGATAGCAGCTTCAACGATTTCTTGGACTGTTTTTTCGTCTTTGTCCTTGTTTTCATCTTCAAACTTCTTTGCATAGTCTGTCATCACTCCTCTCTTTGTGTTTACTTCATGCATTAAAATCTTTGTCACATACCTCTTCCTCATTATGTTTATTTGCAGTTGATGATCTCTGTTTGTTTCGGGAACAATTTGAGGGTTCCATTTAGACGCCATCTCTCCTTGATAAAGCTCCATATGCATCATTGTGTACAAGCCACTGTCGATTTTGTTTTCCAGAGTTTGCCATTTGAATTTCATCACTTTTGGCTGTTTGTCATTGCTTAGCTTCTTAACACACGTGTTTCCATGCTTCGTCAAGTAGTTGATCAACAAATTTTTCTGCATAAATTAAAATTTAAGAAATTAGTTATTGTGTATAGCCATGTAATTTATCTGCATTTTTATAATTCTACATTCAAGTAACATTATATATTTACTTACTATTTTGCCAAAGGCGTCTTGATACTTTTTCTTGTATTCCCCATTTGAGTCGTTATCCAGTATCATAGCATTTGCTTTCTCAAGGTTGAAGACGATCACAAAATAATCACCTCCAACTATTGTTGGGAAAAACACAATTCTCACATCTTTCATCTTCTTCTTAGCTTGTGAAGAAATCATGTATTTGTGCAGCAACTTTTCAAACTTCTCATCATCGATCTCATTCAAACTCTCATTTTCCATCAGTTCCAAATCCTATAGATAAAAGATTTTTTTAAATATAAATTTAGTTCTTATATTTCTTAAATGATAGAACATTTTTTTTCGTTATAAATTTTAAATGAACTTACGAAGTCAGTTGTTGCAAAGTATTGCCTTCTTAACCCTTTGCCTCCTATGTGTATCCTTTCCTCGTAATTTAACACTTTAACAAAAGTGTCAATTACTTTTTTATGTATCTTGAATCCAGGTGCAAGAGTTTGAATTTCTTCTCTGTTTGCTATAGTTCCACTTCCATCATCGAATACTTTTTCACTGCAAAACGTTTATTATGTATTAGATTTATCACTAGTTTCTAATGAAAATTATCCACGACTAAATAGTAAATATTAAAATTTTTTACCTGATCTGTCCTTGCATACAGAAGATGCTGTTTGCTGAAATCATTTCATCATAGTGCAACGTATCTTGTGTTCTGGACATCTCATTCATGTACGGCGATTTATAATACATCGATGGTTTTGTGATCCTTTTTCCTCTTCCTTGTGCTTCCTCCTGGGCAATACTTTCTATTTCGCTTTCTTGTTCTGTACCAAATGCATTCTCCTGGACTTCCGGGCTTTCATAATTTTTATCATCTGTTGCATAATTTTTTGTTAAGTTTTTTTTTTTTTTTATATAATCTATAAGTGTAAAAACTGATACGTTTTTTTGATAAAAAATTATGTTTTTACCTTTAGTTTTTTCTGCATCTTGTTTTGCTTGTTGCCTTGTATTTTTCTTTGGTGTTGTTTCTGCTGCTGCTTCCTTTGTCGCTTTTTTTGTTGCAGCTTCTTCTTTGTTTTTTTCTTTAGATGTCTCTTTGTTTTCTTCTGTTTGTGATTTTGTTTTTTCTGCAACAACAGCTTCATGTTTGTCCTCTGCATGTTCCTTTGTTTCTGTTGGAGCTTCATGTTTGTCCTTTGCATGTTCCTTCTTTTCTAGTGCTACTTCCTTTATGGGCTCTATTGTTGAAGCTCCTTCTTTGTTTGTTTCTGTTTGAGCAGATGTTTTTTCTCCATCTTTATCTGCTTTTGGTTTTTCTGAACTTTTCTTTTTTGGTGTTTGCTTTCCTGCAACTTTTTTTGCTGGTTTTTGAGCATCTTCTTTTGCAGTTGCATCCTTTTCTGTATTTGTAGCTTTCTCTTCCGCCTGTTTTTTCTTTGCCTCTTCTTGCTCTTTCTTCTTATTTTCAGCATCAGCATTCCTTTTTCTTTCAGCCTCCTCTTTCGCAGCTTCTTGCTGCTTCTTCTTTACATCTGCTTCTAAAAAGGATTTTTTCAACTTCAACATTTATACATTTCTAGTTACATATCACTAGTATTTGTTAAAGCATCATTATATTTTTGTTGTTTTTGCTAGCCATAGTTTGTTAAAAGTATTATTATACATTATTAGTCATTTATCATTTAACATTGATCAATAGTGATTTAACACTAGTTATTTAACACTAGTTTATTTTTATGACTAGTGGTTAATCACTATTGATTTGTCAATAACATGAACATGCTAAATTATTTGATTTTTCTGACCTCTTTGAGCTTTGATTTTCTTTGCATCTTCTTGCTTTTTCTTTTTATCTTCAGCATCGGCTTTCCTTTTTCTTTCCGCCTCGTCTTTCGCAGCTTGTTGCTGCTTCTGTTTTTCAAGTCCTTCGTAGTATATTTTATCAGCTTCGGCAAAGTCTGATTTGTTGTTGTTGTTCTCCTCGTGGACAGATTCAATAAACGCAACAGGACTATGAATATCATTTGTTGTTGCAGCTTTGCTAGTTGATGCACTAGCAATGTAATATGAATAATCCTTGGGTTCATCTACTTGCACTTCATTTCTAAACTCTCTTTTGAATCTTTGTACAAACAAGTTTAATCTTTCATCACCTTCAAAGACCTCTTGCATTTGCAAGTTTTCATTAATCAAATCTTGAAGCTCTTTTCTCTCTTTCAAAACTCTTTCAAACTTTTCTTTTATCGTCTCGTATATAAGCTGTGATGGAAAAAAACACGTGTTAGGAATCTTACATCACTGTTAATAATCTATTATCACTATTTTTTTCTTCTATGACCTGATTAAATATTATGTTAATTTTTCAACTTTAATGTATTATCACTATTGATAATATATTAAAAATCAACTTTTAATGTATTATCAATAGTGATAAAACTAAAAAAGAGATTCAACAGATTATCTATAGTGATAAGATTATCAATAGTGATAATCAGTATTTTTAGTAACTATTCAAATATTATGTTAATATTTCAACTTTAATTTATTATCACTATTGATAATCTATTAAAATTAAATTTAATGGATTATCAATAGTGATAAAACTAACAAAAAAATTCTGCATATAAGATTCAATAGCCATAATCACTATTGATAAACTATTATCACTATTTTAGTTTTGTTTATTGATTAATTATTGTGTTAATTTTTTCATCTTTAATGTATTATCACTATTAATAACCTATTAAAATCAACTTTATTGGATTATCAATAGTGATAAAATATATTTGATTTTACTGACCTCTCTGAGTTTTTTCTTCTCATTTTCCTGTTCATCAGCATTATTTTCTTCATCATCTTCTATCACTGAAACCAATCCAAACCGTCCATTCTTCATCTCCAAGTTTTCTCTTTCTTCTAAAAGCTCAAAAGTCCAGTTTCTAATGCCAGGCCATTTTCGTGGTACATTCATCTCAGCAAACTTTGTGTGATGCAAGTAAACCAGCTGTTTACAGTATAATATTTAATAAAAAGTGTCATGCATTAATAATATGATATTAGACATAAATAAATAAAAAATTAAAGTGTAGATTAAAATTACCATTAGCACAACGTTCGGGCCGTAGTACCAGTTTTCTGCTGTCGTGTCTTTCCAGTTGACCTTGCTTACTCGAATGCATTCCCAAATGTAAGTGCACCAGTCAAAGTCGCTAATGACATCATCATGTTGTATGTTGTTTATCACATGATAGTTTATTCTCGAACTGTTATCACATTTTATCATGCAGTTTGCAAAGAGCATGAGGTAATTCATTTTGAACATGAAGTCTGTATCGGTTGTCTTCTGAATAACCTTTGAAATATCTGTTGTTGTTGGATATTGCTTCTCTCCAAACTGTGCTTTGAATCTGTTTAAGAACACATCATTGTTTTCTCTTTCATGCTCAGATTCTAGTCTTCTTTTTCCCATTGGGATTCCTGTTGCTTCTCTGATTTTCTTTGGTGTGAACTTAATTTTTTTGCCATTTGCCAGTGGCAGCTCCATGTTCTGTGTGTCTAGGTTTTTAAGTACAAAATACGTGATCCGTGCCGGTACTTTGCTAAATCGAAGTTCCAACAAACTACCAAAGCCCATTTGTCTAATCACCCTTTTCCTTTCTGTCGATAGATTTCGATTAGCATTGAAGAGAGGCTGAACAGTTGTTTTAGCCCTCAATGGCTTGAATTTATCTTCATTTTTTACAACCATTAGTTCCATCTCTTGTTCATCAGATTCTTCTTTCTTTTTTCCTTTTCCTTTTACTGTTCTTTTTTTCCTTTCCTCAACTTGATTTGCTTTTTCGTCTCTTTTCCTTTTGTTTATATTCTTTTGTTTTTCCTCTTGTTTCTTTTTTCCTGCAGGAACTCTTGTTGGCTTTTTTCCAGGTTCTATTTCAGTGGCTTTTCTTTTTCTTTCTGTTACTTCCTTTGAAGCAAACGCGACTACTTCTGTTGATGTTGTTTGTTGCTCAACTAAATCTAGTTGCTGTCTTTTAGCATCAATTTTTCGTCTGTATGTTAGTTTTTTCGATGTCGAAGATGGTGTTTTGTTACCTTCAGTATTGCTTTCTGTGTTCAAATCTGCACAAATATAGATGTATTAGGTTAGTCATTCATTTAATATATTTTTTAAATATATTAAATGTGATACATAAGAAGTTTATAAGTATGCATCATACATTTTATGATATTTAATTTGTTATTTTTATCAATATTGATAATCCATTGAAGTTATTTTTAATGGATTATCAATAGTGATAATACATTAAAATATCAATACAAGTATGTCGCATTCTCACATATTTGATCACATTTATATATTTATAAAGAATAAATATTTTTTTATTTTCTTTTAAATGTACCTATTGTTTTACCAATCTGCGGAGAAAGGTTTAGAATCGGGCATGTATTCAGAACTGCAGTTACAAAACAATGTTTTATGTAAGTTTTTGTCTGAGTTATGAATTTTGGAATTTTTTTTTAATAAATACTAACCCGATAAAGCATCTTCTATTTGAATTTCAGTACCTGGCAAATCTTCGAGTGGTGTTAAATTGAGAAAAATATCTCCATCTACATTTTTTTTAAATAGAAACTAATAAATTTCTTTTGTATTTCGAAACATTTTTGATAAATTTTGTTATATAATTTATCAATCCTTTCAAGTTTGTTATTCTAAAGACTCTTATCAATGTTGATATACATATACCAAAACTTGCATTGTGCTTTTTTGTTTATATTTATTATAATAATCTTATATAAAACCATAAGCGATAGAATAATTTTAAAAAAAATGGCGCTTATAGTTTTTAAATTTATATGAACTTAAAAAAATAATAAACCTAATAAACTTCACATAAATCTTTCTTTAAAGTTATAAATTATTAAAAATTTTATAAAAATAATCAAAAAAATCAATACAATATGACTTTAATTGATGATTAGAATCTAAAATTAACAATACATAACAAATCATCTCAATATCCTCGAAATACGCAATTTAAACTCAGAAGTAGGTTATTATAATCAATATATGGATTAAAACATCAAATTAACAGATTAAATTAATTAAATTTAGAATAAATGTTCTAATAATCATCAAAACTAATAAATTATGAGTTAGAAAAACCATACTTTCTTCCTGACTTGGTGTTTGTTCGTTTTCCATCGTTTTTTTTTGAGGTATTAGATCCGTCTTGTTCCGATTCATCCATTTCTTTCGATTTCCTTTTGTGATTGAAGGTTTTGATTAGGTTTGTTTTTGATTTTAGAGAGGGTTAGGGTTTGTTTTGATTCTAGAGAGAGAAATGATAGCGGTTTGTGTTTTGTAGAATGAGAATGAAAGTGGTTGGGATGCATTATGATTGGGCGGGTTTTATTATTAATTTATAAATTCCAACTTCCGCTTTTTTTTAGTGTAATATCAATGCTGATAGTATGATAGTGATTGATGATAAAAGTTTTTTAACTTTTTCAGTTAAAAACGGTTTATTTTTTATCGACAGTTATGTTTTTTGATTTATCAATAGTGATAAATAATAAATTTTTTATTTATACACCAATGGTGTTAGTATTATATCTTTAGTATGTGTAATATCAATGGTGATATTATCCTTATTTTAAGATTCACTTTTTTGGTTAAAAAAATGTTTTTTTATATTGTTTTTTAATTTATCTATAGTGATTAGTGATAAATTTGTGGTTTTTTTTTTAACTAATGCAATATTACTGTTGAAAAATATCACTGTTGATAAATGTCTGTTTTTTGTTATTCTATTATCAATATTGATAAAGATATAATTTTTGTTTTTCCTTATCACTGTTCATATAAGCATATACTATCACACTATATGCAATATCACAGTTGATAAAGTCAACATCATTATTGATAAAAGTATAAAAAACATCTATTTTTTAATTTCTACAAATATTCCATTGAATATCACTATTGATATAAAGTATAAGCTGAACAAAACATCATGATAAATATTGTGTTGATAATATTAAGATGCATTTTCAAACCAAAAGTACCAAGTTTTCATACAGATCATACTGTTTTTGAATACATAACCAAATTGTTCAATGTGTTAAAAGTTACACACATTCAAAATAAAAGTAGCAATTTTGTTACACAGAATGACACTCATGACAAATCATTTTTGTTCACTTGGTCCTGCTTCTGTTCCTTCTCCTTGAATGTTTAATGCTTTATCAGACATCAACTTCCTGTGGTTGTTCATTTCATGGAGCAATATTTTTGTTGCAATTCTTGCTCTCAAGGTATCAATCTGCTTTCGGTGATCTTTATGACTTTCGTTGTAGATCCCTGTTTGCCATTTTCCAGCAGTCTCTCCTTGATACAGCTCCATATGCATCATCATGTATATAGCACAGTCTACTTTTTCTTCTTTTGTCTTCCACTTCATTTGCATCACTGTTGCTTTCTTAATTTTCTTTCGTAATTCTTCTCCTTTTGGATGTTGATACGCCATCAGGTGGTTGACAAAGATTTCCTTCTGAAATCGTAAATATATAAATATCGTTAGATATGTTTTTATTTTTGCTAATTAGACTAATTTTTTAAAGGTTACTTACCACAAAATCAAAATTTTCCTTGTATTTCCCTTCGTATGTGGCATCTGAATCGCTGTTGTCTAGTATCACAGCCTTGACTTTATCCAGGTCAAAAACTATGACGTAGTAATGCCCATGTGCTATGATTGGAAAGAAGACCTGTGTATTTTATCATAAATTTCTTAGACTATACCTATTTTAAGATAATATAATAATCATATTAGTAGAATCTAATAGACTGTTTTTTTACCAGTCCGACGTCCATCATTTGCATTTGTTTGACATTGTTTTTTGTCTGAATCTCAAATAATTTGCTAAACAATTGGTACTGGGAGTCTAACTTCAAGGCTCTGTCCTCTTTCTTGTCTTGTAGTACTCCAGGTACCTGTTTCGATTTTTTTTTTCAAAATCAAATGTTAGTGCATTATTTAGATGTTTTTTTTAATTTTATTTAATATCTTACCGTCATTCCTGTATAAAAGAATTGGCGTCTCAAATTGTTTTCTTTGAAACTTTCTTCATAATTCAGAATTGATACATATGTGTCGATCACTGAAGTTTCAACTTCCGTTTTTGGTGCCAGCGTCTGGAGACTTCCTTTCATCAACATATTACCTTCTCCATCGTTAAAAACTTCATCCCTGTGTAATATATCACAAGTTATAATCATAAAGCTTAATAATGATAAAGTTTTAAAAGTTAAAAGCATCATTTAGATGATTACCATTCATTTTCGTTGTCTCCAAAGATGGTTGATGTCAAAATCTTTTCATCTTCTGTTATTTCAGCCTTTGTGTCTATATTCTTGTTGATGTAGTTTGACCTGAGAAATCTGTACTCTTTTTCAAAGTGCTTTCTGGCGTTTTCGTCTTCTTGGTTTTGAATTTCTTTAATTAGCAAACTAAAACCAAGATTGATGTTCTCGTGGGAAGCTTCTGGCTGGTTTTCCTTCACTCTCTTTCCTTTTCTTTCGATTTCTTCTTCAGCTTTTCATTTTCCTTCATTTTCGTTTTCAGCATCATCTTTTTCTGACTTTTTTGATTCATCAACATCATCATCATATTCACTATTCAGATTCATCTCTTGTGTTTCCATCATCTCTGTATCATGATAATCTTCTGGTTGATGATTTTCATTTTTTTCTTTTTGATTTGTTGCCTTTTCATTTGATGTTTCTTGTTGCCTGTTCGATCCAGTTTCTGAGACACATTCTTCATCATTATGCTCATCGGTGTAGTGTGGGTCGTTTCTTTCTTCTGCGTCAGCTTCTATTTCCAATTCATCACCGGAATCTGTTTCATCTTTTGGAGGTTTTGGACCTTCTTCATCTTCATGATTTCCTGCATCATCATCATCATTTAAATCGTTGTCTTCATATTTTGTTGATGATGATGAGTAGTATTGTTCCCGTTCCTCCTCTTTGAAGATGTTTTTCAACTTTTCTTGAATTTCTTTTAGTTTCTCATCAGATCCAAATTTAAATAAATTCTCGTTGATCTTCTCTTCTATCTCCGCTTTTTCTATCAATATGCTTTCGATGCTCTCTTCAAGCATCTCATACATTTCCTGCAATGATTATTAATATACATATTTTAGTATGTAAAAACTTTTTTATATATTACATCTACACTGTATATCACTATCGATAATGTATTAAATTAACTTGCTATAATATAGTTATTATTGATGATCTATTTAAATTTTAAATGTATTATCAATAGTGATAAATTTATCTTAAAGAAGTCCTCATGTATTAACAAAACAAAAATGAACTTTAATAAGACTATCAATAGTGATAATCACTATTAATCTATTCACTAATTTAACAATCACTATTGATTAATTTTTATCTGATTTTTTCTTTAATGTGTTATCACTATTGATAACATATTAAAATGAAATTTATTGGATTATCAATATTGATAAAACAAACAAAAGAAGAATTATCTAATAGATAATCAATAGTGATAAGTTTAACAAAGAAATGAATCAATATTTGAGTAGTTAATATCATGATTGATAATGTATTAAATTTAACTTGCTTCTATAATTTTTTATTTTATCAATATTGATAAATTTATCTTAAAAAAAAGTTTATTACCATTAGTCATAAAATTTACACATCAGAAATGAACTAATAGATTATCGATAGTGATAATTATTAATAATCTATTCACTAATTTAACAATCACTATTGATTAATTTTTATCAGATTTTTTCTTTAATGTGTTATCACTATTGATAATCTATTAAAATGAACTTTAATGGATTATCAATAGTGATAAAACAAACAAAAGAATATTTTTCTAATAGATAATCAATAGTGATAAATTTAACTTAAAGAAATACTACTAGATAAAATATTATTTTAATTTTCTTTAATGTATTATCAGTATTGATAATATATTGAAATACAGTTTTTTATCTTACTTGATTCTATGCTTCTTCTTCTGCTTCATTCATATCATCCAGTATTTCTACTTCTCCCATCGATTTGTTTTGTAGTTCTTCTGTTTCTCTTCTTTTCAGGAGACTTGAATTCCAGCTTCTGAATGTTGGTGTTCGTCTCATCACTTTGAAATTCTCGAGGTTTGTATAGTGCAAGTATGCTAGCTGTTTCATAAAATATACAACGTATTAATAGTGTGAAAGATTAAATTCATTAAAAAAAATTAGAATTTTTTACTTACCATCAAGAAAATCACTGGACCGTCATAAACAACATTCTTTTTGTTTTTTTTCTTGTTATCCCATCCAAGCTTTGATGTACTCACCCCATTTAGTACATGTGTGCACCAGTCTGTTTCACTTACGTCATCTCCTTCAAAGACATTATTCAATACTCTGAATCTGACAGTTGAACTGTTGTCACAGCCTGCAAATGTGTTTGAGATCAACGACAAAACGTTCAACCTGAACATGTAGTCCGAGTTTTTTGACTCAATTATTACATCAGATAAAGCTTTCAATGTTAGCTTGTTTACATTGCTGAATTGCTGTTTCCACGTCAGTATAATTGGGTCATTGTATTCTCTTTGCCCTTCTCTTTCCAACTTTTTGTGTCCCATTGGAATTCCCAGAGTTTGATTAACTGATTTTGGAGTCAAAAATATATCTCCTGTTGGACACTCTATCGTCATTGTATTTGTGTTCAGCTTGTCTACAACAAAAAACGCCAGTTTTGTTGGAATTTCATATATTGGAAAGTCTATTAAGCATCCAAATCCCATGTCCCGTATGACTTTTTTTCTTTGTGCGGTCAGTCCCCGCATTGCTTCGAATAAAGGTCTCACGGTTGCGCGTGATGTCAGTACAGGATGTTCTTTTTCTGTTTTCTTTTTGTTCTTTTTCTTATCTTTCTGCTCTTCTTCTTCTTCTTCACTTTCATCAATTTTTTCATCTTCATCACCTCCTCTGCATCTTGATGTTGATGCTTTGTCCATATTTGTTCCAGATAGTTTCTTACACTTACTTCTGATTTTCATTTTTTTTCTTCCACCAGTTTTCTTTTCTGCGATTAGATTGCAAGTTATTTTAATTTTGTTAGTAATGTCATTATAAGATCCAAATATCATTGATACATTAAATAAACATAACATTTCACAAACAAATAGGATTCAGTAGTTACTTTGGCTTGTGATTAATGATTATACATTCAAATAACTAACACATCTAGTCTCTGAATAGAAGATGGACGAGAGGCTGTTTACTAGTTGTATTAATGTACTGGTAACTATGTATCTAAAGTAAAGATGCACTTTGATACATAATAACTTTACATACAAACCTAAATGTATATAATTTGTTTCATTAATGTTTTCAAATCAACTAGCATTCCTAAATTTTTAAAATTACCAAAACCAAAATGTTGTTACACTTTTGTCATTATTACATATTTTTCATTGTCTAATGCTTTTTATCAATAGTGTTAAAGCACTTAGCAATGTTTTGTAAATCCTATTATCACTACCGATAAGCCTCTTAAAATTGTTAAGTTGATGTTTTAATGATAACCCTCTTATCAATAGTGATAAAGTACTTACCAATGCTTTTATCAACTATTTTTTTAAAACCTTTTTTTGTAATGCTATATCACTATTGATAAATCACTTCTCATTCATAAATCAGTTTTATCTATTTTTTAAATTCCTTTCTGTAATTCTATATCACTATTGATATACCACTTCTCGTTGATAATCCCAGTTCTATTTTTTTAAAACCTTTTTTCTGTAATGTTATATCACTAGTGATAAAACTTTTATCATTGTTGATAAACATAAGTTTTAACAATATTTTTTGCATTTTAATTGTATATCAATAGTGATAAACCACTTATCTTTCGTTATAAGCTATGATTTTTAGTGGCAAGTGTTTTTATTGGTTTTAAGCCTAAAATCATCAATTTAATTGATTAAATCAATTATAATCATAATAAGCATATTAATTTTCTCAATAATCATCAAAATACTTTATAAATCATCAATTAAACAGATTTTAATCATGAAAAATATAAATAAGCATTCTAATATTCACAAAAATCGTTTAAACATCATGTAATCAAACTCATAAGCATGCATGTAATTATCTAAATATCATATAAATCAATTAAATCATATTAATCATAATTAAAACTTAAAATCATCAAATTAAAACTATAAAATGTTGTATAAATTGAATAAATATGTTTTACCCTCTAATTTTGCTTCTGTCACGTCGATTTTCACTGTTTTTTTGCTCGAATCAGATGCAGTATTCTTCTGTTCTTCCATTCTTGTGTTTTTTTGTTAGATTTTGAAGGTTTTTTGTGGCTTTTTTTGATGATTTGTAGATGTTTTTAGTTAGAGAAAATATATGGGAGACGGTTTGTTTTTAGAGAGAAAGAGACTGTGTGTTTTTTGTTTCGAAAAATGAGCGGGTGGTTACGTTTTAATTATTGGTATATTTTCAATCTTTCACTCAAGTTTGCAAAGTTAACAGTTTTGGTCCCTCCGTGTTTTTTATCCTTTGATCTGGTCCCTCCCAAATGGATGGTCCAGATTAAGCCCTTGGTTTCCACCAAAATACAAGTTTCTTTGATAACCGGACTCTTCGGCTGAATGCATCAGTTAGTTTTTAGATAATTTTGACTTTTATAGTTGACTTTTCTTGTATATACAGTATTATGTATGTTTTCAAGATCTTTAGAAAAAGATGAAGTAATGCTTTGAATCTTTATGTTGTATCTTCATGGATATTATATCCGAACCTAAAGAAGCTTATGTTTCAACAGCTTATGCTTTTGAAAAGCTCGCATAAGAGCTGTTGGGTTTAATCGGTTATGTGTCGGGTTCACGTGCATGCTTGGTGTTGAAACAAATTTCCGCAGGAACGAGGCCCTTGGATATTTAGCTTCGGTCTCGTGTACAGTATGCTTGTAGGATGGGCCTACCCTGCAATGATAGAACGCACGTTAACTCGCCCCAGGTGTGAACCTGAGACCAAGCTCCGGCGTGAAAGTAAGTAACAATCACAAGAGTGGTATCCGGTGCGGAATACCGGGGATATATTATTAAGTGAGAGTAAATGTTGTGTACTGTGTGTTGTTGTGTAGTAAATGCTTTGGGGTATTTATACCCAAAGCTTAGGGGATACCTGGATGTGTAGTCACATCATTGAGACGCGCACCTCTTGAACAGTGTTCTAGTGTCAGGCACAATATTAAAGCAGGCGGCGGACCATGGCTGGATCTGCTGGGTAAAACCTTGCCTTGTTGGATAAAACAGAGTCTCCCACGATTTGGGGGATCTTGTCTATATTCTCTTTCTTACGTGGCAGTCGCCTCGGCTCGTGTGGCGTGCCTTCGGCCAGATGCCGGAGACATACGCGAACATGTCCCCCCCAAGTATTAGTTCATTATCCCTATAATGGACTGATACTTAAAACGATTCTTACTCTCCGTCTGGGAATGATTTTTGGACTGTTTCGTCTTCTGAACCGATTCGATTATATTCCCTATTTTGGACCTTCTTTCTTTTGGTGGTGGACGAGAACTTGACACGTGTCTAGCCGTTTCGAATTCAACGGTGGATCCTTATCCTCGCGATTCGCAAACGAACAGTGTTTCCTCGATATCTTCGCCCATGACCCCTATATATGTGTGTTTATTCATTTTATTTTGCATCGTTTCCACCATTATTGTTTTCTTCATTTCTTCACCTTATCTTCCTTCGCATCATCTGAAGGTATAATTCTTATTCTTTCCTTACCTTTTATATTTGTACATCTGCCTGTTCCGGATGACTGGGAAAGAGATTGCTAAGTCGAGAGTGGCTCCGCCGGTGAAGCGTGACCCAAAATGTGATATGCATATACGCTTGTCTGGTATGACCGAGGATGATTTAAAGGTGGTGATATGTAAGTACAACATTCCTTCTCTATTAAGACCTTGCCTTCCGGATCCTGACCTGACCATGGACCGTTTACCCGAATCTAAGATTGGAATTTATCGTCAGTTTCTCGACCATTCTGGCCTTCGGATCCCCTTTTCCACATTTGTTTTAAACGTGATTAGATATTTCAAAGTACATATCTCCCAGCTTGTGCCCATAGGTATGAACAGAGTGGTAATGTTTGAGCTACATTGCTTCGGCTCGAAGATTCCTGTGTCCGTAACATTATTTAGAGTATTCTATAGGTTAAGTAAGCAAGGGCATTGGTTCTCCTTCGAGAGCCGAGGAGAGGGAGAATATGGTAAGTGTTTGATTGAGACTACTTCTAGCCTTAAGAAGTGGAAAACTGAGTTCTTTCTGATTGACCGTCGAGCGATTCCTTTTGCTATGCCTTGGAGACATCGTGAGTCGATTATTACTGATGATATGCCTTGCTTATACAACGTTGAACATGCCAAAGCTCTCGGGAAAAAACCTATTTTGTGTCGTCCTCCTCCTGAGGTTCTACTCTTCCTCGCTGGTCTTTCTTTCCCATATAGTCATCCGGGGCTGCGCCGATTGCTCTTAGATGCTGACAAGAAAGGTATACTTTGTTCTTGCTAGTTCTTGTTACTTTATTACTCACGCGGGCTTGCTTATGCTTGCCTTGCCTTTATTTTCCCCTTTTTCAGAAATGAGCTTCCTAGATTTCTTGGACCTTCCTTCTTTCGACGAAGGTTTAGTCGACATTGGTGAACCTTATGCTGAAAATGAGAAACCCACCCCTCGTGTGACCGAACCTCTACCTACTGGTCAGGAGATCCCCAAGCTGACACCCGTCCAGCAATTGGTTGAGAAACCTTCATCCCGGATACTTGAGGCCAAACAAAGGCAAGAAAAAGAAGCAGAAGGTGAGGAAAGCTCCTTCGCTTGCCGAGGGTAGCACTTCTAACAAGAAAGCAAAGAGAAAAGGTCGTCAACTCATTCCTTCCGAATCCGAAGCAGATTCCCAGCGAACTCATTCCACACAACCTATCAGTGTTGCTAAACCTGACTCTCGGGTTTCGGCTGGAGGTTCTGGTGTGAAAGAAAAGTCTCCTTCTATTGTTCAAGTGAGTGATCAATCTTCCCCTCATGCTGAACCTGAACAGAACTCGCAACAGGCTGGTTAGTCTCTTTCTTTTCTATTATGTTTTCTTTATTGTCACTTCCTTGCATATTCGTATGTGTTTACATTGGTCCCTCCGTTTTCCTCAGATGAAGAATTTGACCCCCCAAAGCATGTCCCGAACTGGAGGCTGAACGAAGATGTAAGGGTTAACTCCAACTATGCCGCTAAGGAATTCTTGTACAACCTTGCCACTCCTGCTGACGATCAACATTTGAAGGCAATGTCTAACTATGATATCCTCCGTCATAGCTGCCGGTCAATTGCTCAGAGTACTATAGCCGCAGCAGAGCTGATGAAGCGGTATGAGAAGCTCAACAGTGAATACGTGGGATATGGCTAATTCTCACTTCGCTGAAAAGGAGTCCTTCAGCCAAGGGCAAGAGTTGTTGGGTAAATTGCAAGTTTCCCATCAAAAGCTTAAAGATTCTCACTCCAACTGTGCTGCAAGAGAGGATGAATTGAACCTTCGGATCCGAAAGCTTATGGAGGAGAACGAAGCTCTTAAGAAGACCGCGGCAGAAGCAACTGACCAACTTTCCTTGAAAAGTCATGAACTCCAAGATGTTTCGGGGAAGCTTTCCACCGCTGAGACAAATAACAAGCATCTCACGGTTCTTCTCAGTCAGGCTGAGCATGACAAGCAAGTGTTGGTTAGAGATGGGATCCCTTGTTTATTCCAGAGATTGATCAAGAGTCGGGAGTATCGCAAAGCCCTTGGTGGAGCATGTAGTATTGCTTTTTCCGCAGGTTTAAAGAAATCTACCGGACTCGGCAGGACACCGGCGCAAGTTCAACTAGTCTTATCCAAAGTCAAGAACATCAATAGAGACGCCTTGAAGACTTGGGTTCCTGCTTGTGACGCCTTGTTTCATACTTCCTATCCCTTTATTGACAAGATTTCCTCTTCTCACTCGCTACCCGTTGGAGAGTTGTTGCTGCTAGAACCGGAAGGTGGGTGTTCTTCCTTGGAAGCAAGCGAGGTTCCGTCCGAAGTGACTTCTGATGCCACGGAGAAGGATGCTGAGAAGAAAACTGATTCTGAAGTTGATACATCTGTGCTTTAAATTCTCTATTTGCCTCCGGAATGCCGGAAAGGGCTTGTGATTTGAACAATTACTTTACGTTTTGTAATAATTCCCTTTTTCACACTATCTTTCGTACGTTGGATATTTGGTACCTTAATTATGTGGCAACAAATGTGTACTCTTGATTCATTGTTTATAAAATGTATTATGTATTCCCTTTACTTCGTATAAGTCTTTACATATTGTATTTTCATGCCGGATCAAAAGGTTAATTTATATGGCAAGGTTTACCTTATTATGAAACATTTAGACCTTTTAGAATGTTCCTCATAACTTGTGGGAGGACATCGGCACTTAACCGCTTTTGATTTGTCCTCCGGATTGCCCTTCGGGCGCATCCAACACTTAGCGTGTTCCTTAGATATAGTTTATATGGGAGGACATCGGCACTTGGCCGCTTTTGATTTGTCCTCCGGATTGCCTTTCGGGCGCATCCAACACTTAACGTGTTCCTTATGTATGGTTTATATGGGAGGACATCGGCACATAGCCGCTTTTACTTTGTCCTCCGGATTGCCCTTCGGGCGCATCCAACACTTAGTGTTTTACAAGTTTACAGTCCTTCGGTTAGCTACTCCGAGGATTTTGCAAATGTAATGACAATTGTGTTACCCAAAACAACGTGAAAATTTCATTCATTCATTCGATCATTTGTTACATTGTTTTCTTACATAAAGCATTTCTGGAGGTTGATTGCATGCCAAGTTCTTGGTACCTCCCGTTCGTTCATGGTCTCCAGTTTGTAGGAGCCATTGTGATATGCTTCTTTGACTCTGTAAGGGCCTTCCCAGTTAGGACCAAGCTTTCCCACCTTCTCTACTCTGCTAGCTTCATTTCGCCGATAGACAAAATCACCAACCTTGAAGTTGCAAAGTTTTACTCTCTTGTTATAATACTGCTCAACCTTCTTTTTGTACTTTGCTTCCTCGATGGCTGCGGCCTCTCTCCGCTCCTGCAATAGGTCTAGGTTTAATCGGAGCTCCTCCTCATTGTTGTCTTCATTAAACAGAAGGGTTCTTGCGGACGAGACTCCCATTTCGGCCGGGATCACCGCTTCACTTCCGTAGGTGAGGCTGAATGGTGTTTCGCCATTACTTGTTTTCAGCATTGTCCTGTGGGCCCATAGCACGTGAGGGAGCTCATCTACCCATCCCGTCAGATTTCTTCCTAGCCGAGCCTTGAGGCCATGCATTAGTGATTTGTTGGCCCTTTCAACCAAACCGTTGGCTTGCGGATGTGCAACGGCGGTGTTCATTTGCTTTATTCCCCATTTTTCACACCACTTCCTTAACGTTCCTTCCACCAACTGCTTTCCATTGTCTGTCACAATGACCCTAGGTAGTCCAAACCTACACACAATGTTTTGCCAGGCAAACTTTTTTACTTCCTTTCCGGTGACTCGTGCTAGGGGCTTGGCTTCTATCCACTTTGTGAAGTAATCAATTGCCACGATTACAAACTTCACATTTCCTGGAGATCCTTCAATTGGCCCCAAGATGTCCATTCCCCATTGATAGAATGGCCACGGTGACATGACGGAGGTTAGATTTGTTTTTGGAAGCCTCGGGACTGGCCCATGTATCTGACATGCTTCACATTTCGAGACTTCTTCCCATGTATCTTGATGCATAGTGGGCCAATAATACCCTTGCCTCATGATTTTTGCCACTACTGACCTTGTGCCGGAGTGCATTCCACACGACCCCTCATGGACTTCTCTAACAATGTAGTTGGCTTGAGTTGGACCTACACACCTTAGCATGGGAGACAAATAGGACTTCTTGAATAACACCCCATCCTCTATGACATATTGGTTTATTTTCATTCTCATTGCTCTGGCTTCATTATGGTCTTGTGGCCATATGCCTTCCTCCAAACACTTCCGGATCGGTGTCATCCAATTGTCCCCTTCCTCTTGTACTATGTCATTTACTCCCTGTGCGTCTATGGACCGAGACTCTAAGATTTCTACCAGGATTTCTTTGGTGAGGTGGTTGAACGCCACTGATGCGAGCTTGCTGAGCACATCGGCCTTCTGATTTTTTGTTCTGGCCACATGAGTGATGTTAAATTTTGTGAAACATGTGATAATCTCTCTGGCCTTGGACAAATATTTCATCATTCTATCGTCACTGGCGACAAACTCCCCGTTTAGTTGGCAGGCTACTAGCTTGGAATCCACTTTAGCTTCTAACACTTTGACTCCCATTTTCCTTGCTAGTCGGAGGCCAGCCAGCAACGCCTCGTATTCTGCTTCATTGTTGGAGCAATTGAAATTGAATCTTAGGGCGTAAGTGAATTCCATCTCCTTTGGGTTAGTCAACACTAAACCGGCTCCGGCTCCTTTGGAGCTGGATGCTCCGTCAGTGTATAGCGTCCATGCTATTTCTGGCTCTGCTTGTTCATCGATCTCATATATCTCCATTGTTCCTTCCTGTCCCAAAGGGGCCTCATTAAGAAAATCTGCTAATACTTGGCCTTTGACTGAATTCCGTGACACATAGAATATTTCATACATTGCCAACTCCACAGAGTATTTTGCCAACCTTCCGGATGATTCAGATTTTCCCAATATTTGCTTCAGTGGTTGGTCAGTTATGACATGAATGTCATGTGCTTCGAAATACCTGCGGAGTCTTCTCGAAAGGTGAAGTAAGGCGAAGGCCAACTTTTCTAACGTTGAATACCTTGTCTCGGCATCATGCAGCGTCCTACTAACGTACCGAACAGGTTTTTGAATACCTTCCCTTTCAACCAAAAGAACTCCACTTACTGCTTCCTTGGATGCAGCTAAGTATACATATAATACCTCATTCTTATATGGAGACGCTAATGAGGGAAGCTCCATGATCACCTTTTTCAGTTCCTGAAAAGCCTTTTCCGCCTGCTCCGTCCACTGGTATTCTTCCTTATTTTCTTTCGTTATGTTTTTCAGGGTTTCGAAGAATGGAAGTGATCGTTCGGCTGATCTGGACAAGAAGCGATTTAGAGCTGCCAGCTTTCCGCTGAGGGATTGCATTTCCTTCCAAGTCCTAGGTGAACACATTTCAGCAATAGCTTTTGTCTTCTTGGGGTTCGCCCGGATTCCTTCCGAAGTTACCATGTACCCCAGGAACTTTCCTTCTTCAACTCCAAAAGAACATTTCTTTGGGTTAAGCTTCATGTTGATTTTTCTCAAGTTATCAAACGTTTCCTTGATGTCTTCGATCATTTTTTCTTCAGTTTTGCTTTTTATCATTAGATCATCAACGTATGCTTCCAGATTTGCTCCTATTTGAGACCGGAATGCTGAGTCTACCAGCCGTTGGTATGTGGCTCCGGCATTCTTAAGTCCGAAGGGCATCTTGGTGTAGCAATAAGTGCCTTCGTCGGTATAGAAGGCCGTCTTTTCCTCGTCCTCATTGTCCATGAGTACTTGATGATATCCTTTATATGCATCGAGAAAGCATTTGAACTTGAAGCCCATAACTGAGCCAATCTTTACGTCAATATCGGGCAGCGGATAGTAGTCCTTGGGACAAGCTGAGTTAAGGTTTTTGAAATCCACACACATTCGCCAATCACCATCCGGCTTCTTGACGAGGACAGGGTTAGAGATCCATGTTGGATATCGGACTGGTCTTACTATACCGGCTTTTAGAAGATCTGCGACATCCTTTTGAACAGCTCGGCTTTTTTCTTCCCCTAACGTCCTCCTCTTTTGGGCTACCGGAGTTCTGGACGGATCTACATTCAATGAATGTTTAATGATTCTTTTAGGGACCCCCGTCATATCTGATGGTTCCCAAGCGAACACGTCTGTGCTTTTCTTCAATAGATCTATGAGTTGTAACCTACACTTCTTTGTGAAGAGTCTCCCAATGGTTACCAATTGTTCTGGATAACCGGGATGGATGATGACTTGCTCTGTCATTCCTCCCTCAACTCTTTCTTGTTCATTGAATTTTTCGAAGGCGACCCATTTGTCTAACTCTTTGCCTACGGCCGTAGCCTTTTCCTTTGCTATTTTTTGGCCATCTTCAATTACCCTACATTCAAAAATTGATCTGGCGGTGGTCTTCAGCGTGGCGATGCCACCAGGAGTGGGAAACTTCATTGCAGAGTGTATCGTTGAAGGGACGGCTCTTAACTTCTTGATCCCAGTTCGGCCGAGGATGATGTTGTAAGGAGATGGTGCTTTGATCACACAAAAGGTCATTATTGTTTTCCTCTCCATACCATGTGCTCCAAAAGTGACCTCCAATTCGATTTTTCCCATCGGCTGAGTTTCTTCTCCCGAGAAACTTAGGACCTTAACGGGATCGTGAGTTAACCTTCGCCTTATGTCCGGATCCAAATTCATGAAGCAATGCTCAAACATTACCTCCATGGCCGCTCCTTCATCGACGAATACACGCTTCACCCAATAACCTTCTACTTCTGCTTCGAATATCAAAGGATCATCTGAGGCCTCGGCCTCGGTTAAAGGAGGGAAGTATATTAGAACGTTCATCCAATCAACTTCCACATGGCATACTTCCTTTCTCTTTTCACCACGGTACCTGCTGCCTATCATGTGTATTGTCTTATCTTTGTAGTCACCTCCTCCATTTCCCCTTCCTTGATTGCCCTTGTTCACTTTTCCCCTCAAGTCTTTGATCAAATGATTTAGCTTTCCAGACTCAAGTGCAGCCTCCAACTGCTTTCTTAATTGATGACAATCGTTCGTGAGATGACCCTTCTCCCTATGGTAGTCACAGTATTTATCCATGTTTTCTGGGCGTACCATGCCCTTTGTGGGAGGTGGCTGAGGTAACTGGAGTTGTAATTCCGTGGCTAAAATTTCTTTGGGAAACTTGGTCAACGTCTCTAACCCGGATCGTTGATATTGGTTTTTCCTTGGGTTGACTGGTGGGAGGTATGGTGAGTACGCAGGTTTTGGCCTGTAGTCATTTTTGTTCTTGTTGCGATTGAAGTTCTTCCCTGTGAAGTATTTGTCATCCTTTGTGCCCTTTCCTCCTCTATCGCTTCCCTCTCCCTGTGGTAGCTCTGTATTCCTATAAGCCTCTTCAGACTTTGCGAAATCGTCCATCCTTCTAAACATTTCGGCTACCGTCTTTGGTTCGTCATCGGAGAAACGCCGAGACAACTCTGGACATTTAGCCCCGGCGGTAAAGGAAGAGATTTTCATGAGTTCGGGCACACCTTGTATGTAACTGGCTTCGTCAGTCCATCTTTCTTTAAATACCAAGAGTGACTCGTTAGCCTTCCTCACGATGCCAGTGATTTCCATAGGGCTTCTATGGCTTTTTCTTCTCAAGGCGAACCTTTCTAGGAATTGATCTCTCAATTCGTCCCAATGTCCTATACTTCCTGGCGGTAATCTTTCGAACCATCCTCCAGCTGCTCCATCCAGCGTCTGCTGGAAAAATCTACACCACACTGGCATGGGCCACTCTCCCGAGTTAGCCGCACCGGCGAAGCGCGTAATATGATCATTGGGATCTGTCGCTCCGGTATACAACTTCAGCGTTGCCGGAAGGATGTGCTTCGGCGATGAGAACTGAATGATTTTTCTGGTGAAAGGTGAAGAGACAACATCCTTGAATGGTTTCTGTAGCTCTTCGGCCGACATATCTGCAGATCCGCGAGCTTGCGTCATTATTGGTCTTTCCTTGTGCGCATCCTGCGTCTCGTCCTCGAAGACCAACTTCATTGGTATGAGAGGTTCTTGCCCGACGGCATTGTATCGTCCGACCAAGTTCCGCAGCTCACTCATGTTATCAAGAATTTTTTGTTGTAAGGAGGAAGGTGTTTCTGTCTCTCCCCCACCGGTGGTGTTGTCACGTTCTGGTGAAATGGTTAAAGGAGACCCGCTCCCCGAAACCCCCGCCATTGTTAGCTAATTGGAGATTCGAGTTTAGGGTCCCACGGATGGCGCCAAATGTTGAAACAAATTTCCGCAGGAACGAGGCCCTTGGATATTTAGCTTCGGTCTCGTGTACAGTATGCTTGTAGGATGGGCCTACCCTGCAATGATAGAACGCACGTTAACTCGCCCCAGGTGTGAACCTGAGACCAAGCTCCGGCGTGAAAGTAAGTAACAATCACAAGAGTGGTATCCGGTGCGGAATACCGGGGATATATTATTAAGTGAGAGTACATGCTGTGTACTGTGTGTTGTTGTGTAGTAAATGCTTTAGGGTATTTATACCCAAAGCTTAGGGGATACCTGGATGTGTAGTCACATCATTGAGACGCGCACCTCTTGAACAGTGTTCTAGTGTCAGGCACAATATTAAAGCAGGCGGCGGACCATGGCTGGATCTGCTGGGTAAAACTTTGCCTTGTTGGATAAAACAGAGTCTCCCACGATTTGGGGGATCTTGTCTATATTCTCTTTATTACGTGGCAGTCGCCTCGGCTCGTGTGGCGTGCCTTCGGCCAGATGCCGGAGACATACGCGAACACTTGGCTAGAGCTTACTAGTCTTTGGGTATTACATACGTAGTATTACGTATATGCATGGAGTAGTAGTTAATTCGTAGTAACTTGAATTGGTAAAAACGTAAGACCGAGTCTTATGTAACTGATTGTACACGTAAGGTTGGTACCTAGTTTCTAGGTAGACTAGTTTTACATGTTTATTTTGTTAGCCTATATAAAGTCATGTAATCTATGAATCAATGTATCCAATTTCCTGATAATTTTCCCTTTGCCTACTGTTGAGTACATCAGTAACTTTGTGAGTTTCAAATCTACAAGAGCTACCAGAACTTGTAACGAATCTATATACATCAGCTCAAGCTTGATAAACACCTATAAGCTGTGCGCACTTGCTTTTATGAATAATTTTAATCCTCTAAATACAAAGGAACTTGACCAATTAGCTCTGCTGTCTTGAATTCTCTGACTGTAACTGTTGTTGACTTTGACTTTTGCTTTTTCAACAAGTATCTCGCTAAATGAGTCCTGACTTATTGCGGGACTTGGTTCATTCCACATGACCTGAAGATGTGCGACGGAGAGTAGTTAGGCTTGAAAGTAATACACATCACAGTCACAGTACTATATGACAATGTTGTTCCTGTTGGATATGACTTGAAACCAACTGAACGTGTGTCTGCAGATTCGCTAGCAGAACACGACCTAACCCAAGTGAAAGACAACATATATCTTCTGGCTGTTGGATGCCACCGTATTGGTAATTATCATACCATCTCATGAGGTTTTAGTCCAAGTGTCTTAGATAGAGCCAAGTACGTTTCGGTTAAATGCATCAGTTAAATCTCTTCGCTTTTTCTCATGAGAGATCCTGCTGTTTTCTCAAAGTGATATTAAGCTGCAGCTAGTTTCGCAAAACATGGCATGTAAGCTTCAACTAGATCTTACTTTAAAAGCTAAAGAGACTTATGTTTTTATGAGCTTATACTCTCTTGAAAAGCTCTCATAAAAGCTATCAGAAGTTGAAATCATGTTCACCCTTAACAAATAGCAGTGAAATAAGATGTTGGATTTAGTTTTGAGACATAAATTCTTAGTTATAAAACATTGCAAAAAAATATACAAGATTGTATCCCACATCGGATGAAAAGCAAAACAAAGACAAGTATATAATAGAAATGTGAAACCCTGGTTGATGTGTTCGTAAGGAGGAGAGACGGTTGGCATCTCCCCCTGACAGGGACGGGAACAGCTTTCGAGCTTACCTGTACACATCCGGTTAAGGCTTTCCACTTCGGTGGATCTTATAACCCAATTTTTTTCCCGTGTTGCCGAGCTTACCATGTTCAGTCTAGGCTCTCGCATTTGCTTTGGCACATGTGTTTCTTTTATCAGAACTAACATCCCGAAAAAGTATTTAGTTACAATCAAAAAGGGAATAGCAGAAATAGGTATAAAACTGATCAAAAAGGCCATAGCAGAAATTGTAACCAGCGACTGCGTTGTGATCCAAAGTAGATTCATCATAATCAGGAAAAACGAAAATTATCCAGTATTCGAGATGCGATCCCTATTTGGGTTCAAGAAGCGATTGATAAACAGTGTTTGTGTGTAAGTATTATGGTCACAAATAGCACACACGATAAAAGTTGCGACACACATGATCAAGAAGCCCGTAAAGAGTGTACAGTTAGCGGTTGATATGAAGCGAGACATAACAGAAGAAAGGTTCAAAAAAGCTAGTATGGTTCCCACTATTACTATCCAACAACAATATTCAGAAGCTCGTAAAACCTCATTCTTTTAATGAGAATTTTAGCTTATCAAGAAGCACCTCGACATTAAGAGTTAAGACTATCATGTTGTCAAAATCATTGACTCATATTTGCAAGTTAGCCCATAAAAAGGTTTCGGCTATCGACAAGTTGCACATTTACACAAGTAACTTTTCGACCCAACTACCGGACTTGTGAGTAACTTTTCGACCCAACTACCATATACTTTCGATCTCATGGATGGACTTCAAAATCAAATGACTAATCTCATCAATGTTGTTCTCTCTTGTTAAGTTCTACAAAATGTTTTTATACACTCTTCCTCATTTTCAAGGTTGTCCCACATCGACTGAAGCATAACAAACTCGTTGGAAGGAAATGCTATAAAGTAAAGGGTGTTCAGAAGCCTGTTTTTTTATGGTTTCTATGAAATCGTGTTTTATATTGAATAAAGTTGTAAGCCTTTTATTTAGGTCTTACAAACCAACTTTATTATACATATATAAAACACTTTTGATAGAAAGCATATAATTATTATTGAAAATTGTTTTATATATTTATCAAACTATTAAATTATTTTTTTACAAAAAAAACTAAAAAATGAAAATAAAAAATCATTTTTGACATTTATCTACTACAATATTTTCATCGCATATGTTCTGTCGCCACATAGTTCGGAGCAAGGGCTAAGAAACGGTGTTAGGAGCACATGTTACTCGTTTTAGAATTGTGCTTGATATTAATTGTCTGGTTTTGATGTTACAGTCATACGAATGTATCTGGTGTCATCATTTTATAATTGGTTCTCGAGCATAACTTCCTATATATAGTCAATCAAAGTGATGCAAACTTTAATGTTTCTTTTCATACATCTACAAAAGTACATTTTCCACCTGCCTTTAGATGATATTATCAATAGTGATGTCTGATGATATGTCTTCTTAGAGATATCATCTCGCTTTATACACAAACTAGATCACTGGAGATGACTCAGCTCCCTCTCTCACATTTTATGTGAACCCCTTCGAACGGCTTGCGCTTTCCACCTCAACACTATAACAACAATGTGTATTCATTGTCGTAACAAAAACTCTGCGAACCGTAGGGACTAGCTCTATATATTTATGATTTTTGGTTTCAGTTCGCCCTACGTTTGATTCGGTTCGAGCAAAAACCCAAGAAAAACACATGAAACCCTATAGAACAAACGGGCCGACATATTAACGAACCGACTGGAGTCATTTGGTTCAGTTAATGCTTTTTTCACTAATGTTGTATCTGTTGTTGATCTCGATTAGCTCATTAGTAGTTTGCCTCATTCTTTCTTTTGGTAGAACCGTTTTCCACTTCATTCCAAGACTCCATTCATTCAAGGCCGTGCATGCATCTCCGATCCTTGGGTCGACGTATGTTTTGTTCATTTGATGGATTTTGGGCATCTATGTTTTGGTGTTCAGAGTATGTTTCGGCTGAATGCATCAGTTAGTTTTTAGATAATTGACTTTTATAGTTGACTTTTCTTGTATATACAGTATTAAGTGTTGGAAAATGTTTTGCAAAATAGGTTTTTTGCAATACTTTGGACATAATTTTATATAAGTATATACTATATATATTCGTAGTACTTAGTAGCTTTGCGTTCTCCTTGAAAAGAGCTTCGTAACGAGTTAAACTGCTAAAGTATGTCCAATATGGAGTTAATATGAATGAGATATCGTGTCTCAAAGTGAGTCACGTGAAACACAAATTTTGGAAAAATAATTGTCCCATATCGCTCAAAACATGAAGTGAAAACATGTTTATCAGGAAATCTTGGTTTTTACCTTCAAAATTCATTTGTAGCTACTGAACTTCATGCGTCCACGCCGCGGACACGAAAGCGTGCGGAAGTCTTTTTTAGTTATAACAGATTTTCCTGACTATGGTATATATTTTTCTTTTGAAAACCTCGCATAATAGCTATCAGAACTAAAGAAGCTATATACATCAGCTCAAGCTCGATAAACACCTATAAGCTGTGCTCAGTCTTTTTTAATTATAACATATTTTCCTCACTATGGTATATATTTTTCTTTTGAAAAGCTCGCATAATAGCTATCAGAACTTGTAACGAAGCTATATACATAGCTCAAGCTCGATAAACACCTATAAGCTGTGCTCTCTTGCTTTTATGAATAATTTTAATCGCTCTATATACCAAGGAACTTGACCAATTAGTTCTGCTGACTTTAATTCTCAAAGACTGTACTGTTGTTGACTTTGACGTTTGCTTTTTCAACAAGTATCTCGCTAAATGAGTCCTGACGTATTGCGGGACTTGGTTCCACATGACCTGAAGATGTGCGACGGGGAGTAGTTATGCTGTAATACACATCACAGTCACAGTACTATATGACAATGTTGTTCCTATTGGATATGACCAAAAACTAACTGAACCCAAGTGAAAGAGAACGTATAATACTGGACGCTACAATATTGGTATTTATCATACCATCTCATGAGGTTGCGTAAGTTAAATGCATCAGTTAGTTGTTACGGTATGTTTTTTAAGAGCTTATGCTCTTGAAAAGCTTGCATAAAGCCGATCAGAAGTTGTAACTATTGGATTTGTAGCTTGCGGCTTTTAGCCATATATTCGCAGTAAGAATTAATCATCTCCCAACACACCCTTTGGCATCTTTGTAATTCACTAAACTTATCGTTGTGTTTGATATGTGAACGAACGTGTCATTGTTAGCCTAGAAGTTTGACCTAGTATGAGATCCTTTGGTTTCAAGTATGTTTTATTCACTTCACGAGCTTTACTAGAATTTAGTCGGGAATTTTGTCATGTACGCTTGTTCTTCCAGAATTCTAAAAAGCTTCAGCTTAATTTCAATAAATATTTATTCTTAGCCGACAATATGCAAATTATTATTTACAAAACTCAAAAATCGTGCGGTCTAATATTTTGTATAAATTATAGTAATCGTGTCATTTGATTTAGAAGAAGCGACTGACGGTGATGGCTCGTTATCCGTGAATGGAGCTGATAGTTAAAGATTTCCTGACTGTCGGAGATGGTCTTATATATGAAGACTACTAGAAGTTTGCAAAGAGACATGGTTTATATTTGTCCCACATCGATGGTGAAGGAAACTATAGAGTACTATATAGTTAAGAGAAGGGATATTTAATTTTAAACATATATCTAATTAGGTTATTAGATTTAACCTGTTCTTTATTTTTTATTTCACATACTAGATATGTTTTTTTTTACTGTTCTTTATTTTTTTATTTCACATACTTTAATCGTTTCGAGCCTTTTTCGGTTTCATAGATATAAGAGTCAAAATGTATAGAAAATGTGCTAAATGTGAGTAATTTGGATGCTAAGTTTCATGTTTTGCTTGGATTTAGCTCAAATTTTATAATTATACATGCATGCACTACGTATCCCGACCTCTGTGTACGTATTTCTAATGTTCATTAAGCTTTGACACCATAATCAATCATTGGGTGTGATGATAGAGCTCAATATAAGCCCAAAAAAGACTATACTCTTTTGAATCTTTTGTCTAGCCGATCTGGTGATAATCTGTAGATTTAATTTTATGTTTAATATAGATTCCTTAGACCATTAAGTTCTAAACTAATATTAACTAGTGCTTAACAGAGTAACTATAGGCCATTTGGTGATAATCTGTAGATTTAATTTTATGTTTAATATAGATATTGGGAAAAAATTTAATCACAACCTAAAACAAATTCGAAGATATCAGTTACTAATCGTTAACCTACGAAAACTAAACCAAACGCGGAAATAACCAAAACTGCTTTTGTAACTTTCAAAAGCTGAATACGGAACCGAATGAAATCATGTTCACCCTTAACAAATAGCACTGAAATAAGATGTTGGATTTAGTTTTGAGACATAAAGTCCTAGCTATAAAACACTGCAAAAAAATATACGTAGTATATGATTGCATCCCACATCGGATGAAAAGCAAAACAAAGACAAGTTTATAATAGAAATGTGAAACCCTGGTTAATGTGTTCGTAAGGAGGAGAGACGGTTGGCATCTCCTCCTGACAGGGATGGGAACAGCTTTCGAGCTTACCTGTACACATCCGGTTAAGGCTTTCCACTTCGGTGGATCTTATAACCCAATTTTTTCCAATTTTGGGTGGTTTATGTTTTCTATTTAGCTGATGATATCAGATCATTTAACACTACATCTGCAATTCTTTTTTCCAATTGGATATATAGTTGTTAGGCTTTCCTCCTGCAACATCTGATACGTTTTCTTCATTGTTTGGCGTACACCTAGTACTATGTTTAGTCTAGGCTCTCACGTTTGCTTTGGCACATAGTAGATTCATCATAATCAGGAAAAACAAAAATTACCCAGTATTCGAGATGCGATCCCTATTTGGGTTCAAGAATCGATTGATAAACAGTGTTTGTGTGCAAGTATTATGCTCACAAATAGCACACACGATAAAAGTTGCGACACACATGATCAAGAAGCCCGTAAAGAGTGTACAGTTAGCGGTTGATATGAAGCGAGACATAACAAAAGAAAGCCTCAAAAAAGCTAGTATCGTTCCACTATTACTACCCAACAATAGTTAGAAGCTCGTAAAACAACATTGAGGAACAAAACAAAAAGGATCAAATAACTCACATATGTACAAACAAAACAATGTGAACCACCCCCTCATAAAACTAAAAGAAAGCGACACGTATGAAGTGATATCTCGTAACAAATCAAGTTTTACTTGTGACTCCACATCGGTGGAGGGTAGAAAACCATTGAAAGGATGTTAACTGTTTGAAAGTTGGCATTTGCAACTGATCCCACATCGACCAAAGGATGTAAGATGAAGAGTATGTGAAGTGTATAAAAGAAGGGGTTGGGGTATGGTAGAAAGTATCTTTGCGCTTGGGGCAATGACGCAGCTAATGAGGTAATAACCGAGGCGCGTCAATTGCTGGTTGAAAACTATTTCCAAACCCCCTCCTTGGCTTTGGTTCTGCCTTAGCCATCGAGATATTTTGGAAGGACTTCCTTTCATTAGGGTCAAGTCCTACAATTTTCAGTCAAACTTTTTGGTAGTTACGAATGATGTCTAAAATATGAATTGTGGCACAAAAAAGGACACATCTTGGTGAGCTACATTTGCTAAACATGATGGAATTGACTTTGAGGTCGTAGGAAACTTGACAGGAGAACCTAACACTGTACACACAAACATATTCACCCGAGGTCAAGGAAACCAAGAGAAACAGTTTCAATTATGGTATGACCCAACTGCAGATTATTATAACTACACCATTCATTGGAATCCTACTGCGGTTGTCTAAGTGAAGCAACTTCACTAGTCTGGATAGTTAACAATTCTTAATTATCTAATTATCACGCTATCATACTACAGGCAATGGTATCTCAATCTGAAGACCCAATGAAATAGCTTGCTATTTGGGTCTCCATGATTGCCTAGGTGTTGCGTTACTGCCTTGGCCTGGTCACCAATTCATAATCTGAATTTGTGGGTATTGGCACACTGTGTCAGCCCTAATTTAAACGTTTTGAGCCTTAATTGGTTCATAGATATAAAAAGTAGGTATGGTTCCAACGAGATTGGTCAAGGTCAAAGGCCTTACCTGTTTTCACCGGTGTGACCGGGGTTTCAACACGTATCAGAACGGGTTTGCCCGTGTTTCGTCAGGTCTAATCGGGTTATACCTTGTGTGACTGGGTTTCGCAGGTTGTGACCTGGTTTCGCCGGGTCTGACCGGGTTTCGCCAGGTCTGACCGGGTTTCGCCAGGTCTGACCGGGTTTCACCGGGTCTGAACGGGTTCCACTGGGTCGGACACGTTTTCTATAAAAAGCTTATGAGAGCTTCAAAAACAGAAAAGCTCTTGAAATATAAACTACTCGAATTCGTTTCTTAATGGTGCAGATATAATACACATCCAAACACTTTGTAATTTGGTTGATTCAATAACAATTTCACACATTTCGAGGTTGAAGTTAATAAATAAGCTGCCGTTGGTTTTGCAAAACATGGTATATAAGCTTCAAACGGATTTATTTCAGAAGCAAAAGAAGTTTTTTTTCTCCGACGAAAACGTGTTATGGATTTTGGAATTTCTAGCGTAGAGTTCTTTGTGGAAAAACTTTACGTGTCAAGCGCTTAAACTTTTAAAAAGCTTTCATAAGAGCTATCAGAACTCGTAACAAAGCTATTATTATAACATCCAGCCAGTGGCGGACCTTGAACATTTATTTTGGGAGGGCCGAGTTATTTTTTATATAAAAAAATAAAAAAGTGGACAATAACTTTTAGACGGAATACATAATATTTACATTATTCGTCACGATCTTGGGAGGGCCGGAGCCCTCCCCAGTCTCCACTAAAGTCCGCCTCTGCATCCAGCTCTTCTAAAGAACAACAAGATGTGCGCACTTGCTTTTCTGAATAGTTTTAATCTCTATATATAACAGGAACTTGACCACTTAGCTCTGCTGATTTTGATTTTCGAAGCTTGTAACTCTTGTTGACTTTGACTTTTGCTTTTTAAACAAAAGCTGATATAAGATGCTCTGAAACGAAAGTATCATGATGTGGAGGAAGGAATGTGGCCTGTGTTGCAGGCATTGTTTCATTCCATGCGACCTGCAGATGTTCTTTATTCAGCAACCCTTGTTGCTTTGGTAATGCTGATATCAAGTAAATAAATACATATACACTTAACGCTTTCACCGACCTAGAATTTAGAGCTTATTAATATTGTCAACAAGGCGATTGACCAGATATATATGCTTATTTACTAGCTAGATATATGATTGGTAATTTTAAATTGTGCGTTTCATGACTGGTTTAATGTGTGATTGTAGACTGGTTCGAGGTAAGATAAATTGGCAGAACTCCCGAACACAATTGAGAATGGGCTCGCTATAGGTCGTCATTTTTGTTATTTATTCATTTCACGAGCTTTACTAGAATTTAGTCTGGGAAATTTGTCATGTACGCATGTTCTTCCACAATTGTAAAAAGCTTCAGCTTAATTTCAATAAAATTTTATTTTTAGCGGACAATAAGGTCTAACATTTATGTCATTTGATATATGAAAGACTACTAGAAGTTTAAAAATATTCATTGTTTTTATTTGTCCCATACCGATGGTGAAACAAACTATAGAGTATTATATAAGCAAGACAAGGGATAACCAATACTATAAAACTATTTCTTAATCAGGTTACGAGCCTTAATCGTGGTAACCTGATTTTGCCATTTTTTTTTATTGTTACGTATCCCGACCTATGTGTACTGTTCATTACGCTTTCACATCATAATCAATCATTGGGTGTGATGATAGAGCTCAATAAGCCCCAAACTAGACTGTACTCTTTTGAATCTTTTGTCTAGTCGATCTCGATTAGCTCATGAGTAGTTTGACTCCTTTACACTCTTCGATCTGCTAAGTTTCAGCCTCGTGTGCAATACTGTTTGCCTCATTCTTCTTTTGGTAGAACTGTTTTCCACTTCATTCCAAGACTCCATTCATTCAAGGCCCTTCATACATCTCCGATCCATGGGTTGATGTATGTTTTGTTCATTTGATGGATTTTGGGCATCTATGTTTTGGTGTTCAAAGTAGGTTTGAGTGTCTTAGATAGAGCTAAGTACCTTTCGGCTGAATGCATCAGTTAGTTTTTAGATAATTGACTTTTATAGTTGACTTTTCTTGTATATACAGTATTACGTATGTTTTCAAGATCTTTAGAAATAGTTGAAGTATTGCTTTAAATCGTTTCATTGTTTCTTCAAGAATTTTTATCAAAAGCTAAAGAAGCTTATGTTTCCAGAGCGTATGCTTTTGAAAAGCTCGCGTAAAAGCTATCAGAAGTTGTTAGAAAGCTATTTTCATAAGCCCAAGCTCGATAAATACCTATAAGCTGTACGCATTTGCTTTTATGAATAATTGTAATCTCTCTATATACCAGGAACTTGACCAATTAGCTCTGGTGACTTTATGCTCGAAGCTTGCAACTCTTGTTGACATTGACTTTTGCTTTTTCAACAAGTGTATCACTAAATGAGTCCTAAGTAAAATCAGCTGCTCTTAATCGAAAATATCATGATGCGGAGGAAAGAATGTGGTCCGTGGACTTATTGTGGGCATTGGTTCATTCCACTCGACCTGAAGATGTGCGGCTTGAAAGTAATACACATAACAGTACCAGCTATATGACAATGTTGTTCCTGTTGGACTCTACCTAGAAACTAACTGAACTAGTATCTGCAGATTCGTCATCATCATTAAGGTTTGCTTCCCTCATCAATGACGTGACTTTTTTGCAAGTTTGCAACGTTCCTACCGGCTCCAACACCTGTGGCGGTTGCTGCACCGACTGCATTGGCTATGGTTAATGTATGAACCAATGGCATATTGTGCATGTACTCATATGCAATTGCAGGCTTGCACCCACGAAGCTTTCTCCACATCCAACAATGTCCATAGCGTTTACCTGTATAAAGAAATTTTCAAGTAATTCTATATCATCACCAGCATATATCTTACTGATATCATCATGGAGGAGTTCTCATTTTTCAGTTCACTTAATATCGGCTTATGCCATTGTTGATTATCACTTCAAATGTTGACGGAGTTAGCTGTTTCAAATGATTGCTGATTTTGCAACAAGGGATGTATATACGATAGAATGAATAAGGTTATTTTTATACCTAGAACGACATCACTTTATGAAAGATATAGTATCATTGCTCATCTCTATCACACAAAAGTTACCATGGTAGTAGTTTATACTTTATACCTATACACATATATGCATATACAAGGAACATAAAATGGTCAGTATCAACCATGCTATGCTTTAAGAAACGCACTTTAACGTAAACAAAGTGACAAAAGGCCATAAATGTTACCTTGTCATCGTTGAAACTCATCTCTGAAACGGACCATCAATTCCAAACATATAGTCACGAGGGAAAAAAAGATGAGCATATTGACAAATCCCAGCATCCCACATCGGTTGAGAGAGTGAAGTTGAAGGTATGGAAAGCTGTATAAAAACGGAGAGAAGCAACAGGAATACTCACTTACCTGGATGGGGTCAATGGGTGATCAAGAAACTTATCGTTGTGTTTGATATTCGAAGTAAGAATTAATCATCTCCCAACACACCCTTTGGCATCTTTGTAATTCACTAAACTTATCGTTGTGTTTGATATGTGAACGAACGTGTCATTGTTAGCCTAGAAGTTTGACCTAGTATGAGATCCTTTGGTTTCAAGTATGTTTTATTCACTTCACGAGCTTTACTAGAATTTAGTCGGGAATTTTGTCATGTACGCTTGTTCTTCCAGAATTCTAAAAAGCTTCAGCTTAATTTCAATAAATATTTATTCTTAGCCGACAATATGCAAATTATTATTTACAAAACTCAAAAATCGTGCGGTCTAATATTTTGTATAAATTATAGTAATCGTGTCGTTTGATTTAGAAGAAGCGACTGACGGTGATGGCTCGTTATCCGTGAATGGAGCTGATAGTTAAAGATTTCCTGACTGTCGGAGATGGTCTTATATATGAAGACTACTAGAAGTTTGCAAAGAGACATGGTTTATATTTGTCCCACATCGATGGTGAAGGAAACTATAGAGTACTATATAGTTAAGAGAAGGGATATTTAATTTTAAACATATATCTAATTAGGTTATTAGATTTAACCTGTTCTTTATTTTTTATTTCACATACTAGATATGTTTTTTTTTACTGTTCTTTATTTTTTTATTTCACATACTTTAATCGTTTCGAGCCTTTTTCGGTTTCATAGATATAAGAGTCAAAAATGTATAGAAAATGTGCTAAATGTGAGTAATTTGGATGCTAAGTTTCATGTTTTGCTTGGATTTAGCTCAAATTTTATAATTATACATGTATGCACTACGTATCCCGACCTCTGTGTACGTATTTCTAATGTTCATTAAGCTTTGACACCATAATCAATCATTGGGTGTGATGATAGAGCTCAATATAAGCCCAAAAAAGACTATACTCTTTTGAATCTTTTGTCTAGCCGATCTGGTGATAATCTGTAGATTTAATTTTATGTTTAATATAGATTCCTTAGACCATTAAGTTCTAAACTAATATTAACTAGTGCTTAACAGAGTAACTATAGGCCATTTGGTGATAATCTGTAGATTTAATTTTATGTTTAATATAGATATTGGGAAAAAATTTAATCAGAACCTAAAACAAATTCGAAGATATCAGTTACTAATCGTTAACCTACGAAAACTAAACCAAACGCGGAAATAACCAAAACTGCTTTTGTAACTTTCAAAAGCTGAATACGGAACCGAATGAAATCATGTTCACCCTTAACAAATAGCACTGAAATAAGATGTTGGATTTAGTTTTGAGACATAAAGTCCTAGCTATAAAACACTGCAAAAAAATATACGTAGTATATGATTGCATCCCACATCGGATGAAAAGCAAAACAAAGACAAGTTTATAATAGAAATGTGAAACCCTTGTTGATGTGTTCGTAAGGAGGAGAGACGGTTGGCATCTCCCCCTGACAGGGACGGGAACAGCTTTCGAGCTTACCTGTACACATCCGGTTAAGGCTTTCCACTTCGGTGGATCTTATAACCCAATTTTTTTCGATTTTGGGTGGTTTATGTTTTCTATTTAGCTGATGATATCAGATCATTTAACATTACATCTGCAATTCTTTTTTCCAATTGGATATATAGTTGTTAGGCTTTCCTCCTGCAACATCTGATACGTTTTCTTCATTGTTTGGCGTACACCTAGTACTATGTTTAGTCTAGGCTCTCGCGTTTGCTTTGGCACATAGTAGATTCATCATAATCAGGAAAAACAAAAATTACCCAGTATTCGAGATGCGATCCCTATTTGGGTTCAAGAATCGATTGATAAACAGTGTTTGTGTGCAAGTATTATGCTCACAAATAGCACACACGATAAAAGTTGCGACACACATGATCAAGAAGCCCGTAAAGAGTGTACAGTTAGCGGTTGATATGAAGCGAGACATAACAAAAGAAAGCCTCAAAAAAGCTAGTATCGTTCCACTATTACTACCCAACAATAGTTAGAAGCTCGTAAAACAACATTGAGGAACAAAACAAAAAGGATCAAATAACTCACATATGTACAAACAAAACAATGTGAACCACCCCCTCATAAAACTAAAAGAAAGCGACACGTATGAAGTGATATCTCGTAACAAATCAAGTTTTACTTGTGACTCCACATCGGTGGAGGGTAGAAAACCGTCGAAAGGGTGTTAATTGTTTGAAAGTTGGCATTTGCAAATTGCAACTTATCCCACATCGACCAGAGGATGTAAGATGAAGAGTAGGTGAAGTGTATAAAAGAAGGGGTTGGGGTATGGTAGAAAGTATCTTTGCGCTTGGGGCAATGACACAGCTAATGAGGTAATAACCAAGGCGCGTCAATTGCTGGTTGAAAACTATTTCCAAACCCCCTCCTTGGCTTTGGTTCTGCCTTAGCCATCGACAATTTTTGGAAGGACTTCCTTTCATTAAGGTAAAGTCCTACAATTTTCTGTCAAACTTTTTGGTTCTTATAGTGGTAGTTATGAATGGTGTCTAAAAAATAAATTGTGGCAAAAAAAAGACACATCTTGGTGAAGCTACATTTGCTAAACAATAAACATGATGGGATTGACTTTGAGGTCGTAGGAAACTTGACAGGAGAACCTAACACTCTACAAGCAAACATATCCACCCGAGAGAAACAGTTTCAATTATGCAGATTATTATAACTAAGCCATTCATTGGAATCCTATTGCAGTTGTGTAATAAGTGAAGCAGCTCCATTAGTCTGCATAGTTAACAAAGGGATTGCATACACAAACCAACAAGGGATGTGGGTCTACTACTCTATGATTCTGTCTGTTTGGTAATAAGAAAATCAGATTTGCTTTTGTCCCACATCGCCTAGAAATCTAATATTAAGAAGATTATTGATGGGTGGAAGACCCAACGAAATATCAGTTCTTATCAGTTAAATATCTGCTATGCGAGCCATCGGCTCCCTCATATTAATCTGATTTTTGATGGGTGGAAGACCCAACGAAATAGCTTGCTATTTGTGTCAAAGGCCTTACCTGCTTTCCCTGGTGTGACCGGGGTTTCAACACATATCTGAACGGGTATGCCCGTGTTTCGTCAGGTCTAATCGGGTTATACCTAGATATTCGCTATTACTATTCAACTATTGGATTTGTAGCTTGCGGCTTTTACCTAGATATTCGCAGTAAGAATTAATCATCTCCCAACACACCCTTTGGCATCTTTGTAATTCACTAAACTTATCGTTGTGTTTGATATGTGAACAAACGTGTCGTTGTTAGCCTAGAAGTTTGACATGGTATGAGATCTTCTGATTTCAAGTATGTTTATTCATTTCACGAGCTTTACTAGAATTTAGTCGAGAATTTTGTCATGCACGCATGTTATTCCATAATTGTAAAAAGCTTCAGCTTAATTTCAATACAATTTAATTTTTAGCCGAACAATAAGCAAGTTTCTATTTATAAAACTCACTTCATGCGGTCTAACATTTTGTATAAATTACAGTAATCGTGTTATTTGAATTAGAATAAGCGACCGACGGTAACGGCTTGGTTTCAAGTATGTTTTATTCATTTCACGAACTTTACTAAAATTTAGTCGGGAATTTTGTCATGTATGCATGTTCTTCCACAATTGTAAAAAGCTTCAGCTTAATTTCAATAAAAAATTATTTTTAGCCGACAATAAGCAAGTTTCTATTTACAAAACTCAAAAATCATGCGGTCTAAGATTTTGTATAAATAATAGTAATTGTGTCATGTTATATAGAAGAAGCGACTGACGGTAACGGCTCGTTATCTGTGAATGGAGCTGATAGTTAAAGATTTCCCAACTGTCGGAGATGGTCTTATATATGAAGACTACTAGCAGTTTCAAAATAGATATGGTTTTTATTTGTCCCACCTTAATGGTGAAACAAACTATAGAGTATTATATAAGTAAGACAAGGGATAACTGACTTTATAGAACACGATCAGAATCAGGTTATGAGCCTTAATTGTCTTAATCTGATTTTGACATGTTTTTTATTTATTGTTCTTTATTTTTTATTTCACATATTTTAATCGTTTGGAGCCTTTTTCGGTTTCACCGATATAAAAGTCAGAATGTGTTAAATGTGAGTAATTGCTTTGGCACCATAGTCAATCATAGGGTGTGATAATAGAGCTCAATAAGCCCCATACAAGACTGTACTGTTTTGAATCTTTTGGCTCATGAGTAGTTTCACTCCCGTACACTCTTCTTAGATGTAAGCAAATTGCTTCTAAGTTTCAGCCTCGTGTGCAATACTGTTTGCCTCATTCTTCTTTTGGTAGAACCGTTTTCGACTTTATTCCAACACTCCACTCATTCAAGGCACTGCAGACATCTCCGATCCATGGGTTGATGTATGTTTTGTTCATTTGATGGATTTTGGGCATCTATGTTTTGGTGTTCAAAGTAGGTTTGAGTGTCTTAGATAGAGCTAAGTACGTTTCGGCTGAATGCATCAGTTAGTGTTTAGATCATTAACTTTTATAGTTGACTTTTCTTGTATTTACGGTATTATGTATGTTTTCAAGATCTTTAGAAAAAGATAAAGTAATGCTTTAAATCGTTTCATTGTTTCTTCATGAATTTTTTATCAAAAGCTAAAGAAGCTTATGTTTCCAGAGCTTATGCTTTTGAAAAGCTCGCATAATAGCTATCAGAACTTATAACGAAGCTATATACATCAGCTCAAGCTCGATAAACACATATAAGCGGTGCACACTTGCTTTTATGGTTTAACGTAATACACATCACAGTACTATATGACAATGTTGTTCCTGAGAATGGTTTAACGTAATACACATCACAGTACTATATGACAATGTTGTTCCTGAGAAACTAACTAAAGGTGTGTCTGCAGATTTGATAGCAGAACACCACCCAACCCGAGTGGAAGAAAACATATATTTACTGGCTGTTGGACGCTACTGTATTGGTAATTATGAAAGTTTATGGACTTAAAATTAATAGTCGTGAGATAGGATCGAACTTGGGATCACGGGATTGCACACATAACGTAAAGAGTTAATTTATTTATTAAATATATTTTATATATATTTATTAAATCAAACCTAAGCTTAACTAACGATCGTTGATAAATAAAAGTTAAGTTATAACGACCGTTATGGAAACTAAATAGAAGCTAAAGGAAGGAGTAGGAAAAACTACACAAACACCCCTTGGGGGTTGTGTAGCCGTCGGCCAAACCAAAGGGGGGGAGAGGGAAACTTTTTGTTTCCTAATTCGTGTTTATTACTTGGAGCCCAAGGAATGCCAAGCCTATATAAACAACCCCAAGGCCTTCATTATTTTTTGTCCCTCCCCTTCTTCTCTTGCCCTGCGATCGCAACACATAACCCACAGGGGTTTTTCGTTGACTTTCGATCTTGTCTATTTTTATCTAGTCCTAGCCCCTCTCTAGGGTTGTTGGGTAGATACTCCATAAGCGTTGAAGCTTGGTTTGCTCGTGCTAGACTCACGGTTAACTCGTTGTATTACGTGTGTACAAGAGCGTGATATAATCTTCCTTTAGATTATATTCTTGGTGGTGTTCGTGATAAACCCTAGTTGTCGTCCGTTCCGTCGTCTTGTGGATCTTGCTAGGATAAAGGTATGTAACCCTAATCTTGATTAATATAATTGTGTTAAATTAATGATCTTGTTAATCGCTTCCGCTATGCGTTCTTTGATCCATATTAGGGTTTTAAATAATTGTTATGAACTATATAAACCTACAGTGGCATCGAGAGCCGTTTTAACATGATTATAATTATCAAGATCTAAAGTTTTTTAACTAATATTGATTTGTGTTAAAAATTACATGTTGTTTTTTAGGTTTTATAAAAAATTAGGGTTTTGTTTTTTATTATTATTAAAATCGACTTATGTCGAATTTTTTATTAAAAAAAAAAAAAAAAAAAAAAAAAATTTTGTAAACCCTAAAATTACATGGTAATTGACTTTAGATGTTTTGCATGAATTAATTGTTATGTCATGTGTGGTTACGATCCGTAGTTTTTAATTGTTAAGAGAATGTGGGAGATCCGTAATGAACGTGCATGTTTTTTACGGATCATATAATTTTGATTGCTATTTGCTTTATTTGATTCAAAGTTTTAAAATTAGGGAAGACTTTTTATGTTTATAAAAACCCTAGATTTGATGTTCTTTGAATAAATTGGTTTGCATGTGGCTATTTGATTTAGTTTTTTTTTTGTACTACTTGTTTTCATACGTTTTTTTTATTGTATGTTGTAAACAAGGGTAATTTTTTCCAAGAAAAATAATATGGACTAAATCTTATCAAAATTAATGAATTGATTTGAGATGTAAAATACATATGATTTGCGTTGATTAGAATTGCAATAGCAACTTAACGGCCTACTCAATTTTGGCAAACTATAAAGTGGGTATAACGCACCGCTGGTCACGTACCCGGTTAAGGAAGGAGGTGCTATGCTTTTACGCTGACCAAATTCCCGGCTCGCCTGTGCGTCAAAAATTGGAATTACCTACGGTTGTTATTGGTACAATCCTTTAAGGTTGATTTAACTACATTAATTCACATCCGAAACACAATGAATAAAGTTATTGCTTTGTGCTATAACTAACGTTCTAGAAAAAGTACGGTGTGAATTTAGTTGTGTGTAAAATCTTTAATTGGTTTAACCAATACCTCAACTTGCAAGTATATGATGAACTTTTAGTCTCACCAAAAAGTTTACTAAACGATTTATTAAACTTATGTTATGGAGATGTATGCATGCTTCTCCGTACATGATTTTGACACCAAAATCTATACCCTAAATTTAAGTCATATGCCCTCTAATTGACGAACACTTGAAGTTACAATTGTCGTCATATAAGATATCGGACGATGTTGTAATGGAGAGAAAACTTCATGACTGAATAAGATTGCACATGAAGGTTTTACGTTCTTTAGATTAGTCGACTTAATTGAGTTACTCAGTGAGAACTGGAAACTTAAGGCATAAAGTAGGGATAAAACATGTTTACAATGCAAATGATTTTGGCAATGTAAATCCCTAACATATCTAGAAATTGCAATTTGATATGGCAATTATTGTTCGACAAGTTACTGTGTTGAATACATTTGTCGCTAGCAGATCAACTGATGTGATGAATCTATGTCAATATGGGTTCTAGTTTTTCAAGGAAAATACTATGGTTTTATTACCGGGGTAATTTTATTTTCTTGAATTGTATTATCGAAAATACTAATGTTTGAACTTATTTCTGTAGAAATGGCTCAACCCGAAAGTAATCTGACAATAAGCTCGGCGTTCAAAGCTTTCTTTGAACGGCCTGAACTTAATGGCCCGAATTTCAATGATTGGTACCGCTCACTAAGAATTGTTCTGAGAGCAGCGGGTACTATCAATATCTTGGAAACTCCTTTTCTGGAGGATCTTGCTGAAGGAGCATCTGATGCGGAAAGGCTTCAACACGCCGCTAACGTTAAGAAGCACCATGAGGTGGCTGCTGTAATGTTAGGGAGAATGGCTCCAGCACTTCAAAGGAAGTATGAGCTATTTCCACCTCAGGCAATGCTTGAGGAACTTAAGGCAGTGTATGAAACGCCACAGGCTGTAGAGATCTATGATCTAGTTGATGCTCTACATAGCTGCAAGCAAGCTCCTGGAAAGTCCGTAAGTGCACATTACTTGGAGATGAGAGGTTATATGGAACAGCTCATCGCACTAGGACAACCCTTCGATCATAATATGGCTATTAACTTGATCAATAGGTCCCTTAATAAGGACTTCGGTGATTTTGTTCGTAACTATAATATGCATTGCACGGGGAAGACAGTGAATGATTTGCATGCAATGCTCATTGACTTCGAAAAGGGTTTGAAAGATAAGGCATCCACTGCTACGCCTCAAGTACTTTATGTACAAAAGGGTAGAGTGTCTAAACCTAAACCGCAAGGGAATAAGAAGCAGAAAGGCAAAGGCAAGGCTGATAAGAGCAAGCAAGTTGCGACTACATCTAAGCCGAAGCAGAACTTTGCTAAGAAATCTCAGAAAGATGAGACTTGCCACTACTGCAAGATGACTGGACACTGGAAGAGGAATTGCTCTCTCTATCTCCATGAAATGGCAGAACATAAGAAGAAGGTTGAGCAAGTTGCTGCAGCACCATCTTCAGGTAACTTATTTATGATAGAGTTATTTAATCTTTCATACAAATCAAACTCCTGGGTATATGATACGGGATGTGGTATTAACATTTGTAATACCCTGCAGGGATTTGAGTTGAAGAGGAGACTATCCTATGGGGAACAATCTTTGCAAGTGGGCAATGGCGCACAAGCACCGGTTGAAGCTATAGGAATATTTAAATTAGTTTTACCTTCGGGTTTAGTACTGTTTTTAAATAATTGTCATTATGCACCTACAATTGTTAGGGGTGTTATTTCCTTCTCTTGTATGTTGGATCTTGGATTTACTCACACGATTGATAATAATAGAATTTCTGTTTTCAAAGATGGTCTATTCTATTTTGATGCAATTTCTGTGAATGGTGTTTTTGAAATTAACATGCATGATGAAAATTCCAAGAGGAAAAATAATTCTGTTTTTAGCATGAATAAGAAGAGAAAGTTAGACAAGAACTCTTCTTATCTTTGGCATTGTAGGCTTGCCCATATTGGGAAGACTCGCATACAAAAGCTGCAACGTGATGGGCTTTTGGAAAGTATCAATGATGAATCATTTGATAAATGTGAATCTTGTATCTCTGGAAAGATGACCAAGAAACCTTTTAATAGCAATATTGAAAGGGCTACTGAACTACTTGGTTTGATACATACTGATGTGTGTGGACCACTTAGACATGTGTCAAGGAAAGGTGCTAGCTACTTCTTAACGTTTACGGATGATTATAGCCGTTATGGTTGTGTTTATTTACTTAAGCATAAACATGAGGTATTTGAAACATTCAAGACGTTTAAGGCAGAAGTAGAGTTACAACTAGGAAAGAAGATTAAAGCTCTTCGTTCTGACCGTGGTGGTGAATATTTAAGTCAAGAGTTTAAAGATTATTTAAGTAAGAATGGAATTGTTCAGAAACTTACTTCTCCGTATACTCCACAACAAAATGGTGTATCTGAAAGGAGAAATCGTACATTATTGGATATGGTGCGATCTATGTTTAATCTTACAACTTTACCATTATCTTTTTGGGATTATGCTCTTGAATCTGCTGTTCGTATTCTAAATATGGTTCCCACAAAGAAGGTAGATAAGACACCATATGAACTATGGCATGGCAAGAAGCCATATTTGTCTTATTTAAAAGTCTGGGGTTGTGAGGCGTATGTGAAACGTGACTCTGGAGATAAACTTCAACAACGCTCAGTGAAATGTATCTTTGTAGGTTACCCTAAGGAAACTATGGGTTACTACTTCTATTATCCGGCTGAGAACAAAGTAGTTGTGGCTCGGTATGGAGACTTCCTTGAAAATGATCTTGTAAATCAAGAATTCAGTGGGAGAAATTATGATCTTGAAGAAATTCAAGAAGATACATTGCCTTCTGAAAATACTAGCGATGAAATTCCTGTAGAACCAGAAAGTCTGAGTGTTCCACCGGAATTAATTCCTCCACGTAGGTCTCAAAGGACTATACGTGCGCCGGACAAACTATGTATTTACATAGAGGATGATGAGGAGGAAGTAGGGGATCTTGGTGAACCTGCTAACTATCGATCCGCAATGTCTGATCCAGAAAAGTCAAAATGGATAATTGCGATGAATGAGGAAATGAAATCCATGGAAATCAATGATGTTTGGATTCTTGTAGACGCACCTAAAAATGCTAAAGTAGTGAAAAATAGGTGGATCTATAAGAAGAAAACTGACATGGATGGTGATGTACAATCCTACAAAGCACGTTTAGTGGCTAAAGGTTTTACTCAAACTTTTGGCATAGACTACGAGGAGACATTTTCTCTTGTAGCAGACTTACGAGCTATTAGGATTCTCATAGCTATAGCAGCATACTATGACTATGAGATATGGCAAATGGATGTTAAAACTGTCTTCTTGAACGGTCGCTTAGATTAAGACATCTATATGCAACAACCAGAAGGGTATGTTGATCCTAAATATCCAAAGCGCGTGTGCAAACTTCAAAGATCTATTTATGGTTTGAAGCAAGCATCACGTCAATGGAATAAGCGATTTGATGAAGAAATCAAAAAGTTCGGATTTATTCAAAATCGTGATGAGCCATGTGTATACCGCAAAGCTAGTGGGAGTAATGTAGTGTTCCTAATTCTTTATGTCGATGACATATTGATCATGAGAAGTAACATTCCACGACTTAAGGAAGTTAAGGATTATCTTGGTAAATGTTTTTCTATGAAAGATTTGGGAGATGCTGTATATATTCTGGGAATTAAAATCTATCGAGATAGGAGTAGACGGTTAATTGGTCTTAGTCAAGATGCTTATATTGATAAGATATTGAAGAAATACAACATGCATAACTCTAAGAAAGGTTTCTTACCAATGGAGGTTAAGCATGAGTTAAGTCATGAGAAAGATGCATCATCACCTGAAGAGGTGGCTTACATGAAGAAGGTGCCTTATGCTTCGGCAGTAGGATCTATTATGTATGCTGTAAGATGCACAAGGCCTGATGTGGCGTTTGCTCAGAACTTAGTCAGTAGATACCAACAGAATCCAGGAAAGTTCCACTGGACTGCTGTTAAGCATATTCTAAAGTATTTGAGGAGTACGAAAGATATGTTTTTGGTATACGGGGGTAAACCAGACACAGAACTGAATGTAACAGGGTTCTGTGATGCGTCCTGGCAATGTGATAAAGACGATACGAAGTCTCAGACGGGTTACGTATTTGTCATCAATGGAGGAGCAGTTGACTGGAAGAGCAGTAAGCAGAAAACCATTGCTATGCATGCGACTCAATCTGAGTACATGGCCGCTTCAAAAGCTGCAATGGAAGCTGTTTGGATTAGGAAGTTTGTTGGAGATCTTGGAGTGATGCCTTCAATTAAAGAACCTATTGATATATATTGCGACAATTATGCGGCAATAATATTCACCAATGACCCTGGAGTCATGAAGGGTGCCAGACACTTTAAACGTAGATATCACTACGTTCGAGAACAAGTGGAAGCTCGAGAAATAAAATTGATAAAAGTTCACACAGATGATAACGTAGCTGATCCTTTTACTAAGGCTTTATCTAGGCCAAAGGTAGTTAAGCATGCCAAGGCAATTGGGCTGCAACTAGCTAGCGAATTCATGCAATAAATCTGTTGATTAGTATTTGGATAAAGGATGTAAGACATTATTAAATTGATGAAATAAAGATTGGGTTTCGTTTATTTTTCTGTTATTTAATTTTGTGTCCTATTTTACATGTTTTAATCCATGAGCATTTTGATGTTTCTAAATGTCCGTTGTCGATTAATAATATGGGAGTATTATTAAACTAAGACAATTCAAAATAGTGACAGAGTATACTTGAAAGTATATTGGTCAATTTTGGATGATATTTAATGGATCAAATATTGGACTTATCCCAACTATGTGATTTTACTTTATGGATCTTTGTCATTAAGTAAATCATAAATAGTTATCCTTAGACCTGAGATACCAGAAAACTGCATTGAATGTAGTGCATTTCTGTAAGATAACCTAACGCTAAACGTAACTGGTAGTCATAAGGGTTATTTTCAGAAGTGTTGCGAAGTTCATGTGTTTTGCTTGTAGTCGAAATGGGATTCGTTTCCTTCAAAATTTATTTTGAAGTATAAATACAACTGGGCCCCTCGGGGGAGTAGTAAGATGTTTGTGTGGCCACACCCAAATGTGTTTTGGTAATCTTGCTATATCCGTAAACGAGAAACAAAATAGTTAATGAAGGAATGACTTAGATCCATATCCTTATTAACAATGTATTTGAAATGAAAGGATAATAATAATGATGTAATCATTAAAAGGTTCTTGTCCAGGAGACCTTACCCGGTTTGTACTAGTGACATTGCTAGTGTAACTAGACGCTAGTCAATGTGATCACGATATTAGAATTTTGTCCAAGTGGGAGCTGAAAGTTTATGGACTTAAAATTAATAGTCGTGAGATAGGATCGAACTTGGGATCACGGGATTGCACACATAACGTAAAGAGTTAATTTATTTATTAAATATATTTTATATATATTTATTAAATCAAACCTAAGCTTAACTAACGATCGTTGATAAATAAAAGTTAAGTTATAACGACCGTTATGGAAACTAAATAGAAGCTAAAGGAAGGAGTAGGAAAAACTACACAAACACCCCTTGGGGGTTGTGTAGCCGTCGGCCAAACCAAAGGGGGGGGGGGGGGGGGGGGGGGGAGAGGGAAACTTTTTGTTTCCTAATTCGTGTTTATTACTTGGAGCCCAAGGAATGCCAAGCCTATATAAACAACCCCAAGGCCTTCATTATTTTTGTCCCTCCCCTTCTTCTCTTGCCCTGCGATCGCAACACATAACCCACAAGGGTTTTTCGTTGACTTTCGATCTTGTCTATTTTTATCTAGTCCTAGCCCCTCTCTAGGGTTGTTGGGTAGATACTCCATAAGCGTTGAAGCTCGGTTTGCTCGTGCTAGACTCACGGTTAACTCGTTGTATTACGTGTGTACAAGAGCGTGATATAATCTTCCTTTAGATTATATTCTTGGTGGTGTTCGTGATAAACCTTAGTTGCCGTCCGTTCCGTCGTCTTGTGGATCTTGCTAGGATAAAGGTATGTAACCCTAATCTTGATTAATATAATTGTGTTAAATTAATGATCTTGTTAATCGCTTCCGCTATGCGTTCTTTGATCCATATTAGGGTTTTAAATAATTGTTATGAACTATATAAACCTACAAATTATCATACTCATGAGGTTATAATTCTAGTGTCTTAGATAGAGCTAAGTACTTTTCGGTTAAATGCATAGGTTAGTTGTTAAATCATTGACTTTAAATCTCTTCGCATTTGTCCATGAGAGATCCCGCGGTTTTCTCAAAGTGATATTAAGCTGCAGCTAGTTTTGCAAAACATGGCATATAAAACCATAGCTTATTCACAAAAACGTCTAATAGACTATCATGTCCTTTCCTTTCCCAAGTTACACAAAACCATGAAATCATGTTCACCCTTAACAAATAGCACTGAAATAAGATGTTGGATTTAGTTTTGAGACATAAAGTCCTACCTACAAAACACTGCAAAAAAATATATATGACTTCATCCCACATCGGATGAAAAGCAAAACAAAGACAAGTTTATAATAGAAATGTGAAACCTTGTTTGATGTGTTTGTAAGGAGGAGAGACGGTTGGCATCTCCCCCTGACAGGGACGGAACAGCTTTCGAGCTTACCTGTACACATCCGGTTAAGGCTTTCCACTTCGGTGGATCTTATAATCCAATTTTTTTTCGGTTTTGCCGAGTAACCACCAATCAAAGTTGACAGATAGTTGTTGGGCTCCTCCTTCAACATCTGATACGTTTTCTTCATTGTTTGGCGTACACCTAGTACCATGTTCAGTCTAGGCTCTCGCATTTGCTTTGGCACATATGTTTCTTTTATCAGAACTAACATCCCGTAAAAGTATTTAGTTACAATCAAAAAGGGAATAGTAGAAATAGGTATAAAACTGATAAAAAAAAAGGCCATAGCAGAAATTGTAACCAGCGACTGCGTTGTGGTCCAAAGTAGATTCATCATAATCAGGAAAAACGAAAATGACCCAGTATTCGAGATGCGATCCCTATTTGGGTTCAAGAATCGATTGATAAACAGTGTTTGTGTGTAAGTATTATGCTCACAATTAGCACACACGATAAAAGTTGCGACACACATGATCAAGAAGCCCGTAAAGAGTGTACAGTTAGCGGTTGATATGAAGCGAGACATAACAGAAGAAAGGTTCAAAAAAGCTAGTATCGTTCCAGTATTACTATCTAACAACAATATTCAGAAGCTCGTAAAACCACATTGGGAAAAAAATCAAAAGGATCAAATAAACGACATATGTACAAACAAAACAATGTGAACCACCCTCATAAAACTAAAGGAAAGCGACACGTATGAAGTGATCTCTCGTAACAAATCAAGTTTTACATGTGACTCCACATCGGTGGAGGGTAGAAAACCGTTGAAAGGATGTCAACTGTTTGAAAGTTGGCATTTGCAACTGATCCCACATCGACCAAAGGATGTAAGATGAAGAGTAGGTGAAGTGTATAAAACAAGGGGTTGGGTTATAGTTGAAAGTATCTTTGCGCTTGGGGCAATGACGCAGCTAATGAGGTAATAACCGAGGCACGTCAATTGCTGGTTGAAAACTATTTCCAAACCCCCTCCTTGGCTTTGGTTCTGCCTTAGCCATCGAGAATTTTTGGAAGGACTCCCTTTCATTAGGGTAAAGTCCTACAATTTTCAGTCATACTTTTTGGTTCTTATAGTGTGGTAGTTATATGAATCGTGGCATAGAAGCTCTGATAGGGATTGACTTTGAGGTCGTAGGAAACTTGACAGGAGAACCTAACACTGTACTCACAAACATATTCACCCGAGGTCAAGGAAACCAAGAGAAACAGTTTCAATTATGATTTGACCCAAACTGCAGATTATTATAACTACACCATTCATTGGATTTGGGTCGTTTATGTTTTCCACGTTCTCGAGTAAACATCAGTTACAATCTAAAATCACCTTGCCTACTAAAGTAGTTAGAGACAGAAATTCATTCATGGCTCAATGACGATTGATTACAGGAAGCGAGGCCTAAGTATATAACATGCCGTTTGTAAGTTTTCTTTAGCGGAAAAGTATCTGTTTTTCTTGTTTAAAGCTTAAACGTATGCACTCATAATAATCAATATTTCGCCCAAGAAGTCAAATTTAATACTCCAACCTTTTGACAAAGATCAGTATATTGAGATGATATTACAGGAGAGAGTACATCACATTAGTTGTCATCTTTCAGACTCGACCCCCAAATGTACAAGACTGGAACAAAACAGTTGATGGATACAACGGCGTTCATACCATCAATAAAGATTCACATGTAAAACGAATGAAACGTTCTTTTTATATTTCGATGGAGAAAATACGGTTTTATAAAGCCTTTTCTACAAATGTAAAAAGCTTCAGCTTAATCTCAATAAAATTTTATTTTAGCCGACAATAAGCAAGTTTCTATTTACAAAACTCAAATCATAAGGTCTAACATTTTGTATAAATTGTAGTAACTAGTCATTTGATATATGAAAGACTACTAGAAGTTTGAAAATAGACATGGTTTTTATTTGTCCCACATCAATGGTGAAACAAACTATAGAGTATTATATAAGTAAGATAAGGGATAACCAATTCTTGAGAACCCGCTCCTAATCAGATTATAATCCTTAATTGTCCTAACCTGATTTTGACGGGTTTTTTTATTTATTGTTCTTTATTTTTTATTTGACATATTTTAATCGTGTCGAGCCTTTTTCGGTTTCATAGATATAAGGGTCAAAATGTATAGAAAATGTGTTAAATGTGAGTAATCTTTGGATACTAAGTTTCATGTTTTGCTCGGACTTACCCCAAAATTTATAATTATACATGCACGCACAATGTATCCTGACCTCTGTATACGTTTTTCTAATGTTCAATAAACTTTGGCACCATAATCAATCATTGGGTGTGATGATAGAGTTCAATAAGCCCCAAACTAGACTATACTCTTTTGAATCTTTTGTCTAGTCGATCTCAATTAGCTCATGAGTAGTTTCACTCCTTTACACTCTTAGATGTAATTATGTAAGCATATTGCTGCTAAGTTTCCATGACTCTATGTTTTGGTGTTCAAAGTAGGGTTGAGTGTCTTGGATAGAGCTAAGTATGTTTCGGCTGAATGCATCAGTTAGTTTTTAGATAATTTTGACTTATATAGTTGACTTTTCTTGTATATACAGTATTATGTATGTTTTCAAGATCTTTAGAAAAAGTTCAAGTAATGCTGCTTTAAATCATTTCATTGTTCTTCATGGATTTTTTATCAGAAGCTAAAGAAGCTTATGTTTCCAGAGCTTATGCTTTTGAAAAGCTCGCATAATAGCTATCAGAACTTGTAACGAAGCTATATACATCAGCTCAAGCTCGATAAACACCTATAAGCTGTGTGCACTTGCTTTTATAAATAATTTTAATCGCTCTATATACCAAGGAACTTGACCAATTAGTTCTGCTGACTTTAATTCTCTAAGAGACTAAGACTGTACTGTTGTTGACTTTGACTTTTGCTTTGTCAACAAGTATGTCGCTAAATGAGTCCTGACTTATTGCGGGGCTTGGTTCATTCCACATGACCTGAAGATGTGCGATGGGGAGTAGTTATGGTTTAACGCAATACACATCACAGTACTATATGACAATCTTGTTGCTGTTGGATATTACCCGAGTGAAAGAAAACATATAGTTACTGGCTGTTGGACGCTACTGTATTGGTAATTATCATACTCATAAGGTTATAGTTCTGGTGTCTTAGATAGAGCTAAGTACTTTTTGGGTTAAATGCATAGGTTAGTTGTTAAATCATTGACTTTAAATCTCTTCGCATTTGTTCATGAGAGATCCCGCGGTTTTCTCAAAGTGATATTAAGCTGCAGCTAGTTCCTTTTGCAAAACATGGCATATAAAACCATACAAATTGCTTATTCACAAAAACGTCTAATAGACTATCATGTCCTTTCCTTTCCCAAGTTACACAAAACCGAAAAATCGCGACAAACAAGGATAGCGTGGAGTCGTCGCGGGTAAATCTCCGTGGCCATCCACATATGTGTTACTAATGTTTCTTAAGCATGCAATCAATCGAATGTCACACAACTAGATTTGTTACTTCTACTTGAATAGCTAACTTGTCCCACATCGATAAAAAGAAAAAGTAATGACATATTTATAAACCAAGTGTGATTAATTAAGTTTAATGCTAGGATCTACAGACGTAACAAATACGTGTTTGTTATGCCTTTATTTCCTTCTTGTTTTTGTATGAGTGTTATTTTACATGCAAACTTCTCGTTCCATGTTAATGTTATAATTGTCAATTTTTAATTAACGTTTGACAACATGCAATTATTTAAGTAAATATAACTTCTCGTTTAATCAAATGATAAAAAAACGCGTTTTCAAAATATGGTGTTTAGATTTGATATAAATAGAAAAAATTGAGTACTAGCTAGCACTCGGTATCGGACCTTCCGAATCTGGTGTTCGACCTGGGTAGTTTTCTAAAGAAGACTGGCGAGATTGCATGGTCTTTTCTATATAATGATTGGAAATCATTAGGATTTCAAATATTGTTCTTTATCTTCTACTATATGTTATGAAAGTGTTTCTGCATTTGAAGATTCCAACCGATAATGCAAACAACATAGGTAGAACCAAAGGAGCAATGTAAATAAAGTTCCTTTGGTTAAGGTTATCTAGAATTATTATCTGCATGTGACAAATGCCAAGATATTTCCCCACAGAAAATGGTCAGTAGCAGCCATATATGCATATACAAGGAACAGAAAATGGTCAGTAGCAGCCATGCTATGCTTTAAGAAACGCACTTTAACGTAAACAAAGTGACAAAAGGCCATAAATGTTACCTTGTCATCGATGAAACTCGTCTCTGAAACGGACCATCAATTCCAAACATATAGTCAAGAGGGAAAAAATGATGAGCATATTGACAAATCCCAGTATCCCACATCGGTTGATAGAGTGAAGTTGAAGGTATGGAAAGCTGTATAAAAAAGGAAAGAAGCAACAGGAATACTCACTTACCTGGATGGGGTCAATGGGTGATCAAGAACGCCCATGGCCTAGGATGGTGACCTCCATTGCACTTTGGAGGGGTGCCATCCTAAGATCGGCACAAGTGGTCGAGTCTACATCGTAATTTGTTGCTGAGGGGGCCTGCGTTCGCGCGGCCCATGCCAACTCTTTAGTTTGAATCTTCATTTTGGTAAACATTAGATTAATGTTCTATGTTCTAAGAGCTATCATCATAATAAAATTTTGGCCACAGGCACACATCTTAACAATCTTCCTTGGCCATACACATTTTTATGCACAAATCTACAGACATGTTTACACGAAAAAGGTAAAAGATTATTGGCTTTCAGTTTCACAATTCACATGACAGATTGCAAAGGAAAGCATATTATGGCTTGATATGTCAATCTTCATGTGACATAACTGACATGTTGGGAGTCGTTTGTTATATCAACTATCAGACCATTACATCTACATGAACCAGTAACCTCTTAGCAATGCGGCTGCTTTTGTTAGGGTCAACCATTACCCGACCTGCCTAGCTCCTAATTCAACCCTTGGTGCTGGTAGACGTAAGGATGCAGGTTCTTTGACAATCTTGGCTCAAGATGAAGTAGGTGGCCTAGAAGCTGAGCGGAAAATAGATGGAGTGGATATTTTTCAAGCCTTGCATAATGCAGGTACCCTCAACAGCAATTATCTAGATTCTAGAATATATTCCAATACATGGAAGATGCCTATATTCCAACTATCCGGCAGAACGTTGATTCATTTCTTAGGTATACTTCCAATGACCCTCAAAAATCGAAAAAATCAGAACCCCAACAAGGCAGCAAGAAAGGTTTAGACCACAAAACTTAACGATAAGCCTAACAAAAATATTTACAGCCATTCAGAATCAGCAATTCACTACTAAGTTCGGGGTCACTTAATATAAGGCTATAAGCTACTCAAGACTATCTTTATACATAGACTTATGTCGTCTGATATATAAAGCCATTACAACTACGGAAACCTTTCTCTTGGTGAGTTCACCCTCACCCTATGCTCTATACTTTCATAGATATTAAACAAGTCTTTTATGGAAAAATACAGATTGTCAAAAGGTTGGAGTATGTAATTTGACTTCTTTGGGCGAAGTATTGATTATGAGTGCATATATTTAAACTAGAAAAACAGATACTTTTCCGCTAAACAAAACTTATAAACGGCATGTTATATACTTAGGCCTCGTTTCCTGTAATCAATCGTTCATTCAGATACATATGAAGTGATCTCTCGCAACAAATTAAGTTTTACATGTGACTCCACATTGGTGGAGGGTAGAAAACCGTTGAGAGAGGATGTTAACTGTTTGAAAGTTGCCATTTGCAACCGATCCCACATCGACCAAAGGATGTAAGATGAAGACTAGGTGATGTGTATAAAAGAAGGGGTTGGGGTATGGTAGAAAGTATCTTTGCGCTTGGGGCAATGACGCAGCTAATGAGGTAATAACCGAGGCACGTCAATTGCTGGTTGAAAACTATTTCCAAACCCTCTCCTTGGCTTTGGTTCTGCCTTAGCCATCGAGAATTTTTGGAAGGACTCCCTTTCATTAGGGTAAAGTCCTACAATTTTCAGTCATACTTTTCGGTTCTTATAGTGTGGTAGACTGGTAGATATGAATGCTGCCAAACATAAGGGGATCTTTTGAGCTAACTACAAATGTGTTTGTTATATCAGATGATTTAACATTACATCTGCAATTCTTTTCCAATTGGATATACAGTTGTTAGGCTTTCCTCGTGCAACATCTGATACGTTTTCGCAGTTGTTTGCTTTACACCTAGTATCATGTTCAGTCTAGGCTCTTTGTTTTTGCATTGGATCATATGTTTATCACATGTTAAGTTTCTGTTATCAAAATTAGCAACATCACGGTCAGAGCAGAAATTGTAAGTTATACAACTGATCTTGAAAGCATGAATAATGCTGGCAAGACAGAAACAAGAACTCCTTATTATATGCTGGTTTTGAGAGATATGAAATGTTATCTGTTTCTTTTCCACCTAATTCATGTATCTATCGTGCATCGTCTCATTACTTAGCTCTTTGGAGTTTCGAGTACATAACGTTCAATATATAGGCTTTTGGGTTTGGATCGGCGCTTATGTATCCAGTTCTACTTTATATGTTGAGTTTCTGCTATCAACATCATTAAGGTCTTAATAAAGGATTGAGATCCTTAACAAATATAGCTACTGGATAGTGGCTTGCCACCATGGTACCTAAGACTCGAAAACTATACTATCTCTATATTTTCTCGTCTTCATTAGTAAGCATAAAATGGGACATTCGACTAGCGGAATGAGTCATGCTAATATGCTGGGACAATGGACATATCATTTGTTTAATAACTCGTCAACCATGTTCGTCCTTAACGCATCTTTCCAAACACTTTGATGCCCACTTATGTTTCACAAATACACAACCACAAGTATAAGCTAACGAGGTGAGGCAATACCAAAAATTTTAACACTAGAAATATGTTTCTCCCACATCGGCTAAAGAAGCATAACTTTTGCTAATTAATACTTTGTGTCTAGATGAGTAATACGTTTTATATGTGTTATGTCATTAGCCAAATGAAAAATAATTTGGCTGAAAGGTGTTAACATATATGAAAAATAATATAAAACTTTACTTTTTCTACTATGGTAATAACACTTAAAGTCAAAATTAATACAAATGTTATTGATGTGAGAATAAAATAAAAATAAGGGAAATTTTAAAAAGAGATTAAAGAGGATTGAACCTTTCCAAATTTAGCCTGACAAATATAATTATTGAAGAAAAGTTCAGTGCAATTGGGCAAATGTGGAAGAGTTGTTAAGAGTTTGACAAGTGTCTGTACGAAGGTACAAATTCTTTTATAATAGTGTTGGTTTGAAACGGGGTCTTGAGAAAGGGAATTCGTTAGATAGATTGGAAGCCGATGAAGTGGATACGTTTAGGGAGTTTGTCGTCTCGCTGTTCGGATTTAAGTCATTCTAGTTCGTTTGATAATAAGATGGAGGGAACAGTTGGGTTTGGGTGGTAGTGGTGGTGGTGGTAGTTTTCTTCAACCGCCTGTTGGGGAGGCCGACTGCTTCGTGGGTGTCAGTTCGCGTAAAAAGGAGAGGCTTGGATGGGGTGAGGGGTTGGCTAAGTATGAGAAAAAGAAAGTTGACCCGGATGATATTGTTGATAAAGAGGTGGGGTTAGCAGCTCGGAACCATTGATGACCCGTCTAGTGTGTCGGCTAAAAGCAAGAGTCCAACGGGTTATTATTACAATTGTAATTGGATGTCAGAATGAATTAATAATAATTAAGGAAATCAAAAAGCTTGAAGGAACAAGGGCTAAAGTTATTGCGAAAGCTGCCATGAGGGCTGAAGTTCAGAAATCTGTTGGTGAAAAAGATGTCATTCAAGAACAGGTCAATACTTGCTATTACCAGAACCACTCACTCTTGAATGATGCAAGACGTTGCCGCCCTTAAAGAGCTTTGTACATCAGAGAAGATTACGAGAAAAGACTTGCAATCACTCGACATGTGCCAGCTAAGCAAAGACGGGCGCATGGAAACCCGGGCGAGAGGCCTTTGATTGCACTAGAACAGACCCCTGCTCCAGTTGAGACAGAAATTATAGCAAAACAAAAGGCAAAACAACCAAAAGGAGTTCCTAATCCTGTTTCTGTTCCACCACCAGTTGTCGAGAAGGAGAAAGACAACAAAAAGAAAGCGGCAAACGGTACAGTAAAGGGTGAAAAGGAGAAAATAGTAGTTGAAGAAGAAGATCAAAGTTTTTAGTTTGAATACAAAACCAGGTAAACCAATAGAAGCTGATGAGTCGATACTCAAGGAGATCAAGACAAAGAAGACTAACAATGAGCCATGTACTACCTGCAGTCTCAAACACTAATAGATCTAATGATGACTGCTATGAAAGCACCAAAAACGAGTTCTAGGGTACATGTTTCAAGCCAACTCTTTCTAAACCATAAATTAAGTTCTCAGTCTGCAAATACAGATAAAAAAAGAAATCAACGAACCAAAATAAAAACCGACATTACTTCCAAACCATAAGGACCCCTTCTACTAGACCCGTTTGTCTATGCATACAAGGTGTAACCAACTGCGAAAGGCAAAGTAAGAACCGCAGCATAGTAATACATGTAATTGTTTGACTTCTTATGTTTATGTATCATCTTTGATTTCGAGTCAGGGCTGCTTCTCACTCTCAGGCGCTCTGTGGTCTTTGTTGTTGGTTCCGCCTTTACTTTAACCTTCTCTTCCTCAGGTTCCTCTGCAATGTCCTCCACCATTTCTTCCTCTGGAACATCAACAGTGCCAGGTACCTGAATTTTCTTCTCGTCTTTCAATTCCTTATCCTTAAGCTTCTTCTCGGCTGCTTTCTCAACTTCTTTATCGCCTTTCTTGTTCGCGCTTACTGCTGCCTTTTCAGGGAGTTTTTTCTTCATTTCTAAAGCCAATTCCGCATCTGCAATCTCTTTTTCCCTCTTGAGATGCTCCTTCCACGCTTGATAATAAAATCTAATCCTAGACTCAGATGCATCAACACGCTGTTGCAATGCATCGATCCGCCGTCTTAATGCACTAAGAAGCCGGTCCATTGCGTCAGTACGCCGTCCAAGTGCTTCAGCCTCTGGTTTCAACTGACTAGCCTTCATACGGAATTTAGCAGCGAGTCCCGAAGAATCAGCGCGCTCTTCCAGATCCTGAGCCCATGTTAATAAATGATCCAGCTGTCTCCCGAATTGTCTCTCGTGATCTGCTAAACCCTTACGTTTTGTCAACAAATTATTCATATGTGTTGTGTCATCAGCCCGCAGAGTCTGTGCATTAAGCACCCGTGAAGATTCATATTTCTGAAATTCAAGGAAGCCCTGTTCGGTGAAAGGAAAGAGTGTGGCCGATGAGGCCTCCTGCATGAAGAGTTTTTATTTAGAACAGAGTTTTTATAAAGAAGAAAGATGTCAAGGTAGGTTAGTTTTAGAGAAAAGACCTTTTGATGAGCAGTAGCGCAGTGGGTAGGTGGATAAAGAAGAATTGCATCCCGAAATGAGGAAACGGTGTTGCATTGGGGGCACTGTTGATAGAACAGAGGTAATTAGCAGTAGCATAGTAAGTAGTAAAATTGAATGAATGAATACGATGATATTAACGGGTACCTTCCCACTGGGGGAGCTTAGAAGAAGCCATTTCTTGATACATGATAAACCATACATATGCCCACAAGGAAGACAGCTGCAATGCAAATTTGCAATCAAAGAAAAAAGTAGAATATGATGAGTAATTGTAAAAAGGGTAACTGAAGCTTTTGTTCTCTTGCTTGGATTTGGAATAGGTGCATAAGTAAAATTTGTGTGTTCTCAAGTTCTTTCAGGAAGTAAAGTGTTTTACGCAATATTGGGAGGAAACAATTTACTTTACCTTCATTTCCTTTCCTTTTCTTTAACACTGTGTTCTCCGGTTTAGTTTTTAAATGAAAAGGAAAGTAATGAAAGGAAACATAAAATATATCATGTTCTCAAAATCGACGAGAATTATTTAACCTTCGCCATGCATCGTTAAGGAACGCAATTGAAAGGGCATTTGGCGAATTGGCGTCATATAATTATATAATTAAAGAGAAGGTTTCCTATTGTTAGAAGCACAACCGAACCGTTCTATTCATGTGAAACACAATCAAATATATTTTTAGCATGTTGTATCCTGCACAACTTCTTACTCGAGGAATATCGTGACAAAGAACTTGAAGATAGGTGATCCAAGAGGTGTTAAATGACACACAAGATGAAGAAGTTTATGCACCACGAGACGAGACACAGATGATGGAGGAGAACAAATAAGAGATTCAATGGCAAATGAAATGTGGAATGAATACTTGTTGTACCCGAACAACGAAGTTAATATGTCTATCTAATTATCTAATATATATTTCTGATTGTAAAACTTTAACTTGGCATTTGTTTGGTGTATAAAAGTACTTGAACTTGGCACTTTTTTGATTGTTCAATATTTATGACTTAGTTTTTTATGTTTGACCATCTGTTCAATCTTTCTGTAAATTTGGATGTTTGGCACTATGTACAATCTTTCTCAATTTGACTATATGTTCAATGTTTCTGCATATGCTCGATGTTTCTGATTAGTGTTTTTGGTTGGTTTAATTGATGAACAGCTATGCAGAAATTAACAACGAGCAAAATAGATGGAGCAATCGCAAAGAGGGGGCACTTTACTTGGACCACCCCAATGAACACTACATTCATTGAGGCTATGGTCAAAGAACAAGACAAAGGCAACAGACCTAACGGAACATTCACTTCTGAGGCATACTCGAACATGGAGAAGGAGCTATCTAGAATTCTAAAAAAGGATATTCGAAAGGATAATTTAAAATTTGTGTGTTCTCAAGTTCTTTCAGGAAGTAATTCTTAGTAGCAAAGCGAATCAAGAGAGTATTTTGAAGAAACAAAATAAAAAGTAAATTTGAAAGAATGTACTGACCACATTTGATGTTGTCCATCACTAGTGCAAGATTGAAAACAAATTGAGCAATCATTGGATGGACATTTATTGTTTAAACGATTGACACCATCATCATCGATGCACATTATCCCATGAACTGTAATACCATCTGGAGTCATCCAGCTGGTCACCACTGGTGGCCTCATCTCCTCCAGTTGTTCGACTTCGGATTCTTCTTCCAATTCCGTAATAGCTTCTTGGGATTCTATTATTGATGCTTCTCCTTCAAACAATTCTTCTTCTTCTTCTTCTTCGGATTCAAACAATTCTTCTTCTTCCTCGGCTTCCATCATCCATCTGCTGTCCATTCTTCTTCTTCTTACTTTTAATGCAAACAACCAACAGATCGTAGATCGATTCACGATTCACCACCCACACACAAAAACAGAATATCTAAATATATAGGATTTAGTTTAGGGTTTGACCGACAAGGATACTTTTATAAGATTTTAAAATTAGATCAGCCCGCCATCTTTTGTTTTTTTTTTCTTCGGTCCTTTTACTTTTATATAAGCTAAAACAAACACCCCCTAAATCGCATCATTCCGTCAAATTTTATTCCGATATATTTATTAGTACAAGTACATGTAAACCATCAGCCTTACCGTGAGAACGGAACTAACGATTTTACTCCCGCGTTAGACTAAGATCTCATGTTGTCATAGATATGTGTGTGTATTAGGATGCGTTAGAAAAGCATACCTTTTGGGAGTGTCAGATTTTATCTTTTATAGGTGATCCAAATACTAGGGGTAATGCTTGAAATGGGACTTTCTCGACTAAAGGCTTTTCGTTCTTATCTCCTACTCGTGAAGCTCTCTAGGAGCTCATCCACTTATGGATGGCCTAAGTTAGCGGTCTTTTGCCGTGTGTCTAGTGGTTTTGCGTCTTGTGGATATATCACTGGACTTAATATGTTTATGATATGACTATCTCTGTCCGCAAGCCTTGTTTGTGTCCGCGGTCGTTATGCTCATGTTAGGTGAACCGTTTGATGTGTTCAAACCTAGACCTTTCACTTTTTTTTACTGACAAGAAAGTTTGTCAGGTAACTTGTGCCACTTGGGCCTCTTCCGTCTTTTACTCTTCCTTATCTTGACCGTTGATTTTTTTTAGTGGGGGGCATGCGTCTTCATCCTATGAAAAGTGTCTTTACTCTACCCATACTATAAATATTGTGTTCCCTTTTTCACTCTTCCGCCATTTTTAACGCCATTAAAATGTTCGAAGCTTTTCATCTTTGCATCAATGTTTTCTTTGGGGTCTTTAAGCTTTTCAAGTTATCTTTCTTCATCCATTTAAAGTTTTTTGCACAATGAATACATTACCCACTTCTAGATTTTTCATGAACCAAGATCAATTAGATACTCTTTATGTTAAGTATCATATTCCTTCTCGTGTTCATCCGGTCTTGGCTTGTCCGGATGTTAGCATTCGTGATGCTTCATAAGGTATAACTCGTCATTTTGATTATGGATGTTACCGCCTTCCTTTTTCTACATTCCTGATTGATGTTCTAGGGTACTTTAGTACTCATATCTCTTTGCTTCATACTACTGTTGCCACTAAAATCGTCCATTTTGAGGTTCCTTGCCGCGTTGGCAATTTTGCCCCATCCGTAGGCTTGTTCCGTGCTTTTTATGTGAATACTTTTAGTAGGGGTTGGATGTCACTCAATAAACGTTCTCCAACCGCGCATGTTTGTTACACAAAGGATAAGGTTTCGTTAAGAACTGGAATGATCATTTTTTCTTTGTCGACTCATCCGCTTTCACCCTTCCGGTTCCTTGGTTTTTCTGGGAAATTGCAAAGAGATCCTTCTCCTGCCGCTAGTGACTATAATGCTCAACAGTTAGACTTTCTTACTTCTCGATAAGGCTCAAGATCAAAGATCACAGCATGAAGGAACAAGCCTACAATGACACATTCAATATTATGACCAAGACTCATAGAGCTCAACGACTTTAGCAATCTCAAGAATCCTCAAATGTCGAAGAGGGATTAACTCTCATTGGGGAGATTGTTAGCCTCAAAATATTGAGTCGAACAAGAATGTATCAGACATTTGTGTGTTAGCTTCGTGAACTGAATATGGTATTGTTGTACCCATATATTATCACTTAACCATGGTTGATTGTTAGAAATCAGGTATGAAGGGTTAGAGAGAGAAAGTGGTGAGAGGTTAGAGAGAGTGGTTGGAAAACTTCTGTAATATTAGATTCTAGAGAGAGAAACAAATGAACCAACACCCTTCTAACATGTTAGGAGGGTGGTATATACCCTAAGCCAAATGAGGTGTATGGGCTTAGTCTTGATGGGTCGGGCTTTCTTTTTGGGCTTTAGGTCCTAAACTTGGACTTAATAACTTAAAATCATGCCCGTGATTCCCGACTATTCTATTACTTATTACAACGTTCCTATGAACGACTCATTCTTGTGTATAGCTTCATCTTTACTTAACAACAAGTAAACGCAGCAATACTTTGTGCAATCATCAATAAACGTGATGAACTACTTATCGACACATTTTATGGGTAGTGATTTCAAATCACACATGTCTTTGTGTATCATATTAAGTGGTTCGGTTCTTCGATCAACCGATTTGAAAGATGATCTTGTAAGTTTGGCTTCGACACAAGTTTCACACTTATAATTTGAATCAATATTAACATTTAGTATGCCATTAAATTTAATCAAAGGACGCGCTGAGTTAAAATTAACATGTCTAAGACGACCATGCCACACATTTTCCGTAGAAAGCTCATGAGAGCTTCAAAAACAGGATCTAAACGGGTTTAAACGGGTTTCACTGGGTCTCACACGTTTTCCGTAGAAAGCTCATGAGAGCTTAAAAAACAGAAAAACTCTTGAAATAAAAGCTACTCGAATTAGTTTCTTAATGGTGCAGATACAAACTACACATCCAAACACCTTGTATTTTGGTTGATTCAGTAACAATTTCACACATTTTAAGGTTGAACTTAATATATTACTTTGTAACTTTCAAAAGCTGAATACCGCACCGAATGAAATCATGTTCACCCTTAACAAAATAACACTGAAATAAGATGTTGGATTTAGTTTTGAGACATAAAGTCCTAGCTATAAAAACACGGGAAAAAAATATACTAGATTGCATCCCACATCGGATGAAAAGCAAAACAAAAACATGTATATAAGAGCCATGTGAAATGTTGGTTGATGTGTTCGGAAGGAGGAGAGACGGTTGGCATCTCCCCCTGACAAGGACGGGAATAGGTTTCGAGCTTACCTGTTACATAACCGGTTAAGGCTTCCCACTTTGGTGAATCTTATAACCCAATTTTTTTCCGCATTCTCGAGTAGTGACCGATCAAGGTTTGAGTGCTTTATTTTTTCGATTTTGCTGATGATATCACAGATCATTTAACATTACATCTTCAATTCTTTTTTTCCATTGGATAGATAGTTGTTAGGCTTTCCTCCTGCAACATCTGATACGTTTTCTTCATTGTTTGGCGTACACCTAGTACCATGTTCAGTCTAGGCTCTCACATTTGCTTTGGCACATATGTTTCTTTTATCAGAACTAACATCCCGAAAAAGTATTTAGTTATAATCAAAAAGGGAATGGCAGAAATAGGTATAAGACTGATCAAAAAGGCATAACAGAAATTGTAACGAGCGACTGCGTTGTGGTCCAAAGTGAAAGTTAAATCAAACCAAAGCTTAACTAACGATCGTTAATAAATAATAGTTAAGTTATAACGACCGTTATGGAATTAAATAGAAGCTAAAAGAAGAAGGAAAAATTACACATAACACCCCTTAACCGCCGGCTTATAGAGGGGGCAATGGGGAACTTCGGTTTCCTTATTTGTTTATGACTTGGAGCCCTAGGATTGTCAAGGCTATATAAACAAACCCCAAGCCTCATAATTTTTAATCCCTCTTTTCTTTTCTTGTCTTTGATCGCCGGCCACCCCAACCCAAATTAGGGTTTCGTTTGGTTTTCGCTCAAGTCTATTTTATCTAGTCCTAGTCCCTCTCTAGGGTTATTGGGTAGATACTCCATAAGCGTTGAAGCTCGGTTTGTTCGTGCTAGACTCACGGTTAACTCGCCGTATTACGTGTGTACAAGAGCGTGATATAATCTTCCTTTAGATTATATTCTTGGTGGTGTTCGTGATAAACCCTAGTTGCCGTTCGATCCGTCGTCTTGTGGATCTTGCTAGGATAAAGGTATGTAACCCTAATCTTGATTAATATAATTGTGTTAAATTAATGATCTTGTTAATCGCTTCCGCTATGCGTTCTTTGATCTATATTATGGTTTTAAATAATTGTTATGAACTATATAAACCATCAGTGGCATCGAGAGCCTTTTTAACATGATTATAATTATCAAGATCTAAAGTTTTTTTAACTAATATTGATTTGTGTTAAAAATTACATGTTGTTTTTTAGGTTTTATAAAAATTAGGGTTTTGTTTTTTATTGTTTTTTAAAATCGGCTATGCCGATTTTTTTATAAAAATTTTTTTTGTAAACCCTAAAATTACATGGTAATTAACTTTAGATGTATGCATGAATTAATTGTTATGTCATGCGTGGTTACGATCCGTAGTTTTTAATTGTTAAGAGAATGTGAGAGATCCGTAATAAACATGCATGTTTCTTACGGATCATATAATTTTGATTGCTATTTGCTTTATTTGATTCAAAGTTTTAAAATTAGGGAAGACTTTTTATGTTCATAAAAACCCTAGATTTGATGTTCTTTGAATAAATTGTTATGCATGTGGATATTTGATTTAGTTTTTTTTGTACTACTTGTTTTCATGCGTTTTTATATTGTATGTTGTAAACAAGGGTAATTTTTTCCAAGAAAAATAATATGGACTAAATCTTATCAAAATTAATGAATTGTTTTGAGATGTAAATTACATATGATTTGCGTTGATTAGAATTACAATATCAACTTAACGGCCTACTCAATTTTGGCAAACTATAAAGTGGGTATAACGCACCGCTGGTCTTGTACCCGGTTAAGGAATGAGGTGTTATGCTTCAGCGCTGACCAAATTCCTGGCTCGCCTGTGCGTCAAAATTGGAATTACCTACGATTGTTATTGGTATAATTCTTTAAGGTTGATTTAACTACATTAATTCACATCCGAAACACAATGAATAAGGTTATTTCTTTGTGCTATAACTAAAGTTCTAGAAAAAGTACGGTGTGAATTTAGTTGTGTGTAAAATGTTTAATTGGTTTATCCAATACCTCAACTTGCAAGTATATGATGAACTTTTAGTCTCACCAAAAAGTTTACTAAACGTTTTATTAAACTTATGTTATGGAGATGTATGCATGCTTCTCCATACAATATTTTGACACCAAAATCTATACCCTAAAATTTAAGTCATATGCCCTCTAATTGACGAACACTTGAAGTTACAATTGTCGTCATATAAGATATCGGACGATGTTGTAATGGAGAGAAAACTTCATGACCGAATAAGATTGCACATGAAGGTTTTACGTTCTTTAGATTAGTCGACTTAATTGAGTTACTCAGTGAGAACTGGAAACTTAAGGCATAAAGTAGGGATAAAACATGTTTACAATGCAAATGATTTTGGCAATTTAAATCCCTAACATATCTAGAAATTGCAAATTTGTTTGTCAATTATTGTTCGACAAGTTACTGTGTTGAATACATTTGTCACTAGCAGATCAACTGATGTGATAAATCTATGTCAATATGGATTCTAGTTTTTCAAGGAAAATACTATGGTTTTATTACCGGGGTAATTTTATTTTCTTGAATTGTATTATCAAAAATACTAATGTTTGAACTTATTTCTGTAAAAATGGCTCAACCCGAAAGCAATCTGACAATAAGCTCGGCGTTCAAAGCTTTCTTTGAACGACCTGAACTTACTGGCCCTAATTTCAATGACTGGTACCACTCACTAAGAATTGTTTTGAGAGCAGCGGGTACTATCAATATCTTGGAAACTCCTTTTCCCGGAGGATCTTGCTGAAGGAGCAACTGATGCGGTAAGGCTTCAACATGCTGCTAACGTTAAGGAACACCATGAGGTGGCTGCTGTAATGTTAGGGAGAATGGCTCCATCACTTCAAAGGAAGTATGAGCTATTTCCACCTCATCAAATGCTTGATGAACTCAAGGCTGTGTATGAAACGCCGCAAGCTGTAGAGATCTATGATCTGGTTGATGCTCTACATAGTTGCAAGCAAGCTCCTGGAAAGTCCGTAAGTGCTCATTATATGGAGATGAGGGGTTATATGGAACAACTCATCGCACTAGGACAACCCTTAGATCATAATATGGCTATTAATGTAACACCCCCAAATTTACACAATTCAATACAGCGGAAGACTCGTTGGTGTTACGAGATAACACATTACTCAGATCATAGACAACGCTTTAAAAATCGCTTCGTTTAATAATAAAGCATTTCCATTCATAAATATCAAAGTTACATAGGTCCCAAGTCATATTATTTCATACAATTTTACAAAGCATTTGAATGGAAATTTGTTAATTAAGTGCGGGCCATGAATTCTTGTTGTCTTCCCGAGAATTACCTTCAAATAGCTGAGATAAAACATGTTAAAAGAAAAGGTCAGCGATAACGCCGAGTGAATTCATAGAGTTTAATAAAACCATTAATATATCATCGGTATATAATTATTACCGAAAATCATTTTGTACAAATCTTTGTAATAGGCCATAAAATAGCCAAAGTCATTTTATACAAATCCTTAAAAAAATCATAATATAGGCTTTTGCCTTCAAAATCATTATACGAACCAAAGTCGTAAAAAAATATCATACAATACGTTTTATAACGTTGTATAAGCCAAATAAAAATCGTTATATGAATATGGTTATGTAAAACCAAAACACGAACATAAAATCAATAATAAGACCCCGTATTGCTAGTCAGGCAATTCATTGTAATTCAGTGCATATAGCAGTATTTCGTTAATTGGATTATTATAAGCCGCATGACATTGTTACCTTACTACAACAAACAACGATAAGCTAACCCGACAATCATTTTTCCATCTAAATTAGTGTGTCGTCACAATAATCACGCTTGTGTAAATCTTCTCATACATAAATTCGCTTACCAATCAATGTGGCACGACGGGGATCAACCGTCAAGGCGCGAACTGGGGTGATCGTCCCCAAATAGTACTATTATAGGCATAAACGTCTACCAAATCCTGGTAGTTCATAATTCATGCTAATGGGACTTTTAGTGACATAACCTAACTTTAATAATCCATTTCATTTCATTTATCGGGTCATATAATCATTCATCGGGTCATACAATCATTCGGGTCCAAATCAATAAACAAATAATCGGGACAAATGGTGTCCTATTTTATCAAAACTAACATGTTATCTCCCTCGCGGGTTTATAAAACATTTTATAAAAACATTTAAAAGAGTGTGAGGCTATGAACTCACGTTGATGTGGGAAGGCGGGTTATCGGCAATTTGGATGTACGGTACGTGCTTCAATCACGAAAACCTAGACAAATAATACTCGTTTTAGACTCTTGTCCAATGACTTTATCAAAATAATAATTATGTATACATATGATGATTTTATATATATGATGATGATCAAGTGGGTTTATACATCTTTACTCATTCATTATAGTGTTTATGTGTTGGTAATTTTCAAAGACTAGTTACATTAGTTCAACTTGTTTACATTTTAAAGCCCAATGGGCCTATTACAAGCCCAATACTATTCATTAGCCCAATTATACTTTTATTATCAGCATTACACTTTATATGTTGGGCCCAAATGGGTTAAGCCCAATAAATATGTTTATAAGTGTTTTACCAAATTAGTCGGGTTTATTGTCCATTAAGGCTACTTTGGCCCGTTAATGTCTATATGTTGTAAAGCTCGGGTTTTATCGATTTTTACTCGTTATATATGTTTATATATCAGTATGTGAGTTTATAAAAGTTTACATTAGACGGGTCCAACCGTTTAAGTTTTATTTAACAAAAACGTTAATCTTTCGGTTTTATTTAACTTACAAGGAGGTCGGAACCATTTCCAATCAATCCTCTCTTGCCATCTTAAAATGTGTAACCACTAAGGTTTGAACTAGGCTATTTAATGGTGGTTGAGGATAAAATGGATGAAGTTTAAGCTATCATAAGTTTTGTTGTAGAAGTTATATTTAACAACAGAAACGTTGGTTTTTTAGAACTAACTGCAAGTATGCCAATGTTGTTCACTAGTTCCTGCTGGATATTACTATGTAGAACTAACTGAACTTGTGTCTGCACATTGGATAGCAGAACACGGCCCAACCGAAGTTAATGAAAACATATATCTACTGGAGACTACTGTGTTGGTAACTATCTTCATACCATCTCATGAGGTCAACACTAATTCACTCACAAACTTACTATTAGCATAACACGGATCATATGATAAAATTTGGCACTATTGCTATTACTATTCAACTATCGGATTTGTAGCTTGCGGCTTTTACCCAGATATTCGCAGTAAGAATTAATCATCTCCCAACACACCCTTTGGCATCTTTGTAATTCACTAAACTTATCGTTGTGTTTGATATGTGAACGAACGTGCCATTGTTAGCCTAGAAGTTTGACCTAGTATGAGATCCTTTGGTTTCAAGTATGTTTTATTCATTTCACGAGCTTTACTAGAATTTAGTCGGGAATTTTGTCATGTACGCATGTTCTTCCACAACTGTAAAAAGCTTCAGCTTAATTCCAATAAAATCTTATTATTAGCCGATAATATGCAAATTTCTACTTACAACACTCAAAAATCATGCGGTCTAACATTTTGTATAAACTATAGTAATTGTGTCATTTGATTTAGAAGAAGCGACTGACGGTAAAGGCTCGTTATCCGTGAATCGAGCTGATAGTTAAGGATTTCTCGACTGTCGGAGATTGTCTTATACATATGAAGACTACTAGCAGTTTCAAAATAGATATGGTTTTTATTTGTCCCACATCAATGGTGAAACAAACTATAGAGTATTATAGAATACGATTATAATCAGGTTATGAGCCTTAATGGTCTTAACCTGATTTTGACATGTTTTTTTATTTATTGTTCTTTATTTTTAATTTCACATATTTTAATCGTTTGGAGCCTTTTTCGGTTTCACAGATATAAAAAATGTGAGTAATTTTTTATACTAAGTTTCATGTTTTGCTCGGACTTAGCTCAACATTTATAATTATCAATATCTCGACCTATGTGTACGTATTTCTAATGTTCATTACGCTTTGGCACCATAATCAATCATGGGGTGTGATAATAGAGCTCAATAAGCCCCAAACAAGACTATACTGTTTTGAATCTTTTGTCTAGTCGATCGATTAGCTCATGAGTAGTTTCACTCCCTTACTCTTGGATGTAAGCAAATTGCTTCTAAGTTTCAGCCTCGTGTGCAATACTGTTTGCCTCATTCTTTTCTTGGTAGAACTGTTTTCCACTTCATTCCAAGACTCCATTCATTCAAGGCCCTTCATACATCTCCGATCCTTGGGTTGGACGCTACTGTATTGGTAATTATCATATAGTTCTAGTGTCTTAGATAGAGCTAAGGGGGTGTTTGGTAGGGTGGAAAGGAATGGTGAGAATGGAAAAGAGAAATGATTCTTTTGTTTGTGTAATCAAAGAATGGAAACGTGAGATGAGTTTTTGATTCTCTTTCCATCATTTTAATTCTTTCGAAAAAGTGAAGAATGCAAAGAATGGAATCAGTATGAATGTTCCTTTCTTCGCTTTGTTTAATCATGTATCTCACATTGAAATAGCATCTATGTAACTGGGTTCCTAAAACATAATCATGCTCGTACAGGGACGGGAACAGCTTTCGAGCTTACCAAAACTTATTTGAGCATATGATAGCAAAGATATTAGTTATACAATGAACCCAACTTTTCTCATTATAACGAAATAACGATTTAAATGTTGTAAAAATCTTACTCTTTGACCTGAATTGCTCCACTTTCGCATAAATGTGTTGATTGTGCCATCTACTAATGTGGAATCCATCAAAAACCAAGTCAAACGGGGTGCTTAAATGTATTCTATAATCGGCATTCTGGAGAAAGTAGTTAAAGTTCACCTGACAGTAGTTAACTAACCGAAAGGCCTTCACCTGACAGTCGATATTCTCGTGACAACATCCCTGATGTTCCTTCATTTTCCTCCTCAAAAAGAAAATGTTCTAGTGATCGATATGATTTTGACAACTACAATGACGCATACCACCATCACCGACACTCGCACAGCCCAAGAGTCACCGCCATTCAGAATCGTCATCTACTAGAAAACCTCCCCAAGCACCAGCAACATCCGATTCCAAAACAGTTGCACCAGCACCAGCAGCAACTGCAACAAGTGCAGCCAGTGATCGGAAACATAAGGCCATCGTCTTCTCTCGCATCAGTTTCCCTGAGAAAGAAGCTTTAATTTAGCAGCTGCTGCAGCTTCAAGAAACAAGGAAGAGATATTATTCCTCACTTAATGTGCCGCTTTATTATCCATACACGGATGAAGTTAGAGATATTATTCGCAATCAAGGATCCTTTTCTCTTGATTATGAAAACATGAAAGTTTCTGTTGATGAGCCAAAGCATGGTAAAAGGGTTGCAAAAACAATACAAGCGATATCAGAACCAATGTTGGTTTCTCATTTTGGGAATTCTGCAATGGACTTTGCTTTTAAAAGGCTCGAGAATCATGCGGATGAACAATTCGCTATCGAGAAAATAGCTTATTTTTCATAGTAATTTCCCTTTCAAAAAACTAAAGGATTTGTCTGTATAACGTGTTCCTCTCCCCACGATTGAGGGTCGGGTCCCGCTTGGAACAAAGGTCTAGATTTATGGTTTCGTTAACTTTGTCGTTTAAAAAAATAGTGTTGAGCTTCTTGTTAATAGTATTGTTCAAAACAATCGATAAAGTTTAAGGTGAGACCTCTTGGACCAATCAGTCCAGCGTCTTACCAAACTAAGCAGTAGAATTGATTATATCAGTTCAGTTATTGATTATATCAGTTCAGTATCTATCAATGGAAAAATGTAGGTTATGTCTATCTCTACAAGGTCAAACGGGTTGAATGTGTCATACGATCTATCAATGGATTAATGTAGGTTATGGTCTATCTCTACAAGGTCAAACGGGTCGAATGTGTCATACGAGCTGAATTTTTCCTGAGGTGTAATTTTACTACAAATTAATGTACGTAAGAATGTTTCAGGTCAATCTAACCCAGCCTGTTAACCCGACCAAGTGACCCGTATAAACTAGTGTTTCCAAGAAATCTTCTTGATAATCAGTAAACACGTAACTGATCATTGCTATTATGTCTGTTTCGAGCCTTATATCAGCAAGTTAAAAAAAAGTGTGATTGAAATTTTTTTTTTTGGGTAAGCGCCACCATTTCCCTATCAGTGCGAAGGACCAAAACGTTTGAGAAAAAACATTGGACCATTTCTCGGTTTTTGCGTGTCATCCTTGGGCAGGGCCATGCTAATCTTCTCTATATCGTTCCAATTTTATTGGTAGTCCCGGACGGGACAATGGTATTCGTTTAGGGGCAGTATATATACTATTGATAAGTTTATCTTCTGGTCGATGTGGGATACCTTATTTGACACTATTTACCTGCTTAGAACTAATATTAAAAGGAATAATAGCTTTAACCATTATACAAGTAAAGTGTACAATTAAAAGTTAATGAAATAACAATCCAGACTCGAAACATTAAGTACATCTACTCAGTTTACACAGGGCATAATCGTATAGTGTTACCACGCTTATATAAGTCGCCATATCCAATCTCTAGCTGCTATCTTCAATCATGTACATATGTACCATAATGATCATGATAGTCTTATCTCGTCAAAACACGCCATGAAAAAGACCAAGAAGGCCAGGTCATTAAGGGCGCGTTTTGTTGAAGCGTATATAATGATATAATTTTTTTTGTTTATGAGGTTATAAATTATAATGACTAAAGATGAAAAAGATTTTCATAAACTAGAAAATCAGCACAAACAAGTGAGCTTATGAAATATAAGCCAAAATCACATAAGCTCATATATGAACTTGAATAATATCAGAGTATTGTTGAATAATATCATAAACCTTCCCCTATTAATAATATTCTCACAGCTTGTGAGACTCCGTAACATTCTTCTGTCGTAGTCGGCGGAATCAGGTCAAAACTCAAAAGTTCTGGTCTGGTGCAACTTTAATGGTTCGAGTTTCTGGTGTGCTGCAATTCCATGGTTTGAGTTCTGGTCTGCTGCAATTTTCCTTTCGCCAGTACTAGTATTCTATCTGCAAACAATTTGCAGTCAAATGTTGTCAAGTTTAAAATATGTGCAGCTGTTTGGGATAGATTTTAGGTTCTGGTCATAGTAGATACATATCTGCTCTGGTTCTCTGTCCAATTCTATAACATGTTCCCTCCATTTATCTCCTTATCGATGGGTCATGTTGTATGATAAACAACTTACTGGGTGTTTGTTTTAGCTTATTTAACGGGCTTATGAGCTTATTCAGAAATTTGATAAGTTTATAAGCTCATTTGTAAGGCTTAAAAGCACAAGGTTGATACGCTTTTAAGCCATTTAAAATGAGCTTGTGGGTTTATCAGATTTTCAAACAATTTATGAGCTTACAAGATTTTGGCTTATATTACATAAGCTCATTTTTTAGCTTAAATTCCATAAGCCAGAAACTAGTGGCAGGTCACGGATAGTGCTAATAACTTTGTTCTACATCGTAATTTTAGTCAAAAATTTAGGTCTAGCAACTGTTTGGTATGTTGTTATTTGAACTTTGTCTCAGTTTTTGCGTTAGTCCGCACACAAATGTTTATGCCCCTGTTGAACAATCACACCTGATATGGCACTGTTTTTGTCCAAAACTAATGGAATGATTTTACATTAGATGCCGTTAAGGATGAACAGCGCAAAACATACAGCAGAAACTGTTGTGGTGGATCAACGATGTAATATAACACCATTATCACCATCCTAGTTTGCCTCATTTTAGTGAAATGGGGCGTGCCATGACTCTTTGAGACGGTATATATCATATTCATATTTCACAACAGAAAACTGGGGGGCTTACTTATATCTGAAGTGGCAAAATACTTATGTCGAGTCTAGACATATTGATCTAAATTTGTATGTACTGATAGGTAGAGTTTGTTTTCTTTTAAAGATGCGTGTGGTATCTAATAGTATCCTTTTTTTCTTGTTTTCCTGATATTGTTGTAGGTATTACTTCCAATGATGCAATGTGAGGCTGTGACGTTTGGTCGTCTGGTTCTTGCTGTCATACTAGTAGTCTCGCTAGCACTTTTGCCAGTGGTGTTCATCCCATCTGGTCCTTCTATGTGGCTTGCAGGGATGATATTTGGTTATTGATTGGGATTTGTAATAATCATGGTTGGAACTCCTATTGGAATGGTTTTGCCATATCTTATTGGTCTATTCTTTCGTGACCGTATTCATGTGAGCCGTTACTGTATAGCTGTTACATTTTACATGCTCTTCGTGGCAACAGCCAGGTGGGGTGGGTTGTTTGACTGACCCACGAGTTAAAAATAAGTTTGTGGATTAATCTTTCCCGCCTCTTGGCTCTTCATTAGCACTTGGCCTCGTTACCAAACACACCCATTGCCGCCTCTAATGAAACCACAACACAATCACACCGTTTGAAAGAAATCAGGTCAATTTGAGACACCTTCTGGCTGTGAAAGTTGTAACAGATGCATAGCTTTCTCTCTGATAATTTACTATCTCTTGTTTATAATAATTTGCAGAATTGCAGCAATGTTAAAAAAAACGGCCACAGACAGCTTCAATGATTAGAATGGCTGGAGAAGGGGGCTGGTTTTGTCAGTTTCAAATGGTTGGACTCTTTAGGATTTCACCATTCCCATACACCATTTTCAACTATGCAATTGTAGCGACGAGTATGATGTTTGGCCCTATTACTATCCTACAACAATGTTCAGAAGCTTGTAAAGCCGCATTGAGGAACAAAATCAAAATGATTAAATAAATTACATACGAACCTCTTATAAAACTAGAAGAAAGTTACGAGAGCTCATTTCAGGCACTGAATGAAAATCGCAGGATTATGGCTGCTGATGGCAGGGTTAGCCACAATATGTTTCAAAAGTATGCAATCTTTCTCGATGTTACGCCTGCACTACTATCTATGTAGAGCTCTTCCTTAGAAAAATGAATTCATTTCACAATACACTATCTTACCAGTTCAAAACATTATTTCTACGTGAATAATCATCCATCAGATAATCAACACCATCATCAGTCTTCCCACAACAATTCATTTTTCCAACAACAATCGACATTATAATTACAAATCATTTTCGAGTATGCCATCTTGGTCATAGACAGGACGCGATTAAAGCTACAACACAGATGATCAAAATGTTCCTAAGGAGTTTGTAGCCAATAAAGAAATGTTCATTCGTCTTACTAGTATTAATATGAAAAAAGAAAACATATGAAAAGTTTGATAATACTCATATCGTTTCCACTATTACTATCCAACCAACAACAATATTCAAAAGCTGGTAAAGCATGAAACACAGATATACAAACCTAAAAATGAGAACCTGCATAAATTAGCGGAGACTTGTATGAAATCAGTTTCTGGGAATGAAGAAAAATGCAGAACTATGGGAGGCCGATGCTAGTCTGGAACAAATGGTTTTGAAGCATCAAGCTTGCACTCTGTCTTCTCTTCCTGTGTGTGGACGGATGCAATTTCCTTAGCATAAAGATCACATTTGCATCTAATCATTTCACGACAATGTTTCTACGTGGAGCACAAGTTGGTTTCTTAGAATAACATGAGTTCCACTCCCCACCATCTTGAGCATAATAATCCATCGGATAATCCACACCGCTATCATTATCCCCGCAGCAATTTGCACTCTTCCCACAACAATCTACACCTGCTTCACAATTAGACCCCGAATCATCCTTAACAGCAACAACCTCTTTCTTCTCCTTCTCCCACCACCCCGGCAAATCCCCTAAAGCAATCTCCGCCTCAAACGTAGTCAACAACGGCTTAACAAACGCATCACCCCAATCAATCGACAACCTAGGACACGCAATCTGAACCCACGCATCAACCGAATCACCAAACAACCCAATCCTAGTAGGAGACAACTCCGACATCAAAACAATCGTCCACGTCATCCCTCTCTCCTCCATCTTCTTAACCAACCTATCCAATATCCTGGGATTCCCTTGCCTCCCTAACGTCCCTAAAACAATCCCCCAATTCTTCGCCTCTCTACTCTTCAATATCGCATTCTTCCTACACTCCTTCATTCCTTTATGATCATACTCCTCCAAAAACAACTTCCCTATATACGGGTCATATCTAAACGCCTTAATCCCAGGGTTGGCTATCATAAACGCCTCTAAATGAAACCTACCGTCGGCTACAAATATCAAAACTAAATCACTCTCGTTCTCACCTCTCTGGACACGAATACTCGGCGCGGTACATCCTAAAACCTCCCCAGCCGATAACGGCTTGGACTGAGGCACCAGGACCTTAAACCCGAGCTTCTCAAGCTCGGGTTTCGCTGCGCGAATAGCCGTACCAAACTGAATAGTCCCTGCAACAACTAAATTATTAAATTCACGCACATTAAAGTTTAATTGAACCGTTTCGACCAACCGACTTACGTCGATTTTAATATCGACAAAAACATACAAACAAGGAACAACAGTATGATCAACAGGAACCAAACAGCTATGTCCGTAATGAATCAACAAGTCCGCGTGCAAAGCACGTGCGGATAAATCATCTACACAGCAAGCCCCGTAGGTGACGTCACCTAGTACAAAACATTCCACAACGTCAGTGAAAGTAGTGATGATGTCAGAGATGATGAGGGAGTACATCAAAAGGCCTTCGGGGAACTGGAGGGCCACGCGCTTGGCGCGCGTGGTGGTCACGCGCCAGATGGATTTGTGGATTTCGAAGGTGTAGTTTGGGGGGAGGAGGGAGATGGCGGTGTTTAGAGATGGGTTGGAGGTGATTGAAGATGGGATTTGGTTTTTTATGAAGCGTTTGGGCTGACGTGGCGGTTGTTGTGGTTGTTCGACGGTGGTTGTTATGGTGGTTTGTGGTGGTGGCGGCGGGTTGGGTTCCATTTTCCGGTGGGTATTTTTTAAGGGTTTATAGAGTCAATTTATAAATTTTGGTTTTGGGGTTTGTTATATCTAGTACACCTTTTAAAAATGAAATATTTGTGTATCTTTATTATGCTACCTACTCTGACTTAATTTAATTTTTTAAATTTTTATATTTAATAAAAATAACATTTTAATCAATAAAAAAACATTTTATTTAATAAAAAAATTATTTTATTCAATAAAAAAATATTTTATTTCATAAAAAACACATTACACTAAATAAAAACATTGCATAAAATAAAAAATATTACATACATTAAAACACATTACGAAGCATAATAATAATAATAAATAGTAAAACTTAAAACCTAAACTCCTAAATTATCGAAATGTGGCATTTGAATGGTGACTTTGTTTCAAAATTTTCCAACATTCATTCTATTTAAAATATATATGACAAAGAGTGTGATATTAAAGTGCCGCTTCTTGATAAAATACTTTTACTACCCTTTGTTGTAGATTTAATCCTAATGATGTGTGTAATATTTTGGGAAAATCACAAAAATACTCAAAAATTCGAACTTTCTTCACAAAACCCATTTTTATCCTTAAAAAGCAAAAATACCAAAAAAAATCGAAAGTTTTGATATGCTTGCAAAATATTAAAAAAATCAAAAACTTTAGATAAAAAAAATCGAAAATTTTCGATATATTTATCTAAAATTTTTGATGTTTTTGTTAAATTCGAAATTTTTAGAAATTATCGAAAAGCTTTGATTTTTTTTGTTTGTGTTAGAGATGATTGTGATTGTGAGATCTGGGTCATGGATCAGTATGGATCGTGGGTTGATGTCGGAAACAAATAACAAAACGCAAAGTTACGGTTGTGAAGGTTTTGACTTTGATGATGAATTTATCATTATACCAGCTTGGTGTTAGAAAGCATATCACGACAATTCTTGCAGCCATGAGTATTGAAGAACAATGGTTTCGAAAGTATAACCTAATCGATTTATTGATAACCAAATGATCGATGTACTACACCACCAGATCCAATCAATGGTTTCGGAAGTTGGAGATATTTCTCTAATAGAAGTAAGAAAAATGTAGTCACAATCATCATCTCTAACCCAAACAAAAAAAAAATCAAATTTTTTTGATATTTTTTAAAAATTTTGAATTTAATAAAAAAAATCGGAAATTTTAGATAAAAATATCGAAAATTTATGAATGGGTATTTTTGCTTTTCAAGGATAAAAATGGGTACTTTATGAAGAAAGTTTGAAATTTTGGGTATTTTTTTTATTTTCACTAATATTTTTGGTTTGCCGTGATCATGATTAATGTATACACCATTCTCTTTCTATTGCTATTTTCTTGTTGGTAGATTTTCCGTCGATTGAAAAGTAAAGGTTTCAGTTTTCCATCGAACTTGAAGATTGTTGATGTGTCTGCACCATATGAAAGTGATTCAGATGAAATTGGCGATTCGGAGGAAGTATTGCTTGATGATATATGGCTCTGAAAGTGATGGTGCTGAAGTTATTGACTGACAACTACCCTTTTGATTCATGTTATATCTGAACTTAACACTTGATGTATTTTAACTACATACAATTTTGAAACAGCAAGTGACTTTGATCAAGTAGTTTCTGAAAATGAAACCACCATCACCACAAACTATCGTCACAACCACCATCAAGTAGCCACCGCCACGTCAGTCGTAACAGTGACCTTCACTACCAGAGGTGGGCAAACCGGTTTTTCCCAAAACTGGTCTGGTTCTTTTCAACCGGTCAACAAACCGGTTTGAGTTAAAACCGGATCGGTTTGAAACCGGTTTTTATTTAGATTTTCCTCGGTTTTTAACCGGATCAGATTGGTTTTAACCGGATCGTTGGATCTTAAACCGATCCCAGACATTTTATTAAACCGGTTACGAACCACCGGATCGATTTGAGAAAAACCTTTTTCTAAAAGTTGGTTTCGGTTTTATTTCGAATTAAATCATGAACCAGTTTTTTGCCCACCCATTGCACTACACGCGGACTTGTTGATTCATTACGAACATAGCTGGTTGGTTCCTGTTGATAATAGTGTGGTGCCTTGTTTGTATGTTTTCGTGGATATTAAAAACGACGTAAGTCGGCTGATCAAATGGCGAGTCTAAGTTTTGATGTGGTTAAATTTGAGAATTTAGTGGTTGCAAGTACTATTCGGTTTTGGACGGCCATTTGTACGGCTAAACAGGAGCATAGAGACGTTAGGGAGGCAAGAATGCGAAGAATTGGGGGATTGTTTTAGGGACATTAGGGAGGCAAGGGAATCCGAGGATATTGGATAGGTTGGTTAAGAATATGGAGGAGAAAGAGACGACGTGGACGATTGTTTTGATGTTCGAGTTGTCTCCGACTAGGATTGGGCTGTTTGGTGATTCGGTTGGTGTGTGGGTTCAAATTGTATGTCCTACATAGGTTGTGAATTGATTGGAATGATACACGAACAGAAAGCAACCATGTCCTCTTTTTTCGCGTTTTTTCACTCTCTTTGGAGGCTATAGGCAACGCTTGACCGGGCTTTTTTTTTGGCCAGAATTTCCAAGTTACTCACAACCAGACGCTTGACCAATTAGATGTACCAAATGCATTTCTCCATTTGAATCTCAAGGGAACAATTAAGGAAGTGTTTGGTTGGGAAAATTGGGGGAAATAAAAGAACTTAAAATTCCACGAATAACTTTGGTGTGCCATAGAAAGTAGCAGCTTGGTCTCTTTGACTGAGTTTGTAGGTTGGATTGATATGTTCTTAGAGTTATTATCTTTTGTCATGTAATCTTGTATGATGAGCTTGGGAATTGTCTAATGCCATTTGTTTTTTAATTCAAGCCCAAGGATTATTAGGGATGTGTCCTAATAATTTTTACTTGGTGTTTTGTTTTGTATTGTTTCTTTTTTTCCTTGCTAATAAAATTTACCATTTAGCAAAAAAAATAAAAATTCCACGAACAGTTAAAAAAAGGGAATTATAATGACTCTAAAAAGTGAAGAATTTTCATTTACTTGAAAATTATTTTTTATAACTTTTTTTCTTAGTTGTTTTTATTCGGGGCTTATTCTTTCAATTATAAATAATTAAAAAATTTTAATAAAAAATATTTATTCGGGTTTTACTCGTTTAAATAGAAAACATAAAACTAAAAAAAAATTATATATAAAATTTATATAAGCTTTTTTATAAAATTTATTTAAAAAGAGAAAATTTTGATTTTTACTCGTTTAAATATAAATCAATAAGTTTAAAAAAGATTTAAAAATTTCAAAAGAATTTGTAAAAAAATAATTATTGGGTTTTTACACATTTATATAAAAATAATTTTTATATTAATTTTATATAATGTTTTTTATATAATTTATATAAAAAGTGAAAAATTCAATTTTTACTCATTTATGACCCGAACGATACCTCTAACTCAATTTTCCCTAGAGGGGTCAGTTCTTCCCTTGAGAAGCCGATGAGGCTTGACTGAGTTTCCTCTAGCCTCTTTTTGATTGACAGACATAAATGGTTGAAACAATGCTCGAACATGATTTGTACCGAGGCTCCGTTGTCTACGAGTATTCGTCGGACCAGATATCGTTCCATGTCAGGTTCGACTATCAGTGGTTCATCTGAGGCGTCATCGCGGTTCACCGGGGGAAAGCTGATAGGAGTTTTCATCCATGTAGGATCTTTCGAGGTGGGTTATTTCATTTTGACGTTGGATCTCCGAGATTGAACCATATTAATCGTTCTTCCCCTGCCTCGATTCTCCCCCTGGGGCTTTGGGGGGTTTCCCCTATTGATTCCTCTCGGTCGGTGATCTCAGACTAAGTGGTTGAGCTTCCTTGATTCTAAGGCTCCTTTTAGTTGCCTTTTTAGTTGAAAGCAGTCATTAGTCAGATGTCCTTTCTGACCATGGTAGTCATAATACTTCTCCAGGTTTTCTTTCCTCACAATTCCCTTGGTTGACGTAGGTTGTGGTAGTTGTAGATGAGTGTCGAAAGCCAGAATCTCCTTCAAGGTTTTTGAGAGCGAGTCGAGAGCTGAAACCGGGAATTGTCTCCATGCTTGGTACGGGCGGAGAGGTTGGTATGGTGAGTATAAATCCTTCCCCTATCAAACCTTTTGTCACTCCAACCATGATTCCGATAAATGGCTCCTTCGGACCTCTCCGGTTTGCTAAAGGACCTCTGTCCCTTGTCCGAGTACTCACATCTCAACAATTCCATTGTTCTAAACACTTCCTCCGACTTAACGAAGTCGTCTACCCTTTTCATCATTTCTGTCATGGTCCGGGGTGTTTCCTCCGCAAAGCGTCGAGCTAGATCCGAACACGTGCAATTACTCATGAACGCGGAGATCAACATTATCTCTGGGGCTCCTTCAATGTAGCTAGTCTCGTAAGTCCACCTTTCCTTGAATTCTGGCAGCCTCTTGTGTGCCCTTCGCACTATCTTGGATACGTCAGTGGGATCTTTGGTACATTTCTTCCTCAAGGCGAATATTTCCACAAACTGTTATCTCAAATATTCCCAATTGTCGATGCTCCCATTTGGCAATCGATCGAACCACCCTCTAGCTGCGTCATCTAGGGTCTGTTGAAACATTCGACACCCACATGCATTGGACATTCCCCTAGTTGGCGACCCTTACAAATCGATTGAAATGGTTATCTGAATCAGTTGTTTCGTCACATGTGTTTTGGAGATGAAAAGTTGATGATCCATCAGGTGAATGACGACCTTGATACTTCCTTATACGGCTTCTGTAAATCTTCCTCCGTTTCCCGGGCGGGGGCCGTCTCTATAACCGGTCCTCCGGCTTCCTTTCTTTGTCCTACCTCTTCAAACATGAGTCGGAGGGGGGTAATTCCAAGTCCGGCTCTGGCATTATGTTGGCTTATAACGTCTTGTAGGTTTGTTAACTGTTCTAAGATGTAGTTGTTCAATGCATCATTGTTTTCGTTATCTCCTCCGGCCCCCGAAGGGCTGGACGGAGTAACCGGATATTCAGAAGGACCGACCATCAAATACTCTTGGTAGTTTAAAGTTTGGGTCCCACGGATGGCGCCAAAATGTTGATGCTAAAATCCTCCGGTAGGTACTACCGAGAGAAAAGCTCCCTTCACATAAACCTGATTATCTTTGGAGCACCTACACACAAGTAACAACACACGTTAACTCGCCTCGGGTATTATCCCAGGACCTAGCTCCGGTACGAGAATAAGTACGGGTAGACGAAGGGTCCAAGTAATAGTATTCAAGTGTATTGTCAGATCATTCAATGTATGTGTGATAATAAGTGTATCCACTATCTATATAATACTGTGGATACCTGTGATGGGGACCATTCATACCTGCATATTTCCCTAAATGGGTATGTGCCCAGTTTGCCTCTAACACTATCCCATTCCTCTTTGAGTATACGCCAAGATGATAGGTGGGCCCTGATCTACAGTGACCTCGCTTTCACGTCACTATTCATGTCGCGTCAATCTATGTTCCGATTGTGCTCTGGTTGCACTCCGATAAGTGACACGCTTCATGGTCTCGGTTCTTGACCGGCACCATACACGAACAAGGACAAGGAAATCTCAATATGTGGGGAGAAAGTAATTCAACAAACAAAGAGGATTTACGATCCTTACTAAGACCCCGTTTGGTTCGTTGTAATTTGATGTAATTGGACGTAATGTAATTCATATACATTAGATAGCTTGTCTAGTTCACACAATGAAAGGATCGTAATTCCTTTACATTACATATGGTGTTTGGTATGTGTTGTAATTGTAACTGAGACATTACAATTATATCAAAGGATGTAATTCAGATTACATAGGAAGTTGGATGGAATGCTTTGAATTACGTCGCAATTCATCATTTTATACTTTATATCACTATTATTATTATTATTGATGACGTATAGTCCCTAGTCGGGCTGGATAGTCCGACTCACGGGTACTACCCGTATCCATCAGGAATGGATTGATGCTTATGCGATACGCGCACAGCCCAGAAGGGCCGGTAAGCCGTTGTCGCATGATGGTTAATTGCTTAGCCAGGTCCTCGTCGCAGTGCGACAGTGTAGAATTGTGATAATCTTTTATATTTCAAGAGGGTTGTTGTTTCTAGTGAGAGAAAGTAGAGAGAGAAGTGAGAGAAAAACTATGTGTATTCTTTGTAAAAATGAAACAACCAACACCCCTTTCCATGGTGGAAAGGGTTTTATATACCAAGTCCCTTCGTGGACTTGGGCTTCCGGCCCATGAACATGCTCATGGGTTGGGCTAATGTAAATAACAATTAAAATGATACTACGAGCCTATAACTATATTGTTGGAGTGACCGAGACTTTCTTAATACGAAAAACGTATTTCCAACAATCTCCCCCAAAGGGAGGTCACTCCAAATTTATAAAGTCCTAATCTAGCATGTTAGATCTTCGTTCTTGAGCTCGTAGTCCACTTTCTCTTTTCTTCTTTAACTTTTGTTCTTTTTGTGAATATGTGTTGAATAACATCAGGCTTTTGATTGGAACATGTTCTTTTGTCCTTTCACGTGCAATCTTTGTCTTCTTGTGATGTTCGCCTCTTCGTGACTTCATGTCCCACATACATATCCTTTGTTGAATTCTTGAAAGTTTCAGAGTCGATACAGCGGAAGACTTTTAGGTCAGACTTTCTTGAATTTGCTGAGATATTTGATGCAGAAGGATTAAGTATGAGAGGACGACTTCAACTGGTACACCGCAACGCCACCGTCTTCAAATGCAGCAACATAATAAGACACGAATAAAATGGTTTTGACATTTTATTCTGATTCGGTAGCATTTTACCTCCGGTCGGTGAAGACCGTTGGACAATAATAAATATCGTACTTGTGACAGGTAGCTCTAATTAAAGATCTCCTTGACAAGATTTCGCGGGTAAACCCGTTCTCTTTATTCGACCGTCCAAAGCTGACTGCGAACATAAAGAGTGAATCACTTGGATATTAGATATCCTTATGATTGAAGTCGCCAATTCATGAATCCTGGAACACGTGAATTTTAATTAAGATTTTCACCATCGTTTCTTTCCAGTTGTCATGAGCTTGATTCAGATAGAATTTTGCTTGTCACCTACCGCCAGTGATGTTTGATGTTGACACTGGAAGGATTTCCACTATTCACTGTGAACACTAAAGAGTGCCACTCTGAGTGTTCTGGCAAGATCACTTGGATTTTGTGTAGAGGCCCTGGAACAAGTTTAATCTCAATTAAGAGTTAAACCATCGTTTCTTTCCAGTTATCACAAGATTAGTTCTTAAAGAACCGCACGTGTCACCTACCATGAGCTTGTTTGATGTTGGCTCAAGCAGGATTTCCATCTTCATTGTAATACTTTCGTATTACTCAAATGTTCTGGCAATATTACAAGAATATTGCGTAGGACTCATAAAAATCTTTCTTGTTTTTTAAAAATTGTGTCCTAATGAGACTTTTGATGATCTCGTGGCTCTAGACTCAATAGTGCATTTTTGTTTTGGTGCGCGGAGGCTGGAGATGATTACCACCTTTTCAATATCAATTTATTCGGAGTGAATAAACCGATAGATAACGTGTTGAACTCCGTGACATTAAAACAAATATCTTTTGAGAGATATTTGAGTTGGCTGGGAGGGGTTGTTCATCGCATCACTTGGTCCATGGTACTTTGTCTTCAAGATGAGTTGACCCGGTTTCTGCCTAAGTTGTAAGGAGGGCTTCTTTCTTTACACCCTTTATCTTTACATTTCTTTTTCATTCTTCAACCCCTTCAATGCTTACCAATACATCATCACTAGCACCTTGTTGTGCTTGTTCCAGTGCTAGCATCAGTACTTGGTCGGCATTCAGCCTACGTTCACATTCCATTCTCCATCTTTCCTAAGGACTTCTATTTTCTAACTATGGAATTGTCCTTGGGAAGATTCCTCTGGTTCTGGAAGAATCATTGGACTAGCACCTTAGCCTACCACCCTTTTGCCACCACATCCGTCGTGAACTAAGTGTGTTTTGGGTAAGTACTTTTCACCATGAAAAATTCTTGAAAACTCACTTAAGATACTTGTGATATAAATATCAAAATTTAGTATCTTTAAGTGTTTTTGTTCATAAAAATGCTCCCCTTTAACATGTGCAACACACATATTAAGTTGATTTATACTTGAAGTCTTTTTCATGTTTAGCCAAATATATTATCAAGTCTCCTTAATCCCATTTTCTCCCCTTATCCAAAATGTTAACCATTAATAATTTTGGATATAAATGGATTAACCGGTCTTTGGGTAAAAAAATGAAATCAGTTTCTGGCCAAAGAACATATCAATGCTCCCCCTCAAATTAATGAGGGTTAGTTGTAGTGCTCGAGTACGATATGTTTGAAAGATTTAGAATCTCGAGAGAAATTCTTGAAAAAATATCATACTTGTGACAATCCGTCAATTTATGGTCGATATTTTATTCTCAAATATTATTTAAAAACATTATTTTAATGTTATATTATGAACTCACACATTTCTGGGAAGAAATTTGGATTTACGTCTTGAAGTAGCATCGACTACGTCTAAACCGGAGGATTTTACGTTACGTGCTTACGTTTACATACACCGTCTTTGGTGACAGTCCGACATTTCAGGAAATAAATTTATCCGTGAATATTATTTTGGAGTTTTAAATTTGTGTTGGTTCATAACTCACAAATTTATGAGAAGAGATTAGGACTTACGATTATAATTTAACGTCCTTTACGACTAAACCGGAAACCTTAGGATTACGTATTTACGTTTTCGAACTCCGTTTTTGATGAGACAATTTTTATTAGATTCGTTTTGTGCCGTTGATTCATAGTTTATAAAAACGTTTTTCGTAAAACGACCCGAGGGCACGCAAATCGAGGAAACTAGAATCGAGGAGTACCCGTAAATTAGTGGTATGAGACAAGATAAATCTTGCCCCACCCCACTATATGGACGGCAACATTAAGCCAACACATCTCATGATGTGTCAAGTTGTAGCTACTAAGCTAACACTTGTTGCTTAGTGCTTAACTTGTAAGCAACTAACTACAAAACCACTAACTTGCAACTCAAAACCATTTCTCACATTTCTATACATGCAAAACACACACATTTCTCTCTCACTCATCACCATTTCCGTCCACCACCACCTTAAACACCCCATTTTGATCAATTTCAACCACAATATTTGATGTTATACACACATATGATGGAAACCTCTTCAAGCTCTATTGATTGGTAGTCATTTTAACATCCAAGGAGAAGTTTTGTTGGTGTCTTGGGGCTGATTTTCCACAAGATGTTCATGAAGATAGGTGATCTTGAAGATGATATTGATTTATCACAAGTCTTGCCATCAAAATCCGAGCCTTGATGAAAAACTACACAAGCTTGGTGGTATAAAGATTGTTCTCCCCATCCTCTTGTTATTTTGATTATGTAATCATGTATTTTCTTCTTAATGTATATATGTATGATGATATATGATGATAAAAATATTATGTGGGGATTTGTGTTGATAAACATGGGTAAAAAGATGAAAAATTATATGTAAAAGTGGTTAATCTTGCTTAAATTAGTAGGCTGTATAAAAACAGTAAATAACCATATGATGAACTGATAAAATGGTATAGATAAATTTATATACAGTAAGCTATGAGTCTTGTACACATGTGAGAGTTGGCCATACAATGGAATCATTATAATGAGTGAGATATGATCAAAACAAGTTTAGAGTGCAAATCTGCATAGACTGTTTTGGACGATCTTTATAAAATACTTAGAGGCTGATTTAACAGTAGCCATAGAAGAGTAAAATGGAGCACATATCATGTAGTTTATGCCATAAAAATTTGGGCTTCTATCTCCTTATAGAACTCTAGATATGGCCGTTTTGGTGAACATGAAATTTAAAATCAGATTTGTATAATAAAAACTTATATAATATAAGCACTCACTTATATATTTATAAAATATATACACATGAAAACCCACTAACAATTAATAGTAATTATAAATAAGAATTTCATATATTATGATATAAAATAAGATATTTTCATAAATTACAAGTATAAAATATTTTCCAAGTTATACAACTATAAACATGATTTTTACGTCTTTTCGGCTAGTACCGAAAGATTAACGTTTTTGTTAAATAAAACTTAGACGGTTGGACCCGTCTAATGTAAACTTTTATAAACTCACATACTGATATATAAACATATATAACAAGTAAAAATCGATAAAACCCGAGCTTTACAACATATAGACATTAACGGGCCAAAGTAGCCTTCATGGATAATAAACCCGATTAATTTGGTAAAATACTTATAAACTTATTTATTGGGCTTAACCCATTTGGGCCCAACATATAAAGTATAATACTGATAATAAAAGTATAATTGGGCTAATGAATAGTATTGGGCTTGTAATAGGCCCATTGGGCTCCAAAATGTAAACAAGATTTAACTAGTATAACTAGTCTTGAAAATTTCCAACTCATAACACTAAAATAAGTAAATGAGAATATATAAACCCACTTGATCATCATCATATATATAAAATCATCATATGTATACATAATTGTTATTTTTATAAAGTCATTGGACAAGAGTCTAAGACGAGTATTATTTGTCTAGGTTTCCGTGATTGAAGCACGTACCGTACATCCGAATTGCCGATAACCCGCTTTCCCACATCAACGTGAGTTCATAGCCTCGCAATCTTTTAAATGTTTTATAAACCCGCGAGGGAGATAACATGTTAGTTTTGATAAAATAGGACACCATTTGTCCCGATTGTTTGTTTATTGATTTGGACCCGAATGATTATATGACCCGATGAATGATTATATGACCCGATAATGAGATAAAATGGATTATTAAAGTTAGGTTATGTCACTAAAAGTCCCATTAGCATGAATTGTGAACTACCGGGATTTGGTAGACGCTTATGCATATAATAGTACTATTTGGGGACGATCACCCCAGTTCACGCCTTGACGGTTGATCCCCGTCGTGCCACATTGATTGGTAAGCGAATTTATGTATGAGAAGATTTCCACAAGCGTGATTATTGTGACGACACGCTAATTTAGATGGGCAAATGATTGTCGTGTTAGCTACCCGTTGTTTATCGTAGTAAGGTAAGAATGTTATGCGGCTTATAATAATCCAATTAACGAAATACCGCTTTAAGCATTGAATTACGATATATTGCCTGACTAGCAATACAGGGTCTTATCATTGATATTATGTTCGTGTTTTGGTTTTATATAACCATATTCATATAACGGTTTTTATTTAATCTATACAACGTTATAAAACGTATTGTATGATGTTTTTAACGACAATGGTTCGTATAATGATTTTGAAGGCGAAAGCCTATATTATGATTTTGCTAAGGATTGGTATAAAATGACTTTGGCTATTTTATGGCCTATTACAATGATTTGTACAAAAATGATTTTCGGTAATAATTTTATACCGATGTTATATTGATGGATTTTATTAAACTCTATGAATTCACTCGGCGTTATCGCTGACCTTTTCTTTTAACATGTTTTATCTCAGGTACTTGAAGGTAATTCTCGGGAAGACGACAAGAATTCATGGCCCGCACTTAAATAATAATTTCCATTCAAATGCTTTGTAAAACCTGTATGAAATACAATGACTTGGGACCTATGTAAATTTGATATTTATGAATGGAAATGTTTTATTATTAAACGACGCGATTTTTAAGCGTTGTCTATGATGTGAGTAATGTGCTATCCCGTAACACCAACTAGTCTTCCGCTGTATTGAGTTGTAAAAATTTAGGGGTGTTACAGTTTGGTACCAGAGCTCTCGTTATAGAGAACGAAAGATTTTTAAAACCAAGGTTTTGAATAAAATATTTCAAAATCTTTTAACTATAAACATTTTTCACAAAATGTCTAAAAATCTTTTGACTATAACGGTGCCGAAGAATTCTCGAGTTACCGACAAGGCCAGACTGAGAAGTGTTATTTTAATATATATATATAACTTGGATTATATATATACATATGATGTAATTTGATTACATGATTGTTAGATGATTATTTTAATATTTATACGAGGTATTTATACGACGTAGATTGTCACAAGGAACCCTAATTCCCCTAGTAAATCAATCGAAGCTATTCCCGTAGGAATTCTAGCTATTCCAGATCTAAACCAAGTTGTGGATATTTATGATCCCAACAAAATGGTTAATATTCGTAGAAATATAGATATTAGTTGATTGTGATATTGAAGAAGAATTGGCGAGATTAAAACTGATATCGATGTCATGACGATCTTTCCTTATAGAGTGGAGTTTGACAAAACGTTACCACCTAGAAAGATGTCATCTGATTCCTTGTCACCCAATTCTTAAATTGAAATCGAAAGGGTGAATGTTGCACTTGAGGCTGTCATTGGAACCATTACCCAAAAGCCTCATGCCACTAGTACCTTTCCGAGAAGTCTAATTGAATGTGTGAGTAATTTAATACTAGTGACTCATTTGATAACTATTGATGAAGGAGCTATAGGATTGGAAATTAAGTGTTGTTCATATCGAGCTTTCATTGCCCTATTAAGGTCTAAGAATAAAGGTTGAAAGTATTGGAGAATGAGGTAGGATATCGAATTGAGTATAAGTTGATTGAAAACTTGAATGAAGTAAAATTCAACTTGTATGGAATATGAAATTGTTAAGAGGAAGTCGTTAAGTTCTGTGATTGAATTATAAGGTTTTAACTGACTGTTAGTTCGTGTTAAGGGTTGTTCCTAGGCCATTGTCCAATGATGAGGATGCCTAGTGTCCAAGAAATAAATTGAAGAAATCTTCTTCTGAATTGAGACCGATGGATCTTCTGGGACATGTGGAACACCTAATGACTCTTGTAGATTAATATTCATTGTGGTATCTTTTAAAAATAATCCCTAACTTAACTGAGACATCAATTGGTAGGATGAGTTCATGGAATTGTATGACATAGTGACACGTAATGTGTTACGGTACAATTTTGACTTGTTTGTGATTAATGAAAAGACTACCTTTGATTGCTAAATCCTACATGTATCGATGTTGTTTATCTTTTATTGCTTCATCCAAATGTTCACATTAGTGATGCAACCATTGAACAAGTACTCATCTCGAATTGAGTTACGTTGTGGATTATTCTCTTTGTATTCCTGAGTACCATCGAGGTCATGAACCTCATGATTATTTGGCTAAGCTCATTTCCTGATATATTGTAGCTAGTTCTTGATGAACAACTTTTCATCACTCCTTTGCAGATCACTCATTGTTTTTATAAGATACAATAGTATCCCTTGATTAAGATTTAATTTTTATTACTATATGGATTATTCAAAGTGAGATTTATAAGTAATCGTTATCGAAATAAAGTTGTTTATAAAACACCTTGGAAAACTTAATTGTTTTCATAACAAAGAAAATCTTTGTAAATTTATTTTTGATTCTTATTTAAGAATTAAGCATGAAAATGTTTTTATTATAAACATGATGATAAAATTTTGACGAACTGAGTATTGCATCGTTAATCTTGAAATTGTATATAGTTGCGCGCCTACATACAATTTGGAATGGACCATGTAAGGCTGATTAGTAGTCACCATAAAACTAATGAATAAACACTACATTTTCTTTGAAGATTGTGAAAGATTAAACTTTATGAGATCCGCAAGAAGTGAAAAATAGGGAATAGTGTTAGGGACACCTACATATGTGCCTGTAGCATCTATTCTTCTGAGTCGAATTTACTCATCTGTGGAAATTGTCTTATTTGACAATTGACAATTCTTTTTTGCCCAATTCTCCCGTAGTGAGATTCTTAGGAAAAGTATATGATTACCGAGTGTTGATACCCGACTGTATGTATCGACGTTCCTATCATTTCTTTTGATTTGGTTTCATTTGAATGACCTGGGTAACGATCCGAGGAGCTTTCGAATGCGTACTCAAATTATGAAAACATGGGATATATTCATATTCGTTAAATGTTTTCGTCTTTATCTGAATTGAAATTCTATCGCGTATATTATGTGTTGACCTTACTCTTTTAATGGTAGTTGTGTTTCCAGATATCCTTGAATTGTGAAGGATTATGAGTTATTGTTAGTCTTTTGAGAAGTTCACATCTTATCAACGGTAATGAAACTGGAAAGTTGATAGTGCCAGTAGAATAGATTGATTGATTATGACATGACGACATTGTCTTAATTGATGGGAACTCGAGTAGAATTCCCCTAAATGATAAGATGTTGATTATCAAAAGTGATCTAAATAATTCTTGATGGATGACCATATCCTGCATTTAGACTTGAAATTATAACGTGAATGGTTGTGAATTAGTCATAAATATTATAATCTAGAAAGAACCTAATATGAATTTAATAAAAAGATGTTTCCGTTATCTAAAACTTTAGGAGATATTTGTTGGTGAATTACCTAGACTTTCGCCATTAAGGTAAGTTGAAATTGGTATTGATTATATTCCCGGTGCTGCACATGTGGCTTGTCCACTGTACGTCAGCACCATCTGAATTAAAAGAATTACCGTACAACTGAGAGAGTTGTCGGAGAAAGATTTTATTCTATGTTGGGAATCTAAACTTGTTAGATTCCCTGATCATTGATTTAAACATAATTAGGCTGTTAGATAGTCCCTTGCCTGTGCCTAGGAGGCAGGCAAGTTTCGCAAGACTCACAGAGATCCAAGTCTCTGTGAGCAACCTCAGAGGAGTCCATGTCAGAGACATTGTCAGGGAAGTCAAAGAATTACCTGAAGACATACTCATTGGCTGTGATGGATAACAACCAAGATCTATCAGGGACTCTGAGGGGTTGAGAGTTAACAGGGGTGGCAATACCCTGATAACTCTCAGCACACTTTGGACATGCCATTTGTGTGTTCGAGACTATGAAGAAAAAGGAAACTGTTTTGACAACTGTTTCCTTAAAGCATAATGGAAGACTACCAAGAATAGAAGGACATCATGTGACTGATGTGGGAACTTGTAAAAGCTTGTGTAGTCGCCATCAAGTACTGTTTAAGTCAAACTCGTAACACTATAAATAGGATGTGTATCCATGCATTAATGTTTAACACTTTGAGATATTAAGAACATTATTGCATATAACTTAGTGAATCAAACAGCTACGACTGTATTCATAAGTTAGGGTTTATTGTTGTTCAAAGTGTGCACAGCACATTGTCATCAAACTGTGTTATCCATAACACTTGTAATTCTTTATTATACAATAATAAGATTACGTTTGAAAAGTAATACCTTGTGTAGATTAAGTTAAGATTAGGGTTTCTTGCATTGATTAGGGACTTTCAATTGGTATCAGAGCGGTGTTTGATATTAAAACCTTCAAGAAACATCGTTCTTAGTTTTATAATCAAGATCCACCATGCCAGAAACTTCTAACCCACCACAATCACCTTCCACAAACCCATCTTCACCAAGACTTAACCTCCTGCCAATGACGATGATCTACCCCAACTTCTTGACTCAAGAGGTGGATCACACGTCACAAGTGTACCAGTCTTTGATGAAGAAGATTTTGCCAGTTGGAAGAGTCAATTTCTTGTATATCTTGATGGGCTTGAACCTTTTCTTCTAGAAATTTTAGAAAATGGTCCATATATTCCCATGGTGCTTACATCCACTGAAGAAAACCCTCTTCCCAAACCTCTCAAACAATGGACTCCAGCTGATAGGAAATTAGCAAACCAAGATAAACGTCTCAAAAGCATCATAATTTCCTGCCTTCCCAAGCATATCATGAAGTCTGTCATTCAGTGTCCCACAGCTAAACAAATGTGGACAGACCTCATTCTTGGCCATGAAGGACCCTCTGAAACAAGAGAGACAAAGATTCAGGCACTCAGACTTCAGTTTAATGCCTTTAAGTCACTTGAAGGTGAAAAGGTTCAGCAAACCTATACTAGGCTGAAGATTCTTCTAAATGACCTAGCTATGAATGACGTCACTATTGGTCAAGCTGAGATCAATGCTACTTTTGTCAACAGCCTTCCAAGAAAGTGGCTGAGCATGAATCAGACTCAGAGAGCTAACAACTCAATAAAAAATGATACCCTTGCTCAGCTCTATGGTAAGTACAATTATGAAGAAGGGTTGATTGATACTATCTACAAATCAAAGACTGAAAGATTTGTAGTCCAAGGAGCATCTTCCAAAGCATTGATCTCTGCAACACATCCTCATGACAGCGATTCTGATGTTGAAGAAGATACCCGTAGCAGCCAAGAATTCTTGACAGACCTCCATGCAGAGTTCCATGAAAGAGCCTTGCTAGCCAACCAAAGAAGATACTTCAAAAGATCAGGAAGAGTAGGATCAGCTAGTAAACCAACTGACAGGTCAAAAGAAACTTGTTTTGCCTGTGGAAATCTTGGACATTATCAAAAAGACTGTCCTTCCACCAAGACATCCTCACCCTCTTATCCATCATCTTCATCCAAACCCTACAAGTTCAAACAACATAACAACTCATCTCAATCCAATTCTTCAGACACTGAGAAGAAAGATTACAAAAATAAGTACAAGGCACTTAAAGCTGAGTTAGAACAAATGAACTTGAAGATTGAAGCTCTGTCCAAAAAGAAGGGTGGTGAGAAAAAGACAGAGAAAGGGTTGGTTGCTGAAACTTATGATTGGAATGATGAGCCACTGACTTCAGATGAAGAAGACACCACCAGAGTCAGGGCTTTTATGGCGATAGCTGAGGATGAACCAGCTGTTGGAAAAGGTGATGCAAGATCAGGACAATGGGTTGACATCACAATAAAAAAGGTACACAGGCTTTTATCCATGTCTGATAGTGATGAACGTAAGCATGTCCTTGATTACACCATTGTTGATTTACACTTTGTTGAGGAACAAAGAAAGAACCTACTTGATAAGTTTCACTCTGTTAAATCTGAAATGATAAATGCTAAGGCTGAATGTGAAACTCTCAAGCGGGTTAATTTAGAGAAAATATCCCTGCAAAATGAAGTAGCTAGATTAACCTTGAAAAACATTGCTTTAAATGATCAAGTCTCTGAATTGAACAAGATTATTGAAAAATGGTTGTGTGCTAGGTTTACTATTGATGAATTGCTTAGGGATGAAGTGCCTGCTGACTTAAAAAGGGATATATCTGCTAAGAAAAATAAGCTGAGAATTCTCACCAAACCCAAAGACATTGTCTTTAAATCTACAGAGACTATTCATATGTCAGATACCACTTTGACAAATGACCCTGTCTCTGAAGATGTGGCTGAGCTACCACCCTTGCCCAAACTCTCTGGAGTTGAACCCAGCAGTTCTTCTAGATCTGCTAAGGATTAACTTAGGACAGATATTGAGAATCCTCCAACTAAAGTTTTTCATGTTCCTGCTAAACAAACTGGCAAACAAGTAGCTTTTAAGCCTGTTACTACTAAAGCTGTGAATAAGGTTGAACCTACCACTGAAGATCGCCTGTTGTCTCTTATGAAAGAAGTAGAACTCTTGAAACAACACATTAAGCCTTCCGCTGAATGCTCTACTTCTCATGAACCTAAGTCAGTCCTAGGTGAACCCAAAGGGGAAAGGTTAATCAAACCTTATTGCAATGTATGTAATGTAACACCCCCAAATTTATACAACTCAATACAGCGGAAGACTCGTTGGTGTTACGGGATAGCACATTACTCACATCATAGACAACGCTTAAAAATCGCGTCGTTTATCAATAAAAAATTTCCATTCATAAACATCAAAGTTACATCGGTCCCAAGTCATATTATTTCATACAAAGTTATTGAATGGAAAATATTGTTTAAGTGCGGGCCATGAATTCTTGTCGTCTTCCCGAGAATTACCTTCAAGTACCTGAGATAAAACATGTTAAAAGAAAAGGTCAGCGATAACGCCGAGTGAATTCATAGAGTTTAATAAAATCCATCAATATAATATCAGTATAAAATTATTACTGAAAATCATCTTGTACAAATCATTTTAATAGGCCATAAAATAGCCAAAGTCATTTTATAGAAAATCATAATATAGGCATTTGCCTTAAAAATCATTATACGAGCCAATGTCGTAAAAACATCATACAATACGTCTTACGACGTTGTATAAAGTTAATTAAAAACCGTTATATGAATATGGTTATGAAAACCAAAACACGAACATAATATCAATAGTATGACCCTGTATTGCTAGTCAGGCAATACATCGTAATTCGGTGCGTCTATTAGTATTTCGGTAATTGGATTATTATAAGCCGCATGACATTGTTACCTTACTAAACCAACAACGGGTAGCTAACCTGATACTCAATTTTCCCATCTAAAGTAGCGTGTCTTCACAAAGGTCACGCTATGGAAATCTTCTCATACATAAATTCGCTTACCAATCAATGTGGCACGACGGGGATCAACCGTCAAGGCGCGAACTGGGGTGATCGTCCCTAAATAGTACTATTATATGCATAAGCGTCTACCAAATCCCGGTAGTTCACAATTCATGCTAATGGGACTTTTAGTGACATAACCTAACTTTAATAATCCATTTAATTTCATCTATCGGGTCCTTTAACCATTTATCGGGTCATACAATCGGGTCATTCAATCATTCGGGTCCAAAATCAATAAACAAACAATCGGGACAAAGGGTGTCCTATTTAATAAAAACTAACATGTTATCTCCCTCGCGGGTTCATAAAACATTTATAAAAACATTTAAAAGAGTGCGAGGCTATGAACTCACGTTGATGTGGGAAGGCGGGTTATCGGCAATTCGGACGTACGGTACGTGCTTCAATCACGGAAACCTAGACAAATAATACTCGTCTTAGACTCATGTCCAATGACTTTATAAAAATAACAATTATGTATACATATGATGATTATATATATATGATGATCAAGTGGGTTTACATATTCTCGTTTACTCATTTTAGTGTTATATGTCGATAACTCTTATACTAGTTTATTAGTTTTACCTATTTACGTGTTTTAAGTCCAATAAACTTATTATAAGTTCTTTAACTTGTTTTAATCCATGTTATAATTATATTATCAGTATCTATACTTTACAAGTTGGGCCTAAATGGGTTAAGCCCAATAAATACTTTTATAAGTGTTTTAGTCCATTTTGTTGTATGATTAGTCCAATATGTTAATTTAGTCCGTTAACGTCCGTATGTCCTATAGTTCGGGTCTTATCGGTTTTTACTTGTTATACATGTTTATATATCAGTATATAAGTTTTATAAAGTTTACATTAGATGGGTCCAACCATCTAAGTTTTATTTAACAAAAACGTTAATTTTACGGTATTAGCCGAAAAAGTCGTAAAAATCATGTTTATAGTTTTATAACTTATAAAACTTAACAAGTTACCATTTTTAATAAAATGTCCACTTATTTACCATTGTACATATTTATATAAATGTATTATATAAGTTAGTGGGTTTTAATTTATATTTTATACTATTAAATTTTGAGTGCTCATATAATAGTATTATACTTTAATTTCCAAAATCTGATTTTTATCTTCACTTTCACCAAAACTGCCATATCTAGAGTTCTATATGGAGATAGAAGCTCAAATTTTTATCACATAAACTACATGATATGTGCTCCATTTAACTCTTCTATAGCTACTGTTGAATCATCCTCTAAGTATTTTCTAAAAATCGTCCAAAACAGTGAACTCAGATTTGTACCTTAAACTTGTTTTGATCATATCTCACTCATTACAATGATTCCATTGCATGGCCAACTCTCACATGTGTACAAGACCCATAGCTTACTGTAAATCCATTAATCTATGCCATTTTTATCAGTTCATCATTTGATTCTTTACTGTTTTATACAACCAACAAATTTAATCAAGATTTTAACCTTGTTTCTTATAGTTTTTCACCTTTTTAAGCATGTTTATCAACAACAAATCCCCACACAACACTTTTAATCATCATTCATCATCATATACATATACATAAGTAAAATAAATACAAGATTACATAATCAAAAATAACAAGAGGATGAGGAGGACAATCTTTATACCACCAAGTTGATGTAGGTTATGAGTTTGACATGGATTTGGATGGAGAAACTTGTGCATAGCCAAGACCATCTTCAAGACCACCAATCTTCATATACTCCTTGTGGAAAATCAGCCTCAAGACTCCATGGAAACTCCTCCTTGGATGTTATAATCACCACCAATCAATAGGGTTTCAAAAGAGCTTCATCTTATGTGTAAATAACATAAGATTCCATGGTAAATTTTTGATCAAAATGGTGTTTTAGGGTGAGATATGGACGGCATCTTTGAGAGAGATGAGAGAAAATGTGAGTTGATTTGCATGGTGTAAATGGTGGTATTGTGTGTAGCTAGTAGTTTTGAGGTAAGTGTTAGCTTACTTTGTAAGCTAGTTACATGTGTTATGCTTCCTTGGGAAGCTTTTGACACATAAGGGGTATAGTGGCTAGTTAAGGCCGCTTTGAGTGGGGGTTGGACAAGTGTCCCACTTGTCTCATCCCCATTTATTTACGGGTACTCCTCGATTCTAGTTTCTTCGATTTGCGTGCCCTCGGGTCGTTTTACGAAAAACGTTTTTATAAATTATGAATCAACGTCACAAAACGAATCCAATAAAAATTGTTTCATCAAAAACGGAGTTCGAAAACGTAAATACGTATTCCTAAGGTTTCCGGTTTAGTCGTAAAGGACGTTAAAATAAAATCGTAAGTCCTAATCTCTTCTCGTAAATTTGTGAGTTTATGAATCAACACAAATTTAAAACTCCAAAATAATATTCTCGAATAAATTTATTTTCTGAAATGTCAGACTGTCACCAAAGACGGTGTATGTAAACGTAAGCACGTAACGTTGAATCCTCCGGTTTAGACGTAGTCGATGCTACTCCAAGACATAAATCCAAATTTCTTCCCAAAAATAAGTGAGTTCATAAAATAATATTTTCAAATAAATATTGAGAATAAAATATTGACCATAAATTGACGGATTGTCACAGCATTTACCCCTAAACAGGATCTTTGTCCTCAAAGATCATCTTACCTTACTACTCGCTTCTTATAGAGTTAAAGCCATGTGGGTATTTCCTCCACATTCGGTCTTTTCTCACAAGTGCAATTCATTACAATACGCGAGTTTCATCAAACATAACTACGGGAATAAGATCAGGCTTAATGTTGACTTACTTTCTCTATCCATGATGTTCACGGGTTTTTGATGAATGCAACTTTTCGCCGATCTAAGCTCTACTAAGAATAATCAGATTCTCACTTGATAGATATTCCATCAAGTTCGATATACGAAACATAATTCACGCAGTCTTTGAAGTCCTAGGGTAGATCCAGCTTATATGCCTTTCAAACCAATCTTTTATATCATCTCAATGGTCCCATACAACGGGGACTTATATCCCATGATTTGTCAGATCATGAATTCATTTTTCCAAGGTTAAAAATTTTGGCATAACTTCGCTACCCATTTGGCACTTCAAGATCTACATTTCATATTCACACAACCTCCTGCCCACTATCGGCAGTTAATAATCAAATCCTAATTTCAAAAATCATTTCAAATCTCGCGGGTCGGGTATTTTGCAAGGATAGGTTCGCCATCATAGGAAACCTTAAACCTAAGAGACATGTCCAACTCACTATGGGTTTATGTCGGATGTCTCCATCTCAACTCTTGCTTACAGATGCTCTACTATTTAGATCCTAACAAGATTCGATCTCAATCCTAATACGATGATTTATCACTGATAATCCTTCCAAAGGAAAACGATTATACGGTCTATTACCAAAGGTCAATCATTCAAACATAAAACAAGACTTCTAGTGTTTTGTATTGTTACTTTACCTCGTCCCTTCGATTGGGGTGGTACATAGTACTCTCATCAAGGTTCGTTCTCAATGATTTCTGAGCAAATCTCTAGAAATTCAGTGCGGAGCGAGGATCTTGATATAGATGTTCGATACAGGCACACTATGTTTACATAACTCTTTTGAAATTATCATTAACGGGAATGATATTAGCAGATTTGGTCAGTCTGTCGACGATGACCCAAATCGAATCAAATTCAGATGATGACCTTTGCAATAGCTAGATGTTTACTAATGTATGAGGCGATCTCTGCCTTCATAATTTCCATCAGTACAACTTCTTCAGACAAAGATACTTTTAGTCAGAAATGACATAAATAGAATACTTATACTTACAAGATTCCAATATAACTATATCTCACAATCCTTCATATTTAGGCAACCATAAGTGGTTTTTAAAACATTTAACGCTATCGGCTTCTCAATTTTAATGTTTCACATTATCCGCGAACCCCTTTTTATTATTTATATTATCCTTCTTACAACATCGTTTATTTTTATATTGCTCAGCAATTTATTTTGCACCTTCATTATTAAGAAATACATCCTAATTGGTTCTTTATCTTTTCTACATAATGCGTCAGTAATTACGTTCACCTTTCATCATATTTTCTAAGTTTCAGTTTCGTCCTCTATCATTTTTATCAGTTTTTCTCAGTCCGGCGTTTAAAGCGTCGATAATTACTATAATTAATCAAATAATAATTATTAAATTTTTATGAAACGTAAACTTAAAAATTTTAAATTTCTTAGTTCGACCAATTATATAAAATGTTCAAAATAAATTTGAATTTAGTTAACACAATTTTTGTTGATTTATTGAAAATAATTAATAAGATTTGTAAATGTTCGAAAAATCTTTGGCTATACTTTGGTCAAAATTTTCTTAGTTGAAAAGCAAAAATTGTCGTTTCAAATTTTAAGTCATGGTTTATATAGTTTCCTCAATCCCTCTTAGGTTATCTTGAGGTATACACAAACATTTACCCCTAAACAGAAGTTTAGTTAAATGGTTTGTGTATAAGGGAATAATCCTTTAAAATTCTTTGTTAAAACATTTGTCAAAACATATTTCCATTTTCTTTTTAGTATAACTCAAAGTCTTAAATGACTTCTAAATTTTGAAGAGTCAATTTATATTCCATTATCTATTAATCACATAGTCAAATAATGTAAAGGTTTAAGTCTTTAATCACATATCAATTATTCAAGGTACAGGGTTTTATTGTTCGGCCAATTCAGGGCAATCTATCAATAACTATTAACTCATTCTTATACTTATAAACAAACATATAGTCCTTAATGATCATGAGCATGAATTTATCAAATTACATCCTACACACGTGATTCACCAAATTTATGAATGCTACATGTGCATTAGTCAATCCAAACGTCACCACGTGAAACTCATAATGTTCATTACAAGTACCGGATGTAGTGATTGGAATACATAATCTTTTCCGCAGATGCGAAGTTGATGATAACCATGCCGTGGATCAAATCTTTAAAACATACACTAGAACCTTGTAAATGATCGAACAAATCTTCCATTTCGAGTTATGGATATCGTTTTCGATTGTCAATTTACTCAGTCACAGTAATCTATAAATATAAGGAATGATATCACCATAGCTCTTCATGATGACAGGCTTGGTAGAATAAAATCTTTCTCCGACAACTCTCTCAGTTGTACGGTAATTCCTTAAATTCAGATGGTGCTGACGTACAGTGCACAAGCCACAGGTGCAGCACCGGAAATATAATCAATACCAAATTCAACTTGCCTTAATGGCGAAAGTCTAGGTAATTCATCAACAAATACCTCCTAAAGTTTCAGATAACATAAACATCTTTTAATAAATTCATATTAGGTTCCTCTAGATTACAATATCTATAACTAACTCACAACCATTCACGGTAAAATTTCAAGTCTAAATGCAGGATATGGTCATCCATCAAGAATTATTTAGATCACATTTGATAATCAGCATCTTATCATTTAGGGGAATTCTACTCGAGTTCCCATCAATTAAGACAATGTCGTCATGTCATAATGAATCAATCCATTCTACGGGCACTATCAACTTTCCAGTTGCATTGCCGTCGTTAAGATGTGAACTTCTCAAAAGACTAATAATAATTCATAATCCTTCACAATTTCAGGGATATTAGGATACACAACTACTATTAAAAGAGTAAGGTCAACGCATAATCTATGCGAGAGAATTTCAAATCAGATACAGATGAAAACATTTAACGAATATGAATATATCCCATGTTTTCATAATTTGAGTACGCATTCGAAAGCTCCTCGGATCGTTACCCAGTTCATTCAAATAAAATCAAATCAAAAGAAATGATAGGGACGTCGATACATCCAGTCGGGTATCAACACTCGGTAATCAGATACTTTTCCTAAGAATCTCACTACGGGAGAATTGGACAAGAAAGAATTATCAATTGTCAAATAAGACAATTTCCATAGATGAGTAAATTCGACTCAGAAGAATAGATGCTACAGGCACATATGTAGGTATCCCTAACACTATGTCCTTATTTTTCGCTTCTTGCAGATCTCATAAATTTTAATCTTTCACAATCTTCAAAGAAAATTTAGTGCTTATTCATTAGTTTTACGGTGACTACTAATCAGTCTTGCATAGTCCATTCCAAATTGTATGTAGGCGCGCAACTATATACAATTTCAAGATCAACGATGCAATACTCAGTTCGTCAAAATGTTATCATCATGTTTATAATAAAAACATTTTCATGCTTAATTCTTAAATAAGAATCAAAATAAATTTACAAAGATTTTCTTTGTTATGAAAACAAGTAGGTTTTCCAAGGTGTTTCATAAACAACCTCATTTCGATAGTGATTATTTACAAATCTCATTTTGAATAATCCTTTTGGTGATGAGAATTCAATTTTTCTCAAGGAATACTGTTTTTAAAAAAAACAATTAGTGATCTGTAAAAGAGTGATGAAAGCTTGTTCACCAAGAATTAACTACGATATGATAGGAAATGAGCTTAGCCAATTAATCATGAGGTTCATGACCTCGATGGCACTCAAAAGAGAATAATTCACAACATAACTCAAATCAAGATGAGTACTTGTTCAATGGTTGCATCACTAATGCGAACATTAGGATGAAGCAATAAAAGATAGATAACATCGATACATGTAGAATTTAGCAATCAGAGGTAGTCTTTTCAATAATCACAAACAAGTCAAAATTGTACCGTAACACATTACGTGTCACTATGTCATACAATTCCAAGAACTCATCCTACCAACTGAGGTCACAGTTAAGTTAGGGATTATTTTTAAAAGATTCCACAATGAATACTAATCTACAAGAGTCATTAGGTGTTCCATATGTCCCAGAAGATCCATCGGTCCCAATTCAGAAGAAGATTTCTTCAATTTATTTATTGGACACTGGGCATCCTTGTTAGTGGACAATGGTCTAGGAACAACCCTTAACATAAACTAATAATCAATTAAAACCTTATAATCTAATCACAGAACTTAACGATTCCCACTTAACAATCTCATATTCCATACAAGTTAAATTTTATTTTATTCAAGTTTCAACCAACTAATACTCAATGTGATAATCTACCTCATTCTTCAATACTTTCAATCTTATTCTTCGGCCTTGTAAAGGCAATAAAAGCTCAATATGAACAACACTTAATTTCTAATCCTATAGCTCCTACAACAATAGTTATCAAATGAGTCACTAGTATGAGATGACTCATACATTCAATTAGACTTCTCGGAAAGGTATTAGTGGCATGAGGCTTTTGGGTAATGGTTCCAATGACAGCCTCAAGTGCAACATTCACCCTTTCGATTTCAAATTAAGAATTGGATGACAACGAATCAGATGACATCTTTCCAGGTGATAACGTTTTGTCAAACTCCACTCTATAAGGAAAGATCGTCATGACATCGATATCATATTTAATCTCGCCAATTCTTCTTAATATCACAATCAACTAATATCTACATTTCTACGAATATCAACCATTTTTTGGGATCATAAATATCCACAACTTGGTTTAGATCTAGGATAGCTAGAACTCCTACGAGAATAGCTTCGATTGATTTACTAGGGGAGTTAGGGTTACTTGTGACAATCTACGTCGTATAAATACCTCTTATAAAAATCAATATAATCATCAAACAATCATGTAATAAAATTACATCATATATATATAATCCAAGTTATATATATATTAAAATAACACTTCTCAGTCTGGCCTTGTCGGTAACTCGGGAATTCTTCGGCACCGTTATAGTCAAAAGATTTTTAGACATTTTTAGAAAAATGTTTATAGTTAAAAGATTTTGAAATGTTTTGTTCAAAACCTTGGTTTTAAAAAATCTTTCGTTCTCTATAACGAGAGCTCTGATACCAAACTGTAACACCCCCAAATTTATACAAATCAATACAGCGGAAGACTCGTTGGTGTTACGGGATAGCACATTACTCACATCATAGACAACGCTTAAAAATCGCGTCGTTTATCAATAAAACATTTCCATTCATAAACATCAAAGTTACATCGGTCCCAAGTAATATTATTTCATACAAAGTTTTACAAAGTTATTGAATGGAAAATATTGTTTAAGTGCGGGCCATGAATTCTTGTCGTCTTCCCGAGAATTACCTTCAAGTACCTGAGATAAAACATGTTAAAAGAAAAGGTCAGCGATAACGCCGAGTGAATTCATAGAGTTTAATAAAATCCATCAATATAATATCAGTATAAAATTATTACTGAAAATCATCTTGTACAAATCATTTTAATAGGCCATAAAATAGCCAAAGTCATTTTATACAAATCTTTATCGAAAATCATAATATAGGCATTTGCCTTAAAAATCATTATACGAGCCAATGTCATAAAAACATCATACAATACGTCTTACGACGTTGTATAAAGTTAAATAAAAACCGTTATATGAATATGGTTATGAAAACCAAAACACGAACATAATATCAATAGTATGACCCTGTATTGCTAGTCAGGCAATACATCGTAATTCGGTGCGTCTATTAGTATTTCGGTAATTGGATTATTATAAGCCGCATGACATTGTTACCTTACTAAACCAACAACGGGTAGCTAACCCGATACTCAATTTGCCCATCTAAAGTAGCGTGTCGTCACAAAGGTCACGCTATGGAAATATTCTCATACATAAATTCGCTTACCGTGGCACGACGGGGATCAATCGTCAAGGCGCGAACTGGGGTGATCGTCCCCAAATAGTACTATTATATGCATAAGCGTCTACCAAATCCCGGTAGTTCACAATTCATGCTAATGGGACTTTTAGTAACATAACCTAACTTTAATAATCCATTTAATTTCATCTATCGGGTCCTTTAACCATTTATCGGGTCATATAATCGGGTCATTCAATCATTCGGGTCCAAAATCAATAAACAAACAATCGGGACAAAGGGTGTCCTATTTAATAAAAACTAACATGTTATCTCCCTCGCGGGTTCATAAAACATTTATAAAAACATTTAAAAGAGTGCGAGGCTATGAACTCACGTTGATGTGGGAAGGCGGGTTATCGGCAATTCGGACGTACGGTACGTGCTTCAATCACGGAAACCTAGACAAATACTACTCGTCTTAGACTCATGTCCAATGACTTTATAAAAATAAAAATTATGTATACATATGATGATTATATATATATGATGATCAAGTGGGTTTACATATTCTCGTTTACTCATTTTAGTGTTATATGTCGATAACTCTTATACTAGTTTATTAGTTTTACCTATTTACGTGTTTTAAGTCCAATAAACTTATTATAAGTTCTTTAACTTGTTTTAATCCATGTTATACTTATATTATCAGTATCTATACTTTAAAATTTGGGCCTAAATGGGTTAAGCCCAATAAATACTTTTATAAGTGTTTTAGTCCATTTTGTTGTATGATTAGTCCAATATGTTAATTTAGTCCGTTAACGTCCGTATGTCCTATAGTTCGGGTCTTATCGGTTTTTACTTGTTATACATGTTTATATATCAGTATATAAGTTTTATAAAGTTTACATTAGATGGGTCCAACCATCTAAGTTTTATTTAACAAAAACGTTAATTTTACGGTATTAGCCGAAAAAGTCGTAAAAATCATGTTTATAGTTTTATAACTTATAAAACTTAACAAGTTATCATTTTTAATAAAATGTCCACTTATTTACCATTGTACATATTTATATAAATGTATTATATAAGTTAGTGTGTTTTAATTTATATTTTATATTATTAAATTTTGAGTGCTCATATAATAGTATTATACTTTAATTTCCAAAATCTGATTTTTATCTTCACTTTCACCAAAACTGCCATATCTAGAGTTCTATATGGAGATAGAAGCTCAAATTTTTATCACATAAACTACATGATATGTGCTCTATTTAACTCTTCTATAACTACTGTTGAATAATCCTCTAAGTATTTTCTAAATATCGTCCAAAACAGTGAACTCAGATTTGTACCTTAAACTTGTTTTGATCATATCTCACTCATTACAATGATTTCATTGCATGGCCAACTCTCACATGTGTACAAGACCCATAGCTTACTGTAAATACATTAATCTATGCCATTTTTATCAGTTCATCATTTGATTCTTTACTGTTTTATACAACCAACAAATTTAATCAAGATTTTAACCTTGTTTCTTATAGTTTTTCACCTTTTTAAGCATGTTTATCAACAACAAATCCCCACACAACACTTTTAATCATCATTCATCATCATATACATATACATAAGTAAAATAAATACAAGATTACATAATCAAAAATAACAAGAGGATGAGGAGGACAATCTTTATACCACCAAGTTGATGTAGGTTATGAGTTTGACATGGATTTGGATGGAGAAACTTGTGCATAGCCAAGACCATCTTCAAGACCACCAATCTTCATATAATCCTTGTGGAAAATCAGCCTCAAGACTCCATGGAAACTCCTCCTTGGATGTTATAATCACCACCAATCAATAGGGTTTCAAAAGAGCTTCATCTTATGTGTAAATAACATAAGATTCCATGGTAAATTTTTGATCAAAATGGTGTTTTAGGGTGAGATATGGACGGCATCTTTGAGAGAGATGAGAGAAAATGTGAGTTGATTTGCATGGTGTAAATGGTGTTATTGTGTGTAGCTAGTAGTTTTGAGGTAAGTGTTAGCTTACTTTGTAAGCTAGTTACATGTGTTATGCTTCCTTGGGAAGCTTTTGACACATAAGGGGTATAGTGGCTAGTTAAGGCCGGTTTGAGTGGGGGTGGGACAAGTGTCCCACTTGTCTCATCCCCATTTATTTACGGGTACTCCTTGATTCTAGTTTCCTCGATTTGCGTGCCCTCGGGTCGTTTTACGAAAAACGTTTTTATAAGTTATGAATCAACGTCACAAAACGAATCCAATAAAAATTGTTTCATCAAAAACGGAGTTCGAAAACGTAAATACGTATTCCTAAGGTTTCCGGTTTAGTCGTAAAGGACGTTAAAATAAAATCGTAAGTCCTAATCTCTTCTCGTAAATTTGTGAGTTTATGAATCAACACAAATTTAAAACTCCAAAATAATATTCACGAATAAATTTATTTTCTGAAATGTCGGACTGACACCAAAGACGGTGTATGTAAACGTAAGCACGTAACGTTGAATCCTCCGGTTTAGACGTAGTGCTACTCCAAGACGTAAATCCAAATTTCTTCCCAAAAATAAGTGAGTTCATAAAATAATATTTTCAAATAAATATTGAGAATAAAATATTGACCATAAATTGACGGATTGTCACATGTAAAAACTCTCACCATTCGACCATAGATCATGACAGACACATGGCAGCTAAAAGAGCTCAGACACCCTCTAGGGACAGACCACAGAGTTCCAAAAGACAACAGGGAAATTACAAACCTTATTCTCCCTGTAAATTTTGTGGGTTCACAGACCATCACTCAGACGAGTGTGGTGACTTCCCTGGGTGTGATATCTGTGGGAGTTATAACCATGAAACAATGAACTGTCCATCCCAACGCCATAAGTTTTTCAGGAACACAAGAGTTGCTAATAAGCAATTCAGGGAACCCACTGGAAAGTGGGTTCACCTTAGGAACTAATCTGTTTCTATGTATCTGTGCAGAAATATCTCAAGGAATCGGTATGGTATCTAGATAGTGGCTGTTCTAGACACATGACAGGGATTCAACAATACCTGCACAGATACTCAAAGGAGCCAGGTCCAAAAGTGGTGTTTGGAGATAACTCTTCAGGTGACACAGAAGGATATGGCTCAGTGAACTGCAATGGGATTACATTTACCAGGGTTGCATATGTGAATGGTCTTAAACACAATCTTATTAGCATCAGCCAATTGTGTGATGTTGACTATAAGGTTTTGTTTACTAAGACTCAGGGAACCATATTCAACAAAAACAATGATGTTGTGCTGATTGAACCTAGAAGGAGAGATGTTTATGTCATCAACATGGCTGTGTGCTCTGAAGACAGCTCAAATTGTTTTCTTTCTAAAGCCTCTGAAAGTGTCAATTGGCTGTGGCACAAAAGACTGTCTCATCTCAACTTCAAGAACATCAATAAGATAGCCACTCAAAACTTGGTTGCTGGTCTACCTTCAGTAATGTTTTCCAAAGACAAAACGTGTTCTGCCTGTGTCAAAGGAAAGCATCACAGGTCTTCATTCAAGACTAGGCAATCATTCTCCATTGACAAGTGCTTACATCTCCTTCACATGGATTTGTTCGGGCCTGTCAAACCTCAGACCATTAATCACAACAAATACACCTTGGTCATAGTTGATGAATTTTCAAGATACACATGGGTGTTCTTCCTTAGAAGGAAAAGTGAAGCAACTGAAACCATCATGTCCTTCATCAGACAGGTTGAAAATATGAATGATGTTAGAGTCAAAGCTCTAAGAAGTGATAATGGTACTGAATTCAAGAATCATCAACTTGAATCTTTTTGTGATGAAAAAGGGATTTCACAGAACTTCTCTTCAGCTGGCACCCCTGAACAAAATGGTGTGGCTGAAAGAAGAAACAGGACTTTGATTGAAGCAGCAAGAACCATGTTAAATGGTGCAGCCTTACCAAAGCAATTTTGGGGAGAAGCTGTTCACACTGCTTGCTACACACAAAATAGAACAATCATTGTCAAAAGACATGGTAAAACCTCCTATGAAGTTTTCAGAAAAAGATCTCCAGACGTCAGCTATTTTCATGTGTTTGGGTGCCCTGTGTTTATTTATAACTACAGGGACAAACTTGGAAAGTTTGATGAAAAAGCTGATGATGGTTTCTTTTTGGGATACTCTCCAACAGCCAAAGCCTTCAAAGTATTCAACATCAGAAGACAAGAAGTAGAAGAAACATTCCATGTTAGATTTAATGAAGATGATGAAGTCATACAAAGAACAGGAACAGAGGGTGATGAAATAGATTTTAATGAAAATATATCCTTCCCAAGTGATGAGTTCACAGAACCCAGACCTACCAGTCATCATCACTCCAACACTCTCACCCCTTATGTCCCTGCCTTTGACCCTCTGTCTGCTCACAACATAGAAGTTCCTACCTCTCATGAACTTGATGAAGAAGAACCTCAAATTTCTGATGGTCCTTCTCATGATACTGATGACTCACCAATTCTTCAAATCCCTGAAGATTCTCCTACTGATAATGAAATAGCATCTCTTGATATGGCTGAAGGAGACTCTGACACTAAAGTAGTCTTTGAAGAAAGCCCTCCTAGTCAGCAGGATGAGACTCAAATTGTACCAGCTGTGCCCACAAGTACTCCTGTCCTTGAATCCCCAGCTCCTCAAAATAAGTGGTCAAGAGATCAACACATTCTTCTTGTCAATATTATTGGGGAACCAAATGCAGGGGTCACAACCAGACAGCGAATCCAAGACTCAGAGTCAGCCTCAGCCAATGAATGTCTCTTTGCTGAATTTCTCTCACAAATTGAACCTAAAAGAGTAGCTGAGGCTCTGGTAGAAGAAGGATGGGTAGCTGCTATGCAAGAAGAAATCAATCAGTTCAAAAGGAACAAAGTATGGACACTAGTGCCAGCTCCACCTAGAAAGAATATCACAGGCACTAGATGGATCTATAGAAATAAGATGGATGAGATTGGGAACATCATCAGGAACAAGGCCAGACTGGTAGCACAGGGGTTCTCTCAGACTGAAGGAATTGATTATGATGAAACTTTTGCACCTGTTGCTAGACTTGAAGCCATCAGAATCTTCCTTGCTTATGCTGCCTATATGAACATCACTGTGTATCAGATGGATGTTAAGAGTGCTTTCCTCAATGGTGATTTGGCTGAGGAAGTGTATGTTGCATAACCTGAAGGATTTGAGAACAGCGAGTTTCCCAACCATGTGTACAGACTTCACAAGGCAATGTATGGTCTGAAACAAGCTCCAAGAGCATGGTATGAAACTCTTTCAAATTTCTTAACTGAAAATAAATTTGTCAGGGGTTCTATTGATAAAACACTCTTTACCTTCAAGGACAAGAGTGATTTCATCATTGTGCAGATTTATGTGGATGATATCATCTTTGGGTCAACAAATGTCAATCTTAGTAAACGTTTTGCTAAATTAATGACCAAGAAATATGAGATGAGTATGATGGGTGAATTAACTTACTTTTTGGGCTTTCAAATTAAACAATGTCCTAAGGGAATTTCAATTTGTCAAGAAAAGTATGTTAAGGATTTACTTAAAAAATATGACTTAGCTGATTGTGCATCAGTGAAATGCCCCATGCTTCCACCCAACAACTTGGGCCCTGATGAGTCAGGGGTCTCTGTCAATGAGACTTTATATAGAGGCATGATTGGGTCACTCATGTATCTAACAGCTAGTCATCCAGATATCCAATTCTCCACATGTCTCTATGCAAGGTACCAAGCTAACCCAAAAGAATCCCATCTAGTGGCTGTTAAGAGAATTTTCAGGTATCTCAAAGGAACACCATCCCTAGGTCTATGGTATCCAAAGGAATCAGGCTTTAATCTCAAGGCCTATTCAGATTCAGATTATGCTGGATGCTGTATTGACAGGAAAAGCACTTCAGGCAGCTGTCAAATCCTAGGAGGAAAATTGGTTGGATGGAGTGCTAAGAAGCAAAACTCTGTGGCTATGTCTTCAGCTGAAGCAGAATATGTCGCTGCAGCCAGCTGTTGTGCTCAGGTGCTCTGGATGAAAAGTCAATTGGCTGACTATGAAATCTTGTATGACAAAGTGCCAATCTTTTGTGACAACACCAGCGCCATTGCCATATCCAACAACCCTGTTCTTCACTCTCGTACCAAACACATTGATATCAGGTATCATTTTATCAGGGATCATATAATGAAGGGAGATATTGAGCTGCATTTTGTTCCCACAGAGCTGCAACTAGCTGATATCTTTACAAAGCCTTTGGCTGAACCTTCGTTCAACAGGCTAGTTGCTGAGCTAGGGATGCTCAATATCTCAAAGCATGTGGCTTGATATTAAATGTGTTCATTAAATGATTGATTCTGTATTAAATGTTTTTCACATGAAACTAGGTAGTTACTTTCCAAGTAAATGCAAAAAACATTCTCAAATATTTAATCATTTATTTTTCGGATAACGAGGAGACAAACTTTTTGAAAGGTCAAGGGGACCCACTTGAGCAGTCATTTTTGCACCTTGCATTTAATACGGTTGAATAACTGTTCACTTAGTTTGAATATATATATTGTCTCCTTTTTCTTCTCACCCACCACCATTCTAAAATCTACTTCTCTCTCTAAGTTCTTATCTCTCTTAACCTATCCGCCATTTTCTTTCACCTTCAACCTCAAATCCATGGCGTTTTCAGTTCCCAAAGCTTCAAATGTTAACTTCGAGATCAACGAGAGCATCCTCGCCTCTAACAACGCCATTGGATGGATTAAGGCACCAAACAACACCTATTTAGATCTGGTAAATTTCATGCAGAATTGTGACCTTTGTGAAGCCTTCACCAAATCTCCATCCACCTTTTACCAAGAATACCTTAGGGAATTCTGGTATTCTGCTGAAGTGGTAGAAGACACCATAACATTTAGCCTTTCATGCAATGAACACCCTTTTGCCTTCTCCCTTAAAGACTTTTAAAGTGTGGCCGGATTGAAGCATGGAGATGAATGCCTGAAGGTAGTTGAAAAGAAGGCTGTCAAAGAAGCCCTGGCCACACTCAACCCCTGCCATGACGTTAACCCTGCCCTTACACCAGCTGAGGTTCTCGCCAAATCTCCTCTGAAGATTAAGTATTCACTCCCATGTGGCGTGTCCTTTTCACCCACATTGTTAAATCCCTGGGAGGAATGCAGGGATCACAGGATCAGGTGTCTTTCAACCATCAGGCTATTGCTTATGGATTAATCTGGGGAGCTGATGTTGACGTTGGAAGCATTCTCTTCTCCAACCTGGTAGAACAGCTGAAGGGAAGGAATCAGGTCAGGGAAAAGAATATCTGCTATGTGCGCTTCCTGTCTCTGATCTTCGAAAGCTTGCTGGGAGATAACTATCACAACAAGGCCTTGACTGCTCTTAAGCCTTACCGCATCACAGGCGCTATCTACAAGGAAATAGGAGCTGAAGATGTCCCTGTCACCGCCCATATGATGAATGTGGCCAACCAAGTACCAAACGCTGAGAAGCCCTTGCTCCCTTCCTCTGAGAAGGTGAATACTTCTAGTGTTGCTGGCAAGTCTATGTCTTTGACCTCTGGGCAGCACACTACTAAGTCCAAGGCTTCATCTGGCCAACAACCTAAGAAGAAGAAAATCCCCTCTTCTTCCCACTCCGAAGCTGTTTCTAAGGCCAAGGGAAAGAAGACTGACACCTCCTCTGGTCCAGATACTCATGTGGATTCGGATTCATTGGCTGAAAAACAACAGGAGTCTAGTGTCTCAAAGTCAGCTGAGACGACAGGAAACCAGCCTGATCAAGCTGATATCTCACAGGTAATCAGTGTACATTTTTAGAGGTTCACAAGCAGCCACTCTCGTTTGTCTGTAGGAGAGAGTGGTGAAGTTAGGGTAATCCTCGACCCATAGAAGTCTGTCAATACACTTAGAATCCTTTAAGACTTCTGTACACCCTGTCTTTGCACCAAGGAATGATTCATTTGTGTTTTTAAAGCACCCCGATGACCCTGCACCCTCTAGACAGTATTCAGGCTAACAACAACCTGAATACACTAATGTCTCAACCTTGATCAGCTGTACTTCACACAGCCTCTTGGTTCCCTCCTTAAAAGAGTCCCAAAGGATTTATCCTTTCAGGGGGAGCTGAATCATCACCCTCAGCTTTCCTAGGGATAGCGTAACAGGCGACCTTTAACCACATATGTTTCACTCTTAAAAGAGTCCCAAAGGTTTTAACCTTTTGGGGGGGCTGAATAATCACACTCAGCTTTCCTAGGGGCAGCGAATGGCGATCCATAAACAACATATGTCTCACAATCAAAAGAGTCCCAAAGGTTTTACCTTTTGGGGGGCTGAATAATCACACTCAGCTTTCCTAGGGGCAGCGAATGGCAATCATTAACCTTATTTTTTCACTTAAAAGAATCCCAAGGATTTATCCTTTGGAGTGGCTGAGTAATCACCCTCAGCCTCTCTGGGACAGCGAAATGGCGACCATTCCCCTCATTTTTTCCTGTTACTAATTACAACAAATTTGCAGGCTGAAATTGTACAGCCAGTCATCGAGTCTCAGGTACAACAAGAAAAGGAGGCTGATACAATGACTCAAGACAAACCCAATGATGAAGAGCCTGTGTTAAATGCTGATGAAGAAATGCTATCATTGGAAGATTATGTCTCTGATATTGAGTCCATGCCTGAGGATGAATTCCCTGAAGGAATGTTCGATGAAGAGGATGAAGAAGATGAGGAAGACCAGCTGTCTGTCTCTCCTCCAAAAGAAATAGCTGTGTCTACACCAGCTAATGATAAGACTTCTCCTCCCAAGGATGCTGTTGATACTCCCAACTCTGCTACATCCACAACAACAGTTTTCCAATCTCCAGCCTATGATCCAATAGCGGAGTTTCTCTTGTTTGATCATCCTGCCCAGACGAACTTTGATATTCTACCAAGGGGGGATGACTATGCTCAGCAAAGCCTCAATATCAAGAATCTTAAGCCTGTTCATCATCAATCAGATATTGAGCGCTTATCAAGGAAGCTGGATGTGATCAAGTCTGAAATGCACAACTTCACTGTGACATTTCCAGGCATCATCAAAAAGGCTGTGACTGAGGCTGTCACTGAGCCAATTCAGGATGGTGCAAGAAGAGGTGTAGCCCAGGGACTCAGTCATCTTTCAACAAGAATAAAGGATGCCATTGACTCAGCCATCCCTGCCATGTTCCATGAACATGAACTCACCATGCACAGGCAATTTAATGCTGTTCGCACCAGGCAATACCGCCATGCTAACTTTATTGTTAGGCGTGTTCAGGCAAATACTAATGCAAATGCCAACCTCCTGCTGAAGATTGCCAGGGCTTCAAGAAAAAGACAACGTGCTATGGCTGCCTCTGTGGAGCAGATTGCAAGACGTTTTCAAGCACGTTCATCCAAACATCTGCGAAGTAAGGATAAACGTGAAGGGGAGAAGAATACAACACTCAGCCTTGCATCTGCTGAACAAGGCTCATCATCAGCTAACCCCACCATCACACCTGTTCCTCTCCAAGTCATCACACCTACTATAATACCTGATGATGAGGATAATACTCAGGGGGAGAACAAACTCAAGATGGAGCTGACTCATCAAAGTCTCTGGTTTTGGTTAACACCAGCAAGCCTGAGGATGATGATGAACCAGCTGCCAAGAAATTAAAATTCACTGTTAGCTCTTTCCCCAAAGCTATTCAAACTCAGGCTCAGACAGCATTCATCAAAAGAGCTGAGGTTTTGAAAAACATAAGTGTGGAGTCCTCTGTCTCGAAGAAAGGAAAGGAGATAGTTTTGGTTGACACAGAGACCAAACTTAAGAAGATAGCTGCGATGATAGAGACAGGAGGATCCACCACAGACCTTTCCCAATTCTCAACCTTTACACCTTCCGATGAGATTCCTTTGACCCCTGAAGAAATAGAGCAACAGGCTGAAGAATTCAAAAGATTAAATGAACTCAAGACAGCCAAAGAATTGAATGAAGCTACTCTGAGGAAGATGACACCACCTGAAAGGGAAAAACAAAAACAAAGGTTGAGGGAAATGGAAGCAAAACGCGCTGAGGCTTTAAGGAAAGTCAAAGCTGACTATGATGCCTGCGTGAATAACAGATATGTTTCTGGCAAGATAACCAAGTTCAAATACACCATTCATAAATCCACAAACACCCCACAGATGATCTTATGGAGGGAAAACCAATAGAGAAATATGGATGTGTTTGACAACTTCAGGTTAAAGACACTTGGGTTATCAGAATGGTTTGAACTTGAAGCCTTAGCTGCCAAAAAGTCTGGACAGGCTAATTTTCTTCTGCTTAAAACTCTTAAGGCCAAGTTTAACTGGATCAAGGAAACAACAGCCAAACTTAAGATTGATCCCCCACCACAGCTTTTTGAACAAGAAACCCCAAAGACAGGCAACAAAAGGAGAAGGATTTCACAAATTGTTAATGAAACTTTTGTTACTGAAGATGTTCAAGTGGATGGTATGCACAGGGATTTAATCCTCCCAAATGGTATTGTTGGCCCTGTTGATGGTCAGACATACACAGAGCCTGAAAGAGGAATGACATTCATGAACAAGGCTTGTCAGTATGCTTTTCAAAGGGAAGATGAGCTGTGCTTAGCTTCAACTATTCAGCTACTCTGTCACAAGAAGTGTCTCAAGATCAACACAGAGTATTCCAAGAAGTTTGCAAAGACTTTGCAGGATGAAATTGATAACATATTAGACTTGGCTGAAGCTGAAGAAAGAATTAAAAATGATGACTATTGAAGATGTTTACAGCCCTTTTTACCTTCATCTTTTATTTTGCTTATGTAATGTACTTGTAATTTTCTTTAAGTTTTAATAAAATCATGAGGTATGTTTGTTTAGATCTGTTATGTGTAAGAAGAAGCTGTTAAACTCACTTACCTTAACTTAGTTAGATCTAGCATTATTTATGTTTAAATAGGGGGAGATTGTTGGGAATCTAAACTTGTTAGATTCCCTGATCATTGATTTAAACATAATTAGGCTGTTAGATAGTCCCTTGCCTGTGCCTAGGAGGCAGGCAAGTTTCGCAAGACTCACAGAGATCCAAGTCTCTGTGAGCAACCTCAGAGGAGTCCATGTCAGAGACATTGTCAGGGAAGTCAAAGAATTACCTGAAGACATACTCATTGGCTGTGATGGATAACAACCAAGATCTATCAGGGACTCTGAGGGGTTGAGAGTTAACAGGGGTGGTAATACCCTGATAACTCTCAGCACACTTTGGACATGCCATTTGTGTGTTCGAGACTATGAAGAAAAAGGAAACTGTTTTGACAACTGTTTCCTTAAAGCATAATGGAAGACTACCAAGAATAGAAGGACATCATGTGACTGATGTGGGAACTTGTAAAAGCTTGTGTAGTCGCCATCAAGTACTGTTTAAGTCAAACTCGTAACACTATAAATAGGATGTGTATCCATGCATTAATGTTTAACACTTTGAGATATTAAGAACATTATTGCATATAACTTAGTGAATCAAACAGCTACGACTGTATTCATAAGTTAGGGTTTATTGTTGTTCAAAGTGTGCACAACACATTGTCATCAAACTGTGTTATCCATAACACTTGTAATTCTTTATTATACAATAATAAGATTACGTTTGAAAAGTAATACCTTGTGTTGATTAAGTTAAGATTAGGGTTTCTTGCATTGATTAGGGACTTTCATTCTACCAAGCTCGTCATCATAAAGAGCTATGGTGTTATTATTCTTTTTATTTATTGATTACCGTGAACTAAGTAAATTGACGATAAAAATCTATATCCACTACCCAAGATGATAGATTGTTCGATCATTTACAAGGTTCTAGCGTATATTCGAAGATTTGATCCACAGCATGGTTATCATCAATTTCGAATCCGCGAAAAAGATTATCTATTCCAATCACTACATCCGGTACTTGTAATGAACATTATGAGTTTCACGTGATGTCGTTTGGATTGACTAATACACATGTAGCATCCATAAATTTGGTGAATCACGTGTGTAGGCTGTAATTTGATAAATTCATGCTTGTGATCATTAAAGACCATTTGTTTATTTATAAGAATAAGAATGAGTTAATAATTAGTTATAAACTGCCCTGAATTGGCCGAACAATGAAAACCTGTACCTTGAATAATTAATATGTGATTTAAGACTTAATCCTTTATATTAATTGACCATGTGATTAATAGAAAATAGAATATGTTGACTCTTCAAAAATTGGAACCATTAAGGCTTTGGGTTTTACCAAAAAGAAAATGGAAATATGTTTTGACAAATGTTTTAACAAAGGATTTTTAAAGGATTATTCCCTTATACACAAATCATTTAACTAAACTCCTATTTAGGGGTAAATGTTTGTGTGTACTTCTAGACAACTTAAGAAGAATTGAGGAAACTATATAACTTATGACTTGAAATTTGAAACGACAATTTTCGCTTTTCAGCTAAGAAAATTTTGACCAAAGTATAACCAAAGATTTTCGAACATTTACGAATCTTAATAATTATTTTAAATTTATTTTGAACATTTTTCTGTAATTAGATGAACTGAGAAAATTTAAAACTTTTTGCGTTTAAGTTTCATAAAAATTAAATATGTATTATTTAATTACTTGTAGTAATTATTGACGCTTTGAACATCGGATTGAGCAAAACTGATAAAAATAATAGTTGAGATAGAACTAAAACTTAGAAAATATGAAGAACGAAATTTTGAATGAATACGGTCATGATAATTGTTTCATCAGGGAAGGTGAATGTAATTACTGACACGTTATATAGAAAGGATAAAGAATCAATTAGGATGTGTTCCTTAATAATGAATGTGCAAAATAAATTGCCGAACAATTTAAAAATAGCCGATGTTTGTAAGAAGGATAATATAGATAATAAAAAGGGGTTCGTGGCTAATGTGAACCATTAGAATTGAGAAGCCGATGGCGTTAAATGTTTTAAAGGCCACTTTTAGTTTCCTGAATGTGGAGATTTTGAGATTTAGTCATGTTGGAATCTCGTAAGTATAAGTATTCTATTCATAACATTTCTGACTAAATATATCTTTATCTGAAGAAATTGTACTGATGGAAAATTCTGAAGGCAGACACCGCCTCATACATTAGTAAACGTCTAGCTATTGCAAAGGTCATCATCTGAATTTGATTCGATTTGGGTCATCGTCGACAGACTGACCAAATATGCTAATATCATTCCTGTTAATGATAGATTCTTGATGAAGAATTTGACTCTTTTGTATTTAAAGGAGTTGTGTAAACATGGTGTGCCTGTATCGATCATCTCTATCAAGATCCTCGCTTCGCATCAAATTTCTAGAGATTTGCTCAGAAGTCATTGAGAACGAATCTTGATGAGAGTACTGTGTACCACCCCAATCGAAGGGACGAGGTAAAGTAACGATACAAAATACTATAAGTGTTGTTCTATGTTTGAATGATTGACCTTTGGTAATAAACTATAAAATCGTTTTCCTTTGGAGAGATTATCATTGATAATTATCGTATTAGGATCGAGATTGAATCTTGTGAGGATTTAAATATTAGAGCATCTGTAAGCAGGAGTTGAGATGAAGACACCCGACATACACCCATTGTGAGTTGAGCATGTCTTTTAGGTTTAAGGTTTCCTATGATGGCGAACCTAACCTTATAAAATACTCGACCCGCGAGACCTGAAATGATTGTTAAAATTAGGATCTGATTATTGATTGCCGATAGTGGGCAGGAGCTTATGTGAATATGAAATGTAGATCTTGAAGTGCCGAATGGGTAGCAAAGTTATGCCAAAAATTTTAACCATGGAAAAATGAATTGATGATCTGAAAGATCATGGGATATAAGTCCCCGTTGTATGGGACCATTGAGATGATGTAAAAGATTGGTTTGAAAGGCATATAAGCTGGATCTACCCTATGACTTCACGGGCTGCGTGAATTATGCTTCGTAAATCGAACTTGATGAAATGTCTATCAAGTGAAAATCTGATTGTTTCTTAGTAATGTTTAGATCGGCAAAAAGTTGCATTCATCAAAAATCCGTGAACATCATGGATAGAGAAATTAAGTCAACATTAAGCCTGATCTTATTCCCGTAGTTATGTTTGATGAAACTCGCGTATTGTAATGAATTACACTTGTGAGAAAAGACCGAATGTGGAGGAAATACCCACATGGCTTTAACTCTATAAGAAGCGAGTAGTAAGATGATCTTTGAGGACAAATATCCTGTTTAGGGGTAAATGCTGTGATAATCCGTCAATTTATGGTCGATATTTTATTCTCAAATATTATTTAAAAACATTATTTTAATGTTATATTATGAACTCACACATTTCTGGGAAGAAATTTGGATTTACGTCTAGAAGTAGCATCGACTACGTCTAAACCGGAGGATTTTACGTTAGGTGCTTACGTTTACATACACCGTCTTTGGTGACAGTCCGACATTTCAGGAAATAAATTTATTCGTGAATCTTATTTTGGAGTTTTAAATTTGTGTTGGTTCATAAACTCACAAATTTATGAGAAGAGATTAGGAGTTACGATTATACTTTAACGTCCTTTACGACTAAACCGGAAACCTTAGGATTACGTATTTACGTTTTCGAACTCCGTTTTTGATGAGACAATTTTTATTAGATTCGTTTTGTGCCATTGATTCATAATTTATAAAAACGTTTTTCGTAAAACGACCCGAGGGCACGCAAATCGAGGAAACTAAAATCGAGGAGTACCCATAAATTAGTGGGATGAGACAAGATAAATCTTGCCCCACCCCACTATATGGACGACAACATTAAGCCAACACATCTCATGATGTGTCAAGTTGTAGCTACTAAGCTAACACTTGTTGCTTAGTGCTTAACTTGTAAGCAACTAACTACAAAACCACTAACTTGCAACTCAAAACCATTTCTCACATTTCTATACATGCAAAACACACACATTTCTCTCTCACTCATCACCATTGCCGTCCACCACCACCTTAAACACCCCATTTTGATCAATTTTCAACCACAATATTTGATGTTATACACACATATGATAGAAACCTCTTCAAGCTCTATTGATTGGTGGTCATTTTAACATCCAAGGAGAAGTTTTGTTGGTGTCTTAGGGCTGATTTTCTACAATATGTTCATGAAGATAGGTGATCTTGAAGATGATATTGGTTTATCACAAGTCTTGCCATCAAAATCTAAGCCTTGATGAAAAACTACACAACCTTGGTGGTATAAAGATTGTTCTCCCCATCCTCTTGTTATTTTAATTATGTAATCATGTATTTTCTTCTTAATGTATATATGTATGATGATATATGATGATAAAAATATTATGTGGGGATTTGGTGTTGATAAACATGGGTAAAAAGATGAAAAACTATATGTAAAAGTGGTTAATCTTGCTTAAATTAGTAGGCTGTATAAAAACAGTAAATAACCATATGATGAACTGATAAAATGGTATAGATGAATTGATATACAGTAAGCTATGAGTCTTGTACACATGTGAGAGTTGACCATACAATGGAATCATTATAATGAGTGAGATATGATCAAAACAAGTTTAGAGTGCAAATCTGCATAGACTGTTTTGGACGATTTTTATAAAATACTTAGAGGCTGATTCAGCAGTAGCCATAAGAGTTAAATGGAGCACATATCATGTAGTTTATGCAATAAACATTTGGGCTTCTATCTCCATATAGAACTCTAGATATGGCTGTTTTGGTGAACATGAAATTTAAAATTAGATTTGTGTAATAAAAACTTATATAATATAAGCACTCACTTATATATTTATAAAATATATACACATAAAACCCACTAACAATTAATAGTAATTAAAATAAGAATTTCATATATTATGATATAAAATAAGACATTTTCATAAATTACAAGTATAAAATATTTTCCAAGTTATACAACTATAAACATGATTTTTACGTCTTTTCGGCTAGTACCGAAAGATTAACGTTTTTGTTAAATAAAACTTAGACGGTTGGACCCGTCTAATGTAAACTTTTATAAACTCACATACTGATATATAAACATATATAACAAGTAAAAATCGATAAAACCCGAGCTTTACAACATATAGACATTAACGGGCCAAAGTAGCCTTCATGGACAATAAACCCGACTAATTTGGTAAAACACTTATAAACTTATTTATTGGGCTTAACCCATTTGGGCCCAACATATAAAGTATAATTGTAAAACCCATTATAGTCGTATCCTTAATTCGGGGACGAATTATTCTTTTAGAGGGGAAGAATTGTAAAACCCGTATTTAAAAATTAAAATATTAAATACGCAGTTTTGATTTATTATAAGATTTATATAAATATTCAAGAAAATAATTATTACGAGTGTATTATTACACAGAAAAGTTGGTTACGCTTCCGAAAATAAAACGCGCGGAAAGTATATACAAGTATACGCGACTTTGACCTTTTAAAAAAAAAATAATAATAATATGGAAACTATATAAGGCTAGGGGCCGGATTTAAAAAAAAAAGAAAGTAGATGGGCTTAGGCCCGGCCTAAGAGAAAGAAAAAAAAGAAAAGACGGGGAGCCTTTGTCACAATCAGAGAAAGAAAAATAAAATAAAAAATACTAGGGTTCTTAATTCTATGGTGGCCGCCGGTTAGAAGCACAACCACAAGAAGATTCAGATTTAAATTTCTCCTGTGATTCATGAACGTATCCATCATTTCTCTAGCAAGTTTGTTACGGTAAATCATTGGTTTCTTTCTTTTAATTATAGCCGATTTTAAAACATGGTAATCTATGATGAAACGAAATCAGCGCTAAAAGGGGGTCGGGTTGGTGTTCAACCGAGCCTTAAATGTCCCAGCCATATGACATGATGATTAGCCGAGACCCTAAGGTCTCGGTGGTGTCTTTCTTTGGCCAACCGAGAGTCAAGAAAACCCCACGCAGGGGGTAATCTGATGACAAGGGGCCTGGGTGTTGTTGGTTAGTGAAACCGATGACCCTAAGGTCTCGGTGGTCCCTTCGGTTGCCCAGTTTCGAACCACAAACTCACCTGGGGTTCGGTTGGTGTATAGCAAGAAAACAGGGGGCGTTTGGCTAGCAGTATAGTGGAACAAATGGTTAAGGGGTGTTTGGGTATGAGAACAGAAAACTAAATACAGTGGGTAAAATGGGGCAACAGTGGGAACTATTTAATCAGTGGGAACTACATAAAAACAGAGACAATAATATTCAGGCCAGTGGATACATGTTTAAACAGAAATTAAAAAGATTTAAATATAAAGTTAGCGACAGTTTAGCGACGGTATTTCTGTCGCAGTTTTAATGACAGATTCTGGACAGCTTTTAGTCACAGTTTTAGTGACAGATTTTTCTGTCGCAAATTCTAGTAGGCAGATTTGATATATAATTTGAATCGTTTTATTGCGACCGAGAGTGGGGCATCTTGGTAGGCTCGGGACTATAATTAAAAAGGATTAAAACGACGACTTAATCATACCTTATTTAATTCACTTTTATTATTAGATATTTTTAAATGATTTATATACTAAAATTAATTTATTTATATTTAAATAGTTTAATAAGATTTAAAAGGGTATAATTTTATTAAAGAAATTATAAATAATTTTAGAAACTTTCTAATTTAGGAAACTTTCTATTTGTAGCAGGTTACTTATTATAGTATTAATCTAACGTGAGAATACGTTTATACCGTACTTAATAGTAGGTCGAATAATACATTGAAAAGAATTACTATAAGATCAGATTTATCAGTTAATATACGTACAGAATTTCAGAAATAAAATAAATAAATGAGAAGCCAATAAGATCAGTAAATTAAATAAACGAATATTAGTTAACTTATTCGCGTCCTTTATTCTTGTAGCACGCGTGAAGCCCGAGTAGTATTCGTTCAGTCTTCCATTCAGTCAGTTACTGGACTAGAGGTACGGATTTTCCGTCCTTTCAGTAAGGACTTCCTTTCTATGCATGATTAGGATTCCCCATCTTCAGCCAAATGTTTTTTTCCCCAGTATATGTTTAAGCTTATCAGTAATCATGTTAATAACTAAATAAATTGCCTGAGCATTATATACAAGCACGACCAGTTTATGTACTAGTTACGGAGGTACCGTAACCACGACACTAGAGGCACCGGTGTCGTGACTCACATGCAGGAGAGTGATATCCTGCATCGTCCCACTCAGCTCAGCTTGGCCATTTTATCAGTATTATTAGTGGGGCGTATGGATGCATCCTAGGCTTATATGTGTTACAAGTTATCAGGGTGAATGTGGTGTGTGCTCTACATCCTTCACATTGGAGCTGATCCCTCCACCCAGCACAGTTATTTAGAGGTCACCCCTCTATAGCATGACGAGGTCACCCCTCCAGTTATTCATGCACGGTTGTTACAGCACGTGACCTATATAAGCTCTGGCAAAATTAAAATACAGTAAATGCATGTTTTCAGATTTAACAGATAGCAGTTCAGCTTTATTATTTATAAATCAGCCTTTACAGATTATACACAGATTTTCGCTGCAACTTTACTTATCAGTCTTACAGCTTCAGTATTTGTCATCTACTTCATTTCAGTAATTCCTTATCATACTTCATATCCGTTCACTGAGCGTTATGCTCAGCCGTAGTTCCTTTCATGTTCTAACGGCAGGTACACCAGGACGCTTTTAGGATTCTAAGAGCATGTGCATTGGATGGAAGCTATCCAGACTTCTTACTTTATGCATTTCTTACATTATTCTGCTTATTTGGACATTGTTTAGTCCTTTCATTCAGTGTTTTATTTTTCATGTTTTGGGCTTATGTTTGGATTGCCGATGTGTGATTCCGGTATTTCCTTTAGGGTCAGTTAATGTTTTAGGACATTTACCTTATGCTTTGATGACACGACATAAATACACGTAACGGTCCACTTATCCAAGTGGGGTGTTACAATTATGGTATCAGAGATATAGGTTCGACCTGTAGGCTCTAAAACTTGACCTGTGACTAGTGGGTAGTCACCAGGAACTTCCTAGATTTTGGCGTTGTTATCTTTCATGTTTCTCATGGATTATTCAGCCAATTTTCTTCATTTATCAGTCAGTTTTCTTAAAGTTTTGACTAAGTAAAAGGTTGGTACATAACTAGCCATATTTAGTCGCATGTGCTTTTTTAGCGAATTTTCGTTTTGGTGAGCTGACCATAGGCGTTCACCCTTGTCGCTCAGATTTTGTATTGGTAAACCGACCATAGGCGTTTACCCTTACTCATGACAGATTCATGTTATCAGTCAAATATCACTTGGTGAACCAGCCATAAACGTTCACCATTTCTCAAGTCAAATTTCATGCTTTTCAGTCAAATGATGTTTTGTGAACCGATCCACAGTTGTTCACCTTTGTTATATCAGGACATTTCATAAATTTTTACCAGTATGGATCGAACCAGAATAGCCCATACTTAGTCTCATGTTTTCTTCTTTGAATTCTGTGGATTGAACCATAGCCGTCCACATCAGCTGATATTACACCTCAGTTGGTTTGACTATTTATGTTCCTTGTAACAATCAAATTTTCATACCCTCACGTTGATGTCATCTACATGATGATTTAGTTTCATGTTTCCTTACAAGTATTATGTTTTCAACAGAATGATAATGTTTCATGCTAAGATACAGAAGGATTACAGTAAAATACTATTTCATGATAAATCATGTTCTAGTCTTTAACAATCATGTCTTTATACTAAATGTTGATGAAACTCCGTTTAGTCATACTTTTTAGCCTCTATACAACCAGCATTAAGTCTACGCAGAAATTTTCAGCCTATCATGTTAACTGTTTCGGTTCAGTTGCTAACCAGTTAAATCAAATTATTTTTCGTTGACCGTGTCAGACGGTTTACTCTAGTATCGATCATATCAGCAAACCTTCAGCAGTACCACATGAATAGTATTCATCGTGTACTTCACGTACAGTATTTCAGGTGTACCCCATGCACCTTACACCATGTGTACCGTTAATCGATCCTTAATCACCTCAGGTATTTCCGCTTGTCGATATTCTATCAGATGCTGATGCTGCTCGTGAGTTGAAGATTTTGCCAGATGCTGATGCCGCTAACACTTGGAAGACCTCACAAATGCTGATGTTGCTGATACTTTGGAGATTTCTCAAGATGATGATGTTGTTTATACTATGAAGACTCTATAGAACAAGGACGAAAACTATAAATTTGAAATTTCTGACAAGAATAAATTTCAACCATCAGACACTACCACTCCATTCCATGCTTTCACTTTCTTAGCTAGATGTCGCACTTCACTCAGCTAACCTTTCATTCAGAAGAATGTGAACCGGAACCCAGCCGGCCACTCAGCAGAATAGCTACAGGAATCATGGTAGTAATAATGACCATCTTGAAACTGACAGACAAGGTGGTAATGACAACCACCGTGCTTAAAAATAATCAGTCAGTAACCATCAGAACTCCGGAACGGACGTGAATACAGAGGTCAGTAGTCTAGCCGGTTCGCCAATCCTAGCAGTTACCAGAAATTCTTAACCTTATTCGGACTCACCATTAAAATACATGTCCAAACAACAATTAAGACACAGGTCTCATGTATCATTTCGGAAGACACATATTAGGACACCAGTCATGGTACATGTCATACGAGTATCTTCTCAGAGTACGAGTCAGAACTCATAACTCTGTATGTTTGCTAAATCAGGCTCTCAGAAATTCAGGGTACCCTCTAAGGGAGTATACCGTTTTTGTCGTGACACGCCTAAATCAGATAATTAAAAACTCAGTTACCACTACTAGAGTATTATTCAAATTAAACACGTAGAGTTCATTCTGAAAGATTACAGACAAACATATTCAGCAAAATTTGCCATGTTTGCTAAATTATTCATATGTCAGCTTTATCTAAATCAGACATTATCTACCTTACAGCCAGAAAAGAATCCACATTACTCACCGTAATTATGAAGGGTTTCAGTTCAGTTAACGACGAGATCCGTCTTACTAGATCCCAAATATACTCTTTATATTTCGGCCAGAAAATCAGTACAAATTTTTCTGCCTTAAGTGCGTGAATTCTTAGTCCATAGCTACTAAGACTTATAACTGTCAGTTATAAAGTTACTTCTGAAACTCTTTAAATTCAGGATCAACAAATTATCCCAAATATTTCCAAAGGTTATTGCAGAAGGTTTCCAGAAATTCATTCCTAACCACGAGACAGAGTTTAACATCGAGCGTGTCTCAACGACGGAAACTGTTTTCAGAACTCTTCATCGCAGGACTTCAGCTGAGTTAAAAGAGTTGCAACATTTGCTGCAAGAGTTACCGGAACAAGGCTTTATTCGCCCTAACGCACCACTAGGAGGTGTACCGTTTTTGTCTATCAGAAAAAGGCCGGTAACATGAGATCATGTATCGATCACCGAAAATTTACAAGGTCACCGTTCATAAAACGATACTCCTGCTACGATATCTTAAATATTTTCTAGAACAATTCGCAACCGTGACACCAGTAGTGGTGAGAGAAGAACATGATGTTTTCCAGACTGCTGTTGCACATATCACAGTCTCTCTAAATTTTTTGTTTTATACTTCTGAGCTCCCTAACGCTCCAGCTATAGTATGAAATTCATGAATAAATTTTTCCATGATTCTCAGACAAAATCGTCAGCATATTCATTGATAACATTCTGATCTGCTAAATTCTAAGAGAAGTACAAGAGAATCATCTTTTCACAGTTGAACAGAATCTCCGATAGGAGAAAATTATATAAGCAACTCCCCATATGTGATTTCCAGTTGAAGAAGTGGCATTTCTGAACCACCCTATTTCAGCAGAACGAAATTTCAGACAATCCTGCGAAGGTGAAGGCCATCACCTGATGGTCCCGACCGACGCCTGTGAACGAAGTACAAATTTTTCTAGAACTCAATTGACTGCTAACGCAGAAATTGCTGATAGTCATCACTAAAGCCTAGACTAACGCATAAATTCTTCTATGACTATTCAACCAGATTCCCACCAGAATGTCCCATAAGCCTAGACAAAATTTTAATAGAAACCGTATCACACATTGATACAACTATGTTCATATCTAGATGCCTGATATACCGCAGGTTCAAGATAGAACGCCTTAATGTTAGTGTGTTACCATTAGAAAAATCTGAACAGAATGAGACAGGATTCCATGGAGGTTATTGTCAGTTACCACAGACTTTGACGAAGTATGATACTATCTAAGTTATCGTCAACCATGTAATCAACCTACGTGTTTCTTTCATCCGAAAGGATCACGCAGTAGCAGATCTGCAGAAAATTTAGAAATTCAGCAGTATATTGTACGAATTCAAGGCATTCCATCGACCATCATATCAGACAGAATTCATGTTTACGATCACGTGTATGTTTACGTTCACTTTACGTTCATGTGTATTTTTACTTTCATGTTTACGTCTCATTCGCAGTATGATGCTGTTTCAGTTCATCTTTTATGCTATCTCATGATTTAAGTTCACGTTTGCGTTCATAATATTGTTCACGTTCAAGTTCGTGTGCCATTTCACGATACACGTTTCTCAGTTTATTACCGAATTCGGTTATAGAAAACTTGAGAGATCAGACTCAAATTTAGCACAACTTTCCAATAACCAGGCAGACGTTTCACATCTCAGACCCTATCGTTTGGCATTCCTTCCTCAGTCAGCATACGTTCAGGATATGTTCTAGTATCACGTTCACAGTATGTTTCATGTATCCCATTCACGATATACTTCATGCACAACGTTCCTTATATAATCGCGAACCACGTTCACAATTGCTCACGTAGCACGTTCACAATTGTTCACGTAGTTCATCCCTATATATTTTTTTCAGCAGCTTGCCCAAAAATATAAATGTTATCTGTAATAACCCGAAATTTAAAATCGACATTTAGACTGAGATCTAATCTTATTTCTAGTAGTCGGATCAATATTTATATCCCGACTTTTATTTGTCATGTTCGTTCTACGAATAATATTTAATTCTCGGCTAACCGGCAAGGTTAAGGCTTTAGCGTATCTAGTGCGTATCAATTATTATTTATTAGCAAGTTTTTGGCCGTCATCGACCGTAAATATTCTAATTATGACATAGAAATATATTCTATTATCGTCATTTTAATTTCTTGTTTTACGAGCATTTTTCATAATTTGCGTTTAGCCTTTAGGTGTCATTCGTTTAAACAAGGCGTTAACATTTATTAAATTACAAGCCCTCATTTATTTATCAAAATATAAATGTTCTCCGAATGTCAATGTTTTTATTTTATATTGAGCGTTTATTTTTACTAGTTTACGCATATCTTTTAAATCGCGTAACTTTTAAAATATTGGGCTTCGATAATACCCGCTTTACTATAATATGAGACAATATATCAAATCAATTCATTCTTTAACACTAGATATAATATCAAACGCATGATTCATATACATGTGTGATGGGATTCGGTGTGTTAAAAACACGTGGAATAATACGTGTTGCCTAATGACATCAAATACTTTCAATCTATATTTCTTGCTAGTAAAATAGTCACACTTAAAGCGTAACCTTGGTCCTTATTTCCGAAAATAAGCATCTCAATCTCATTTTATCCATCAAGACACTTTCTAACTAATATTCATGGTTAAGTTCATCATTGAAAAACATCGTCATATCGTCAAATAATAGAGGTTTCAGGTCTAATTTATTTGAGTATCTACAAGAGGTATGAAGTATCGGATTTGTGGTTATTGTTGATTTGGTTATCGATCTCGTGGTTCTTACATCTTCTCGATTCTTGTAAGGATCTAATCCATGCTCTTGTCTCTATTTTTCTTTATAATTTTGATTTAATCATGTTTGTAATTTATGTAAATATATATGTAATTGTATGTGACAATTATTTTAAGTTATTGGACATTGTACTTGGATATAAAACTATAAAAATAATCAAAATGATTTTTGAACCTATGGCTATGATTTTTAATTTTGCTCAACAGCAAAAACGTATTGTGTGGGAAATATGGGTAGACCTGTGGACTTAGGAAAGTATTCTATATTATAGTCATGTCTTTTGTGGTGATTTGTCCGGGTATCTCGTCTTGTGACGATACCCGATGAATTAGATATCGTCAAAACTGTAAAAAGTGTCGATTCTGAACATGCTGTGTAAACAGACTGAAAACTCCTATAAGAACTAATAACCAGTGAAAAAGGTAAAATTAGGGGTTGTAGATAAAATCATAAACAACTAGAATCAGTTGGATAGTTTATCAATTCATTACGGTTTGAAAATGGCGGCCAAAACCGTGAAACCGAACCTGGCTGTCCAAAAACAGCCTTGACCCAAGTTAATGTTTTGATCATTTGGACACTTTTGTCATAAAACTATAAGTAATGAGAGATCCTAATCTATATATTAGACTTAACTACGATGATGGGAGTATAAAAACCAAGTAGGGACTCGTTAAGGTTTAGGAGTGGCCTAAATGGTGAGACATGTTGTAAAATTTGCGTAATTAAACTATAACAATGATATGAAAAACTTGGCCATTTTAATAAAACCCGAGGTGGTAGAACCTACTTATCGGGAAGTCGATACCCATTTATATACTGATATTTAGAATATGCAAGACCCGACCATCGTAAAATATTAAGTCGACATCACTTTTAGGCGTTTTAGAACCCGTAATGCATATAAAGTGGACTTGGGTCATAGAAGCCCAACATACACTTGTAATAGCTATTGGGCCATTATTGGACCTGAGGTTAATAATATATTTGGAGATAATAATTAGTTTGAAATGGACTTAGGTTATATAAATGTGTAATGGGCCACTAATGGGCTTTAATGGGATTAACTTTCATAATGGGATAATCTACGATAAATTGTTATCAAAGGTTTTATAAAAAGTTTTACAAAACTTATACAATGTCCAAACCTACTAAAGTGAACTATTTACATATTCGTTTGACTTATGTATAGTCTCGATCATAAGACGCGTCTCGTCATTATATTAGGTCTCTTTCGATTATATGTCGACTGTTGGGCATCTCGTTCTCGATCAATGAGAGATTGATATCTCGTGAAGTCGTGTATCGACTATTGGACGTTTATTCCTTGATCTACGTGTAATAGCTATATCAGGTGAGTTTATAGCCTCGCTTTTATATTATCTGTAAATGATTTTTAACCCGTGAGGGGGAATACATGCTGTTTTATAAAATGAACACAAGTTGTTTTCGGTATGCTGGACCCGAATATGATGATAAATGCCTAAGTACCATTGTCTTATGAAGTCCCTGAATTTCATGAACTGTTAATTACCTTGCGAGGTAAACGCTAATACATTTGATAGATCTATTTGGTTTGACAGCCTTATCCTAGGGTATGAATCCTTGTGATCACCTGAGAGGGATATAATGTATAAGAGGTCGTTGGTATATGACAATATTACCTGTTGTAGGGGCGCCGTAAGTGACTCGGTTTGACGTGTTGGTTAACGTTCAGTTGCATGAGCTTAAGGCATTTATCGATATATATATATATGACTTGTCTGTGTGACAAGCCTGAGATGATTAAAAATTCTTGTGTTCAAATGATGATTCGCAAAACCTATAGATTCACTCAACCGTTGTGTTGATGATTTTAAGCATGTATTTCAGGTAATCAAGATGGATAGTAGTGGAGCATGCGAGGCGGGAGTTGGTGCTTACTTGTCTAAAGTTTTATATTATTTTTCCATCATTTGAAATGAATAAATGACTTTTAAGTCTTTGTATGATGAATGTGATGTGTTGGTAACGGTTTTTGGGACTAAACGCTACTCTGATTTAATATATATTGGGATGGGAAACTTTTTAGACAAGGTTGTATATTATTTTAACGTCTCTTTTGAGGTCGTTGTCTATGATTGTGTGTGATGTGCTATGAGTAGCGCCCCAAAGTGGTATTCCGCTGCGTGGTAATTTGGGGGTGTTACAGATTGGTAATCAGAGCCATAAGTTATAGAGAACTAGGTCGATTTTGAAAAACCTAAACTATAACTTTGGTGTGTTCTAAAATGTTTTAAGTACGCAACTACTCCGCATGACTCCGGTAAGGCTATTCTTGTATTACTTTTTGATTGATTGTGATTATGTGAACCTATGTGTATGTAGGAATGGTAATATGTATATGTATGAATATACGGTGGTATTTAAAGGCATTGTGCGCGAAGCAATGGTCCTTGAATGATTGTCGTACCTTGTATAATGCGGTTTCGTATCGGATTTGGCCTCACCGCAAATCACCGATCTTGATGATTATGTATTATCAGATTACGAGTATGAAACTCATTTGATACTTTGAGTATGTATATATTCTTTCGTAAGCTATCGCATATCGACTTCTTTAAGTTCTATTGTTATCATCGTATCGTGATGTGCCATTTTAGGACATCTCCTTTCGAAACGTAATTGATTGATGTGATATTCGTGTTCCGAGTAATTCTTCTGATTTTTAAGAATTATTTACCCGAGTCGACATCTTCTATGTAATGCGACGTGTGATTTGATTTTATATGACTACGTTTTATTGGCGAAAAGGAGGATGCCAATATTGGACCCAAATTATATATGAGTTCCAAACCAACTATATAGTTGGGTACAACAATGATATGCTCATAGTAGTCATTCGGTTGGGTGACTTAATACCATGTATCTAAATGGAATGGGACATTTAGATATAGAGATTTTAACTCGCCCAACTATGAGTCGTTTAAGGTTGTCTTATTGAAATGGGTTGGGACATTTGAATAAGAAAATTTTAAACCACTAGACCTTAGATTGTCGTGTTTTCCTTATTCAAATGGAATGGGACGTATGAATACGGAAATCATGAAGTAAGTTTATTGACACCTTGTATTTACTATGGTATTTGGATATGATATCGTGTAGAGAGGTAGTAATACTTGAGTAGGATGACTTATAATCGTCTTGTTGAAATGGATTGGGACGCCTTTTTATTTGAACAAGGAAGTTATAAGTTCCCAAACCGTAAATTTATAAACTCTTGTATACATGAAAGGGGACGCCTTTTGATGAAGACAAGGAGTTATGAATGAGTGGGCTCAAGTATGTCTGGCTTGATTTGTGGATGTTTGGTGTGTGTCGTCTTCCTTCGAATCGTGTTTCGTTGGTGTGAATCGTTCAGTGTCGTCGTCATTATGATGATCGTTGATTATCATCTATGTATGAGTAACCCATTGGAATTCTCTCGAATTATGATTTGTTTTGATAGACCATTTCTAATGTGTCTCGATGATCGCGGGCTTTATAAGCTAATCGTTAAGAACCGTTCACCGTTCCGAGAATAGGCGACTTGTTTAAGCATCACCAGGATTTATGCGTGTACTTGTGGATTGACTGAGGATCAAGTTATCAATGGCGACTTATCGTAGATGTGAAGATTTTGTAATTTTACTAGCTATTATCGAAGGGTTCATTCAAGTTTTTCTCGATGATCAACAGTGGATATTTATATTCGATGTTTATGTTCGACTTTTGCTTTTTAGGTACTTATATGGTATGTGATCCAGTCGAATGATCGTAAGTTGTGTGAACTTGAGACGGCATTGTCCAATAACGTCCGATCATGGAGAACGTGTACCATATAATAACTTTTGATCTTCCTTGGAAACCTAGACGATGAGTTGTCTGTTTTTCACTCTTCACTGTTAGACTAAAGACTATTGAGACGAATTAAGCGTCGGGACGTCGCTTCCTAAAGGGTTAAATGATGTAATAACCCGAAATTTAAAATCGACATTTAGACTGAGATCTAATCTTATTTCTAGTAGTCGGATCAATATTTATATCCTGACTTTTATTTGTCATGTTCGTTCTACGAATAATATTTAATTCTCGGCTAACCGGCAAGGTTAAAGCTTTAGCGTATCTAGTGCGTATCAATTATTATTTATTAGCAAGTTTTTGGCCGTCATCGACCGTAAATATTCTAATTATGACATAGAAATATATTCTATTATCGTCATTTTAATTTCTTGTTTTACGAGCATTTTTCATAATTTGCGTTTAGCCTTTAGGTGTCATTCGTTTAAACAAGACGTTAACATTTATTAAATTACAAGCCCTCATTTATTTATCAAAATATAAATGTTCTCCGAATGTCAATGTTTTTATTTTATATTGAGCATTTATTTTTACTAGTTTACGCATATCTTTTAAATCGCGTAACTTTTAAAATATTGGGCTTCGATAATACCCGCTTTACTATAATATGAGACAATATATCAAATCAATTCATTCTTTAACACTAGATATAATATCAAACGCATGATTCATATACATGTGTGATGGGATTCGGTGTGTTAAAAACACGTGGAATAATACGTGTTGCCTAATGACATCAAATACTTTCAATCTATATTTCTTGCTAGTAAAATAGTCACACTTAAAGCGTAACCTTGGTCCTTATTTCCGAAAATAAGCATCTCAATCTCATTTTATCCATCAAGACACTTTCTAACTAATATTCATGGTTAAGTTCATCATTGAAAAACATCGTCATATCGTCAAATAATAGAGGTTTCAGGTCTAATTTATTTGAGTATCTACAAGAGGTATGAAGTATCGGATTTGTGGTTATTGTTGATTTGGTTATCGATCTCGTGGTTCTTACATCTTCTCGATTCTTGTAAGGATCTAATCCATGCTCTTGTCTCTATTTTTCTTTATAATTTTGATTTAATCATGTTTGTAATTTATGTAAATATATATATAATTGTATGTGACAATTATTTTAAGTTATTGGACATTGTACTTGGATATAAAACTATAAAAATAATCAAAATGATTTTTGAACCTATGGCTATGATTTTTAATTTTGCTCAACAGCAAAAACGTATTGTGTGGGAAATATGGGTAGACCTGTGGACTTAGGAAAGTATTCTGTATTATAGTCATGTCTTTTGTGGTGATTTGTCCGGGTATCTCGTCTTGTGACGATACCCGATGAATTAGATATCGTCAAAACTGTAAAAAGTGTCGATTCTGAACATGCTGTGTAAACAGACTGAAAACTCCTATAAGAACTAATAACCAGTGAAAAAGGTAAAACTAGGGGTTGTAGATAAAATCATAAACAACTAGAATCAGTTGGATAGTTTATCAATTCATTACGGTTTGAAAATGGCGGCCAAAACCGTGAAACCGAACCTGGCTGTCCAAAAACAGCCTTGACCCAAGTTAATGTTTTGATCATTTGGACACTTTTGTCATAAAACTATAAGTAATGAGAGTTCCTAATCTATATATTAGACTTAACTACGATGATGGGAGTATAAAAACCAAGTAGGGACTCGTTAAGGTTTAGGAGTAATGGCTTAAATGGTGAGACATGTTGTAAAATTTGCGTAATTAAACTATAACAATGATATGAAAAACTTGGCCATTTTAATAAAACCCGAGGTGGTAGAACCTACTTATCGGGAAGTCGATACCCATTTATATACTGATATTTAGAATACGCAAGACCCGACCATCGTAAAATATTAAGTCGACATCACTTTTAGGCGTTTTAGAACCCGTAATGCATATAAAGTGGACTTGGGTCATAGAAGCCCAACATACACTTGTAATAGCTATTGGGCCATTATTGGACCTGAGGTTAATAATATATTTGGAGATCAATAATTAGTTTGAAATGGACTTAGGTTATATAAATGTGTAATGGGCCACTAATGGGCTTTAATGGGATTAACTTTCATAATGGGATAATCTACGATAAATTGTTATCAAAGGTTTTATAAAAAGTTTTACAAAACTTATACAATGTCCAAACCTACTAAAGTGAACTATTTACATATTCGTTTGACTTATGTATAGTCTCGATCATAAGACGCGTCTCGTCATTATATTAGGTCTCTTTCGATTATATGTCGACTGTTGGGCATCTCGTTCTCGATCAATGAGAGATTGATATCTCGTGAAGTCGTGTATCGACTATTGGACGTTTATTCCTTGATCTACGTGTAATAGCTATATCAGGTGAGTTTATAGCCTCGCTTTTATATTATCTGTAAATGATTTTTAACCCGTGAGGGGGAATACATGCTGTTTTATAAAATGAACACAAGTTGTTTTCGGTATGCTGGACCCGAATATGATGATAAATGCCTAAGTACCATTGTCTTATGAAGTCCCTGAATTTCATGAACTGTTAATTACCTTGCGAGGTAAACGCTAATACATTTGATAGATCTATTTGGTTTGACAGCCTTATCCTAGGGTATGAATCCTTGTGATCACCTGAGAGGGATATAATGTATAAGAGGTCGTTGGTATATGACAATATTACCTGTTGTAGGGGCGCCGTAAGTGACTCGGTTTGACGTGTTGGTTAACGTTCAGTTGCATGAGCTTAAGGCATTTATCGATATATATATATATGACTTGTCTGTGTGACAAGCCTGAGATGATTAAAAATTCTTGTGTTCAAATGATGATTCGCAAAACCTATAGATTCACTCAACCGTTGTGTTGATGATTTTAAGCATGTATTTCAGGTAATCAAGATGGATAGCAGTGGAGCATGCGAGGAGGGAGTTGGTGCTTACTTGTCTAAAGTTTTATATTATTTTTCCATCATTTGAAATGAATAAATGACTTTTAAGTCTTTGTATGATGAATGTGATGTGTTGGTAACGGTTTTTGGGACTAAACGCTACTCTGATTTAATATATATTGGGATGGGAAACTTTTTAGACAAGGTTGTATATTATTTTAACGTCTCTTTTGAGGTCGTTGTCTATGATTGTGTGTGATGTGCTATGAGTAGCGCCCCAAAGTGGTATTCCGCTGCGTGGTAATTTGGGGGTGTTACATTATCCCTTCAGGATAATTGTACGTACAGTTTCATGTATACTACATGTTATATCTTTTCATTCTATCAGTTTCAGAGAATTCATCTTAAGTATGGAACCAGAAACTATTCAGCATCACCAGGACAGGGTCAGCAGGACCAATATTTTTATTATTATGTTTAGACCTTGAAGGAATCGTTTCGAGTGGGAGACCACTCGAAACGGAGGAGTCCATCCGGACCTCTCATCCTTCTCTTCAATAAATCCAGTTAAGTTCTTTCAATCATGTTACGTTCCATGTCCTCTTCAGCCATGTCACGTTACATGTTCACTTAAGTCATGTCTTGTTTATACCTCTCATCAGCATTATGCCTTAATTTGAAGACGACTTATCATCCAGCTTGATTGTTTTTTCAGTTTACGTGCTCTTTCAGTTCTTATAGCTTCATCAGCTTATTATCTTTAATTCGAGGACGAATTCTCCTTTTTAGAGGGGAAGAATTGTAAAACCTAGTATAGTCGTATCCTTAATTCGGGGACGAATTATTCTTTTAGAGGGGAAGAATTGTAAAACCCGTATTTAAAAATTAAAATATTAAATACGCAGTTTTGATTTATTATAAGCTTTATATAAATATTCAAGAAAATAATTATTACGAGTGTATTATTACACAGAAAAGTTGGTTACGCTTCCGAAAATAAAACGCGCGGAAAGTATATACAAGTATACGCGACTTTGACCTTTTAAAAAAATAATAATAATAATATGGAAACTATATAAGGCTAGGGGCCGGATTTAAAAAAAAAGAAAGTAGATGGGCTTAGGCCCGGCCTAAGAGAAAGAAAAAAAAGAAAAGACGGGGAGCCTTTGTCACAATCAGAGAAAGAAAAATAAAATAAAAAATACTAGGGTTCTTAATTCTATGGTGGCCGCCGGTTAGAAGCACAACCACAAGAAGATTCAGATTTAAATTTCTCCTGTGATTCATGAACGTGTCCATCATTTCTCTAGCAAGTTTGTTACGGTAAATCATTGGTTTCTTTCTTTTAATTATAGCCGATTTTAAAACATGGTAATCTATGATGAAACGAAATCAGCGCTAAAAGGGGGTCGGGTTGGTGTTCAACCGAGCCTTAAATGTCCCAGCCATATGACATGATGATTAGCCGAGACCCTAAGGTCTCGGTGGTGTCTTTCTTTGGCCAACCGAGAGTCAAGAAAACCCCACGTAGGGGGTAATCTGATGACAAGGGGCCTGGGTGTTGTTGGTTAGTGAAACCGATGACCCTAAGGTCTCGGTGGTCCCTTCGGTTGCCCAGTTTCGAACCATAAACTCACCTGGGGTTCGGTTGGTGTACAGCAAGAAAACAGGGGGCGTTTGGCTAGCAGTATAGTGGAACAAATGGTTAAGGGGTGTTTGGGTATGAGAACAGAAAACTAAATACAGTGGGTAAAATGGGGCAACAGTGGGAACTATTTAATCAGTGGGAACTACATAAAAACAGTGACAATAATATTCAGGCCAGTGGATACATGTTTAAACAGAAATTAAAAAGATTTAAATCTGAAGTTAGCGACAGTTTAGCGACGGTATTTCTGTCGCAGTTTTAATGACAGATTCTGGACAGCTTTTAGTCACAGTTTTAGTGACAGATTTTTCTGTCGCAAATTCTAGTAGGCAGATTTGATATATAAATTGAATCGTTTTATTACGACCGAGAGTGGGGCATCTTGGTAGGCTCGGGACTATAATTAAAAAGGATTAAAACGACGACTTAATCATACCTTATTTAATTCACTTTTATTATTAGATATTTTTAAATGATTTATATACTAAAATTAATTTATTTATATTTAAATAGTTTTATAAGATTTAAAAGGGTATAATTTTATTAAAGAAATTATAAATAATTTTAGAAACTTTCTAATTTAGGAAACTTTCTATTTGTAGCAGGTTACTTATTATAGTATTAATCTAACGTGAGAATACGTTTATACCGTACTTAATAGAAGGTCGAATAATACATTGAAAAGAATTACTATAAGTTCAGATTTATCAGTTAATATACGTACGGAATTTCAGAAATAAAATAAATAAATGAGAAGCCAATAAGATCAGTAAATTAAATAAACGAATATCAGTTAACTTATTCGCGTCCTTTATTCTTGTAGCACGCGTGAAGCCCGAGTAGTATTCGTTCAGTCTTCCATTCAGTCAGTTACTGGACTAGAGGTACGGATTTTCCGTCCTTTCAATAAGGACTTCCTTTCTATGCATGATTAGGATTCCCCATCTTCAGCCAAATGTTTTTTTCCCCAGTATATGTTTAAGCTTATCAGTAATCATGTTAATAACTAAATAAATTGCCTGAGCATTATATACAAGCACGACCAGTTTATGTACTAGTTACGGAGGTACTGTAACCACGACACTAGAGGCACCAGTGTCGTGACTCACATGCAGGAGAGTGATATCCTGCATCGTCCCACTCAGCTCAGCTTGGCCATTTTATCAGTATTATTAGTGGGGCGTATGGATGCATCCTAGGCTTATATGTGTTACAAGTTATCAGGGTGAATGTGATGTGTGCTCTACATGCTTCACATTGGAGCTGATCCCTCCACCCAGCACAGTTATTTAGAGGTCACCCCTCTATAGCATGACGAGGTCACCCCTCCAGTTATTCATGCACGGTTGTTACATCACGTGACCTATATAAGCTCTGGCAAAATTAAAATACAGTAAATGCATGTTTTCAGATTTAACAGATAGCAGTTCAGCTTTATTATTTATAAATCAGCCTTTACAGATTATACACAGATTTTCGCTGCAACTTTACTTATCAGTCTTACAGCTTCAGTATTTGTCATCTACTTCATTTCAGTAATTCCTTATCATACTTCATATCCGTTCACTGAGCGTTATGCTCAGCCGTAGTTCCTTTCATGTTCTAACGGCAGGTACACCAGGACGCTTTTAGGATTCTAAGAGCATGTGCATTGGATGGAAGCTATCCAGACTTCTTACCTTATGCATTTCTTACATTATTATGCTTATTTGGACATTGTTTAGTCCTTTCATTTAGTGTTTTATTTTTCATGTTTTAGGCTTATGTTTGGATTGCCGATGTGTGATTCCGGTATTTCCTTTAGGGTCAGTTAATGTTTTAGGACATTTACCTTATGCTTTGATGACACGCCATAAATACACGTAACGGTCCACTTATCCAAGTGGGGTGTTACAATAATAGTGATAATAAAAGTATAATTGGGCCAATGAATAGTATTGGGCTTGTAATAGGCCCATTGGGCTCCAAAATGTAAACAAGATTGAACTAGTATAACTAGTCTTGAAAATTTCCAACACATAACACTAAAATAAGTAAATGAGAATATATAAACCCACTTGATCATTATCATATATATAAAATCATCATATGTATACATAATTGTTATTTTTATAAAGTCATTGGACAAGAGTCTAAGACGAGTATTATTTGTCTAGGTTTCCGTGATTGAAGCACGTATCGTACATCCGAATTGCCGATAACCCGCTTTCCCACATCAACGTGAGTTCATAGCCTCGCACTCTTTTAAATGTTTTATGAAATGTTTTGTTTAAACCCGCGAGGGAGATAACATGTTAGTTTTGATAAAATAGGACACCGTTTGTCCCGATTGTTTGTTTATTGATTTGGACCCGAATGATTGTATGACCCGATGAATGATTATATGACCCGATAATGAGATAAAATGGATTATTAAAGTTAGGTTATGTCACTAAAAGTCCCATTAGCATGAATTGTGAACTACCGGGATTTGGTAGACGCTTATGCATATAATAGTACTATTTGGGGACGATCACCCTAGTTCGCGCCTTGACGGTTGATCCCCGTCGTGCCACATTGATTGGTAAGCGAATTTATGTATGAGAAGATTTACACAAGCGTGATTATTGTGACGACACGCTAATTTAGATGGGAAAATGATTGTCGGGTTAGCTACCTGTTGTTTATTGTAGTAAGGTAACAATGTCATGTGGCTTATAATAATCCAATTAACGAAATAATGCTTTAAGCATTGAATTACGATATATTGCCTGACTAGCAATACAGGGTCTTATCATTGATATTATGTTCGTGTTTTGGTTTTATATAACCATATTCATATAACGGTTTTTATTTAATCTATACAACGTTATAAAACGTATTGTATGATGTTTTTAACGACAATGGTTCGTATAATGATTTTGAAGGCGAAAGCCTATATTATGATTTTGATAAGGATTTGTATAAAATGACTTTGGCTATTTTATGTCCTATTACAATGATTTGTACATAAATGATTTTCGGTAATAATTTTATACCGATGTTATATTGATAGATTTTATTAAACTCTATGAATTCACTCGGCGTTATCGCTGACCTTTTCTTTTAACATGTTTTATCTCAGGCACTTGAAGGTAATACTCGAGAAGACGACAAGAATTCATGGCCCGCACTTAAATAATAATTTCCATTCAAATGCTTTATAAAACCTGTATGAAATACAATGACTTGGGACCTATGTAAATTTGATATTTATGAATGAAAATGTTTTATTATTAAACGACGCGATTTTTATGTGTTGTCTATGATGTGAGTAATGTGCTATCCCGTAAAACCAACTAGTCTTCCGCTGTATTGAGTTGTAAAAATTTGGGGGTGTTACAATACTTTCACACTACAACATGCCACAAAAGTCGATTATACATAAATTGACATATTCACAGTAATAGACATATGGAGTTGACCTGACAGAAGACGATCCATAATTAAATAGATCGTTCTGTGAACCTATGGTGAGCTCCATATGGTCTTCCACCTACGAATCGTTCCACACTTCTTAGCAATTGGCGCTCCCTTAACTTTTACTCGATCTTTTTAATCGCGTACTTAGCTCCTCTTTTGCATTGGGCCGTCCAGTTGTACTTGACTACTGGAAGCGATTGACCGGCACTGAGAACAGTTAGATCATCTCGAACATGTTTGAGCGTACCATCACTGAATTTATGCAGTTCAGAGAATCGCATGAACTGTATGACGCCAGTCTCATTCAGATAAAATATCCATGCTTCCGGTGTTGTAGTCCCCATGTAAGGCTTTTTGTCCTTGTGGAAATTACTGAGCGGAGTTGTATGGGGACGTTGCAAGTTTAGCTGCTTTTGAAAGCTCTCCACTCCAAGTTGAAAATCTTACACCCAGTGTTTGATGACGATCTTTCGAGCATATTGACGAAGGTTGGAGCTCAACGCAATGACTATCTCAGGTGGTAAATGGTCGACCCTTTCCCGAGCCAACAACAACAGAAGATATTCAATGTCTTCAAGGCGAAGGTACTGAAGATCACTTCCGTCAATTCTGTATTCTTTTTCATCATTACGTTTGAACATGATTACATTCAAGTAATCATAACCGAATACAGTCTGAGTAGTTGCTCCTTGTATGCTTTTAATTCTATGATCTACAACAATAGAAGAACCTCTTTTTGGACGATGAAAGTGATTGTAAGCTAACCTTTTCTTTGCATTCCAGTGAGAGATGCCAAGTGATGCAAAAGTATCATAAAACTTGAGCAAATTCCTTCTCTATAACGCATTAGGTACTTTATCTTCAATCCACGGTACGTTCTCCAGATTGATAGCCTTGATCATAGTAAGTGATGTGGCATATTTCTTCGTGCCTTTTTCAAGATACTCGAGATCATGAGAAACGAAGTATTCTATTGGAATCGTTGCAGAACCGACGATGACTGTGGGTGTAAGAGGTCGTAACACTGGAGTCTGATTTCCCGTAGTCGTCGCTCTCATGGCCTTTGTAAGCTCATTTAAGTGATATTCAGCCTCATTATGGCTGATCTTCAAAGTATCAAAGAAGTCCACATCTGCGGCTACCATTTTGATAAGATCCGGAGTCATTGTTGGTTTCCCATGATGATACCTTAGAAAGGCTGAGAAATCGATTGGATTGTTTAGGTATTGAGTGAGCTCCATTTCTGTTGCTGTGGCGAAAGGATGTTGTGGTGCTGCATTTGTAAGCCAGAGTTGCTCCAGTACCGTGTCATCGATGATAAGAGATTCAGCAAAAGTCGGTTCTGGTACATTTAAGTCTTTGACTTCCATATCGGAATTGTGCTGATCTTCAGAAGGTGTGGAAGGTTGTTCTTCTGACACTGGTATATCATCATTGGGCATAGAGACTGGAATTTCGTCTTCTAGCATCGACCCTGTGGGTTCATCTACATGCATAGACACTAGAATTTCGTCTTCTTGTATAGGTTCTACAGTTTCGTTGTGAGAAGCAGTAGTAGAAACTGGTTCAGTAGACATACCTGTGTCATTATGCTGAGATTCTGGCATAGTAGCGTCCACAGTCTTTTCTGCAGTTTCAGTAACGCTTTCTTTAGCTTCCTCAATACCTTTCTCAATTTCCTTATCACTTTCACCCTTATTTGACTGGTCGCCATTCGTACCCGTTTTGTCATTCTTATCACCCTTTTTGGTTCCATTCCCGTCATCATTATCATCATCATCATCCTCATCTGTATCCTCGTCCTCGTCTTCTCTGTTATCCTCATCCTCTTCTTCCTCGTTCTCTCTTTCATCTTCGTCCTTATCCTTATCCTCTTCTTCCTTATCCGCTTCCTCATTTTGATCATCATCACCATCATCCTCATCACCGTTACCCTCGATATCTGCCTCCTCTAGTTCGTCTTCATCCTCAGACTCAGAGTCTTCAGTATCTGTAGGTGTATCTTTGATGATTGCTTTGTTGAGATATTGCAGAACTTTTCGTTTATTTTTCGATTTACGAGGCCCCATATCTTTCAGTCGTGTTTGCAATATTCATTAGTTAAAGGGTAGATAAACCAGTACTGAAAAGAGTTGGTAGCTCCTGATCAACATATGACTTTACTTCACGTCGAATGATGTTGGTCATATTATCATTAATTGACCCAAGAAAGGCAGCATTCTCTTTGTCACGAGTTTTCTTCTCTCCAAGAAATGTTTTATGTTCTCTTTTATGTTTAGAAACGCTGTCGGATATTTTCTTAAGTGTAGGCACGTCAGGTTGCGGTTCCTTGAGGGTTTGTGTGTCAGGATTGGTGATTCTTTCATTTAGTGCGGCTATTTGTTTAGCTTGAGCCTCCAGATGTTGTTGAAGAGACTGAATCAGTGGATCACTGACTGTGAGGAATGGGTTGGTGGTGGATGATACTTGTTGTATTGATGGTGGAGGTGTAACCACGAGTGTTAGAGAGGTGTTGGATGATATAGGTTGTTCAAGGATAGGTGATGGTGTAGGTTCAGTCATTGGGGCAGTAGTTGATACAAGTTGTTCAACGATTGATGACGGTGTAGATTTAGTCGTTGGGGCGGTAGTTGATACAGGTTGTACAACAGGTACTGGTGTGAGAGTTGGTGTGATGACATCAGTGATGACCGGGGTGGTTAGTGGTGGAATGGTAGTTGATGTAACAGAAGTTATAGGAACATCCACCATATTTTCATTTGTCGATGGATCAGTATTTGTGACCTCGACACCCCCCCTTCAAAATTAAGATATTTCATAACATCATCAGAGCCGGAATTAGACTTACTTTGAAGTTGAGTTCCTGGAATGAGAATTGCATGAGCATCTTCGTTAATCACAGTGTTAGTTGGTTCCGGTAAGGATGTGGTGATATTGGCATCATGATACAACAAATTTGTTTATGTGTTGTCGCTGCCAGCACCCTCTTCACTCTGCTCACGACTTTCAAAATTGAAGTTATCAACATCTTTATCGTTAGGATCTTCATAAAAGAGAATATCGTCATCCGGGTCACCAAATTCGTCTAAGTCATCGAACAGTGTTAAGCCTGATCCTTTGGATGTTGCAAAAGCCTCCTCTCTGCTTTGCTGAAGAGTGATACGCAGTTGTTAGGCTTCAGAAATGGTTTGTTGAGCTGGTTCATCTGAAGCAACACGTACTTCTTTACCTTTGGTTGGCTTTTCTCTCTTTGTCCTTTTTAGGGGTACATTTTCCTGTGCAACATCAGTGTGGATCATCTCATCTTCTTCATCATCTTCATCAACTATATGCTCTTTCCCTGTGCCTTTATCTTTTGAGGAAGAAGCCCTTTGACGCTTGGCCATCTTTTTCTTCCTTTTACCTGTGTGTATCTCAGAGGGATCTGCATTTGCTCTTTTAAACTGTGCTTTAAATCCAGTAGCATCTCTTGGTAGTGATCACTTTCCTTGATCCCTTCATTCATCATGATGGCTGGCACAAGAGCTGGTCGTAGTGAATACTTTGTGGAGTGATTATCAGCAGTCATAGTATCCAACACATCGTCGTTATCTTGAGTATGATGAAAGAAATTCCCATGAGGATCAATAGTTGGGTCACTCTTCATGAAGAAATTGATGATGAGTTTTGTGAACCTTGGAAATGGGAGATGCACTGCTTTCCTCTTGGAACTTGTAAATTGATGATAGAATTCCTCCCAAAGTTGTAGTGCATAATCTACTTTAGATCCAATGTAGAGCCCCCAAAAGATATTAGCCTGAGAGGGTCTCATTGCGTCTGCTCCACGAATCTAGGAAGTAAGGCATTTTACTAAGATGGTGACAATTGATTCCTAAGGTTGCCCAATATGTGACGTATTGAACTAGGATAGAAATTCAATTTCACCCTCATAATTCAATTCTCGAATTACTCGAAGCAGTTCATCTATATCTGGGTCAGGCACAAAATGTTCTCCTTTTGCTAACTTAGGAAACTTGAATAGTTGCCTAAATTGTCGCAATTCAAGTGTCAAGTTCTTCTTGTTGAGCGTGAAAGAGATAATCTTCTTTGATAATTGTTTTCCCTGTGTAATTGTTGCTGTTGCCCAAAACTCGTGCATGTATACTTCAGGAACTGATGCTGTGGTACGTAATACGTCCTTTATCGGCGAACAATCTAGGATATTCGTTGCAACTTTGAATGCCGCCAAAGTGGGATCAAAATCGTCTTTAAGACGAAAATTGTTTGGTGCATGAGGCATTCTGGCCCTAAGTGGAACAAGGATAAGATGTAGTTGTTTTTGTCGTTCTTCGTTTACCGACATTTTCCTGCTATAGATAAACACATGCACACTTGATATACAAATATATATATATATATATATATATATATATATATATATATATATATATATATATATATATATATATATATATATATATATATATATATATATATATATATATATATATATATATATATCTCATACACTATGCATATCCTAAGCATAGGGAATAAAACAACAAACGTCACCACATTGCATAGCATCACACAAAGACGAAACTACACTTTTAGAAAATAGTTATCTTTTTAAACATAATAATCTAATAGTGTTTACAATGAGTCTTAGTCTATGTAACACAAGCATGTCCTGGATTTCTATCGCAATAACCAAGACCATCGTAAAACTAAACACATCTAATTGTCCTTGCAAATGTTGGTCCATCGCAATGAGTCACCGCAACGAGTCATCGCAACGAGTCATCGCAACTAGTCATCGCAACGAGTCATCACAACGAGTCATTGCAACGAGTCATCGCAACGAACTCATCGCAACGATTCATCGCAACGAGTCATCGCAACGAGTCATCGCAACGAGTCATCGCAACGAGTCATCGCAACGAGTCATCGTAACGAGTCATCGCAACGAGTCATCGCAACGAGTCATCGCAACGAGACATCGCAAGGAGACATCACAACGAGTCATCGGAGTGAGTCATCGCATTTGTAACCATCGCAGTCAATGCGATCATATGATGCCATCGTAGTCTGGGCGATACAACCAATGTAGACCTGGTGATCTTGATTTCGGGACATAGAAAATGTTTTAGGCAAAACTGGGCAAGACCTATGTTTATCTAGGCTAGATGAACAAATCCCACTTCTCATAAAACATTTTCATCATAAACCTAAAAACCCTAAGTTGTGTGGTTCGATATATACAGGTTCGAGTTATGATGAGAGCATAAGATGATCATATAAATAAGATACGATGATAATTATACTTAGATGAATATATCTTGAGGGTTTAGCACGAAAAGTTGAAGGTCAAGCTTTAGCAATGCCGGGAGGAGTTAATATTTATGTGTGTGTTACGATGAAGAAGTAACGGGGGGAGGGGGGTTGTTTTGTTTTGACTTTGGTCAAGGCAATTTGCAAGAAATTGCAACTAGGACCCCCTGAAAGCAAGTTTTGCAATTTTGGCCCTCTATGTAGTAAAGTTGTTTATTTTTCACTTGTACACTAAGTGAATTAAAATTTTACTAACCCGTAACTTCGCATCTTAAAAACTAACACAAACCCATACACCTAATGCTCAAATTCCTAATGTCAAATCACATAGCACACAAGGCACACATTAGCATAAGAAGACAATAATCGTTTTGCATTTTTCAAAAGAAACCCGTTTTCAAAAGAAACCTGTTTTGAAGACCAATTTAATTCCAAAATGATTTGATATTTTCTCCCCCTTAAACACGGACCCGTTTTCTAATTAAAGAGCTGTAGTCATTGTTCTTAAAGAAACAAATATCCATGAGGACTTTTTCTGTTTTAGTGATGTTGTGGAAACGATTCTGGTGGCAATAAGATTTCTCTTATTTTAACAAAATAAGTGCACTGTAGCGTACACTAATTTGTGTTAGACCAAGTTATAAAGTAAACTTGATCCCTTACAAGGTTTTTAAGTAAACCTTGCCCGAGAAAATTAATTCCCGTTGTGAGCGAACGTTTTCAGAAAGAAATACGTGACTTTAATGCGAAAAGCGGGTTGTAGTCAGAAATAACTACAAGCCATATGGGCATGTGTTAAAATATGTACAAATTTTATACGGACTCTATTTATGGTGCCGTGTCAATTTTAATCGACATTTCTAAGGCCATAAATATTACCGTACTAAAAGACATGCCCAATTTAAAATGAAAAAATATTTTTGGATTTTCTTGATTTTATATTTTTTATGGTTTTTGTATGTTTTATATGTTTGTATTTTGCTTTTAGTGGTTTATATATATACGATAATATACAAGATCACGATTAAAGGATACTCTAGAATAGTTTACCACCACTATTCTACAGATTCTTCTGCCAACTCCTTAAGTGTCGCTGGTGAGAATGATTTCATGCCTAGCTTTTCGATCAAAAACTCGATACGTCCTCGATCTAAGGCCTTTGTGAATATATCCGCCAGCCGATACTCAGTGTTGACAAAATACAGTTCGATCACTCCATTTTCCACTTGCTCTTTGATGAAGTGGTAGTGTATGTCAATATGCTTCGCCCGGGAATGTTGAACGTAGTTGTAGCAAAGGGCAATTGCACTTTTGTTATCACAGTACATCAGGATTTTGTTGAATCCAAGACCGTAGTCAGTTAATTGTGATCTCATCCAAAGAACTTGAGCACAACAACCGGACATAGCAATGTATTCAGCCTCTGTACTTGATATCGCAGCGTTTTTCTGCCTTTTGGATGCCCAACTAACAAGTCTATCACCAAGAAGTTGCACACTGCCAGAAGTGCTACGTGTAGTATCTTGACACCCAACATACCGCATTTGCATATGATATTAGTGCAATAGAGGAATCCTTCGGATACCACAGACCACGATGAAGTGTTCCTTTAAGATACCGAAAGATCCTTTTCACAACATGTAAGTGCTTTTCGGTAGGCCGAGCCTGATACCAGACACACATGCATATAGCAAATTGCAAATCAGGCCTGCTAGCAGTTAGATAGAGAAGGGAACCGATCATTCCACGGTAAAGTTTAGGATAAACAAATATCCCTTCCCTATCCTCATCTAACTTGGATCTCTCCACCATTGGAGTATCCACGGGGTCACAATTTTCAAAATGATACTTCTTTAGTGATTCAAGAGCAAATTTGGATTGATTAATGAAGATGCCTCTGGGATTTTGAGAAATTTACAACCCTAAGAAAAATGAGATTTTTCCCATCATCGACATCTTAAAACGTGTGGACATGATTTTCTCAAAATGGTCAAACAGTCTTTGAGTAGTGGCAACAAATATTATATCGTCAACATAAATTTGTACCAGTATCATGTCGTTGTCCTCCTTGAGAATAAATAATGTTGGGTCCACTTTGCCTTTGGAGAAGCCTTTCGAGATGAGATAAGACGATAGGAGATCGTACCACGCGCGTTGAGCTTGTTTCAACCCATAAAGAGCCTTTTTGAGCTTGTACACGTGATTAGGATACTCCGAGTTGACAAATCCATTCAGCTGGCTTACGTAGACATCTTCCCTTAATTCACCATTAAGAAATGTCGTCTTAACATCCATTTGGTAGACGATCATGTTCATGTGAGCAGCATAGGCAAGGAATAGTCTAATCGCCTCCAATCTTGCAACAGGAGCAAAGGATTCTTCAAAGTCAATACCCAAAGCTTGTTTGTTACCTCTAGCAACCAATCTATCTTTGTTCTTTAGCACTCCACCTAACTCATCGAGTTTAACCTTATATACCCACAACAATGTAAGGATTTCAACGTTGTTGGGTAAAGGAACTAATTCCCACACTTCAAGATGTTGAAATTCATTAAGTTCCTCTTGCATGGCTTCAATCTAAGATGATTGTGTCATGGCTTGTTGCCAATTTTTAGGTTCAAAATCGGAAAGAAATGCATCAAAGTAGCAATATAATGCATGTTATTGGAGTTGGTAGCGTGTTAAGACTGGTCGATCGATGTCACCAATAATATTGCGGATTGGGTGATCCTTTGTCCATCTGGTGTTGTGATTTTCAATCCGTGGTGGTCGGGAGTGAACGATTGCAGGAGCTTCCTCTGAGGTTGACGCACCGTTAGGGTTTTCGGGTATTTGTGAACCAAAGAATAGAAGCTCTTGTAAGTGAGAAATTTCCAAATCGTGATCATAGTAATCCTCTTCAACATCATTAGGAACAAGTGGGGGTGATGATTCAGGTGTAGTTTGTGAATTGGTGGGGGATGGGACATCTGGTTCAATAGTGATAGTAGATGTCTCAGACTAATTTCCATTATCTTGAGCAACAACTTCGGGAATCGGAGCTATTGCTGCAGGTGCTGGAGAATCATCACTAGGTGGATCGAAGAATTCATCAAACATAGGTTGAAATAACTCATCCCACTCGGGCCTTGTAGGTGGTGTAAATGATAGAGAAGTAGGATTGTTGGGAGTTAATCCGGAACTAATCGTACCGGTTCCCATCTCATGAAGTGCGGGTTCAGAGCCGTGTTGCTCAGAAGCCATCGCTGTCAGCTCGTCAAAATCGGCATCCAAAGTTTCTACTATGTTTCTAAGACGACGGTTATAAATCCGGTAAGCTTTCTTTGCGGGTGAGTAACCAATGAAAATTCCAATATCAGCCTTCGGTTGAAGTTTGCCCAAATTATCACTATTAGTATTCGGATAGCAAAGTGCACCAAACACATGAAGAAATGAAATATCGGGTTTGTGTCCATGAAGTAGCTCATATGGAGTTTTACCATGGCGTTTACGAATGATGGAGCGGTTTTGGGTATAACATGCTGTTGCCACTGCTTCAGCCCATAAGAATAAAGGAGCATTCGCATAAATCAACATAGTTCTAGCAGCTTCCATAAGTGTACGGTTACGTCTTTCAACGACACCATTTTGTTGTGGAGTGCGAGCCACTGAAGTTTCATGTGAAATACCAACCTCTTCATAATAGTCTCGTAGAGTTTCATTAACGAAATCGGTTCCATTATCAGTTCGAATGCGACGAACAGTAGCATTAAGACGTACTTGGATCATCTTTAAGAAAGTAATAATATAATTTGGTGCTTGATCCTTGGTTGCTAAAAACATTACCCATGTAAACCTTGAGAAATCATCCACCATGACGAGGATGTATTTTCTTCCAGTCACACTAGCCGTAGGATCCATATGCAAAAGATACAGTGGTTGTTGATTGGTGTCCTCACTTTAGGTTTGTATGATTTCTTGGTGCTTTTCCCCAAAGAACATGCGAAACATAAATGATCCTTGTCAAACTTAAGTTTTGGAAGACCACGAACAAGCTCGTTTTTAGCCAAATGGTTAATAACATCAAAGTTAAGATGAGATAACCGACGATGCCACAACCATGACTTGGTCTTAGATGCTTTGGAGAGAAGGCATACAGGAGAGGCGGCCATCATGTTTTGAATGGATAGTGTATAGAGATTATCCCCTCGAGAACCTTTTAACAAATCATTTCCTGCAAGATCACGTATGAATCAAGTATGTTGTCGAAAAGCTACCTCAAGGTTTGAATAGTAAAATTGTCCCACTAAAAATAAATTGTGACCAAGTCCCTCCACATAATATACCCTAGAAATCGTAACATTCCCATTTTGATATTCACCATAACCCATGATCTTTGCAATATGGTTGTTGCCAAATTTCACCGTTCCTAGAAACTTGTTGACGAAATTTTGGAGCATCGAGCGATCTCCGGTCATGTGCTTGGAGCACCCGGAGTCCAAGTACTAGAGGATGATTTGGACCACCTGAAAATATCACCAGACGAAGACAATGTATCGGAATCTAATGGTTCCTCTGTGTTAGCAGGTACAGATATCAACATCTTAGATATGCTATCAGAAGAATTCTTAGGCCTCCAAATTTGTTTCCTAGATGCTCGCTTAGATTCTAGTTGTCTAATAACCTGATGTACTTATTCACTGGTAGGCACAATAGTGGGGGCATACCTAGTTAAAGGGCATTGTTTCCATTTTTTAGCGCTAGTGTTTCTATTTAAAGAACGCTGAGACCTAACTTCCTTGGATGTGATCCTAGTTAAAGGGCACGTAGTTCCATTTGCAGTGAAGGTCCTACCAGTGGGTTTCCATTGCCAACCAACTTGGGTGAATTTCTTCCCCGTTGGAATCCATTCAAGATTGTTCCTAATGGCATACATTTCATTCATGTGATCAACAAGGCATAAATCATGACGCTGAGAAAACATGCATTCATTACAATTCCAACATCACAAGTTCGAATTCACATTTTGCTTAGGCTTCTGCATAGAGGCAGATCCTTTTGTCTTAGGTACATGATTCTTTTTATTTGAAACTGAAATAACATTCCTAGGGTGAACTTCTACTTTCTTCTTTGCAGTCCTACTAGTGGAAGGCTTGATCCTATCTTTCTTGTCTTGAGATCCTTTAGCCTTAGTAGACATAATTACTCTTGTAGAAGCCAAGGGAACATTAGTGACAAATTTCGATTTAGCCTTGATGGGTGTGTTTAATATAGGCTTAGATACTGTATTCTTATTGAATGGAGTCATGGCAATGGTGGGGGTTTGTTGTTTCGGGGGTACAAATATCGGTTGCCCTATGTACTCTAGATTTGCTAAACAATCCTGAACGCGATCCACATATAATAAGAGCTCATATAGAAGATGACTTGTGGGATCTAGTTCACACATATCATCAACGGTCTCTCTAGCTAGATTTGCATGTTCTAAGGCATTTTTCATGTATGTGGTAAACTTAGTTGGACTATTCTTAAATTTTGGGTCCCGATATAGCACACGTGGGTTGGGTTTGGGAGCACTAGAGGTCGGTGCAGAGATGGTAGCTAAATTATCAACAACTTTTCGTCCTTTGAGTTGAAGTGTCTCCTTTAATTCAGCTATAACCATGTTTTTATCTATGAGCTGAATATTTAGGTCAGAAATTTCCTCACATTTCTTGTTCAGTTGGTCAATAAGTGACTTTTGCTCTGCTGCATTAATAGCGAAGCGTTCTTCTATTGAACCAGAAACTTGTGAGACACCCTGCCTTACTTTTTCAAACTCCCCTAGCATAGAAGTAATTCTATCTTCTAGGGTATGATTTTTAATCTCTACAGCCTCTAGTTCCAATTTCTCTGCTGATGATTCTCTCTTAAGTCTCATAATTTCTTTCTCCAAAGCCTGAACCACCTGAATCATCTTGTCACTAGTCTCAACGGAGTTTTCACAATCATTTGTTTTTGAAAGAGTTTCATTTTGAGATTGATTTTCAATTTCAAGAGATATACAATGTTGTTGAAGCTCATCAAAACGTTTTGAAAGTGAGTTATAAGAATCTTGAAGCTTTAAAAATTCAACGTTAGATTCGTGACAAGAATGATTATCTACATTATTCACATGTTCAACAATATTCACAGATATATCATGCACATCATCACATTTATTCATAACATATGTCATCACAAAAGCAAATTCAATAGTAACAACTTGCATTACTTCGAGAGACACTATATGTTCCAAGAATCGGTCATATTCGGACAAAATCCTTTCTTTCTCAATTAGATGTTGCTCATAAGCATCATCCATTTCATAGAAAACTTTTCGAACTTCAGCCATTTCGAAACTAAGATTATCCCCGAGATCTAAAAATCCCTCTTTAATATTGTCTACAAATTGAACGATCTCTTTCTCAGACACCATTTTCATGTGTTCGAAAGCCCATTCTCTAGCGGTTTGAGCCGTAGAAGTCGTACATTCCTTGATGACCTTGTCAAATCCGGTTAGGTATCACTGAATCTCTTCCAAGCTTAGCAATACCGTACTTACCGGTGGAAGATTCTTAGGAATTTCCTTAGGTTCGTCCGAACTAATAAGTATAGGAAGTATACTAAGGCTTTCTCTAGTAGGCATGTAAGATGGTGTATGGATAAATTCCTTTGGCATATTAAAGCGAATTCTAAGATCTGTTTTTGCATACTCTGCATTAAGCTGTGCATAATCATACTCGGGATATGTATAAATTACTTTTGACCGATTCTCTTCATGTAGTGACATACTCTCAGATTCATTTGAAAACACAATCGGATCTAAGACCAATCCTAACTTCGTTGCATCATAAAGTCGTGGGTTGTGGTTAAATGCTTGCTTTGCATACCCCGGGTTAGGTGGTAGGTCTATTAGACGCGATAGAGTGAATTCTTTAAAACAAGAATGAAACAAGTGTACTAAGTGTGAAGCAGAGTATTGTTTTAAAAGCAAAACTTCAGTCTTTTTAACTTTCTCAGACGCCTTAATTTCCGTTTCAACCCTTTTAGACTCGAGATTTTCGAAATTCGTTTGTAGTTTTTGAAAATTATTAACGACTGACTCTTTTTCTTTAAGTTCTTTCGAAAGATTTGCTCTTAAACTCTCAATTTCTAGCAAATTATCCATTTGAACTTTCCTAAACCTATCAAATTCAGGATTGGTTAAGGTAGTGGTCACTGGAGTTAGTTCCAAGGTTTTAACCTTTTCCTTATACAAAGCAAGCTGGGCAGATAATGTCTGATTAACACTAAGGGTTTCAAGGACCGCATTATTCATTTGGCCAAGCATAGATGCTGGCAGCATAACCAAATCTTGTTGAGCAACCGAATTTGTAGACGTAATAGCTCCCGGTTGTGCTTCACTCAAATTCTGGGGACTTGCATTGATATTGCTATCATTGTTTGTCTCCTCGTTTGGGTTACTAGCCACCGGAGGCTGTTCCGGATACTCAGGCATTTGCTCAACTTGATAAGGTACAATACTAGTATCATTGGCAATAGTTGGTACCTCAGAAATTGTGTCAGCTCTATAAAGTGAAAGGTTTGCCATGAGAGCTGCCTTGGCGGTATTGAGATCATCATTGTCAGAATCGTATGCATAAAGATCATCCCATTGATATGCAGAATTGTTCGTGATGGCTACTGTGAGTCCGTCAGTGTCCGCAACTCCTGGATCTGTTAGAAATGCTAACTCTTCATCGAGCTCTCGTCCTTGGGCTTGAGCATTAACCAAGTAGATGTTCTCCTGAAACCATGTGCTATCCCTTTTCCTTTTTGGTTGCTTACATTCTCGAGCCATGTGCCCTTCCCCTTTGCAGTTATAACATATGATCATCTTCATTTTGCCAGTGTTATTACCCCTTGTAGCAGTAGTGTTAGATGGACGTGCACCAGTATTAGATGAACTTGGTCTCCCCTGAAGTGGTTGCACAGTGACTCTGCCATCTTGGAATGTAGCTTGTTGACGAGAGTTAGAAGAATTCCTCAACTGATTGTTTGTTGGAGATGATCCTCTGTAACCTCGTTTGTTCAACGCTTGAGTGATGTAAGCAGACATTTGAGCAAGTATATCAGTAGGATTATCCCCTTGTTTAAACTCAGGGACTAGAATCTCGTCATTACAACAAAATACTGGTGCTGGTTGAACTACAAACTGATTTGAAGGAGCACTAACATGTTGTGAGTAATGGGGTTGAGGAGCCTCATGTTGTTGATAGGTGATGGCAGTGTTTGTTGGAGGTTGATAAGGTGAATATGGTTGTGAAGCATAAGGTAAATGATGTGAATCTCCTTGTGATGACATTGCTGGTTGCTTGTATTGTTATTGATAAGATGAAGGTGGTTGTGGCAAGATCGAATACTATGGAAAGCTTTGAGTTCGATACAATGGTTGATAGGAAGATTGGTGTCCCAAAGCAAACGGAGAGCTGTGATATGACAAAGTTGGATGATTTGCCATTAATGCCAATGGTTCTTGATAAGATCCCTGAGAGATGCGTTTTTGGATCACGTGCTTCTCGTGTTGCTGTAAGAAAGCATAGAGTTGATCTAAATTTGACCTGTGCATATCCCAAATCATTTTAACATCAGTGACATATTGACTCCACTCTTGGGGTAACGTGTTCAAGAACTTGGTGTTTAGTTGAAACTGAGCAATCCTTAGATTATACACGTTCAAATCAATCATCAAAGTGGTAAAACGCCAGTAGTAGTCATGAAGTGCTTCCCCTAGAATGTATGTGAACCTATCAAGCAAGTCATACAATTGACACTCTCGTTCCTGCTTAGTTAGCGAAGTCCCTTGTAACAAAACAGTTAAGCGATCCCAAAGATCCTTTGCCACTGTGTGTTCGCTTACCATTCAATAAATATCGGGTGGAAGAGCTTGAAGTATGGTTTGAACAACCCTTTCATCCGCATCGGCAATGCGTTTGTTAGCATCCGTTAACTCATGAAACAACCTTGTCCGTGTCACATTATCGACAGTAACTTCTCCCCAATCAAGTGGACCTTTCTCAATAGATTGAACCATAAGTCTCCCATTGGGTTTACCCATAATGTAAGTTCTCATGCGACCTTACCATGCTTCAAATAAATCTTTGATGAGCAACGGTGGGTGGGTATCGGTACCCGAGATGATTGAAATATCGGTAAGCGATGTCATTGTTGTCATGAATGAGGATTCATTTTTGAACACTTGAATAAAGATTATCAAAATGATCGAGCAATGAAATAAGATTATGTGTTTTAGTGTTGTTTAAATAAAGATGTTATGATCTTTTGGTTGTGTGTTTTTGTGTTAAGGTCTCCAAAGAAATGCAAAGTTGAAAAAATCCTCTAAGTCTTGCAAATTTTGGTTGATCGTACTCTGTGATCGTACCCTATGATCTCACTGGTGATCGTAGTCTATGATCGCACTCTATGATCGCATCCAATGATCGTACTCACTAATCGTATCCAATGATCGTACCCAATGATCGTACTCACTTGATCGCACTTACTTGATCGTACTCACTTGATCGTACTCACTTGATCGTACTCACTTGATCGTACGCACTTGATCGTACTCACTTGATCGTACTCACTTGATCGTACTCACTTGATCGTACTCAGTGATCGTAGTATATGATCGCACTCAGTGATCGTAGTCTATGATCGTACTCAGTGATCGTAGGATGTGATCGTAATCGTGGATCGTAAGTAGAAACCCCCAGGGTTTATGCAATCGCAACAATCAGATCGTAACAAGGAAATAGTTCGAGACTTGTAAGCAACAAGAAAAAAGAGATTTTTACCTTGGAATTCGTGTTTCTAGCCAAACCAATATCTCCAAATCATTACTAAAACTATTTAGAAGAAATATAAATCACTTGGAACCACAAAAACACGAAATTTTTTTAAAACTTTGGTAAAAATGAATAAAAAACACATGAACACACTTAGAAAAGTATGAACAACACAAAACCAGTCTTTATTTCATCCCATAGCTCTTGATACCAATTGTAGAATTGTGATAATCGTTGATATTTCAAGAGGGTTGTTGTTTCTAGTGAGAGAAAGTAGAGAGAGAAGTGAGAGAAAAACTATGTGTATTCTTTGTAAAAATGAAACAACCAACACCACTTTCCATGGTGGAAAGGGGTTTATATACCAAGTCCCTAAGTGGACTTGGGATTCTGGCCCATGAACATGCTCATGGGTCGGGTTAATGTAAATAACAATTAAACTTATACTACGAGCCTATAACTATATTGTTGGAGTGACCGAGACTTTCTTAATACAAAAAACGTATTTCCAACAGACAGGATCAGATAGAATATAATCTATCATATAGATCTTAAGGGAAAGAGATATACACTTACCTTAGTTACGCGATAAGGATCAAGCTATTTTGAGTCATTATCTCTTCCTTAGGCCGCAAGATCAAGGAGCCCAGCCTGGACTCTCTCGGGTATAAAAGGAACCCCCATGGTTCCACAAAGGTACGATACACACAATACCCTAAACACTATACACTCAAATCGATTATTTACTCTCACGCTGGAGTCTAATCGTGGGTCACAAACCCACGGTAAGCCTAACGGTGTCTGTTTAGTGCGCATGGTCCTCAAAGCAAGTTTCACTTGGTGCAAGAGCAGGAGTCCACAAGACCCTGAATTAAGCCTAATTCGGGTCAAGCTCGGTCCATCCAGCTTTTGTATCAACAAGTTGGCGCCATCCGTGGGACCCTACAGTAAGCTCTAAGTAATGACAAAAAGCGTCGCAAACCCGCCCCCACCAAAGGGGGATTTAAGAAGCCAACAGGTCCTTACTCAAGCTTTGAACCTAATAACCCAGGTCGTGGAAGGAAGGGATTGCAAGTATCTTTCTCTCCACTAGTCACCTCTACCCCACAGACAGTTGGGGATGCATCGTCCTCTTGGGAAATCCCTGATCAAGGCCACAAGGACGCTCTGGACACAAGGGCTGTGATAGACCCGCGAACTGAGACGGAGATTACTCCCTCGACGAAGCAGAGTATGAGCGACTATGTCGCAGAAAACTACGAGGCTCTGATTCCACTCACGAGAGCGCATATGAGGGCGAGTCCGACAAGAGATCTTTGGGTCAGTTTAGAATTCGATAAAGAACTCAAGGCTATGGAAGGGTCAAGACCTAGCAAGGCAGCTAGAAAGCAAAAGAGAAAGAAAGAAAGAACGACTGAGATCCCAACATCTCCTTCGGATACGCCCCTTATCGAAGACGCATCATTCTCAGACAGTTCTGAGAACCCAAAAGGAGAGGACGGCTTCATTACACCAGTCAATAACCATCGGCGTACAATCATGAAAGACAGATTAGGGCCCGAGCCATCAGGCAGACAGAGTGCCCTTAATAGATTAGGCCCCTTAGAAAGAGATTCATCTCAGGATCTGCAAGGTCAGGAAAGAAGTAGGGGCACTGGAAAGGCGAGCAGAAGGGATTCCTCAAGCGAAAATTCCTCGGAATCTAACTACAGCGATCGCCATCCTCGCCGTAAAAGGGTCGCCCTTTCATCCACTGAGCATTATGGTTCTTCCGACTACGACAGAAAACACCACAGGGCGCCCAAAAAAACAAGGATACGCGGTGAAGATGAGTGGACCCTCCCATGGTGTCGGGAGAAAGGAAGTGCGTTTTCAGAATGCATAACTACTTTCAAAGATAACAAAAAGAGACACATGCCGTCCAATATCAAAACCTACGATGGTACGACGGATCCAGATGATCACTTGAAAGTTTTCGAATCTCAAGTAGGGATAGAGCAATGGCCAGAGGCCGTATGGTGCCACATGTTCAACTTAATGCTTATCGGGAACGCCAGGACATGCTTCGACCGCCTCCTGTGAAGGAGCTTTAATGGGTTCGAAGAACTTAGAAGAGCATTCAGAAAAAATTATGTGCAACAGAAGAAGTACGACAAAAGCACTGTCTCACTTGCAAGAGTAAAGCAGAGGCATAATGAAAGCCTTGAAGAATTCATGGAGCGCTTCAAATCTGAATGCAACCAGATTAAAGATTGCCCGAAAATTCTTAAAATTTCTGTATTTCTCGCGGGCATCACTAACCCGGACCTAATAAAGAAATTGAATGACAGAACCCCATCAACGTTTGATGGGGTAATGAAAAAGGTCTGAGCATTTATTCAAGGCGAGACCGCATCAGCGGATAGCAGGCAGATGACATCAGGCTATAAATACCAAGGCCGACCCAAGAAACAGTCATATGGGCAAAACATCAATCGCACCTTGGACTTCCAAGGCACAACGAAGCAAGGGCGCAATAGCAACAATAGCAAGTTTACCCAGCTACAAAAGACTTCCAGGGAGATATTTTTATCCGAGGGCGCAGGCTTTCCAAAGCCTAGCCCAATGATGGGACCAGCAGATAAGCGGGATAACACGAAGCATTGTGAATACCATGACGATAAAGGTCATGTTACTGATGAGTGCATTCAACTAAAAAGGCACATTGAGAGCCTGGTCAAAGCAGGGAAGTTAAACCACCTGATAAGAGACTGGAGGAAGAGCACGAATATGAAGAAAAGTGAAGTGAAAAAACAGAAGGATTAACCCATAACCATTTACATGATAGAAAAGGAAAGGTCCAACGTTCCCTATTCTTTCAGACATGGACTATAGAGTCGGGTCGTTAACTATTGACATAGCCTTTGGGGACCATACAATAGAAGGCATGTGCGTCGACGGAGAGTCAGCAACGAACATACTAAATGAACATTGTTTCGCACGACTATCAGGGGAAATAAAGAAGGAGCTAAAGGACACCGCACAAATCCTCACAGGGTTTAACGATGATAATACCCGACCATTGGGACACCTTTGCACACAGGTAACTGTTGGAATCACAGGACACTTAACAACGGTGTGGATGGATTTCATGGTTGTGCGGTCTCAATCATCGTATAACGGGATAATTGGACAGCCAACACTAAAAACACTATGCGCGGTACCTTCCACAGTGCATGGCATGTTCAAATTTCCAGTACAAGACGGAGTAATTACTATCCGCAACCTAGATACGCTCGAAGGGGGTAGTAGCACTTATAGCAATAGCGCAAAAAGGAAGGATGCATACATAAGTCAGCGCAGCATGAAATCCAGCTCGCGGATGAAGATAAGGAAGTGTATCTCGGGGGATTCCCATGCTAAAAGCATATTTGTGCGAAAGGGCTCACCTTCGGGGATTCTGTTGGGAATAAATTATAGCCAGTCTACTTGAGCACTGACAAGAGTAAAACAAGCGTTGACAGGAGTAAAACAAATGCTGACAGATCAAGCGTTGACAAGACAAAGTCAAGCGTTGATGCGTTGAGGACAAGCACTGATGGATGGATATACTCTACGCGTTTATTGTATTATAGATTACTTCAAGTAAAGATAGGAACAACAATGTATTTTCTATATTTATCTTTACCTAGAATAGTTGATACGTAGATTATTGTACAAGGCTTCTTATGTCTATAAAAGAAGACTTTTAGGTTAATGTTCTATATAAGTTTTCATACGTAAACTACTTTCATTGTAAGCAAGTTTGATATCATTAATCAAAGTGAAAGTTTGTTTACATCTTGTGTGTTCTTGTTTAGTGTTAATTCCGCATAACACTTAGATTGTCATATACATATACAAAGGTTTCTCTAAGTGTATTACTTGATCTAATCTCGTATATATAAAGCTAAATCGATCTAAGTTTGGGATCAACAAGTGGTATCAGATCTTGTTGAGGAACTTTTGATCTTAAAGAACAAAAGAACCCTAAAACCACCAAAACCCTAATTTTCTCAAAACCCTAACAACATCATGTCAAATTCAGAAATAACCTCCTCCTCCTCCTCACCTTTACCAAACATCAAGATTCCCATGCTTGATGCAACCAACTTTGAATTGTGGAAATTCAACTTTGAGCAATATCTAGGGATCTATGACTACACACTCTGAGAGATTATTGAATATGGAAACACATTCAATAAATCCCAAAAGATTGCTGATGCTATTGCTGGAAGAGCAGCTGTTGCTGGATGTTCAGAAGCAGATAAGAGAGAAAAGCCTGATGATGGTAGAGCTGTGTCTGCTGAAGACATAGCAAAGAAAAGGGTTGACATGAAAACCCTAAACATTCTGAAAGTCTCTTTGGGACAAGAGAACCAGCATAAGTACAGAGGTTATGAATCTGCTAAGGACCTTTAGGCAGCTCTTGAAGTTTCATATAGGGGCAATGAGGATACTAAGGAAGAAAAGAAGAAGTAACTCATACATGATTATGCTGTCTTCAAGGCTCAACCTAGTGAGAAGCTTAGCAGTGTGAGAAGCTGATTGCTTGACATTACAAGCAAATTGTCCTTCATGGGGACACAACTTGGTGATGTTGACATCAATGTCACTTTTCTCAAAAGTCTGGGTGAGGTGTGGAAGATTGAGGCAAGATCTATACTTGCCAACAACACTCACAAAAGTTCTACTTTTGATGATATCTACAACAAATTGAGGCTGTTGGAAGATGAAACTCTTTTGGAGCATGGAAGCAAGTCTACCAACAGTAACATGGCCTTCTTTTCTCATAGTGAAGGTAAATTCAATCAGAAGGACTCTTACATGCATCCAGTTACTGGATCATCATGTGTCAGCACTGGAACAAGTCCTGTCAACATCTCATACATGGACGCTGACACATACAAAAATGAATCACCAAGAGTTAAACCTGCTGGTTTGGATCTGGATACTGTATGTGCTTATATTGCTTCTTTGCCCAATGGTTCAGTGATTACATATGAGGACCTTGAGCAGATAAGTGATGAGCACTTGGAAGAGATGGATATTAAGTAGAACATGGCTCTTGCTAGTATAAAAGCAAACAGGTGGAATAGAAGGTTTAAGAAGAAAATGACCTTCAATGCAAAGGACACAGCTGGATTTGATAAATCCAAAGTTGAGTGCTACAACTGTCATCATATGGGGAACTTCATGAGGGAATGCAGATCTCCAAGAAGATCTGATGCTGGCAAACCTTCAAGCCAGATTGTTAAGGCTCAGGATCCTAAGGCCATGGTTGCAGTTCAAGGAATTGATGGCATGGGATGGGATTGGAGCTATTTGGCTAAGGATGTAGAAGAGGATAAAGCTTTGGTTGCTGAGATAGAAGAAGAAGAGCATGTTCAATATGCTCTCATGGCACACTCCTCCTCTTCATCTGAAAATGAGGTATACGATGATGCTTTTTGTAGTAAAGGTTGTAGGTTAAATACTGAAAGACTTAACAAAGAGGTGTTAAGATTACTAGATGATGTGAGTACTGAGAGATGCAAAATGTCTAACTACCAACTAGCTCTCACTCAAACTGAGAAGACAGTTTCTAAATACAAGAAAACGGAATTTGACTTAAAAGATAAAATAAATATCTTAAAACATGAGTTGAATGCTAGTAATGATATCAGGAGTATCATGGAAAGGGTTAATGGTGAGTTACAGGCTAAGTTAGATGAGGCCATTAAGAATAAAGATAATGTTGACCTTAAAATTCAAAGGTTTGATAAGGCCACACAAAACCTAGGTAAATGTGTGAGTAAACAAAGGGATCCTAAGGACATGACTGGGATTGGGATGAAAGACTACTCTGTGGTTCCACCGCCAGCTGGTGACTTCTATGGTGTCCAACAAAAGGACCTATCTTGAACTGGTTTACCAGAACTCCAAGAGGAGGAATTCATTCCTCCACCAAGAGTTGTCACCCCAGTTGAAGAGTATCAACAAAAGTTGACTGACTTGAATGAATGGAAGAAAGCTAACCCTACCTTATTTGTTAAGGGTGGCTTGCTATGTGAAAGTCCTAATGAGTCAACTCCTATTAAGGTTACAAACCCAATCACTGGTAAAGCTGTTGACCTTGGATCAAACACTGTTAGAAAACCTAGCATTAAGTATGCAGAGATGTATAGGTATACTAGGTCACCTAAGAGCCAAGTTAGCAATGATGGAACAGGCTTCTTCTCTTCTAGACCTAGGGTTGTGTCTAGAAAAGCCTGTTACACTTGTGGTAGCTTTTCACATTTAGCATATAAGTGTGTCAACGCTCCCAAAGTCAACATTGTTAGAAAGTCAAACGTTGTCAGACCCAAACCTTATGTGAAGCAAAGTCCACAAGTTGTTAGACCTGCCCCATTATTCACTAGAGGGTCTAACACTCATGGACAAAGACCATTTCAAAAGACAAATACTTGGTCTAATAGGCAATGGGTTTCTATAGCAAACCCTAGGTTCAACGCTGAAAAGAGTAATTTCAACATTGACAAGACCAATTCCAACGCTGACAGAAACGTGACCAGACCTAAATATTTGCAACCACAGGGAAAGGGGTCTAAAGCTTCTTCAAGCTTAACATGGAGACCAAAGAAAGATCAAAACCCTAATGATAATGGGATTTCAATGACCTGCAACAGATTTTATTACATTTCAAAGGTCATTACAAAACCTATTGGGGTTAACTGGGTATTTCATCCTAAGAAGGATGAAAATGGGGTTGTTGTGAGAACTAAGTCTGTTCTTATTGAACAACCAGATGAATCCAAGTCTTCCAAGGCTTGGGTTCCCAAAGAAAACTAACTTGTTTTCTTTATGTGCAGGGCATTCAAAGACAGGTCAATGATTTTGGATATTGTGATAGTGGATGCTCAAGGCACATGACAGGGAAGGAAGATTATTTGACCAACTTCACTCCCATTAAGGATGGTGATAAGGTTTACTTTGGAGGCGGATATGGTACTATCACAGGCAAAGGAACACTTCTCACCAAGAACTTGCGTTTTGAGAACGTATTTTTGGTAAAGGAACTTGATTACAATCTTTTTAGTGTATCACAAGTTTGTAATAACAAAAATAAAGTTCTGTTTACTGATACTGAATGTTTGGTGTTAAGCAAGGATTACAAGATCCCTGATGAGAAATATATTGACTAAAGACATATACAATGTGAATCTGAATGGGATTAGAATGAATAAAAATATGTCTTGTTTTTATGCTAAAGCTTCAGTAGATGAAAGTAATTTATGGCACAGGAGACTAGGGCACATAAACTTTAAAAATATAAACAGGCTTGTGAGACTTGGCTTGGTTGATGGTTTACCTGAGAAGGCCTTCCACAATGACCACTCTTGTGTTGCATGTCTTAAAGGCAAGCAGCACAAGGTCTCATTCAAGTCCAAACAGGTGCACTCTAGTACTAGACCTCTTCACTTGCTTCATATGGACCTATTTGGTCCAACCAATATAGAGAGTCTGAATGGTAAATCATACTGCTTTGTTATCACAGATGACTTTTCTAGGTTTACTTGGACCTTCTTTCTAGCTATGAAGAGTGATACAACTGACACTTTGATTGATTTTATCACTCAGATTGAGAAGAAAACTGGTAATGAAGTTAAAATGCTAAGGAGTGATAATGGTGGTGAATTTAGGAATAAAGTGTTAGATGATTTTTGTGCCAGGAAAGGAATTACTAGGCAATTTAGTGTTGCCAGAACCCCACAGCAAAATGTGGTTGTTGAGAGGAAAAATAGAACCCTAATTAAAGCAGCCAGAACCATGTTGGCTGATGCTCATTTTCCTATAGCCTTTTGGGCTGAGGCTATTAATACAGCTTGCTATGTTCAAAATAGAGCATTGGTCAACAAAATTCAGAACAAAACACCTTATGAGTTACTTTGGGGAAGAAAACCTAATATTGGGTTTCTCAGACCTTTTGGTTGTCATGTAGTAGTTTTAGATACTAATGATGCCTTATGTAAATTTAGTGCAAAAGGTGATGAAGGCTACTTCATGGGGTATTCAGTGCAGAGCAAGGGATATAGGGTTTATCTTAAAAAGGAAAAACGTATTCTTGAAAGAGTACATGTTAGGTTTTTAGAGAATAAACCTAGTGATCCTGAAAGTGGTCCAAATTGGTTGTTTGACTTGGAACCTTTATATAGGACTTTAAATTATATGCTAGTCACTAATCCAGACATTGTGAAGGTAACTTCAAATGTTGTGGAAGAACAAGTTGTTGATGTTTCAGGTACACAGGTTCATGAAAAGGTTGGATCACAAGCAGAAAAGTCATCTCCTATACTAGAGTATGTCACAATTCCCATATGGACAGATGCTTTTGCTGCTGCTGCTGCTGCTGGAAGAGAAAATGGTGGTCCCCAAGTACCACCAGATAACAACATGCATGGTTCTTCAGGCGCTGACAAAGGAAAATCTAGCGCTGACAAGACCAATTCAGACATTGATGGCTCAGACGTTGACAACAATAGTTCAAGCGTTGTTAGCCCATACGCTGACAACCAAGGTTCAGGTGTTGACAACACTTTTGCACATCTTTTCTCTTCTACTTTTGAACAGGGTGAACCTTCCAATTTATATGAAGAGGTTCATCCTCATGTTGATGAAAGAGAGTCTGATGAAGAAGATATTGGCAACTTGGAGAATGAGGTTGAAGACACCAGACTGTTTGAAGGAGGAGTTCTCACTTCTACTATGAAGAATCACCCCACTTCTCAAATCATTGGTGATATTATGACTCCTGTTCGAACTAGAAGATCTCATCAAGGTCTTGGTGGATTTATTGCCAATATTCAAAATAAGGTTGATACCCCTCTTGTGCAAGCATGTTTGTTTGCCTGTTTTCTGTCACAACAGGAACCCAAGAAGATATTTGATGCTCTCAAAGAACCAAGTTGGGTGGAAGCAATGCAGGATGAGCTTCACCAATTTGCAATTCAGGATGTTTGGGAGCTGGTTGATTGTCCCAGATATGTTAGACCTATAGGGACAAGATGGGTTCTAAGAAACAAGAGAGATGAAAGAGGTATTGTGGTCAGAAACAAGGCAAGATTAGTGGCTCAGGGATATACACAAGAGGAGGGGATAGACTATGAGGAGGTCTTTGCACCAGTTGCAAGGATTGAAGCTATCAGGATCTTTCTAGCCTATGCATCCTGCATGGGCTTCACTGTCTATCAAATGGATGTCAAGAGTGCCTTCCTCTATGGAACAATTGTTGAGGAGGTATATGTGATGCAACTTCCTGGTTTTGAGGATCCAGAGAATCCAGACAAGGTGTATAGAGTCAAGAAGGCTATGTATGGACTTCATCAAGCCCCTAGAGCATGGTATGGTACTTTGTCTACTTATTTAGTGGACAATGGATTCAAGAGGGGCACCATAGATCAGACACTATTTACAAAGAAGAAAGGTAAGGATGTGTTGCTTGTTCAGGTCTATGTTGATGACATCATTTTTGGGTCTACTGATCCAAAGATGAGTGAGGATTTCACCAAGCTCATGACAGACAAATTCAAGATGAGTGCTATGGGGGAGATGAACTTCTTTCTTGGTTTACAAGTTCAGCAGAAAGAGGATGGTATCTTCATCTCCCATGATAAATATGTGGCAGAGATCTTGAAGAAGTTTGGCTTTTCTCCACATGAAAAGAGGGCTACTACTCCTATGGATAGAGAACACCCTTGGGGAAAGATTGTAGATGGAAAAGATGTTGATGTCAGGCACTATAGATCCATGATTGGATCATTGATGTATCTTACAGCCTCCAGACCTGACATCATGTTTGCTGTGTGTGCTTGTGCACGCCATCAAGTGACTCCTAAGGAATGTCACCTTTATGCTGTGAAGAGGATCTTTAGGTACCTAAGATGCTATCCTAGTCTTGGTTTGTGGTACCCAAAGGATTCACCATTGGAGCTGATTGCATATTAAGACAGTGACTATGGAGGTGATAAGTTTGATAGGAAATCCACAACTGGTGGATGTCAGTTTCTTGGGAGCAGGTTGATATCTTGGCAATGCAAGAAACAAACAGTGGTGGCTAATTCTACAACTGAAGTTGAGTACGTGGCTGCAGCTGCTTGTTGTGGACAAGTTTTGTGGATTCAGAACCAGCTGTTGGACTATGGGTATAATTTCATGCATACCAAGATATTTGTTGACAATAACAACACTTTATGCATTATTAAGAATCCTGTACATCATTCTAAAACTAAACACATAGAAATTAGACACCATTTTATAAGAGATTGTTTTGAAAAGGGTTTAATACAACCAGATAAGGTTGACACAGAAGAGAATGTGTCAGATTTACTAACTAAACCTTTTGATGCTGGAAGGTTTCAATACTTGGTAACAAGTATTGGAATGATCAATCTCACATAATATATGTTTTGGAATCTTTTTGTAAAAGTATGTACAGGATAATGCATTGTTATTAGTCTTTTTGAGGATTTAGATTTTCCACTATATTTTTCTAACACTGACAAAGGTTGCTTGAATGCTGATAAGTGTTTGTGTAACGTTGTCAGCAATATATTTGTCTAACGCTGACAAAGCTTCCTTCAACGCTGACAAGTGTTATCGGGGCGTTGTCAGCAACAATGTTGGTTTTGTGGTTTTCAATCTAAATGTGCAGATGGTGTTAGCAGTATACCATTGGATACAGAGTTGCTTATGGATCATTGGAGAATCATTTGGACATGTTTTTATTTATGGATGATGGTTGGAATTTTTAATTCCTATCTTGACATAAATTTTTTATGTTCATGCATATTTTTAGCAACATATGTATCATAGTTTAAGGGGAGGTTTTAGGAACCTTTAGGATGTTTGGGTATCCATATGATACTCTTATCACAATTCTAGATTGTGTCCACAGGTGAGTATGAGTTAGTTTTACTAAATCATGAGGCACTGTAGCATGCAAAGTTGATATACTATGCATGCTGCCAAGACATTTTTGTCCTAGAATTGGTTGTGGTCTGCTGGGAGACTTGGGAATGATTTTGTCATGGGATTTACCTAGGAGTAACAAGGAATTTCATAAGATAACTTAGTTTTTAAGAATTTTGGTTAGCAAGGGACACTAGAGGACTGTTATGTCTATCTTGCATAAGCAAGTGTGCATAACTGGACAGTGCTTGCCGCCCTATAATAATTATCAACTTTTTGGTTATCTTCTCTAGGATAAATTACTTTGTTAAGGTCATTTTTCATTTTTATAAATTTTTTTATTTTTGGACGCTGACAAGTATTTTTCCAAGCGTTGTTGTGACCAATTTCGACGCTGACATGGCTTAGGCAAACGTTGACAATAAAATAACCGTTGGGCGTTGATGGGTTATTTTTGACCGTTGACACTCAATGGGTCCTACCCAGTTGTTACTTTTTGACATATTTTTAGGCCGTAATTTTGGGAGCAGATAACTTTCATTTAGTGCATGAGATAACATTATTCTTTTTCAATATTTTCATGATTACATTTTGAAAATACTTGCCTATTTTTGGGCCAATCACATGCATTTTCTTCTCCTATATATATGGCTCCTATTTTAAACAGGGTACCTATTATTCTTGTCTAACATAATTTTCTCCTATAAACTTCATCTTTCTCAATCATTCAAACAGCTTTCAACAATGGCACCAAAGTTTAAACCATCTGATTTGGAATTGGGGTTCAGAAGTCAACACAACATGGTCGCGTATCTTGAAGCTGATGATGCTCTGTTTCCCCAATACACGCAAATGGTGGCGTATTTGAACGCATCCCCACTTAGGTATGCTCTTTCTTATGCTCCACTCATTCCTGTCACACATATTCAACAGTTTTGGAACATTGTTAGTTCCTCAACAGTTAATAGAGTGACTACATTATCTTCTATTGTTCATGGGAGAACATGGGTGGTTACTGAAGCTTTGGTACGCCAAGCTTTGCATCTTGATGATGCTGATGGTATAACCACCCTCCCCATTACTGAAATAGAACAAGGACTAAGGGTTTTGGGTTATCCTTTTCCTGATGAAGGAACTTTAAATAAATATCATAAACAGGAGTTTCCCCCAGCCTGGAAGTACCTAATACATGTCCTCCTACAATGTTTGAGTCCCAAGTGCACTGCACATAATGAGATCAATAGATCTATTGCAAGTGCCATTGTGTGTATTGCTACTGGGCAAAAATTTAATTATTCCAAAATGATTTTTGAGGGCATGTGTAAAAATAAAGGGAACAAATGACTTTAGCTTATCCCAGATTTTTACAAATGGTTTTTGAGGTCCAAGGTTACTGCACAAGGGATCATGATGATTTTTATGAGATCCCTGTGCAAAAGAAAGCAATTTTTATGAAGATGAACTCACCCCCACATCATGCCCTACCCCTAACCCCAGCTATGCTTGCTGTTATTGCAGCAGCTCAACCCCAACCAGACCCTCAACCCCAAATTGACCCAATACCTGAACCATTACCTTCCCCATAACATATGCAAATTGACCAAGAACCCTTTGACGCTGACACGTTAAATGTTGGCGTTGATGTGCCTATTTCAAACGTTGACACAAATCCTTCACAGACCCAAACACCCCTTAACCAACCCACATCCACCCAATCCACATCTTCTTCTCCCCCAACACAATATAGGTTACAAAAACGCCAAAGGACTACTGGAGTGTTCTCCTCTGGTGGTCCTAGCCATGTAGCAGAGAGAACCACCACCACAAGTGTGGTTGGTGTTATGAATGAGGCTGGGACTATTGGTTCTGGCTTAGAAGCTGGCCAAGGCAGTCCTACCATAGTTAAGACCTCATCCATGCCCAATGAATCTGACTTGGGAGGTCAAATATCCATTTTAGAGGAGGGCAGATTGGAACCAATGACTTTGATGGAATTGACGGTAGTCTGCATGAGCTTGCAAAAGCAAAATGCAGACTTGGTACAAGTTGTCAGCACACAAGGCCTTGAACTCAAGCAATTGAGGGAGAGGATTGTTATTTTGGAGACAGCTGAGTCAAGGAGACGACAGACAAAGGTCCTTGTATCTGAGGAGGATTCTTACAAAGGGGAGGAAGCTTCTACATAGCCTGTTAATTTGAGTGATAAAGGCTCACATAAAGCTGCTACAGAACCTTTTGTTGAGAGTGGAAAAGATTCATATGATGAAGAATCTTTGGGCGTAGCTGAAGCCCTTACTGGTTTGAAGAAACAGACAGGTTTTGATATATCTCTAGTTGCTCCTACCAACTTAAATTTGTCATTTACAGCCATGTTGGAGGAAATTGCAAGAGGCGCTGAGACAGGTACATTGGGCGTTGACAAGACAGATTTGAACGCTGACATGAGTACTTTGGGCGCTGACAAGGCAAAAGTGAGCGTTGACAGACCTACAAATGAGGTTGATGTATTCCAGTCATCATCCATCATCAAAGAGGTTTCTTCACAGGTATTACCATCTACCTTACCAACAATTGATCCATTAGATAAGGGTAAGGGTATTATGGTAGAAGAGGTTGTTCCAAAGAATGCAGCACAAATTGAGTTTGATAGAAAGTTGGTTGCACAAATTGTGGAACAAGAAAGGAAGGAGGTGGGAGAATCACCTTTTGTTGTCACTTCAGAAGAGCAAGAAGGAAGTGATGAAGCTAGTTCAGACTCAAGTGTTATGATCATAGAACAACCCAAAAGACTTGAGTATGGTGATGAGCTGGCCAAGGAGAAATTGAATGAGTTGAAGTTGCAGGTTGATTTTGATATGCCAGAGGTGGTTCAGATGTACCATGCTTGGGAAGAAAGGTGTATAGAGAATCCACATTTGACCATTTCAGATCAGATATGGGGTTTGGAGATTCTTCTCAGAGTACAAAAGGATTGCAAGGTCATACTGAAACACAAAGCAAGCAATGTTCTCTCAAATTTGAAAAGGGATAGAAAGGAGTTGTACTTTATGCTTCTCAGATGTCATGGAACAGGATGGACTTATACGAAATTGACTGGGTTGACATTTGATGAGTTGGAATGTAGAGCTTATCCCATTTGGGTTAGAGTGCAGGAAGCAAACACTCTAAGACTTCTTTCTGATGAAAGAAAAGAAGAACTTGCAGAGGAAATGGAGCTCAAGAAGGCAATGTTTGTTCCTAGACCAGTGAAAAAGGGAGTTTCTCTTGAGTTTCCCAAAGATATGGATCCACTACATCCAAGTGAAGCTGTTATAAGAAAGAGCCTCAAGCTCTCACCATTAGAAGCTTCAGATATGGTACAAGTGTTACCACTTGATTCCAGAAACCCTATTGTAAGCTATGAAGAAGATGATTGTGGGTTTTGGAAGATTGGCAGGTATGGAAAAGAGGTTCACACTTTTACCACTCTTATATCTTTGTTTGTAAGTTTTGACAGAGAAGACTTGGTAGACCTATGGAGGTTGTTAGAGGCCAAGTATGGGGCTGAAGCACCAACTTCAGTCAATGGAATAAAATTGTGGTCAACATTCAAGAGAATGTGTGGACCAATTGATGAAGATCCTGCTATTTGGAAGGATCTCGAAGATGATCTCAGTGGTCTTCAATGGAGGTTGTATTCAGCTGCTGGTGTTTATTATTTGAGTTCTATAAAGTTTGTTGAGTATCTACTTGTGGATGGTCAGTACTTCATGTCCAAGGAAGTCTCGGAGAAGATGAAGAACACTCAGATGGAAATTGATTATTCAAGTGACGTGGCAAAAGACTTGATCAGATTTATTTATTACCAATATGAGAAGGTTTGTAAGATGCCTCCTAGTCCTTAATGTTTATTCAGAAACTTGATCACTAGAGTAGATATCAAGTTTAGGGGAGGATTGTTGGGAATAAATTATAGCCAGTCTACTTGAGCACTGACAAGAGTAAAACAAGCGTTGACAAGAGTAAAACAAACGCTGACAGATCAAGTGTTGACAAGACAAAGTCAAGCGTTGATGCGTTGAAGACAAGCACTGATGGATGGATATACTCTACGCGTTTATTGTATTCTAGATTACTTCTAGTAAAGATAGGAACAACAATGTATTTTCTATATTTATCTTTACCTAGAATAGTTGATACGTAGATTATTGTACAAGGCTTCTTATGTCTATAAAAGAAGACTTTTAGGTTAATGTTCTATATAAGTTTTCATACGTAAACTACTTTCATTGTAAGCAAGTTTGATATCATTAATCAAAGTGAAAGTTTGTTTACATCTTGTGTGTTCTTGTTTAGTGTTAATTACGCATAACACTTAGATTGTCATATACATATACAAAGGTTTCTCTAAGTGTATTACTTGATCTAATCTCGTATACATAAAGCTAAATCGATCTAAGTTTGGGATCAACAGATTCCATGGGTCATTTTTTCAACACGGTTTGCAGGAAAGGGAGGACCGGATGCAGGGTTCATCCTCACAAATCAGGGTGACATAAAAATCACATACACACTGCTATTTGACTTTCCTACAACTAACATGGAAGCAGATTTTGAAGCCCTCATAGCAGGTCTAAGATTGGCACTCAGAATGGGCATGCAAAGCCTAGTGGCCTATACATACAACCCTTTGGTGGCAAGCAGGGTCGCGGGGTCATGCGAGCCACGGGGACCTGCGCTAATCCAATACACGGAAAAAATAAGGGGCATATCCGGATAATTTGTGGAGTTTGCTATACGAAAGGTCCCCGAAGAGAATGGCAAAATCTCGGTCGACATGGACCAACTTTCAATTATGGACATGGAAAAACCTCCTAGTCGCGTGCTAGTTGATTTTACCTTACACAAAAATATAAGCGCGTAAACCGAGTCACCAACATGGATGACACCTATGAGAAAGTTTCTGTCACATAACACATTGTCAAGTAGTAGAAGGAAAGCTAGGCAACTACAGATGAGAGCTAGGCACTTTAAAATCATCAAGGGGACACTGTATAGACAATCGAGTAATGGGCGAGCACTGCAATGTCTAGCACCATATCAAGCACGGGAGGTCGTGGAAGCCACACATAGAAGAGTATGCCCGCGTGGCCCGATAGCTGTGGTGGAGGAGATCACTCGATCAGGGTATTTTTGGCCATTTATGCATAAGTATGTTCGTAAAAGGGTGGTGCGTGTCTCTGATGTCAGGCAGACCCAGGACATAGGATAAACCCTAGCACGGTTATTGAACCACCCTCAGCAAAAAGCGCAAAGGGAGGAGGAATCCTCTCAAGACTAAGGGATAGCATTGGCTCTTTGACAGTGTTGATAGGGAACATGGCGCGATGGGCAGCGGCAATACTCCCATCCCAAGGAAACCATCAGCCACAACGTAGAGGAGCAATCTCCCCTTCAGCCAGGGTAATTGCCCACAATATTCGACAATGGGATCACGCGAGCAGACTACCAACAACACATAGCACGCAACGACGCGATGGAGCGAACAAAGGAATCTCAAGGGCTAGGGTGGGTGCGAATAGCTATGCGAAGTCGTTATCCAGTCCCTCGAGAAGTAACTCAAGAGACAACCAGGATTTCAGACGATATTCTCCCTGAGATATCGCATCTTTAGCATGGATCATTCCCTTGGCCACTAAAAGCCCCAGTAAAGATACATGTATTTTTTCTTTTTTAATTGTCTTAAGATTTACCTTTATGTTCTTTGTTTCATCATTTTCGAAAGTATGAGTAAAACACTGCGGTCCCTAGCTAGTTTCGTTGTCTAAAAGTATTTCTTTTTATCTTTTATGCATAAGAGTATGTTTTCTTTTCTGAAATACACAAATTTGGCCCTCTGGTGTACATGTACAATGAAACGTTTCTAGGTGAAATAAGAGGAGCAAGTTTATCCTACTAATTAAACTTGTCACGTACGAGGGATGCACCCCTAGTGGCGCTGGATCAGGTATCCTTTGTTAGGCAGCTTACCACAAGACGTTGTGGTAAGTGTGGCATTCCTCATACTTTATGACGGATATGCACAAGACACAGTGTGAACTCCTAACAAACACGTCATTCTCTATGACATCGCTTATGGTAGTAGTGGCAGGCCCACACGTAATGAACTTTCGGCTCACCCATAAGTTTAGAGTTACATTCCAATGAATGTACTCATAAACAGGCGCTCTCTCTCATAATCTCAGGCGTGGGTGCAGAAACCTGGACATACATATATATGCACAAATAAACATGAACATAGCGCAGGACGCTATGTGCTCAAAAACACGCAGGTCGCTATAAACATTAAACAAGTTCTTAGTTTACAAATTAAATGTACAGTGCTACAAGGAAAAGTGTCTTCTATAGAAGGTCGCTGGCTGACAACGACCTCTTTAACTTGCGATGCGATGGGTTCAGTGATGCACGATGTTGTACCCACGCCTCCTTCATGTAATGTAGTGCGCGTGTTTGATATACATCGATGGAAGGCAGACTAACCGGTACGCCATCAGATCGACTAGGGTGCGCTAAACCAAGGCCGATGGCAACACCTTTAGTCGAGGTCTGGTTCTTTTCTGCAACACGTCTCACATGCTGCTTCAACTTATCTTCCTACAAAATCATTATTGGCGCGCCAACAACATAGACAGGAACTTGTAGTGGGGAGATATCTGGCTCGGCCATGGCATGAGGATCTTCCCCCGTTTTTTCCGCACGGTGACTCGCCAGAGTGAGGCCGTCCATGATCACGCTTATCGGTTGATCTTGACCCTTTTCAATAACATCTATGATAGAAAGGGAGAGGTCTTCTAATCTGTGGAATGCGGCGTCAAAGATCTCTTGTGGCGTACCTAGAATAGATTTCGCTACCCTTAATACATGGTTTTCACCTAGTATGAAAATAAAGTTCGTTGTTCCAGTCTTTTCGAATTGATAACTAGTTGAAAGTGTGACTCAGTCGTTCTTGGTGGAAGATAAAGTAAAATGTGATTATCTATGAAAATGTAAATTGTAAATGAAAATGTCGTTAAGTAAAGTGGAAGTTTGAAATTTAAAACTAAAAATTAAGGCTTAAAAATATTTGACGGAAAATTAAATAGTAAAAGTAAATTTGAAAACTTGATAAAAATGCAAACTTGAAAATTAAAATAAAGTAAAACAGTTAAAATAAAACTTTAAGAAAAATGGCGGGAAAATAAAGTTTGAAAACTAAAACAGTAAACAAAAACATAAGTCTGAAAACAGGAAATTCTGACCTAATTCGGAATAAACATTAATGACCTACTTCGGAATCCAAAAATCTGACATAGTTGGGAATACAAGATCAAGAAACTAATTTGGAATACACGTTATGATGCAGTTCGGAATACACATTAAGGACATAGTTCGGAATGTTGATACCAGACGTAGTTCGGAATCCAGGCAACCTATCTAATTTGGAATGTGAAACAAACTATCTAATTCGGAATGTGAAACAAACATCTAATTCGGGATCCACATCCTACACATAACTCAGAATGCCTGTCACACACTTAATCCAGAATGTTTATATGACGTAGTTCGGAATACTAGGTTTTCTGTCCTAGTTCGGAATGTACAAAGAAGGACCTAGTTCGGAATGTAGGACTTCTCAACGTAATTCGGAATGAGCTAGGTTTCCACCTAGTTCGGAATAAGCTGATACAGAACCTAGTTAGGGAAACTAGGGTTTTGAAGAACCCGAACTAGAAACAAAATAAGCAATAAGGAAAATAAGCAAAACTCAAATAAGCACTTATCTAAAAGTCTAACCAAAACAAGTTTAAGAAAAAGCAAATAAGCTAAAATTTAAAAACTTTTAAAAACGCTAAATAATAAAAATATTTAAAATCAACTTTTTATAAAATAACTAATAAGCACTTGATTAAAGATAAGAAAATTAACTCAATAAGCTAGAAAAGCAATAAGCTAAAACATCAAACACTTAAAAATCAATAAGCACAATCAATCACAAACATTAATCAATCAAAGAACATGATTAACAAACTACATGATTATCTAAATCAAAACAAGATTAAAAAGATTAAGAAAGGTAGAATGAGAATGATTAATTGAAAAGCTTGAAATTAAGATGATTAAAGATTCAAATTACAAGATTAATGAAAAAGCTTGAAAAATATTAAGAAAAGCTAGAGAGAGAAAGTATATTAAACAACTCCTAATTACCTTACACAAATTAAAACTATCTAAAATTTTTTTAACCCCCTCCTAATGAAACATTAGGAGGGTATTTATAGGAGGAGTAAAATGTTGATTCTTTCTTCATTCTTTCTTCTTGTCTCGACTCGATTTAAATTTTTTGTCTTTCTCGACGTCGTCTCGAGATTTGTTAATATAAATTGAACTCGTCTTATAATTTTCTTCTTTAATTAGACTTGAATTCTTCGACTTCATTAAACTTCCGTCTTTAGACTTTTTCTTTGATAAATCTTCAGAATAGGCCTTGGACTTCCGTTCTTTTTGCACTCTTGATCTTTTGACTTCGTCTTTTCTCGTTTTCTTTGATAAAAGCCCGTGAAAGCCCGTGTTTTATTACCTTTTCACATGTTGGTTCTAAATCACAACAAAAACACAAACCACGCATAATTCCGACATTTACGACATAAAATACACATTTTCGCTTGGTTATTATTATTGTTAAGTGGTAAAAGGATGGGTGTTTTCACACCTATCAACCCTCAAAATGTCCAATCAATAAGTTATCTTTGAAGGCGCGTTCCATGGCGAGGCTTTGTCCTAGTAGCTGCGCAGCATCGAAAATGTCCTTGATCGCTTTGCTGAGGTTGGGTAGCTCCATGGCACCTTTGGCGGCTAGTGGAAGGCCGTGCTGTATTAACCATTGGTTCTCAGCACGCACTGCCATGAGATGCGGGTATAGTTCCTCATCAAAATCTGTGCTCGTGTACTTCAGAATTTATGCCTTCTTCGCCATATCTTTGTGACAATTGGTAACAAAATTATCATAGTTTTAAGTAAGGGTCCTCCTACCCTCCTCTAGCTTGGACATGGCCTAGCGGTGTTCCTCCTCTTGCCTCGCGCGGAGACGGCGCTCTTGACTTATAGACTCAGATAATGATGCCTTCTCATCCTCTAAGTATTGGATGGATCCAGCATTTATACTGGAAACAGCGTGCAAACGTGCGAGTTCAACCTTGGGACACATAAGCTCGTGGTCTTTTTGCTCTGTCGCTTGTTTGATTTTCATGACCTCTTGTGCCAGGCGCTCAGACAAATATGCCATCTTCTTTTTCAAATGCGAGGCTAATGTCACTTCCTGCGACGTGACTGTGTCCAACTCACTCATTATCATTTCGTTGGACAGAGTGCTCAGGAGTTGGGCGCGCCCGGGAGGGGTTATATTTTGATGGAAGTCCGCACATTCGGTCACATTACCCAGTGTGCATGAGCACGCGTACTGCCAGAGAGGAAGGAATCTTGGGGATTTCGAGGTCCTGGTGATAATCTTAGGCGTTGAAATATGTGGGCTGCAACTTTGACATCCTGCGAGTGTTAGATAGGGGATCCTTTGTTCAAAAGACCATAAGGAGCGGAATTGGGATATACCTTGATACATGTGTATTTTCACGCGGCCTTGAAAGCATGCCCCATGAAGAGGTATCGGTGCGTGGTCTGGTGTGCAGTGTCCTGCTCCTCTTAGGAATTTGATCTTTTGGGGAGCACGACAACCTTTTGTAGCTGGGGACAGGTATGAACTCTTTTGAGGGACCAACGCGCGAGCTGTCCTCGTGGTCCAATTCTTCTGACGATGACTTCATGATGCACGGCACACTCCGAATAGGAGTGGCATTTAGTGCGACTGTCCCATCTGTAGCTCTGCTGGTCGCCGGGGAGGGGTACTCAAGTGCTACGGTGTGTTGACCCACGCACCATCCGTTAGATAGCTCGAATGGAGTGAAGGGTCGAGCGCGCATGGTCGCGATGCAAGGATGTTCTGCTTTACAAGCTGCGTATAAGTTAGCTCTGCAAGAGTATGAAGAGTATATGAGCACATACGCATACACCATTTGAATTTTAAGTCTTTATGAAGCGGGATTTCTTACCATGATCAAAGTCATCAAAGTATTGAGGAAGGTGATTTGCTGGAAGAGTTGACGAACGACTCAAACCTAGTGCATATAATAACGCCTCTGGGTATTCTTGCATTGGTATCCGGTCGGCATTAATTATCTGTGCGTCTGCTTCATTATATGTACCGAAGATGGGGCGGTCATCTTTCATCATAGTGTCCGGGGTGATGAAGTCATAGTCGAACGGGAATACAACCTTGTCTACCCAGAAAAATTTGTCATTCCATTTCTTCAGAGAATCTACCTTCACCTTATAACATTGTAATTGGCCGGGGCGTTTCGCGAAGGATATCTACCCGTTTATCCAGGAGGGTCGATAAAAGGCGCGAAACAAATTTATTTTTGGGTCAATATTCTTACGTAGGCAATTTATCTCAATATTTGAGATCTTCGCGGCGCCGATACAGTGAAGCTGTGAGAGGTGTATGCTGTAGTAGCTAAGCACGTCCGTCAAAAAATGGCTTAGAGGTATGCGGTTGTTGGAAAACTCAAAAAACCTGGTGTATACACCAATTTTTCCACCAGGGAAGCTTCCTATGTGCGCTTGTGGATCTGGCACAGTCGGATGGAGATCTGTGGGTATATGATACTTGGTAGCAAAACTGGAAAGTTCTTGTTCTGATATACGAGACGTCACATTGAATAGTTGTGCCACCATTTTTTCCTCTTACTACAGTTGGATACGAAGGAGAGCTATTTTTTGCTGTGGTGATTATGTCCTGCTATTTTCAACAATGGTGGAAGGGTTTTTTGAAATGATATAGAAGAAGGTTGAAGGTCTGTCACACTGCATTTATATATACTTTAGGCATATGGGATCTTGCGACGTGTGTCCAAACGAGTTGCTTCATCCTACGGTGTTGGTTAGATTGGCTCCTCTAACGTGGTTAATGCCTTTCCCGGTTCCCAAAGAGGGGTTGTATGAGTGGAGTCTGACGTGGATGCATATTCAAAACTTGTTTCATATGATTTTTTTTATATGGGATTTCTACGAGGGGGCCTTCGAGATTCATACTCTAGTAGCTGTGGTTAGCACCTGCGACAACTAGACTAGGGGGACATGATGATGTATAGTCCCTAGTCGGGCTGGATAGTCCGACTCACGGGTAATACCCGTATCCATCAGGAATGGATTGATGCTTATGCGATGCGCGCACAGCCCAGAAGGCCTGGTAAGCCGTTGTCGCATGATGGTTAATTGCTTAGCCAGGTCCTCGTCGCAGTGCGACAGGATCAGATATAATATAATCTATCATATAGATATATTCGCCTAAGGGAAAGAGATATACACTTACCTTAGTTACGCGATAAGGATCAAGCTATTTTGAGTCATTATCTCTTCCTTAGGCCGCAAGAACAGGGAGCCCATCCTGGACTCTCTTGGATATAAAAGGAACCCCCATGGTTCCACAAAGTTACGATACACACAATACCCTAAACACTATACACTCAAATCGATTATTTACTCTCACGCCAGAGTCTAATCGTGGGTCACAAACCCACGGTAAGCCTAACGGTGTCTGTTTAGTGCGCAGGGTCCTCAAAGCAAGTTTCACTTGGTGCAAGAGCCGGAGTCCACAAGACCTCGAATTAAGCCTAATTCGGGTCAAGCTCGGTCCATCCAACTTTTGTATTAACAATTATTAATTATTAATAATCAGCTTTATCATTATTAGTATATTAAAATAAGAGTGAAATGCATATTCATACCTGTGGTATGTCTAGATTGCATATATAGTAACTGGCCTTCTAAAAGTACAGACGGTCTCCCTGGTCTTTGAATGAGTGTTCACTTAGATACTTTGATCGTAACCCTCGTTATTCTTTGACCGTTATTAAAGGGGAAGTTTTGTATTTTTCTTTGCCTTTCTTCTCCCAAACATCACTTCATCGTCACTGCCACTTCCACTCCACCATCACTGCTATAAACTACCAGATAACTTCAAAACCTGCAACACTTCAAAACATTCTGACCGAACCGCAACTTAATCCCAATAAAAAACACATTCACACGAAATCAAATATGAAAGCCAGATTATCAGTATCACCAATCTTACACAAATATCACTTGAAAAAAAAAATCAAGATTCAATACTCATCTGGTACAAATCGAGAAACCCAGATACAAAACCACTCGATTGTGATGTACACACAATCAATTTCAAGAAACCTAATTTCACATACACCGACCCATTAATGAGATACCGTCTATACACACGGACCGAAATTGATTTAACAGTCAAAATCGATTGTTCTTTTTCGTGGATATTTATGTTGTTTATCACGTGTACACAAAGTTAAGGGTTATATGTCAGTTTATTTTGAAGTGTTGCAGGTTTGAAGTTATCCATCGATTTACAAGTAGTATATGGCAGTAGCGGTGGAGTGGGAGTAGTAATGGCGGGAGTGGTGATGGAGTGATGTTTGGGAGAAGAAAGGCAACGAAAAAGACAAAACTGCCCCTTTATTAACGGTTAAAGGATAACATTCGTTACGGTCAAAGTACCTAAGTGAACACTTAATGAAAGACCAGGGAGGCCGCCTGCACTTTCAGAAGACCAGTTACTATATATGCAATCTGGACACACCACAGGTATGAAATGTGCATTTCACTCTTAAAATAATATAATAAGAATAAATTTTTATTTTTATAATTATATAATAATATATTAAAAACTAATAATAATATTTTTAATTAATACTGTTATTTATTGTTATTTATATATTATTATATATTAATTTATTAATTTATTAATTTATATTTTGTATTTCTCTTTATTTTTTAATTTTTAATTTTTATTTATAAAATATTTTTAATTTGTGTTTTTTATATATTTTTATATTTTTTATAATTTTTATTTTTATTTTTAATTAGTTATTTTTTTATATTTTTATTTTGTAATTATAAACTTCACTTTTATTAGAAACTCAAAGATTTACAACAGATTAGTGGGAAACCGAGATACTAACTGGGGCCCCACTCTTTTATCAATAGTAAAACTAATCCTGTTAAATATATGAACAGCAGTACGAGCCCCAATATCTTGGACCAAACAGAACTTCCGAATCCGTTTCAACAAGTTAACCACATCTTCCTCTAATTCCCCAAAAGAAGAAAAAGAAAAAGGAAGAAACCCATATCCATAGCTGCACACTTAGCCAAATACTTAACACGTTTACGCTTTACAACATCAACCACCGCACGACCAGGTATAAAGTCAACCATCCCAATTTGCGTTAAAGGCAAATTATTAATAATATTAATTTTTTATTATTATAAAAAAATCTATTAAATAATAATAATAATTTTTTTAATATAATAATTTTATTTTATTTTAATTTGTTTATATTTAATTATTTTATTTTATACTTATTTAATTTTAACTATTATTTTTTATTCATTTTTTTAATTTATATAAAAAGTTTAAATTACATTACGTTGAGAGTAAACCAAACACATCTCAAATTTAATCTATTACAATTCCAACACATTCCCATTCTTTCAGTTACAATTACATCAATTATAATTTCTTCCAAAGATTACAATTCCCTCAAAAACATTCTGCAAACCAAATATGCCTTAGTTCTCGAGTCATGTAATGGTGTTTGTGTGCACAATTAAAACACATAACTAGAACCTTGAACTAGCCCGGACCAGCATGATTTCCCCTTCCGTCTTGTTCTTTGGTAGTTCTCTCTTTTCCCCGAAGGGGAATCCCCACACTATCAACCATTGCTCAAGAAGTAGATTTGTATCTTATGGATGATGCCAATGTTGAAGTATATTTTCGTAAGTATAGCTTAGCTTCGGTCCTCCTACGTGCGCTACTCATGTGTACTTTAGCTGAAATTAAGACACAACACTATTAGTTGGCCCCGGGTGTTGATCTGGGATCAAACTTGGGTGTGAGGATAAGTACCAACTATGTGTGTAAAATAAGAAGTGAGTATTGGAGTGTGTAAATTTTCCCTTCCTTTAGAGTGGACACCTTTTATTTGAAGACTCGAGCATTGCTTCGCGACATGAGTATTTTGGAGACGAAGTCTTCGTGCCATGAGGGAATGCCTGACGATTACTAGGCATGGCCTTTGCTGCTCCAATTGTCGCAATGTGCAGACTTTAACTTTTGTTAGAAAAAGCATATTTGTACGTAGTAGTTGATGTTGATAAAAAAGTTACAGAAATATTGGTTTCAAACAATAATTGGTAAAAAGAAGAAGAGAAAAAGACACAAATTTTGAAATCTTTATTATCCACATATAAAAGGTACAACATTATTTAAAGATACACAAATCGTATATGAGTGGCTTCCCATTCTACTTCAAAAATCCAAATACAAACTGTGAAGGTAAATGAACAACACAAATCCAAACACACATATATGGCATCATAATCATCAAATCACTTATCATTTTTCTCCACGTAATTTCCAACATGGTCTATTGGATTAACGATTCGAGTCGTAGTAGCACTAGTCGACGTTTCAACTGATTGAGATTGAATTTCCGGAGACGCTTGCTTTTGAAATTTTGGAATGCCCAATCCATCGCCAGTTTCACTACCCGGCGCCAATCCATCACTATGTCTATCATTTCTCTCTTTGATTTTTGGAATGCCCAATTTATTGCCAGTTGCAGAAAACTTTCTGGAAATACCATAACTCATACTCTTATAATCCAGTTGAGATGTATAATAACCAGCCTTGCTTCTAGGATGCAGCAACATACCACTTTCTGTTGGGGTTTACTTCGTTCCAACAGGGTGAAGATAATCAATAGCCTAACTACGTACCAATGAATTGGTTACCGGATATCACTTGAAGTCGTGTAATCACTTTCCAAAGAAGATTATTTGACCCTATGTCTGGGTTAACACGAATACCTCCTTGGGATAAAACCAAGTGTTAGTTCTTGTTTTAGGCACAAATCAAGAACTCTGTGCGTTTATGTGTTTCTTGTTTTTCTGTATATTTTATCATGCAAAATATGATCACTATTTATAGTGATCCTATTCCTTAAGGAATGTAACTCCTAGTCAAAGGTATTAAGAGCATTAATCGGCCTATTAATCTCATAATTACCTTCATAAAGCATAGTGGTTACATGACCATAAACCTGGTCATCAAGTCAATATTCAACCCTCATTAACTGGTCAAAGAGGTTACAAAGACTTTGTGCATCACCAGGAGAAACGTCCTAACCAGGAGCAGCTTCCTAACCAGGAGCAGCTTCCTAACCATGAGCAACTTCCTGACCAGGAGCAACTTCCTGACCAAGAGCAGCTTCCTACTGATATCACAACCACTATATTGAGTCCAGGGAGGTAAGGGACTTAATGGGTGTACACTCCGTACCTCCAAACCCATTTACAAGTATTATCCGTTCCCACAATTGCACTAAATTTCCAACAATCCTCCCCAATTTAGTACAATTCCTTTTTGCATGAAAATCAACTTTAGCAAAACCAGTGCATAAATGAAAATGTCCTGAGGATTGAATTTCCATCTTAGTACATCACTCCAAATATTCGAGAATCAGGGTGTTCTAAGAATTGAACCCTTCAACTCCTTTGAACACCTAAAGATAACATACACCCAAGTTTTCAAACACTTAAAACGCTCCTGACACCATACAAGCCATGTGTCCATATCTAATTCATAAATGTTGTAAGAGCCAAAGTCCATACTCCTTGAGGCGGCGAAACCTCAACATTTACATAGGTGGTTCCTTTAGTTCATGCTCCTGCTTAAGCACTTTTTCAAATAAATTAACCATTAAGAAGTTTATAACTTCATCCTCCTTTCAGCAGGTACAAGCACATCCTTGGGATGATATACATGTGCTTCAGTCCCCTGAAGGTTCAGCTTTCCACATTGAACTCAGCTCCCAAGTTTCCTCAGGAGGGAGTTGGGTGTCCTAGCATTCAGTGACTAGAGTGGACTTTTAAACCCATCCCTTTACCAGACTTTATAACCAAGTCTCTAGCCAATCCCTTCGTCAAGTGATCAGCTAAGTTTTGTTGAGACCTCACAAACTCTATTGAAATCACCCCATTCGTGATCAACTCACGAATCATGCTATGTCTAACACCTAGGTGTCTAGACTTGCCATTGTACATCTGGCTATATGCCTTAGCCAATGTAGTTGCACTATCACAACGGATAGAAATGGGTGCCATAGGTTTGACCCACAATGGAATCTCAAGAAGCAAGTTTCTCAACCATTCAGCCTCTTTACCAGCAGCTGCTAGAGCCACAAATTCAGATTCCATTGTTGAACCAGTAATGCAAGTTTGCTTCTTGGATGCCCAAGAAATTGCACCACCACCAAGAAGGAATACCCATCCACTTGTAGATGAATTATCCTCAGTATTGCTGATCCAACTTGCATCAGTGTAACCTTCCAACACTGAAGGATATCCAGTATAAGACAAACAAAAATCCATTGTTCCTTTCAAATACTTCAGTACCCTCTGAATTGCTTGCCAATGCTGAGTACCAGGATTACTAGTATACCTACTCAGTTTACCCACCGCAAATGCAATGTCAGGCCTAGTACTAGTCATGGCATACATCAAGCAACCAATAACCCTAGAATACTCAAGCTGGGAGACAGCCTGACCATTGTTAGGCATTAGTTTCTCACTTGTATCCATAGGTGTACTTACTGGAGTACAATCAAAGTGATTGAATTTTTTCAGCACCTTCTCAATGTAATGAGACTGAGAAATTACAATACCATCACTTTCATGTTTAATCCTTATGCCAAGGATAACATCAGCCTCCCCCATGTCTTTCATGGAGAACTTTGATGACGAAAAATCCTTTGTCTAATCAACCTTAGCTTGGTCAGTACCAAAGATTAACATGTCATCAACATATAGGAAAATGATGACTCCTTTACCAGATTCATCAAATTTGCTATATACACATTTGTCAGCTTGGTTAAGTGAATAACCATTAGACAAAACCACTTCATCAAATTTCTGGTGCCATTGCTTAGGTGCCTGCTTCAGTCCATATAAGGACTTAATCAGTTTACACACCTTACCTTCATGACCAGGCATGATGAAGCCCTGAGGTTGGTTCATATAAACCTCCTCATCCAAGTCACCATTCAAGAATGTTGTCTTCACATCCATCTGATGAATAATCAGATTGTGAATACTTGCTAGAGCAATCAGCATTCTTATGGTACTGATACGTGCTACTAGAGCATAAGTATCAAAATAGTCTATCCCTGACTTTTGTTTAAAGCCCTGAATGACTAACCTTGCCTTGAACTTTTCAACAGTTCCATCTACCTTCATTTTCCTTTTGAAAATCCACTTGTTACCAAGTGGATTACAGCCTGGAGGTAGATCAACCAACGCCCAAGTGTTGTTGCCCATGATGGAATCCATCTCATCATTGATTGCTTCTTTCCAGAAAGCAACATCCTGGGACTTCATTGCTTCATCAAATGTTTTGGGATCATCCTCAACATTAAAGCAATAGTAGTACTGGTCAGAGACCTCATCCCTTGTTCCTTCAACTAGGTATAGTTGAAATTCAGGCCCAAAATTCTTTGGAGTCCTATGCCTTGTGCTTCTTCTAAGCTCAGGCTCAGGTTGCTGAACCACAACCTCATCAGTGACCCTTTCAGGTTCCACTGAAACACCAGTGTCCTCAGCTCCTATAGGAGTCCTAAGGCTTGGTCTAGGAACTGATGAGAACCTAGTCTCATCAAAGTTAGCATCCTTGATTCAATGATTGAGTTTATTGAAACTGAATCATTAGGTTCAATAACATAGAACCTATAAGCCTTGGAATGCTCAGCATATCCAACAAAGATGCATTCAATGCCTCTTTCACCCAAGGTTTTCACCTTTGGATCAGGGAGTCTTACAACAGCCCTACAACCCTAAACTTTGAGGTAGTTCAAGTTTGGTTTCCTTTTAGTCCAGAGTTCATACCCAAAACCCTTGACTCAGTCCTGAGTAGGACAACATGGAGTTAAACATATCTTTTAGTACTCTATTTTTCCTTTCTGATATACCATTTTGTTGTGGAGTATAGGGGGCAGTTGTTTCATGGATTATTCCAACAGATTGAAAATACTGAGTATTCATGTACTCACCTCCCCTATCAGTCCTAAATCTTTTGATTTGGACTCCTTGTTGTAATTCAACTTCAGTTTTAAATACTTTAAATTTATCTAATGCTTCATCCTTAGTATGCAACAAATATACATAACAAAACCTTGAAGCATCATCAATAAATGTTACCAAGTATTTCTAATTCCCTAATGAGGGAGTAGCATGCAAATCACATAGGTCACTATGGATTAGCTCCAAAACTGTAGTTACACGTTTTACATCCTGAAATGGTTTCTTAGTAATTTTATTCAGCATACAAGTCTGACACTTATCAGTGTCCATGTCAAAAGCTGGAATTAACCCATCCTTAGACATATCTTGCATCCTCTTATAGTGGACATGGCCTAGTCTAGCATGCCATAGTGATGAATCATTCAGTTTAGTGGTAGTCATCAGGACAGAATCAACATTTATACTAGAATCAATATTAAGCCTGAACATTTGATTACTCAAATAGCCAAAACCAATAAATACACCATGTTTTGATAAAACAAATTTATTAGATTCAATCACTTGTTTATAACCACAATTATTCAAAACACTACTAGAAACCAAGTTCTTCCTAATATTAGGAACATGCAAAACATTAAACAAAGAAACAATCTTTCCAGGACTAAATTTAAGATCTACACAACCACGTCCATGCACTAGGGCTGTTGACTCATTTCCCATGTGAAGAATAGATCCATCATTCATTGACTCATAAGTCTTGAACCAGCATCTATCTTTACACACATGTACTATTGCTCCAGAGTCAACCCACCACGCAACATCATCATCCTGCACAAAGTAAGCTTCAGATACATATGTAACATAATAAATCTGGAGAGATTCATTAAACATATTCTGACCTTTTGTGCCTGATCCATTAGCTTGGTTGCCAATGCTAACACCTTTGCAATCCCTTTTGAAGTGTCCAGGTTTCCCACACTTCCAACAAGCCACTGATGACTTCTTGTTAGGATTAGGTTTGGTGTTATCATGATGCTTACGTTTGCCCTTGTTGTCATTGTACCTGGTGGAGTTGTTATGCTCTACCATATTGACAACAGATGAACCAGCAACATTGTTGCTCTTTGGCTTATCACTTTCATGCACCCTGAGGGATTCCTCAATGCGCAAATGACTGCCCAACTCAACAAGAGTTAACTCCTCCTTCTTATGTTTCAAGGTGTGCTTGAAATCTTTCCAAGAAGGAGGTAGTTTGTCAATGACACACGAGACCTGAATGGTCTCATCCATGTTCATTTTATGTTGTGTAAATCTGCCAAGTATTCCAAGAAGTTCATTGTATTGTTCCATGACTGGTCTTGAATCAGTCATTTTGTAATTTGTGAAATCACTCACAAGGAACTTCTTACTTGATGCATCCTCAGCCATATATTTGGCTTCCAAGGAATCCCATAGTTCTTTAGCAGATTCAACATTTTGGTAAATATCAAATAAAGAATCAGACATACCATTGAGAATTATGCCGCGACACACATAATCATCATTCTCCCATTTGCTCCTTTTCCTCAGTTCCTCCAAAGTAGCATCATCACCACCATCAGGAATGGGAATGGTCAGCACGTACACCACGTTCATGGTAGAAAGAAGAAAGTGCATCTTCTTCTGCCATCTCCTAAAATCAACCCCTTCAAACTTGTCCAGTTTGGAGAAGTTAGCCACCATATGCTTCATTGCCGCCGCCATTGATTATCACAAAATAATCTTCTTTGATTGTTGGGGTTTACTTCGTTCCAACAGGGTGAAGATAATCAATAGCCTAACTACGTACCAATGAATTGGTTACTGGATATCACTTGAAGTCGTGTAATCACTTTCCAAAGAAGATTATTCGACCCTATGCCTGGGTTAACACGAATACCTCCTTGGGATAAAACCAAGTGTTAGTTCTTGTTTTAGGCACAAATCAAGAACTCTGTGCGTTTATGTGTTTCTTGTTTTTCTGTATATTTTATCATGCAAAATATGATCACTATTTATAGTGATCCTATTCCTTAAGGAATGTAACTCCTAGTCAAAGGTATTAAGAGCATTAATCGGCCTATTAATCTCATAATTACCTTCATAAAGCATAGTGGTTACATGACCATAAACCTGGTCATCAAGTCAATATTCAACCCTCATTAACTGGTCAAAGAGGTTACAAAGAGTTTGTGCATCACCAGGAGCAACGTCCTAACCAGGAGCAGCTTCCTAACCAGGAGAAGCTTCCTAACCATGAGCAACTTCCTGACGAGGAGCAACTTCCTGACCAGAAGCAGCTTCCTACTGATATCACAACCACTATATTGAGTCCAGGGAGGTAAGGGACTTAATGGGTGTACACTCCGTACCTCCAAACCCATTTACAAGTATTACCCCTTCCCACAATTGCACTAAATTTCCAACACTTTCATCTGTTGGACCACTCTCATAGTCTAGATGATTGATGGTTGTAGTAGTAGATTTTTCAACAGATTGAGATTGAATAGCGGCTTGCTTTTGAAATTTTGGAATACCCAATCTATTGCCAGTTGCATGATGCTTTTTGTTAATCACTATGACTCGCAATCCAGCTGCTATCACTATCCAGTGCATCTTCTTCACCAGCCTTGCTGATAGGATGCATCAACGTACCACTTTCATCTGTTATTACGCTTGCATATTCATGAGATGTCACCTTATCTTCAATATTATTAGAATCCGTAAGTGATGACAGAGACGGAGTATGTGCCTTGTCACCGCTGTCATTCATTCTGAGACGGTAAGAAGAAAGTTTTCCGATAGGGTTGAGGTCTGAAGGTATTGAATATGGATCGGGGTGTTTGCGTATCTTATACACCGATACATAGTCGACTTTTTTTAAGGTTCTTTTACTAGCACTGGTTTTTGATCGTAGGAGGTCTTTGAATAATTTTTTGTTTCATTTTCACATTCAAACTTTGCTAAAGCAATACAGTACAATATGAAGCAATATGAAGCACTCAACCAACCACCCCTTGTGCTATTAATCAAAGAATCCAAGGATAGTCCCCAAATGGGTGCTATCAACTTACAAACAGAAAGGGTTGTCCTCAAATGAGTGCAACCCAGAAATACAAAGTTCAATACAACAATAAAGAACTATAAATCAAACGTTTAAACAATCAAACGTTTGATGGAGAAAACAAGAATTTGGATTTGTTGGGAGAGAATGATAGAGTGATGTGTGTGTTTCTCAAGCTTCAAATGAACGCCTCTTTCCTAGTTAATAACGTCCCCTTTGACCAGTCTTCATTGAGTTCCAAAAGTAGCAGCTTCAGTCCCTGCAAAATAAACACAAAAGCAAAAAAGAAACAAAAACACCAACGGTAAAATAATACCCAAATAAAGTTTCAAAACAACCCCTTGCACTTATAAACTTGTTAACAAAGGGAACCACATATTTCAACACCCTCCCACAAGTTTATAAGCCAAAGACATTGTACAAAGTGAGTTGGGAGCAAAGATCAGTATGCTGAGCACTTCCCAGCCCTTTGGTCAAGATATCAGCAATCTGTTTTTCAGATTGCACTTTCACAGTACGAATAAGCCCAGATGCAACCTTTTCTCTAATGAGATGAACATCGAAGTCAAAGTGCTTGGTTTTCTCATGCATAACAGGATTAGCAGCAATCTGTATAGCAGAGTTGTTATCACAATAGAGAAAGGCGGGAATTTTACCAATCATACCAAGATCCTTTAGGATCTTAACAATCCACATTATCTCACAAACAGCAGAGGCCATGGATCTATATTCTGCTTCAGCAGAAGATCTAGACAAAGTGGCTTGCTTTTTACTCTTCCAAGAGACTAAGTTACCACAAACATAAACACAATAGCCAGATACGGACCTTCTGGTCACTTTGCATTTTGCCCAATCAGAGTCAGCATAAGAGCAAATGCTTTGATTAGCAGATCTCTTAAAAAGGATACCAGAACCTGGAGCATTCTTAAGGTACTTAAGGACTCTAAATGCAGCATCAAGATGAGATTGAAGAGGAGCATGCATATGCTGACTCAAGCAGTGGACAGAATAGGCAATATCAGGTCTAGTGTTACAAAGATAAATGAGCTTTCCCACAATTTTTTGGTATGCCGTAATATTTTTCAAGTATTTATCATCCAAAGATTCTTTATGAGGCAGGATACCATTCTCAGGCATAGGAGTAGAGATAGGTTTACAAGCCAAAAGACCATACTCATATAAGAGCTCAATACAATACTTTCGCTGGTTTAAGCATAAACCATCATTAACTTTAAGCACTTCAATACCCAGAAAGAATTTGAGTTCACCTAAGTCCTTGATTTTGAACTTCTGATTCAGAAAACTCTTAAAGATAGCAATTTCATCTTTGTTGTTTCCAGTGATGATAATATCATCAACATAGACTAAGAGAACCAGAAAAATGTCATCTTTGTTCTTAACAAACAAAGAGTGGTCATTTATGCTTTGGATAAATCCAGCATTGGTCAAGGTCTCAACTAATTTCTTGTTCCATTGCCTAGGAGCTTGTTTAAGACCATATAGAGACTTGGAGAGCTTACAAACCCTTGTTTCATTTTTATCAAAGAAACCGGGTGGAGGAATCATGTAGATGTCCTCAGTAAGGTCTCCATAGAGAAAGGCATTGTTAACATCCAATTGAAATATGCCCCAAGAGTTTTGAACAGCCATATTAATAACACATCTAACAGTTGTCATTTTAACGACAGGGCTGAATATTTCATCATAATCAATGCCCCTTTTTTGGCTACAGCCTTTGGCAACAAGCCTAGCTTTATAGCGCTCAACTTCCCCATCAGATTTGTACTTGATTTTGTAAACCCATTTAGATTTAATAGCTTTCCTATGAACAGGCAAATCAGTAAGGGTCCAAGTATGATTAAGATAAAGGGATTCCATTTTATTGTTCATAGCTTGGACCCAGTTAGGATCTTTGATAGCATCCTCAAAACAACTAGGTTCAGCAGTTTTATTTAAATTAGCAATAAAACAGCATAAATCAGGAGCAAGTTTAGTGTGATTAGCATACTTATTAAGACCATACCTCACTTTACCATCAAGGACAAAATCATTCAACTTTTCAGGTAACCTAGATATTCTATTAGATTTTCTGGGTTCAGGCAAAGGAGGTTGACCTTCATCTTCTGTTTGATTGCTGGTATCAAAGGTAGGAACATTTTGTTGTTGAAAAAAATTGCCCTCAGAGATGTGGTTTTCATCTGTTGATGATGTGGTATCGACATCCTCCTCAATTGACTGCAGCCTTGCAATGTCATTTGAGGAGTCATCCGAATGACCTCCATCATCATCAGGAGTACTCTCTCCTTCATCATTGGGTCTTACAATGTTATGATGCCCCGACTCAAAAAAATCAAAAAGTTTTTATGATTAACTTCATCAGACCCAAAAAAATTTTCCTTATTCAACTCAACATTATCAAAAAAATCTTTATTAGACTTCATTTTATATGGAAATATGGTCTCATAGAATTTTACGTCTCTTGAAAAAATAAAATTTCTTTTTTCAAGACTCAAAAGTTTATATGCCTTTTTCGAAGATGAGTAACCAATAAGAATACATTTTTCAGACTTTGGAGAGAATTTATCAGACGCATTTAACACACTACAAAAACAGAGGCAACCAAAACATCGCAAATGGGAAAGAGAAGGTTCACTACCATATAGCATACAAAAAGGAGATTTTCCAGCAAGAACAGAAGACGGAAGCCTGTTAATTAAGTAAGTAGCAGTTAAGATGCATTCAGTCCAAAAACATAAAGGGATACTCCCTTGAAACAGAAGACTCCTAGCAACATTAAGAAGATGCCTGTGCTTTCTCTCAACAATTCCATTTTGCTGAGGAGTATAAGCACAGGTAGTTTGGTGCACAATACCCTTATCCCTCAAAAAAGTTCCCATTTTATTGTTAACAAACTCGGTGCCATTGTCAGATCTTATAATTTTAACTTTCTTATGAAACTGGTTAAGGATGAGGTTACAAAACATACAAAAATATTCAAACACTTCATCTTTGGATTTAAGCAAATAAACCCACACAGCTCTTGAAAAATCATCAACAATAGTTAAAAAATATCGAAACCCTTCTCTAGAGGTAACTCTGTAAGGACCCCATACATCAAGATGAATGAGATCACCTAATTTGGCGGACTTATGGTTACTAAGCGGAAACGGTTCCCTTGTTTGTTTTGAAAAATTCTGTTGTTATTATTAACAACATTAGGATTTTTCTTGTACCCAGGAGGGTAGCCAATGATTTCATAACATCTCTCAACAGTATGACCTTTCAACCCACATTTAGTACAACTGAAAGAATTATAAGAAGACCTCACATTTCCATTGTTGTTATTAGAAGACTGATTTCTATTGTTGTTAGGAGAAAAAGGTTGATTTTGGTTTCTATTAGTGTTGTTGTTAAAACTGTTTCTGTTTTGATTTTTAAATTGATCACCAGTCTTAGCAACAAAGGCACTAACCTGGGGTTTTGAAGCCCCAGAGTTGGAACCAAGCCCCCTATGGGATTCTTCCCTACACACAATCATAAAAGCATCTTTAACATCAGGTAAAGCAGGTTGAGTCAACAAAGAACTTCTAATTGGCTGATAAACATCATCTAAACCCATCAAAAACTGCATCAACTTCATCAACTGTTGATGTTTACCAGCCTCAGTCCTAGCATTGCAAGTACAAGGAGAGAATTTGGTAAGAATATCAAATTCCCTCCAAAGAGAGTTCAACTTATGGTAGTATTCATAAACAGACAAACCACTTTGCTTAAAATTATTAATCTTTTGAATTAGATTAAACAGAATAGAACCATCAAGTTTATCATAAGTTTCCCTAAGTTCATTCCAAACTTGAGAAGCATTTTCAGAATAGACCTGACTAAGATACAAGTCCTCAGAAATACTACTTAACAACCAAGACAAAACAACGGCATTACATCTATCCCACTGATTAGACAAAGGTATACTACTAGCATAATCAGATTTCAAACAAGTTCCATCAACAAAAGCCATTTTGTTCCTAGCTTGAAGAGTAATTTTCATGGCATTGGCCCAAACTCTATAATTTTCACAACCAGTAAGTTTAATACTAACCAAAGCACCAATATTACTATCATTAGTCTGTAAATGAAGAGGGTTCCCAGCATCAAGAGAACTAATTAATTCAGAATTGCTAGTGAGAGTACTAGTAGGTGGAGGAACACCACTAGGACCACCACCAGGAGAAGGTCCAGACATGATAACACAAGTTTAACCAAATAAACAAAGCAAACAAAAAAAACACCAAATAGCACAAATAAGGAAGCAAATAATAAATAAAAAAGATAAGGGAGAACAGATTCGAACTACAAGTACACCAACACAAAACTTGGTGAATTGGGGTTGGCCAGAGCAGGTATCCACACCAATCTAGGTTGGAGGGTCAAGGTGTTAACCAACCTGTTTGCACCCACCAAGTAAGGTCAATGCAAAAGTAAAAACGAATCACTTACAGCGCAATATAGAAGCAGGAAAGACTTTGTGCTCTTGATTCACTTAGTCAAGAAACACAAAAGTCAGCAAAAGAACCACCAGAGGCACAAGAAGCCCCAAACAAACGATTAAGGTTTTACAACCCTAAATCAAGCCACCGGGTATCAACACAAGTCACCGGAATCAAAAACCCCAAAAAATAAAATTAGGGTTTGTGAAACCCTAATTTTGAATTTTTTGAAATAGAAAGATCTAGTAACAATAAACCTTAATTCCAAGTCACCAATAATCAATGGAGGCCACCAGAATCAAAACCCCCAAAAAATAAAAATTAGGGTTTGAGAAACCCTAATTTTGATTTTTCAGTAACAGTTAGATCCGATGACGGCCAACAATATCCACCACCAAGAACGTCAAGAACCACCAAAACAAGAGCAAGGAAGCAAGATCCAGCTAGATCTAGAGCAACCTTAGCTCTGATACCATGTAAGAACTTATCAAATACCAATATATGAAGCACTCAACCAACCACCCCTTGTGCTATTAATCAAAGAATCTGATAGTCCCCAAATGGGTGCTATCAACTTACAAACAGAAAGGGTTGTCCTCAAATGAGTGCAACCCAGAAATACAAAGTTCAATACAACAATAAAGAACTATAAATCAAACGTTTAAACAATCAAACGTTTGATGGAGAAAACAAGAATTTGGATTTGTTGGGAGAGAATGATAGAGTGATGTGTGTGTTTCTCAAGCTTCAAATGAACGCCTCTTTCCTAGTTAATAACGTCCCCTTTGACCAGTCTTCATTGAGTTCCAAAAGTAGCAGCTTCAGTCCCTGCAAAATAAACACAAAAGCAAAAAAGACACAAAAACACCAACGGTAAAATAATACCCAAATAAAGTTTCAAAATAACCCCTTGCACTTATAAACTTGTTAACAAAGGGAACCACATATTTCAACAACTAGCACTGGTTTTTGATCGTAGGAGGTCTTTGAATAATTTCTTGTTTCATTTTCACATTCAAACTTTGCTAAAGCAATACAGTACATGAAATAATTTCAGTAATGTGCCTTTTTAAACATAATTTAACTTGTAATGATGATATTAATGAAGCATAAATTTTTATAATACATATTAAAATTCAAATAACAAAAAGAAGTACACTCGTAAAGTTAATGTGTGTAGTCATTTGAGGTTTACGTACCGTCTCAACGGTTTAACTTATAGTTATGTGTATTTATACTGACATCTCCAATTTTCACAAACAAATGTACACTCGTAAAATATATAAGTCCGTGAAATACATTCAGTAACTCTGTTTAAAAGTCCATCAATATTCATTTCAAGTTACAAATACGATAGAGTATGAATGTGAATATGTCTTCCTCTTGCAGTAGCTTTATGATTCTATTTAACAGTTACAATAGTTACCCTTTTAATATGGTTCAAAATTCTATTTTGTATTATGAAGGTAACATTTGGTTTTGATGAATTGATGATCTATTTTCCTGCATGTGTATAATATTTTAAGTACAACTCGAAAATAAGTGTCTGTATGTTGTGTTGGGAAAATATAATGGAAAACAGTGTGTTACTAACTTTGGACTTGTATAATTATTAGCGAATATAATTATTGAGTGTAAGGCAAAGTCGAGCCATTATATGTCTAAAACGGAGTTAGTATGAATGAGATATCGAGTCTCTACGGGTAACTGAAATGAAGGAATTTGGTTTTATCATGAATTGCAACTAGTAAATATTGACTAATATCAAATGGTATTTATCATTTGAAAATCAATGAGTCACTTGCCAGGATATTGATTTTGTTGAATTTATGAGTGATTGTTATCACTTACAAATTAGCTAGTCAATGATTGATTCTAGTTGCCATAATTTACATATTGATAAGGCTTTGTTGACATGTAAACCTCAAGGATTATCACTATATGATATTGTTACCAATTGAGTACATTGACTGACAATCAAATGAGTTGTCATGACATGGATATTGATTGAAAGAATTGTACTTATCATTTCATTCTTAGCATTCGTATGATTTCTCCATGCATATAAATAGATGGCTTTTTCCATCATTTGAGATGCACCAACAAAACACACAAAGTTTACTAGTTCCATTGATATATTTCTGGTGGTCTTTTCGATCAGAAGCACACTACTTTCCGTGATCTTTCAGGCAAGTATGTCAGGTCCGGCTGTACAACAGCTTTGAACGTTGTACCCTGGGAAACAGACGGCGAATCTGTTTTAAGGGAATCGTGTTAAACACGAGCCTCGTTCCACGACCGTTTACTGCTTTTACTTTCATTATTTAATTTATTGTCTTTTAATTTCTGTTATTAAATTCTGTTAATTCTTATATCATTGTAATTAGATTTTATTGATAAAAGTGTACACGTTTCCCTACAGTCTTAAAACAGATTCTGTGTTACAGAATTAAAATTCTTTTATTAAATCGGATTAAATATATTTTAACAGGTTTATTTAAACTATTTTCTGACGAAACCACGAGTGAGTTTCATTGGAAATCAGTATTGCTAACAGATTTTATTATTATTTAATGATTTTAAGCAGGTTCAAATTAGATATATTGAAACCAAGATTGAGTTTCTTATATATTGATTTATTTGATTGTGAAATCTGATTCATTAAGACCAAGATAGAGTTTTGGTGAAACGGATTTTGTACACATATATAGAAATCACGATTGAATTTCTAATATATACATATCTATAACAGTTGACTTAACTGTTTATGTGTGATCTTTCAGGATGACTAACACTGAAACTCCTCCTTCTGTGACTACTGTTGTGACAACCGGTGCGCCAGTTGCTTCCACCACAGTGGCTAATCATGCTGAAAATCAGAGAAATTCAATGGTCAGAATTTCAAGAGGTGGCAACAGAAGATGTTCTTCTATCTCACTACCTTGAACCTTGCGCGGTTCTTGAAAGAGATTGTACCTCATGTGGAACCTCCTAAGGAAGATCAACCCTCTAATCAACAGGCTGTGCAAGCTGTTGAAGCATGGAAACATTCAGATTTCTTGTGTCACAACTATATTCTGAATGGTCTGGTGGATTCTTTGTACAACGTGTACTGCAAGACAACGACTGCCAAAGAATTATGGGAGTCGTTGGAACGCAAGTACAAGACTGAGGATGCTGGTACAAAGAAATTTGTGGTGGCTTGCTTTTTGGATTACAAGATGGTTGATTCAAAGAGTGTGATAACCCAGGTTCAAGATCTCCAGGTTTTAATCCACGAAATCCATGCTGAGGGAATGGTCGTGAGTGAAACTTTTCAAGTTGCTGCTATTATTGAAAAGTTACCTCCAAGCTGGGTAGATTTTAAGAACTACTTGAAGCACAAGCGAAAGGAGATGAGTGTTGAAGATTTGGTTGTTCGTCTTCGTATTGAAGAGGACAACAAGCTGGCTCAGAAAACCACTTATACACCATATTCTGCCAAGGCCAATATGGTTGAGCATGCTGGGTCATCTTCAAGGTCTAATCCCAAGGGAAAAGGTAAAGGCAAGTGGAAGAATGACAAGAAAAGCAAAGGGAATTCTGAGTACCTTGCTCCTAAAGCTGGAATTGTGAAACCGAAGTTCCATGGGACTTGCTTCAACTGTGACCAGCCTGGTCACCGCGCTGCTAATTGCAAGATGCCAAAGCGGGTGAATCCACGTCAGGCAAATATGGTGAATGATGATATGGACATGATTGCAATGGTGTCTGACGTGTGTGCTATGATTTATAAGGTTAACCTGGTAGGTACTAATCATGGTGATTGGTGGATTGATACTGGGGCAACCCGTCATGTATGTGCTGACAAGAGTATGTTTCACTCTTTCAGAGTTGTTGACAATGGGCAGAAGCTGTATATGGGCAACTCTGCAACTGCTGATATCAAGGGCGAAGGAGATGTTGTTCTGAAGATGACATCCGAGAAAGAGCTCAAGTTGACTAATGTCTTGTATGTTCCGGAGATTCGCAAGAATCTTGTGTCCGGTTGGCTGCTAAACAAGTTTGGTTTTAAACTAGTTTTTGAGTCTGATAAGTTTGTTTTGTCTAAGAATCAAATGTATGTTGGTAGGGGTTATGCCTTGAATGGCATGTTCAAACTTAATGTAATGGTTGTTAAGAATGAAATGAATAAGATGAACTCTTCTGCTTACATTGTTGAATTTTCTAATATGTGGCATGCTCGTCTTGGGCATGTAAATTTTAATTCGATGCGTCGTTTGATGAAATTCAAAAGCATACCAAACTGTCACATTGATTCAAAATATAAATGTGAAACTTGTGTGGAAGCCAAACTTACAAGAACATCCTTTAAATCGGTTAAGCGAACAACTGAACCTCTTGATATGATACACACGGACATATGTGATTTGAAATCACTACCCACGAAGGGTGGCAATAAGTACTTTATCACGTTCATTGATGATTGTACAAAGTATTGCTATGTTTACTTGTTGAAAAGTAAAGATGAAGCTATAGACAAGTTTGTTCTATACAAAACCGAGGTTGAGAATCAACTTGGTAGGAAAATCAAGGTTATACGAAGTGATAAAGGAGGTGAATACGTGGCTCCATTCGCCGATGTATGTGCGAAACATGGAATTAAACATGAGGTCACTGCCCCTTATTCACCTCAATCAAACGGTATTGCAGAAAGGAAGAACCGTACCTTGAAAGAAATGGTGACTGCCATGTTAATTAGCTCTGGTATGAAGCAGGACATGTGGGGGGAAGCTATTCTAACGGCCACTTATCTTTTAAATAAGATACCTCGTAAGGATAAAGAGGAAACTCCATATGAAATGTGGATGGGGAGAAAACCGTCATATCAGTACTTGCGAGTGTGGGGGTGTCTAGCCAAGGTTGCTGTACCGACACCAAAGACCCAAAAGATCGGACCTAAATCTGTGGATTGTATATTCATTGGATATGCTAAGAATAGCACTGCATATCGCTTCATTGTACATGAATCGAAAAATCCGGATATACAAAAGAACGCAGTGATGGAATCTAGAAATGCTTCCTTCTTTGAGAATATATTTCCTTGTTTATCTAAGGAAACTGGAAGTTCATCTAGATTATATGACAATGTTGTCCAAGACAAGAGACAACAAGATGATAATGATCTCCAAGATGAGAGACAAGATCAAATTGCGGAAGAAGAGGTTGAACCAAGAAGAAGCAAAAGGGCAAGAAACGAGAAATCGTTTGGACCCGATTTCGTTTCTTTTATGGTAGAAAATGAACCTACTTCTTACTGGGAAGCGGTAAATTCCTCGGAAGGCCAACAATGGAGAGAAGCCATCAAAAGTGAAATAGAGTCTATTTTACAAAACCATACGTGGGAGCTCGTGAACTTACCTCCGGGTTGTAAACCACTAGGTTATAAATGGATCTTCAAGAAGAAGATGAAAGCTGATGGCACCGTGGAAAAGTATAAAGCAAGATTGGTAATCAAAGGATTTAGACAACGTGAAGGTGTAGATTACTTTGATACCTATTCGCCCGTGACGCGAATAACCTCTATCAGAATGATACTTGCGATTGCCGTAGTGAGAAATTTGGAAGTTCACCAAATGGATGTCAAAACGGCCTTTCTAAACGGAGATTTAGAAGAAGAAATATATATGAACCAACCTGAGGGTTTCATAGCTCCTGGACAAGAGGGCAAGGTTTGTAGACTTGTTAAGTCATTATATGGCTTAAAGCAAGCTCCCAAACAGTGGCATCAAAAGTTTGATCACACCATGTTAGAGAGTGGGTTCAAAATCAATGAATGCGACAAGTGTGTTTACGTGAAGGACACAAGTGTCGGATATGTGATTTTGTGTTTGTATGTTGATGATATGCTTATCGTTGGTAGTAACGACAACGTGATCAGATCTACCAAAGACATGCTAAAATCAAAATTTGACATGAAGGATATGGGTTTAGCTGATGTGATCCTTGGAATAAAGATCATACGAACCAATAATGGACTTGTGTTGAGTCAAGCACATTACGTGGAAAAAATTCTCAATACTCATAATACGGGGGATTCCGGCCTAGCTAGAACTCCAATTGACACCAGTTTGCATTTATCTAAAAATAGAGGCTTAGGTGTTGCCCAATTAGAGTATTCAAGGATTATCGGCATGTTAATGTACTTGATGACAGGTACTCGACCTGACTTAGCATACGCTGTTAGTAGGCTAAGCAGGTATACGAGTAATCCAAGTTATACACACTGGAAAGCTATAACGAGGGTACTTCATTATTTGAGATACAGTCGCGACTATGGACTTCATTTTCAAAGACATCCTGCTGTTATCGAAGGATACAGTGATGCAAATTGGATCTCCGACATAAAGGATTCGAGATCGACTAGTGGATATGTGTTTACACTAGGAGGGGCGGCTATATCATGGAAGTCTTGCAAGCAAACAGTTATAGCTAAGTCCACGATGGAATCTGAATTTATCGCGCTAGATAAATGCGGAGAAGAGGCGGAATGGCTACGTCAATTCGTAGAGGACATACCAAGATGGCCAAAACCATTAACGGCCATTAGTATACATTGTGACAGTAAATCGGCCATGGGAAGAGCCAATAGTACAATGTATAATGGGAAATCCAGACATATCCGTCGTCGACATAACTCGATACGACAACTACTCTCAAGTGGAGTTATCTCAATTGACTATGTGGCGTCAAAGGATAACATAGCGGATCCGTTTACAAAAGGCTTAAGCAGAGAGTTAGTTAGTAAGTCGTCAAAAGGAATGTGACTAAAGCCCTTAAAGGAATGAGTTTCTATGAAGGAAAACCTAACCTAGTTGACTGGAGGTCCCAAGATCTAGGTTCAATAGGAAAACCTAATCATAGAAATGTGGGGGAAGTCATGTCAATGTGGGGGAGTTACTTAACATGTAACTTTCCTAGTCCATTCCTAGAACAATGTGACTTGTTGAGAGGTTAAACATATGGCTTAATGATTCAGGATGAAATCATAAAGCTAAATGATTCAAGATGAAATCATAAAACATATGCTTTTAATGATTCAGGATGAAATCACCTATGTGAGAGAGAAGTAGGGTCGCTTCAAAGGAAATTGTGGGGGCGCAATTTTTAAAAAGCTCTTATAGAACCAGGCTAGTGCTCATGACCATAACGGGCACGACTATGAGGACTTGACAATGTCAGGGAGAGTCGTGTGTGAGTATGTATTGTCGTCTACGTAAACAGAGGCTAAGTTCAAGGACATCACGTCTACTTAGATCTAGGAGACTAAGTGCATCTCACAAGGGAAGGTTCAAAGGGTCACACCTACCTATCCTAGGCAGGACTCAACTGCAGAAATTTCGCCGAAAGTTTTGTGTGATTTCGGCCGATCTCCATTCATGTGGGGGATTGTTGGGAAAATATAATGGAAAACAGTGTGTTACTAACTTTGGACTTGTATAATTATTAGCGAATATAATTATTGAGTGTAAGGCAAAGTCGAGCCATTATATGTCTAAAACGGAGTTAGTATGAATGAGATATCGAGTCTCTACGGGTAACTGAAATGAAGGAATTTGGTTTTATCATGAATTGCAACTAGTAAATATTGACTAATATCAAATGGTGTTTATCATTTGAAAATCAATGAGTCACTTGCCAGGATATTGATTTTGTTGAATTTATGAGTGATTGTTATCACTTACAAATTAGCTAGTCAATGATTGATTCTAGTTGCCATAATTTACATATTGATAAGGCTTTGTTGACATGTAAACCTCAAGAATTATCACTATATGATATTGTTACCAATTGAGTACGTTGACTGCCAATCAAATGAGTTGTCATGACATGGATATTGATTGAAAGAATTGTACTTATCATTTCATTCTTAGCATTCGTATGATTTCTCCATGCATATAAATAGATGGCCTTTTCCATCATTTGAGATGCACCAACAAAACACACAAAGTTTACTAGTTCCATTGATATATTTCTGGTGGTCTTTTCGATCAGAAGCACACTACTTTCCGTGATCTTTCAGGCAAGTATGTCAGGTCCGGTTGTACAACAGCTTTGAACGTTGTACCCTGGGAAACAGACGACGAATCTGTTTTAAGGGAATCGTGTTAAACACGAGCCTCGTTCCACGACCGTTTACTGCTTTTACTTTCATTATTTAATTTATTGTCTTTTAATTTCTGTTATTAAATTCTGTTAATTCTTATATCATTGTAATTCGATTTTATTGATAAAAGTGTACACGTTTCCCTACATGTTGTAGCTGTTTACTGCTTAACAGTTGATAATCTACTTTGTATTATTCACTGATAACTTTTCTTCGGACAAATATAAACGAAGTTTGTTCATGTTTGGTTATCTAATTTTATCCAGATAAATATAAATGAACATGGTCATTTGAACTAACAAATTTTTTTGTTCATGTTGGTTTATTAAAAGTTATAGTTATTCATGCTCGTTTATGTTCATTCATTAAGACAATAAAGTGGTAAGATGCTAGAGAAAAAGGTTATGAGAAAGCAGAGGAAGTAGCTAGAGGTCCGAAAACACTCGATATCTCGACTGAATTACAAAATTTCTTTCTAGACACTATTGTAAATTTAAGTAAAGATTTGCGTTTGACATAATTTAAAACGATGTTCGTGTTAGATTTCTGGAACCCAAATGCACACTCGTTTTAGAATGGCAAAGCGTCGTCCATGTCTGTGTTTGAACCCCCATGTCGAGGAAGGAAGATAGAACCGAGGTGAGACTTTATAGTGATAATATCCAATAAAGACTTGCTTATCATACTACTTCCAAAAAAGAATTGTATGAGTGAGAGAAAAAATGAGAAAAAAAATCGAAAAATATGTCATTTTCTATTGTAGAAATATATCACCTTTCAATTTTGGTGTATCTTTATGAACTTTAAACGTAAATTACTTTGCCCAGCCGTGGGCTCTGTGTAGATATGATTGCATAATAAAATGATTTTAGCTAAGGCCAATGTTAAGTACTAACCAATTTGTACACACGATATTGTTTGTGTACACGTATTAATTTGAGAGATCTTATATGCCCAAAGTCAACCCAAAGATAATTTTTTTGTGCATGTATCTCATGGAAGCATAAAAAAATTCTGTGTGTACAGGTGTTAAGGACTAATCAAATAATGATGAGTTGCTATCATGCAACCTTAAACAAAATCAAGTCAGGTCTTTTGGTACGTGTTAGGTAATGGATGTGTACAGACTCGAGATAACGTAATCTTATCAAATAATAACTAGTTTTAATGCCCGTGCACGCGCGGGACTTGAACGTAAAAGATAAATAAAGTAATAATTTCGTTATTGCGATTTTATGTATTTATATATGTTTTTACCCGATTTTTCATTATGTGATAATATTAATTGATATTTTTTTGAGTAAATATTAATTGATATTTTATATTAATATTTACTGCATATAATATTTGAATTTTTTAAATGAAATTTTAGCAATCTTTTTCTGGACATTTTGTTTTTAATAACACATAACGACCTTGAAAAAATATATGTTGTTGTAATATGTGAAATCCCGTCTATTTATTTTCATCTAACACCTATATCTGAGGTCTTGTATTCATTTTACTATTTATATTCATGTTAATAATAATTTATGTAGATTGCATTGTTTGATTTTGTTGAGTGTCAAAATATAAATAAACAATAATGTGTGTTTTTATTTGAATATTAATAATCTTGTGATTTGTTGACTTTTTAATATTACATATATGTTGTATTTTTAATATATAAAATCTAGATAGTATAAAGCTTAAGGGGTATTTCGTTTATTTTATAAAGTTACTAAAAAATATAAAAAGATATAAGTTTACATTTAAGTATATCTAATTTATTTAAAATTCAACCATTAAAGTTTTAATTAATCCCCTCCTCTTTTTTTAAGTTTTTATTTTTACAAATTTAACACGTATATCTTTTTGTGATTTCATCAAATTCTTCCACCAAAACATTTAATTTTGACTAAATTTTATTTAATTTTGACTTTTTTGGGCCAATCACATTGCTTGATTTTGCTTATGTGTTAAAATTAAGCCATTTGATTGGTTCAATTATTTTTTCTACAACCTCCATTTTTTAATAAAACTCTCAAAAAATCTAATTCTTTTATTATATAAAAGATGTAACTTCGGTTGGAGTAAATAAATGGGGCGATTGTTTTTAAATCGTATCGAAATTGATCATTTTTATTAAGTTGTGCAAGTTATTTTTTTTAACTAAACAATTAGAACATTGTAATCCTCTCTGTTCTATACAATACTTAAGTTAATCTGTTTTTTTTTTCTTTTTTTGCTGAAGTGGCATTGTTGATCATGATTGACTCCGTTAAACAACAATCACCTGCACCTGCCCTTTATCCATCATCTTCAGTAGCCAAAATATTTTTTTATCAGGTCTTCATCAATCATATATTTCCACCGTATTCAAAGAAAAAAAAATAAAACAAAATCTCTATCAAATTCTTTTCCTTGAACCTAACCAAATCAAAACAGTAGCTTGGGTAAATATGAAATTACCCCATTTATAAAAAATAATTCCATATTTACCATAAAGGGGTAATTTCATATTTAACCAATATGAAACTTAAAATGCCATATTCATCTAATTTATAAAAAATACATAATGTACAATAAATTTGATGCATGTTTAAGGAAATATGAAATTTTGATGTTTTAATTGGGTAAGGGCCATATACGCTGCTTATGTAGATGAAAGAGCCACCACGTGTTTTAGCGTTGCCTTCGAGGTTACAATACATCCCTTTACTAAAAATGTGCAACTATTACGAGACATGCCTTTATTCGGAACCTTAGCGTAGTCTGAATCAACAAAACATGTTTCATTCACATGGTTGTTATGATTTGTCCCAAACACCAAACCCACTTTTATAGTGCCCTGCAATTTTTTTTAATGATTTTTATCCAGATTTGCTAAAGATCTGCTAACTACACTTACTACATGCGCTATTTCTGACCTCGTGCACACCATCAAGTACACTAAGCTAATGCATATGGCACCCTAATCATCCTCTCAACATCACAATCCCCAAACAGACAATCTTTCAACGGGAGTTTCAAGTGCCCACCCAAATTTTTCTTGTCTATTCTAAATTTGTTTAAAACCTTATAAACATACTCGAATGGGACACACTCATAATATTACGACTCTAATCCTTGATGATCTCCATACCAAGAATCTTCTTTACTTCTTCGAGCTCATTTATGTTGAAATTTTTTTAAGCGAACACTTGGAAGACCCAATCTCACTGTTGAATTTACAAGTAACCAACATATCGTCTACATATAACAGTTGATAGATATACACCCCTGGTGTATAACTCATCTAACATTAGCAGCTGACGTAACTGCTACGCTTAAACCCGTTGCTCAACATATGCTCATCGAACATCTTATATCATTTCCCATGTAATTACTTCAAATCATAAAGAGATTTCTTTAACAAACATACCTTTTTACCTTTTTCAAATTCTGGTGGCTGCCTCATATAGATCACTTCTTCAAGATTACCATGTAAAAAAATGTCATATTTACCTCAAGCTGCTCCAGCACATAATCTTTACAGAAGTGAATAAAAGTGTAACCCGAATAGATGTGTGTCAAACTATTGGCAAAAATACTTTTTCGTAATCAGTACATACCCTCTGTGTGGATCTACGAGCCACCAACCTTGCCTTGTACCTAGGATTTTAAGCACCTTCAATCTCTTACTTTATTTAAATAACCATTCATAGCTTACTAGCTTTTGCCCAGTTAGATGATCTACTAACTCCCGAATCTTGTTCTTCCTCAGGAAATCCAGTTCTTCTTCCATAACAAAATTTCACTAATAATTATCTTCACAAGCAACTGCTTGTTGGTAAAAAAAGGTTCATCAGTGTCTTCTTCCTCTACTGCAACAAATGCGTAAGAAACCATATTACTCTTATCCCGAAACCTTACAAGTTTCGTCTTTGTTCTTGGGTCTTTATCTCGAACCAACTGATAATATGTGAGATCTAGTGGTAGATCAACTTCTTGATCCCCTAAATCTCCATCATATCTTTCTTCCTATATGTATGATCTTCATTAGGTGTACGGGTGTTTAAGCTCTTCATCTCCACGCAACATGTAATTCCTCAACAGACTTATCAGTACTTGCACCAAAATCCTTCAACGTGTCTTTATCCATGACACTTTCATCGAAGACCCCATTCCATATTGCGACTATTTTAGGTGATTCATTATCCAGCTTATATAGTTTGTACTCCTTCAAGGTACCCCAAAGGAATGTATTTTACCACTCTTGGCCTGAGATTACCTTGTTTAATGTGTGAATATGCGAAAGAGGCCTATAATCACTTGGATGTCCCGACAACATCTTCATATGTGTCTCTTTCTCAATCACTGTTGGTGGTGACCTATTTATAAGATATGTTGTCGTACATGTTGCTCCCGCCCAGAAGGTCTTGGGCAATCTAGAATAAATTAATAAATAGCGTACCTTATCCATGAGAGTTCTGTTCATCCATTCTTCAAACCCATTCTGTTATGGCATCCTGACGACTGTCAGATGTCTAGATATTCCACACTCATTGCATAACTGCTCAAATTTACTATTATTAAACTCAAGAACATCATACGTCCTAAGCTTATTAACCGTCGACCCAGTCTAATTCTCAACTAACTACTTTCAACTCTTTGAAATTTCTAAAATGCTTCGTGTTTGAACTTGAGAATATAAACCCATACTCTCTTTGAATAATCATCAATGATTCCACATGAGGCGGACCCATAAGTTTAAATGAGTAGTGTGTCTTCCTACACAAAAACTGACTCGATGAGACTTAACCAAAACATAATTCTGACAAAAATTGAGCTTACCTAGACTCTTCTTGCCAAACAGACGGATTTTTTCCATTGATATGTCCCAGTCTTTTTTACCAAACATGCGCAAGACTGTATTTTTCTTCAACACTAGCATTAAGCTCACCCGCCACTACATGTCCATCCAAATGGTATACACAGTTATCGACTGTATCTTGTAGGTATATCCATATTTTTCAAAAGTTCCCAGCAATATCAAGTTTCTTTTCATCATGAGTATACCTAACATTGTGTAACACATAACTTAACCCACCTTTCAGTTGTACCCTTGCCTTGCCAATACCTTTGATGTTTCACTCCTTGTTGTCACCCAACATTACCCTACCCCCATCGCATTCCACAAATCATAGAATAAATCTAACATGTGTGTCGCATGGTATTAACCTCCTGTATCCATGATCCAATCTAACATATCCTACTCACCCAACACCATCATCACCTTAGAACCGTGATAAATCAAACCACTGGAGCTTCGGTCATCTTGCTTGACGAAACGTGTTGACTTCTTTTGATTATTCTTCGAAAAATTTCTCTTTAAGTACTAATCATATTGACAAAAATAACACTTGAGTCTTTTACCTCGAGCTTTGATCTTGACTTTCCCTTGACTGATCTGAATTCTTGTGATCAATTCTTTCCACAAATATAACCCTTTGCCATTATCCTTTTTTTTGCCTTAGACCTTTCTTCGATTTCTATCAATTTCGATGTATTTTTTTGTGGGAAAATTCTTGAAATGCCCCAAAGTTGCACCCACTTTCACAAAATGCACCAACCAAATGAAAATTTCCCAAAATGCCTTATGTAACTTATGCGACTTTTCCAAAAATGAAAAAAAAAATTAATTTTTCAAAATTTTTCCAAAATTTTCTAATTTTTAGAAAAGTCGCATAAGTCGCATAAGACATTTTGGGAAATTCACATTTGGTTGATGCAAAAAGGGAAAAAAGATGACATTTTAGAGCATTTTAAAAATTTTTCCCTTTTTACTCATCGTTTTTGCGTGTTTTTATATATTACACTATAAATGGAAATTTTAAAAATTCAAATACTTTATTGTACTAAACCAAATACCTAAACATTCAAACATTTTATTAAAGCATTTACTGATACTTAAATAGGTCAATATATAATACTCATGAAAAACAAATTATGAACAATGAATAAAGAAAAGCAAACTGGCAAATTTATTGGTTGCTTTCATCAGTTCAAAGAGAGTTATTCGCCTTGGCTTCTGGACCATCAACGACTCCAATCTCACTAAACTCTTGAGTAGTCGACGGTGTGAGGTCTGTCATGCACATCCGTGATGAACGTCGTACAACTCAAAACAACGGCATTTGTGCGCTTGGCCCTGAGAACACAATGTCTTGTGGTTAGCTTCAACAGATCCTCGTGTTTAAGTATTTGTCGTTCAGTGTTGTGTTGTTCCGAGAAGTGGTTCGACACTCGCAACGTATCACGTAAACAACGTCTTATCTATTGAAACAACATGACACAACTCACCGACACAAGAGGTGAGTGGTGGAAAGATGATCAATACATTCTCGCAACACAAGTCAAACAAGTCTTCTACATTGAAGATAAGAACAAACCCAACTCGAAGGTCGTTGAACATGTTAATCATAAAAAGTTTTCCAACGGGGGTGTCATCGTGTCAGATGTCGTTCCTGATATTATACATTTTGACATCTCATCTGATCTACCACTTTCCATTGCTTTGAATGACTTGGGTGATGTGACCTTGCATATAGATGTCCAATCAACAGAGTGATGAAGAACGTATGAATGATGATGATGGTGAAGACAAAGTTTATTCCAGTGGAGAAGAATATTGACCTTTAGTTGTAACTTGCAAAAGACACTTATTTGTTTGAATGAATGAATCTAATTGTTGTGGATTGTTTAAATGTCTATATTTAGTTAGATGTGTTGTATTTGGATTTGTGCATGCTTATATTATTTTGTTCATGAATTTTTCTATGTTATGCTAATTGTACTTGTACAGATATCGTCAGCAGATGTTGCATGATCACACAGTGGTGAAGGTGGCGGTATGGATGAACCTCCTGCGCCAAACATCCGCATCGATTGCTTCGTTTTATTTAGAGACAAAGGTAAGAATATTTGGATTATTGTAACACAATCATAAATTAGATACATATATGTTGCTTGCCTTGAATTTTTATGACTTTGTCACTCACTTGATTTTGCAAGTAAAGGCAAAAGGAAAGAATATTTGGGCGGCAGAGCGGCCGGTAGGTTAAAGACTCGGTCCATTAACATAAATCTTGAGTTGGAGAAAGTCGTTGAGATGAATGGCCCTGTCCCGATACGCTTTGAGTCGCGACCACCGTCGTTCCGACCTCTCGGCAACCATGCTCAGCATTTTTCTAACTTTATCGTGGAGTCTCTCAGGAGGCTAGTACCATTTTACTACCCAAGTTAGAAAGACGTCCGTGTAGAGCTCGAGGCGAACATTTGGGCTCAAATAGAGGTCAATTATCATTTTTATGTTTATTACATTATTGCGTTTATTTATTTAATGGCGTATATATTTATCTAAATTTGTTTATTTATTTATATCATATAAATAAATAACAAATTTAAATAAATATACAAATCATATCTTATTTATTTATATCATATAAAAAAATAAAAAAATTAAATAAATATATATTTGATAAGAATTAGCTAATAAGCTTTTTCGGATAAGCTGTTTTAAAACAGCTTATCTTGATAAGCTTATCAGAATAAGATGTTTGAAAATAGCTTATTCTGATAAGCTTATCAGGATATGCTGGTTGAAAACAGCTTATCCGAATAAGCTTATCAGCTTGTTCTGATAAGCTTATTAGAACAAGCTGTTTAAATACAGCTTATCCTGATAAGCTTATTAGAATAAGCTGTTTTTAAAAAGCTTATCCTGATAAACTTATCAGAATAAGTTGTTTGAAAACAATCAACGGTCTATTATGTATTGAAAAGTCATGACAGTTCAATACATTGTAGGTTTTGTAAAAAAAATGAGTGATACTAGTTTATTTGATAGTATTTAGTTTGTTTTTTCTTCTTTAGAGGGTTAGGTGTAGTAACATAAAAACCCCCATGTTATTTGGACATCTCAGCGCCACGTCAGCAAAACACCCAAATAATACTAACCGCTCTTATCATAACATAAACCAACACAACTTTTCTCTTTTTTCTAAAAAACCCCCTCAACAATTAAGCCATTTTTTTTTAAATAAACACACATTTTATTCATTAATAAAAATTACAAATTACATTACGAAATTAAAAAAAAACATTACGAAATAAAAAAAACATACAAAATTAAAAAAAAACATTACAAAATTAAAAAAAAAACAATTCGAAAAATAAAAAAATTAAGATGCACCGTCGTCTTCACCCAAATCGCTCCTAATATTCGCCTGGATGAGTTGTTTTTGCCTCCTAATCAAATAGGCGTCTTCGTCGTCAATATCCGTATGAATCGGGGTATCCAAAAATCACAACTCCTCCAAACGCGTGAAGGTGCGATCTCTCTCGGTTTATACATCAAAATCCTTTTCGGCGGCTTCCCGTTTGAGACGCATCTCGGACTCCAACATCAAATCAAAACTCACCGAGCTACTTCCACCCATGCTCGCGTCCGACTTTGTTTTTTTGGAGGCACGTGGTTTGCCGGGGGCCTTGGTCTTCCGTCATGAGAAAAAAAGCTATCCTGGCTAGGCCCGGGGACAAGTCCAGTTAAGTCCACCGCATCTGGGGCATCTCATTTGCTATGGTTTCTCAAAATTTCCCACGCGCCCAATTGAGTAAACGTCCCCCTTTATGCTCTTCATGATAAAAATTGTATGCCTGTTTCATCACATCCGCGTCATTCTCGCCACTTTTCCCTAAACGTTTGGCCCATTTGTAAATCCCGTTAAACTTTTGGCAATTGGCATTCAAAGTATGTCATTTGCTAGATAGCATATCCTTGTTTCGTTTTTGGAAATTCGTAGCGTTGAATATGTTCAACACAAGAGTCCAAAACGTATCCCCCTTTTGACATCGACCAACATTATTATCTTCCGAAACTCCTATCCAAGACGATGCTAGCACATCTTCTTCAACCGGTAGCCAACGACCCGCGGTAATCGGTTCTTCATCCGCAACACCTTTGTCTTTCTTTGAAGATTTCTTTTTTCGGGGAGCTCTATTTGACGGGGATTCAGCCATTGGTTGGTTATCGGTTTGAGATGTGAATGACGAGTCTTGTTGATGTATAGCCGCGGCTTGAGATTGTTGCCATCGAAAGAATGCTTCTTGTTGATCCGCTTGATGTTGTTGCAATGCTTCCAACGACGTGAGTTGTTGATTTTGATTCGACGTGTTACCGGAACAAGCTTCGTTCATCAAGTTAACGAATCCATGTGGTGGGAAATTGGGCATTGTTTTTTTCCTAAGAATTTGGTAACTAATTTGTATGGATTTGGTAATTATTTGATATGATTTTGGTAAAAAATTAAGGTGTAAAAGTTGTATAAATAGTAGTATAATTTTTTATATATTTATTTTTTAAACTTTAACCGTTGCTTTTTAGCCGTCGGGGGGGGGGGGGGGGGGGGGGGGGGGGGGGTAAAAAGGAATACATAATATAAAGATGGGAGGGGGAAATGAAAAATAAATTTTACAAAACTCGCCTAACGTGCGTTGCCCATCCAACGCAGGGGGGTAACGGCGTTGCCTCGTTGGAAGTGACGGTGTAGTAACGGGCAGTAACGTGGGGTAACGCCCGTTACTATACCTAGTGCTCTTATAGAACCAATAACCTAATAATTATAATATCTGAAAACATGCAAAAACATTCAAACATTTTACTGAAGCACTTACTGATACTCAAATAGGTCAATATACATAAGCATGGAAAATAAGTGACTTTGTGAACAATGAATAAAGAAAATGAAGCAGACGGGCAAATATATTGGTTGCTTCCAATAGCTCAAAGCGAGTATACAATTACGTGCCCATGATGGTATAAACGGTCTGAACCACGGTAAGAGAAAACAGAATGATCGCAGCAAGTAGTGCAACTCCATGGATTATTGAAGTATACGCGTTTCAGCCGTGCAATATTCTTGGGCCAATAACCATTGTAGTATTCATCCATTTGTTTGAACTCTTGGGTGTAATAGAATTCTGTAATGGAAATGTTTTTGCATATCTTGTTGATCATATCTGCAGCCTCTTGGTTTGAGCCGAGTATGTTGACAAGGACTTTTGATTCTACCAGTTTAGCAATATCCTCTTGAGTATAAGCATATCCATCGCATGTGCATATGATGTAAAGAAATAACGATCATGAGGGAACGATTGCTCGTAAGCAATAAAGTTCCTTAAAATTAGCTCAGTGATATCATCAATAACCAGGGTTGGCATTAGAAGAGTAGGTTTACCCCAAAACCAGGGTAAACATGGAAAAATAGATGACTGGAATTTAATGGTCATTGACCATATATACTCTTGGTGAGGCTTAAAGTTCATCCCAGATCTATCCAGTTCTACTATCGAGTGAAAAGTTGTGTATGTATTCTCTATTCGCTCTTCATCTACAAGCTTTGATGCCTCATCGTGTATAGGATTCGATGACTTGGCAACAACAAGCTGGTAGCGTTTATGCATATAGCCAAGAACATGATCGTGAGTTGATTCCGAGTCAACATCTGTGGTTGAAATTTTTTCAGGTAACTGAGTACGGAAGAGCTTAATGTAGGGTGCCAAATATTCATCCAGAACATTGCTAAGAGTGAATGAGACTTTACCCATGGAGCAGTCGAACAAATCTAGAAGAACAAAGAAAGGGACTTGGTTTTCTAGCAACATCAGATCCATGGCGATACGACTGTTTTGCATCTTATTTGGCAAATACAATTTTTCTTCTTCATGCTTGAAACAGAATTCAAGTATAAAACAGCCATCGATAATCATCATCGTGGCAAGTTCAACGTCACTATAGTTCTTGATCATACCAGCATAAGATTCTCTGATTCGGTCTATTGAAGTGTTTACCTTTAGCAGAAACGCTTCTAATGTTTTCTTTGGCGTGGAATCACAACGATTCAATAGGTCATCAAGATAACTCTCTTTCAGCCATTCAAATTCTTGCAACTTCGGATCCTTTCTATGTATAGGTCCTATAGAGACCAGCTGAGGGTTGAATGAACTTTCGCTAAGATCTATAAGAATTCTAGAAACCCTGCAAATAGATGGTTGACCTCGGTTGCCACGATTGTGGACTCTTTCTGCACAATCAAGAAGAAAGCCAATAGTCTCGTCATCACTTTTATCCACGACATCCGTGATACAGTGAATGATCGGAGTAGTAGTGGATGCTTCATCTGAGTGAGATAGATTTCTTGTAGTCACATCTGGCTGATTAATTTTAGGAATGTCCATGCTATCATTTTTCTCCCGCGTTTTGACATTTATGAACCTCCTTCCCACCAAACTAATTCCGACATAGTCCAGTTTATTGACGGTTGGAGTAGTAGTGGTAGCTTCCGCCGATTGAACTAGATTAATTTCAGGAATGCTCAACTCAACATCCCCGACACTGACAGTTGCAGAATTATTATCGTGTTCATTTACTGGAGCATAGCCACTGTAGTAGAAAGCGTTAGATGGCCTCAATGTACCATACCGGAGTGCATGTACATCATGTCCTTCGCTTTCATCCGTTGGAGGTGATGTTTTCTTGGTTGCATCATGCTCACCAACCTCGATACTACCATGACGCATTAAGGCAACATTGTCATCGGCTGGAGCAGCTTTTTTGGTTGCATTTGCATGCTCACCGTAATCCATTCTATGCAGTTATTAAGAAAGTTTTCCGGTGACATCAACTATGTACATGAATGTTTGACTTTTTCCAGTGATTATTTAGCTCACTGGTTTCCCATCTAGATCTGGATCTAATATAATGTATGAATTATTTAACAGATTGAATTATTATTTAATTACTCCCTTCGTCCACGATTAAATTACGTGTTACTCGTCTTAATATTTATAAACTTTTAAAAATAGAGTCGTCCTGATTCGTGCTATTGGCAGTCTGAACATGTAATGTAAACTAATTAAAAGTCGACATCAAATCACATTAACTAATAGTTTATCATACCGTGTCACACTAATTGCATTAGCCATTTCTAATAAAAAAAAGTGCCCATGATCACTTTCCTTTATGGATACTAGTAATGACAAAAACTATAATAATACATGGTTGACGTTAGTTCGCCCCTAAGTTGTCGTCTTGGTGCCGCGAGGGAATGCCTGACGATTACTAGGCATGGCCTTTGCTGCTCGAATTGTCGCAATGTGCTTACACGACCGTTATCTCCTCCGGACCTGAAACAACCTTTCTCTCTTCCGAGTTCTAATGACCGTTCCAGGTGAGCGCTGAATATTTATATTGTAAATCTTGTTGATAGATGTTTGTTAATTGTAATTAGCTTCTCCATATTTATTCTTTTTATTTATTTATTTTAACCCGACAATGTTTTCGATCATACCATATACCACTTATGTAAAAAAATGTTGTTCCAAAACAAAACCAATTAATTATCTAACAAATGCCTCCGGCCACAATCCATAGGTTGCTGAACAACTTACGTACCACTAAACAAGATACAGAGTATATTTCTGCAAATTTTGCTACAGCAGAGCAGTTTATGCAGTCTTAAGCTTTTTTTACCCTTTAGCGTATTAAAAAAATTGATTTCAAACAGTAATTGGTACAAAGAAAAAAGAAAACGAGACAGAAAATTTTGAAGTCTTTATTATCCACCAATCTGAAACATATAAAAGTTACTAAGTACAATATTATTTCAAGATCCACAATATATGAGTGGCTTCGCATTCTACTTTCGTTGAAGGTAAACGAACAACACACATCCAAACTAATTAAAACCTATAGGCATCATTATCATTTCTGTTATCACTTTTCTCCACGTAATATCTAACATGATCTATTAGATTTGTGATTGCACTACAATATTCGAACACTTCCCTGGCCAAATTCGCGACGTTTCCCTGGCGACATGTCGCCAGGGAAGATGAATCCCTGGCGACATGTCGCCAGGGAAAGTACGCCAAGAAAGGCTGGTGCGGGATTGTTTCCCTGGCGACAAATTTTGATTTCCCTGGCGACAAGTGGGCCCCGCAAACTCTTTGGTTCAAAAATTGGTGCCACGTCGGACTTGGTGCGGGATAGTATCCCTGGCGACATATGTCGCCAGGGAAAATATGGCTGATTAAGCAACTTAAGTTAAACAGGTTTTTTAAACCTCACTTTTCCCTGGCGACATGTCGCCAGGGAAACTCTAGAAGAACATTGACTTGTCAACGCCAGGCGTTGACTTGTCAACGCCTGGCGTTGACAAGTCAATGTTTTTCTTGAGTTTCCCTGGCGACATGTCGCCAGGGAAACTTGGCTGACTTTTTAGAAAGTCAAATAATCCAATGTTTCTCTGGCGACATGTCGCCAGTGAAACTTGGCTGACTTTTTAGAAAGTCAAATAATCCAAAGTTTCCCTGGCGACATGTCGCCAGGGAAACTTTGACATTTTTTTTTTTTTAGCTGCCTGCACAGCAGGTTGTTTCCAGATTTTTTCCGGAATTTTTCCGGAAAAAATCTACCAAAACCTGGGAATACAAATACAAAACCTGAAGATAAAAATACCAAAAATCTACCACGAGTCTAGTACCAAAACACAATAACATGTAACCTCTCGATCAATACAAATACATGTCACAACTTGAGTACAAAGTTCCTAGTTACACTTATTAAACTTGCAATTCGGGGTTTACAATTATTAAACTTGCATGCTAAGGTAGGAAAAACAAGACAAGCATACTAACCATTACCACTCCCACCGGCGCCACTACCGCTGCCTCCCGTGCCACTCCCGCTAGCACCACCCGATAGAAATGCTCCGAACGCATCGGCAAACCTATCGTCACTTCTCAAAAAGTTAAACACTTGAGACGCTTGTTCCAACCGTGGGTCGACGGGAGGAGGAGGAGGAATATAGTGAGTACTCCTTCTCGGCACTATCTGGCCGACACCGGGCATGTGGCCTCGCTGCTTTCCACCTCGGACGATACGGTTGATCTCGTCGTCCGTATATTTTCCTTCAGCCTTCATCGCAAGCATCTCCTCCTAATGAAGTGACAAAAACAAACGACAGTTAGTATATTATATATTAGTCGGGTTGGTACATTATTTATCGGCAAGGAATAGTAAAAAACAAGGCATATCCAAAAAAAAATTAATTAATTAATTAATTTAAAAAAAAACACTTACATACATAACGCGGTCCGCATCGCAAGGAAAATTCCCATCCTGGTCGGTGTGCGCAATGAAGAAGTGATCAATGACAGTCGGGGGTGGCACATCAGCTTCAATTGCAGCTTGCGTCTGTACATACATAGACACGCATATATAGAATGAAGCAAATTCAAAACAAAAAATCACAACACACCAAAACATATAATCAAAGACATATATGTATGTAAATTAATTATAGAATTTCTCACCACTTGGTCTCGAAGGCGTGCCAACGATCGGGATCCCTGCCGACTCGGCGTCTTCTGCTTAGACCGGTTCTGGGCGTTCGTCTGGCATCTTTTCTCGTAATCCGGATTACTCCAAAGTGCGATATGTTTCTCCCAGTCCTCTGAAGTAATTTCCTCTGGACGCTCGCTGCGGACTCTGCCGATATCTACCCTGCCGGTATCGATGTCTCGGACCCAATGCTTTGTCTTGAGGGTATTTTTTCGAGAATTATAACTCTTTGTAAGCATTTGATTGATGCCGCCACGTATTTCCTTCCATCTACCAGGATTACTCTTGTGTGGCGTCAAATTAAACTGATTCTGCATTCATATACAACAAATAAAACAAAAACAGAGTTAGAGTTAGAGATATAATTTATACATTATTTTGTTTATTTATTTAATGGCTTAGTCATTTATTTAATTTTTTATAATAAAAACAACTTATCCTAATAAGCATAAGCTTTTTGAAAACAACTTGTTCTGATAAGCTTATCAGGACAAGCTGTTTGAAATCAGCTTATCCTGATAAGCTTATCAGGACAAGCTGTTTGAAAACAGCTTATCCTGATAAGCATATCAGAACAAGCTGTTTTCACACAGCTTGTTCTGATAAGCTTATCAAGATAAGTTGTATTCAAACAGCCTGTTCTGATAAGCATATCAGGATAAGCTGTTTGAAAACAGCTTATCTGAAAAGCTTATTACATTATTCTCATCAAATATATATTTATTTAAATTTTTTTATATTTATTCTAATTTTTTATATATATTTAAAAAAAATTTATATGATATAAATAAATAAGATACAATTTGTATATTTATTTAAATTTGTTATTTATTTATATGATATAAATAAATAAACAAATTTATTTAAATATATACATCATTAAATAAATAAACACAATAATGTTATGAACATAAAAATGATAACTGACCTCTATGTTCGCCCAAACCAATGTTTCGATCTCATCAGGGACATCAGCCCAACTTGGGTAGTACAGTGGCACGAGCCTCCTGATACAATCCCCGATGTAATTAGATAAATGCTGAGCATGCGTGCCGCGAGGCCGGTGAGATTTTTCTTCAAAATCTATCGGGACAGGGCCATGCTGACCAACTTCCTCCAACAAATCGATACATCGGCTAATGCCTCGAGTCTTTCTACCGGCCGCTCTGCCGCCCAAATTTTCTTTTCTTTTCCCTTTGCCTGCAAAAATCAAGTGAGTGACAAAGTAATAAAAATTCAAGGCAAGAAACATATATATGCACCAAATTTTTGATTGTGTTACAATAATCCAAATATTCTTACCTTTATTTCTAAATGCGGCGAAACAACCGCTGCGGATGTTTGGCGTAGGAGGTTCATCCTCACCACCACCGTCACCACCGTGTGATCCTGCAACATCTGCTGACATCTGTACAAGTACAATTAGCATAACATAGACAAATTCATGAACAAAATAATATAAGCATGCACAAATTCAAATACAACACATCCAAATAAATATACACATTTAAAAAATCCACAACAATTAGATTCATTAATTCAAACAAATAAGTGTCTTTTGCAAGTTACAACTAAAGGTCAATCTTCTTCTTCACTAGAATAAACTCTGTCTTCACCATCATCATCATTCACACGTTCTTCATCACTTAAATCATGAGGGACGTCTTCATCATCAGTAATACCATCGTCTTCATCATCAACATCAATGATATTTGGCGGTGCATCAACCTCCGTTTCGTGGCCATCTATATTCAAGGTCACATCACCCAAGTCATTCAAATCAGTGGAAAGTGGTAGATCAGATGAGTTGTCGAAATGTATAATATCAGGAACGGCATCTGACACTATGACACCCCCGTTGGAAAACTTTTTATGATTAACATGTTCAACGACCTTCCAGTTGGGTTTGTTCTGATCTTCAATGTAGAAGACTTGTTTGACTTGTGTTGCGAGAATGTATTGTTCATCTTTCCAATACTCAGCTCTTGTGTCGGTGAGTTGAGTCATGTTGTTTCTATAGATAAGACGTTTTTTACGTAACATGGGGCGAGTGTCGAACCACTTAACTTTGAACAACACAACACTGAACGACAAATAACGAAACACGAGGATCTGTTGAAGCTGACCATAAGCCATTGTGTTCTCAAGGCCAGGCGCACAAATGCCGCTGTTTTGAGTTGTACGACGTTCATCGCGACTGTGCACGACATACCTCACGCCGTCGACTATGCAAGAGTTTATTGAGATTGGATGCGGTGATGGTCCACAAGCCAAAGCGAATAACTCGCTGGTCTGGATAACCTCTGGGTCTTTGTCATTGTCTACGTGACGTTGACGGATCTATGAGGAATAAAGGATTAGGTACAGAAAACTATTTATAATAATATTATTTTTTTACAGGTAAGTACACAAGATAAGTCTAAGTTTACCATTTTCCCAAACCACGCGGAGAATTCTTTTTTCTCGTCTTTGTCAGGATATAATCTGAAAAACGTTCATGGTATTAGAATAAGTCGCTATTGTTAAGAAAAAGAAGTTTTAAAATAAAATAAAAAACGCGTACCTCTTGAACTCAGAAATATACTTGTCGATTTCAGGACTGTTGTTTAGTACATACCATTCCACTTTCTTGAACTCTTGATAAGGGAACGGAATATACGACTTTTTCCCAAGCGGGTTACATACCGATCGGAACACCTGAAACTGACACGTTGGGGGAGGGGGGTCCACATTACGGTCGAGACGATTAAATTTAGTGGTAACATCATCCCGAAAATACTTAGAACAGAAAGTCAATGCTTCTTGTGCAACATAACCCTCCGCAATCGAACCTTCTGGCTTAGCTTTATTTCGTACAAAACCTTTTAGCTCTTTCATGTATCTTTCAAATGGATACATCCACCGGGGGCGGATAGGCCCGCCTTCAATGGCCTCATCAGGTAAATGGATAACCAAGTGAACCATAATGTCAAAGAAATCAGGGGGATATATGAGCTCAAGATCGCACAAAATGTCAACCACCTTTTTTACAGCAGTCAACATGTCATCCACCATTAAAGTTGCAGAGCAGAGTTGCTTAAACAAGTTACATAGGTCGATCAGTGGTCTTGCAATCTCATCAGGCAAGTATTCCTGAAGTGCGAAAGGAAGTAAACGTTGCATCATTATATGACAGTCATGAGACTTCATGCCCGTTATATTGGTATCGTTATCGGTCACTTTGTGCTTGAAGTTGGATCCGAACCCATCTGGTAGTTTAACACTCTTGATGTACTGACAAAACTTTTTCCTGTTCTCTGGTGTGAAGGAATACGAAGCCTGAGGCTTCTTGCACTTCCCGTTTTTACTTTGGGTGAGCCACAAGCTTTTTCGAATGCCCAACTTTTCCAAGTATTGTCTTGCCTTGACAGTGTCTTTAGATTTGTCATTCATCAACAAAGTGTTCAGGATGGCCTCCAACACATTTTTTTCGATATGCATGATGTCTAAATTGTGTCTTAGTGAAAGAAAAGGCCAATACTCAAGCTCGTAAAAAATAGACCGTTTAGACCAGTTAGGCTCAACACGAAAATTGCGTGTTATCTTCACACCCCCAAAATTCTTATGTTTACCGGGCAGTCGATTTGGCAGTGAAGCGTGTTGCTCGTCAATGTAAATGTTCTAGGACGGGGCTGGTGTTCGGGTTTACCATTGAATAAACGTGAAGTCCTGGATTTATGGCGGGGCGGTAAGAATCTTCTGTGGCCAACATAAGCTATTTTGCTTGCCACATGAAGAGATGGAGTGTCGTCATTACATGTAGGGCAAGCCTTGTAACCTTGCCCACTATACCCAGACAAACTACTTCGAGCCGGAAAATCATTGATGGTCCATAAAAGCATCGCTCTCATGGTGAATGCCTCGCCTGTAGCTTGGTCTATAGTACTCACACCATCCCATAAAAGTTTTAGATCATCAATTAAAGGTCTCAAGTAAACATCAATGTCCTTGCCCGGGGATTTAGGGCCAGGAATTAACAGCGTCAGCATTAAAGAACTCTCTTTCATACACAACCACGGAGGCAGGTTGTATGTTGTCAATATCACCGGCCACATGCTGTAAGTCTGACTAAGGTTGCCGAATGGATTGAAACCATCAGCAGCCAACCCTAATCGAACATTTCTTGGTTCTGCTGCAAAATCACCATACTTGGCATCAAATTTCTTCCAAGCCGCACCATCACACGGGTGTTGCATCTTACCGGGCTCCGTACACTTTCCAGTAGCATGCCAAATCATATCCTTTGCACTTTTACTAGACTTGTACAAACGTTGTAGTCTAGGAATGATCGGAAAGTAACGCAGCACCTTCTTAGGAACTTTCTTCCCCGGCGTGTTAGTGTCTTTCCATCTACTTGTATTACACACCGGACAGAAATCCAAATCGGCGTATCCTTCCCGAAATAAGCAACAATCGTGTTCACAAGCATGTATCGAATCGTACCCTAACCCGATCGTTTTAAATGTCTTCTTTATTGCATAGTATGACGGTGGGAGCTTGAATCCTCTGCTTGGGGGAAAGATAGTTTGGAACCACTCTAGAATATCATTGAATATGGTATCGGTGATTTTACCTTTGGCCTTATAATGTGTAAACTTTGCCATAAAGTCTAATCGAGTCGCTTCTACACAACCAGGGTACAACGGCTCATTGGCACTGCGATATAACTCTTCAAACTCGTTAGCTTGAGTCCGTCTGTTACTTGAGTTGGGAGGAGGTGGAGGAGGAATATAGTCCGGAGGCATATAGGTAAGGTCATCAAGTAACGATGTCATGTCAGTTATAAAAGGTTGTCTTGTGTTATCTATTATTGGCAGTGGTGGCGGTGGTGGTGGTGGTGGAGGAGGTGTAGGTGTAGGAGGAGCCGGTTCACCATGGTGTACCCATGTTGTATAACTGTTGTCAAACCCGGACTTCATAACGTGGTTCGAAAGAAGGTCAATATCTACCAGGAGTCTTGTTCGACAACGCTTGCATGGACATGGTATCTCATTCAAACGATTCACAAACTTCCTAGAATGCTTGACAAAATTGGCAAGACCCAATATATATTCTGGCTGATGACGCTCTAACCGTGTCCAACTCTTATCAATGAGTACCATAACTGTGTTTTAACGATACATTTAGTTATTATATGCAACTTAATTATTATATATTTCATAAATAATAATATGTATTATATCAAATTATAAAAAATAATTATAAAATATATAATTATTATTTATAAAGTATATAATTATATAATAATATTTATTAAAAGATATAATTATCAAGTATAGAAAATAGTATGTTCACCTAGCGCAACTATGGAAGGCAATCCTAACCCACCCTTTGAATGTTTCGTCTCATATATGAATGCGTATAACCGATTTACTATTTGAGAAAATTTCGGCAGCATTTCCCCTCAACTCCCCAAATATGTGTTTAAAGACATATTCGTAGGAGTAAAGGAGAAACACTGTCGAAATCATCTCAAATACTAAATCGGTTATACGCATGCATATCCTAAATGAGACAAAACATTCAAAAAGCAGTCCCAAACAGGGGACTTTCCGAAGTTAATTCCTAATAAATTAACTTCGGACGGGTTTTCTATAGGTTGATTAATTTCAGACGGGAATTTTCCGAAATTAATCGCTAAAATCCTAAAACATTCCTAAGGCTTAGTCCAATAAAACATTTATATCATATAATAAAAACAGCTTATCAGAATAAGCTGTTTGAAAACAGCTTATCCCGATAAGCTTATCGGAATAAGCTGTTTTCAAACAGCTTATTTTGATAAGCTTATTAGAATAAGTTGTTTGATAACAGCTTATTCTGATAAGCTTATAAGGATAAGCAGCTTATTCTGATAAGCTTATAAGGATAAGCTGTTTTTAAACAGCGTATTCTAATAAGCTTATCAGGATAAGCTGTTATCAAACAGCTTATCCTGATAAGCTTATTAGGATAAGCTGTTATCAAACAGCTTATTCTCATCAAATAGGTAACATAAGGAGTGTTTGGATTTACGTTTAAAAAAATTAACAATTTTAAACATCCCGGACGACATGTCGCCAGGGAATCTAAAAAAAACTAAAAAAAAACAATATGTATTCTCAATTACAATTAAAAGTTAAAAAAACATACCTTTAAATAGTGGTCGGGTCTCGGCTGTGGTCGGGGCGCGGGTGTGGTCGGGGCTCGGCTGCGGTCGGGTCTCGGCTGTGGTCGGGCTCGGCTACGGTCGGGACTCGGCTGCTGTGACCGGATATGTAAAAACAAAACCAAATATACTATCAATTGTAAAAACAAAACCAAATCAATTACAATATAAATTATAAAAAAAATTATATAAAAAAAACCAAAACAATTACAATATAAATTATATAAAATACCTTAATATATATTGCGGTGGTGGTGGTGCCGGTGAATGTAGATGGCGTGGTGGTGGTGTTGGCGACTGGAGATGGTGAGTGGTGGTGCGTGCACGTGTGCAGGTGTGGAGGAGAATGATGGTGAGTGGTGGTGGTGGTGGTGATATAGCAGCGGGATGTGGAGGAGAGTGGTGGTATAGCAGGGGCCGGATATAGCAGCGAAGAGAGCTAAGGGAGATGAAGTTTTTTTTTTGGTTAAGTGTATGTGAGAAAAGATAAGGTTTCTGATGAGTAAATCGTTTTTTTTTTTTCCCCGGCGACAATCCCTGGCGACATGTCGCCAGGGAAACTGTTGTCTTTTGTCGTTTAGCCAAAAGCGCGCGTTAGTGAAAAATTTTGGAGGGGTGTGACGAGGTTTCCCTGGCGACATGTCGCCAGGGATACCTTTGACTGTTCAACTCATATGCACGCACCTATAACTTTCGTCGTGTCTCCCAAACCTTCCCTGGCGACATGTCGCCAGGGAAACTTGGCTGACTTTTTTGAAAGTCAAGTGAGCCAAAGTTTCCCTGGCGACATGTCGCCAGGGAAACTTGGCTGACTTTTTAGAAAGTCAAGTTGAGCACACGTTTCCCTGGCGACATGTCGCCAGGGATAGTATCCCTGGTGACATGTCGCCAGGGATAGGTGCATATGTCGCAAGGGATAATTTTTGTGAAAATAAAGTTTCTTGTTACTTATGTATTATTATAATTAGTAATAAAATAATAATTATTATTATTATTATTTATGAAATAATAATTATTATTATTACAATTTATAAAATAATTATTATTATTTATAAAATAACTATATCATCCCGGTCAGTTTAATTTCTAAATTCATTTCGATTTATTCCGTTTAGTTTCTCGATTTATTCTAATTCGGTAACCATTTAACATCTAACGTTTAACAAATGCATACCGACTCATCCATTGAACATCTAACATGTAACCAAGACATGTCGAGTCATCCATTGAACATCTAACGTGTAACCAACACATGTCGAGTCGTCCATTGAACATCCAACGTGTAACCAAGACATGCCGACTCATCCATTGAACATCTAACGTGTAACCAAGACATGCCGACTCATCCATTGAACATCTAACATGTAACCAAGACATGTCGTGTTTAACAAATGCATACCGACTCATCCATTGAACATCTAATGTTTAACAAATGCATACCGACTCATCCATTGAACATCTAACGTGTAACCAACACATGTCGAGTTGTCCATTGAACATCCAACGTGTAACCAAGACATGCCGACTCATCCATTGAACATCTAACGTGTAACCAAGACATGCCGACTCATCCATTGAACATCTAATGTTTAACAAATGCATACCGACTCATCCATTGAACATCTAACGTGTAACCAACACATGTCGAGTCGTCCATTGAACATCCAACGTGTAACCAAGACATGCCGACTCATCCATTGAACATCTAACGTGTAACCAAGACATGCCGACTCATCCATTGAACATCTAATGTTTAACAAATGCATACCGACTCATCCATTGAACATCTAACGTGTAACCAACACATGTCGAGTCGTCCATTGAACATCCAACGTGTAACCAAGACATGCCGACTCATCCATTGAACATCTAACGTGTAACCAAGACATGCCGACTCATCCATTGAACATCTAATGTTTAACAAATGCATACCGACTCATCCATTGAACATCTAACGTGTAAAAAACACATGTCGAGTCGTCCATTGAACATCCAACGTGTAACCAAGACATGCCGACTCATCCATTGAACATCTAACGTGTAACCAAGACATGCCGACTCATCCATTGAACATCTAATGTTTAACAAATGCATACCGACTCATCCATTGAACATCTAACGTGTAACCAACACATGTCGAGTCGTCCATTGAACATCCAACGTGTAACCAAGACATGCCGACTCATCTATTGAACATCCAACGTACAACCATAACAAACCGGGTCATCCATTGAACATCCAACGTTTAACTATTGGCGGGAAAACGTTGGCGGGAAAACATTGGCGGGAAAATGTTAACTATTTCCCTCACTTTTTGACCATAAAAGGATTCACACACACTTATCATCAGCAGATCACACACACACACACACTTATCATCTCCTACCAAACTCACCACCACCACCACCTGATTTGGTAGCAGATGGATCCCCGTGAAGCTTATAAGTGTACATGTAGAAAGGGATATATTGTGTTGAGACAGTCACATCAACCTCATAGCTTTGGTAAACTCTATTATGCATGTCCTTTTTCGAAGGTAAACAATCAAATGTTTTAGTTATGTAATACGTGTGATTATTAAATGACATGTCATGTTATTTGTTTACTTTGTAACAGCCAAAAACAAATGATTATGGATGTAAATATTTTAAATGGAAGGATGATTTTGATCTCGAACTCCGTATAAGATCTTCCCCTGGATCTTCAACACCTCAAGGTTCACATCCAAGTTCTTCTACAGGTCCTTCTCAATCTGCACCCACTGAGTGCTCAAATTGCAAGATCAAAGATCTAAAGATAAAGATGTTAGAGGCAAGACTAGAAATGGAAAGGCATCCTGAAGACCACGCATGTCAATCGGCTGCAATACTTCATGAGCTTTTAAATGAAATGGAAAATCTTAGCGTTGAGTAGTAATCGGCTGCACTACTTCACGAACTTTAAGTTGATTAGTAATGTCTGTTTTTAAGTTTTCCATTTGATTCCACAAGGGCTATGTATAATATTATGAATAAATAAATATTTGTTTTATAAATGTCTCATTTTTATTATATAAACGTCGCAAAAATTAAATAACATCGGATCGATAGTTAATATAATAATTATTTGGAATAAATAATTATTTGGAATAAATAATTATTTGGAATAAATAAATATTTGTTTTATAAATGTCTCATTTTTATTATATAAACGTCGCAAAAATAAAATAACATCGGATCGATAGTTAAAATAATAATTAACAAGCAAAAACAAAATAAATATATGTCAGGGAGTTTCCCTGGCGACATGTCGCCAGGGAAACATTTGGGATTTGGCGGGTAAAAGCCCGCCACACATTCTTGACATGTAGTTAAACATTTGTGTTTAATTTTGAAACTAATCCCAAATGGCGAAGGTTTCCCTGGCGACATGTCGCCAGGGATAATTTTGACATGTAATTAGCAAATATTCATTTTGTTAAATACGATGGACGACTTTTCCCTGGCGACATGTCGCCAGGGATAAGTTGGTCAAAGTTTGACTAGGTTTTCCCTGGCGACATGTCGCCAGGGAAACATTGGAGGGAAAATTTCGCGCTCTTTCACTTGGTATCTCTTTTTGGACCGATTATCCCTGGCGACATGTCGCCAGGGAAACTCTAGTCAAACTTTGACCAAAAAGTAAACCTACTTTTCCGCCACGTCAGCGTTGTCGCCAGGGAAAAGGGGTTATCCCTGGCGACATTGTGTCGCCAGGGAAACCCCCGTCATCTGTTCTCAACTTTCTTGTAGTGTAATTGGGGTAGTAGTACTGGTCGATGTTTCAACCGATTGAGATTGATATTCAGGAGCCGCTGGCTTTTGAATCTTTGGAATACCCAATCCAAAGCCAGTTGCTGGATGCTTTCTGTAACGACTAACAAAAGAGATGCCAAGACTATCGCCCATTAGAGATGTTTTTCCAGTGCCTCTTCATCACCAGCCTTGCTTCTAGGATGCATCAACGTACCACTTTCATCTGTTGCTACGTCTGCATATTCGTGTGATGTCACCTTATCTATACTATTACATGCACTACAACAATTTTGAACCCTAGGGACGACTTATTCGTCCCTAGGGAAGCACTTTTTCGACCCTAAACTCCTAGGGACGACTAAGTCGACCCTAGGAGGTTGTGCCTAAAAATTCGTCTCTAGGATCCTAGGGACGAACTCCTCTTTGTATCCTAGGGACGACTTAGTGGGTCCCGCAACCCACTACGTTGAAAAAATTGACTAACCTAGGGACGACCCACTTTGTAACCTAGGGTCGACAAAGTCGTCCCTAGGTTATAAATAAATAAAATCTTTTTCAAAATTTTTCTTAAAAATTCTTTTTTTTATTATTTTTAATAAAATCTTTTTTATAAATATTAAAAAAACATTTTTAGAAAATAAAAAAAAAATATATTTATTACCCTAGGGACGACTTAGTCGTCCCTAGGTTTAAAAATGCCCAGGTATTGACACCTGGGCATTTTTAAACCTAGGGACGACTAAGTCGTTATAGGTTCAACCGACGAGTCCATATGTTAGGGTTATACGTTATAGGTTCAACCGACGAGTCCATATGTTACGGTTATACGTTATAGGTTCAACCGACGAGTCCATATGTTAGGGTTAAACGTTATAGGTTCAACCGACGAGTCCATATGTTACGGTTATACGTTATAGGTTCAACCGACGAGTCCATATGTTACGGTTATACGTTATAGGTTCAACCGACGAGTCCATATGTTAGGGTTATACGTTATAGGTTCAACCGACGAGTCCATATGTTAGGGTTATACGTTATAGGTTCAACCGACGAGTCCATATGTTACGGTTATACGTTATAGGTTCAACCGACGAGTCCATATGTTAGGGTTATACGTTATAGGTTCAACCGACGAGTCCATATGTTACGGTTATACGTTATAGGTTCAACCGACGAGTCCATATGTTACGGTTATACGTTATAGGTTCAACCGACGAGTCCATATGTTAGGGTTATACGTTATAGGTTCAACCGACGAGTCCATATGTTACGGTTATACGTTATAGGTTCAACCGACGAGTCCATATGTTACGGTTATACGTTATAGGTTCAACCGACGAGTCCATATGTTAGGGTTATACGTTATAGGTTCAACCGATGAGTCCATATGTTAGGGTTATACGTTATAGGTTCAACCGACGAGTCCATATGTTACGGTTATACGTTATAGGTTCAACCGACGAGTCCATATGTTAGGGTTATACGTTATAGGTTCAACCGACGAGTCCATATGTTACGGTTATACGTTATAGGTTCAACCGACGAGTCCATATGTTAGGGTTATACGTTATAGGTTCAACCGACGAGTCCATATGTTAGGGTTATACGTTATAGGTTCAACCGACGAGTCCATATGTTACGGTTATACGTTATAGGTTCAACCGACGAGTCCATATGTTAGGGTTATACGTTATAGGTTCAACCGACGAGTCCATATGTTACGGTTATACGTTATAGGTTCAACCGACGAGTCCATATGTTACGGTTATACGTTATAGGTTCAACCGACGAGTCCATATGTTAGGGTTATACGTTATAGGTTCAACCGATGAGTCCATATGTTAGGGTTATACGTTATAGGTTCAACCGACGAGTCCATATGTTAGGGTTATACGTTATAGGTTCAACCGATGAGTCCATATGTTACGGTTATACGTTATAGGTTCAACCGACGAGTCCATATGTTACGGTTATACGTTATAGGTTCAACCGAGGAGTCCATATGTTACGGTTATACGTTATAGGTTCAACCGACGAGTCCATATGTTAGGGTTATACGTTATAGGTTCAACCGACGAGTCCATATGTTAGGGTTATACGTTATAGGTTCAACCGACGAGTCCATATGTTACGGTTATACGTTATAGGTTCAACCGACGAGTCCATATGTTAGGGTTATACGTTATAGGTTCAACCGACGAGTCCATATGTTACGGTTATACGTTATAGGTTCAACCGACGAGTCCATATGTTACGGTTATACGTTATAGGTTCAACCGACGAGTCCATATGTTAGGGTTATACGTTATAGGTTCAACCGACGAGTCCATATGTTACGGTTATACGTTATAGGTTCAACCGACGAGTCCATATGTTACGGTTATACGTTATAGGTTCAACTGACGAGTCCATATGTTAGGGTTATACGTTATAGGTTCAACCGATGAGTCCATATGTTAGGGTTATACGTTATAGGTTCAACCGACGAGTCCATATGTTACGGTTATACGTTATAGGTTCAACCGACGAGTCCATATGTTAGGGTTATACGTTATAGGTTCAACCGACGAGTCCATATGTTAGGGTTATACGTTATAGGTTCAACCGACGAGTCCATATGTTAGGGTTATACGTTATAGGTTCAACCGACGAGTCCATATGTTAGGGTTATACGTTATAGGTTCAACCGACGAGTCCATATGTTACGGTTATACGTTATAGGTTCAACCGACGAGTCCATATGTTAGGGTTATACGTTATAGGTTCAACCGACGAGTCCATATGTTAGGGTTATACGTTATAGGTTCAACCAGTGATTCCAAATATTGGCGGGAAATGTTGGCGGTAAATACTGGCGGGAAAATGTTGGCGGGAAAGCTAGGGTCGACTAAGTCGTCCCTAAATGTGTCGACCCTAAATTTTTATCTTTATTTATGGTAGCTTTTATCCTCACAAACTCTTATCCTCTCATACCAAACTCACCACCACCACCCGATTTTGCATAATATGGATCCGCTTGAAGCTTATAAGTGTACATGTAGAAAGGGATATATTGTGTTGAGACAGTCACATCAACCTCATAGCTTTGGTAAACTTTACTATGCGTGTCCTCTTTCGAAGGTAAACAATCAAATGTTTTAGTTATGTAATACGTGTGATTATTAAAATGACATGTCATGTTATTTGTTTACTTTGTAACAGCCAAAAACAAATGATTATGGATGTAAATATTTTAAATGGAAGGATGATTTTGATCTCGAACTCCGTATAAGATCTTCCCCTGGATCTTCAACACCTCAAGGTTCACATCCAAGTTCTTATACAGGTCCTTCTCAATCTGCACCAACTGAGTGCTCTAATTGCAAGATCAAAGATCTAAAGATAAAGATGCTAGAGACAAGACTAGAAATGGAAAGGCATCCTGAAGACCACGCATGTCAATCGGCTGCAATACTTCATGAGCTTTTAAATGATATGGAAAATCTTAGCTTTGAGTAGTAATCTATTTGTTATTTTAATGTGTTAATTTGTATTTTATTATTATGTGTTAATCTGTACGTTTAGTTTTAACTAGTTTGTGATGTTTTTTTTCTTATTTATGAATCTATTATCGTTGTAATATATATTTTTAAATAAATATAAAGTTTTTTTAAATATGTATAAAGTTTTTTTTAAATAAATATAAAGTTTTTTTTAAATATGTATAAAGTTTTTTTTAAATATGTATAAAGTTTTTTTTAAATATGTATAAAGTTTTTTTTTAAATATGTATAAAGTTATTTTTAAATATGTATACTTTTTTTTCTAAATATGTATAAATTTTTTTTAAATATGTATAAAGTTTTTTTAATATGTATAAAGTTATTTTTAAATATGTATAATTTTTTTTCTAAATATATAAATTTTTTTTAAATATATATAAAGTTTTTTTTTAAATAGGTATAAAGTTATTTTTAACTAAATATATATATTTTTTTAAATATGTATAAAGTAATTTTAAATAATTTAATTTTAAAATTATTTATATTTATACGTTTTTTAAACGTTTTTTTAAATAATATTTATATTAATTTTAAATAATTTTAAATAAATAAAAAAGATAAAAAAATATATTTACTTAACCTAGGGACGACTTAGTCGTCCCTAAGGTAAAGTGGGTCCACTTTCATTTTAAACTTTTTAAATAAAAAATATTTATATTAATTTTAAATATATAAAAAAGATTTAAAAACGGGAAAAATAAGTTTATTTAACCTAGGGACGACTCGTCCCTAGGTTTTCTGGTCCCCACTTTCATTTTAAACTTTTTAAATAAAAAATATTTATATTAATTTTAAATATATAAAAAAGATTTAAAAAGGGAAAAATAAGTTTATTTAACCTAGGGACGACTAAGTCGTCCCTAGGTTTTGTGGTCCCCACTTTTTCCCCACAGCCCTTTTGACCAAGAATCTGTTGTAAAAGTGGTGGGTCCCCCCTTAATCTAGGGACGACTAAGTCGACCCTAGAAAAAGGGCGACCCTAAACACTTGTTTTGTTGTAGTGATGCCTTAAGTGATGACGGAGATGGAATTTGTGCCTTGTCGCCGTTGTCATTCATTTTGAGCTGGTACGAAGAAAGGTTTCTGATCTGGTTGAGGTCTGAGGGTATTTGAATATGATCGTGCGTGTCTAAAACAGCCAGGAGGGAGTTGTATTATATGTTGCTCAGATGTCACAAGACAGGGTGAACTTACACAAAGTTGAGAAAGTTGTCATTTGAGCAGTTAGAGTATATTGGTTACCCAATCTGCCATAGTGTTTGTGAGCAAAATGAGTTTTTGCAACTTTTTGCTTAGAGACAAGAGGAGACAGTGGCGGATCCAGCGTTTCTCATCATGTGTGGCACCAATCTCGACTCGCTTCGCTTCGCTAAAATCTTTTTGTTATTAATTTGTTAATATAAAAGTGGTTTTTGTTTATGTTCTCAAACATAACAAAAGCTTAAATACACATGTATAGTAGTATTATTAAGTACTTTTCAACTTGTTCAAATATTCATTCAATACTATATTTATTAGAGTTTTCATTTAGTAGGATAAGAAAATAAATAGAAAACATACATCCACTTGCACCAATACTATTACCTAAACTAAAAGACAAATAAGTGAATTATGAATAGAAAACATTAACTCCGCAATTTATCATCTTCTACCTCATCTTTTTCTTCACCAACAAAACCCAAAAATGTTTATTTTCCAAGAATAGGCGTGGCACACTCAAAAAAAACAAAGAAAAAAATCACACAGAAATATACTACGTCCCCTAAAGTTATATGTGGCACGTGCCACAGGTGGCCAATACGTGGATCCGCCCCTGAGAGGAGATAGAGGAGAATATGCGGATCAAGAACGCATCCATAGTGCCTAGGCCAGTCATGAAAGGAGTAAAGTTCAACTTTCCAGAAGTTGACTTATCTGATCCAAAGTTTAATGAAGCAGTTTTGAAGAAAAACTTGGAGCTTTTACCTTTGGAAGCTTCTGATATAGCTGTTGTTGTACCACTTGACTTCAGAAACCCAATAGTTAATTATGAAGAAGATTCTACAAGTTTTTAGAAGATCACCAGATATGGTGGTAAGGTACATGTCTTCACTTCTTGGTTTCTTTGTTTGCAAGTTTAGACAGAGAAGATCTAGAGACACTTTGGAGCATGTTGAAGGAAAAGAATGAAGCTGAAAATCCTTCAACATTTTGTGGAATAAAGATATGGACAACATTCAAGAGAATGTTTGACCATGATGAAGCTGATCTAGTATGGCTGGATCTTGATGATTTGAGTGGCTTGGAGTGGCATGTATATTCAGTGTTTATTATCTATGCACTACAAAGTTTTCAGAGTACTTATTGGTCGATCAAGTTTATCCACTGACACAGGACTTATTGAAGAAGATGATTAACACTAAGCTCAAAGTTGATTACACTAATTAAGTTAGTGTTGACTTGTTGAGGTTTATTCACTCACAAATTAATGGATAGGGTTTATTTGTAAGAATCCTCTCTGTATTTTGTTTTTTATTCAGGAACTTGATTATTAGTGTAAATATCAAGTTTAGGGGAGGATTGTTGGGAATAAAAAGAACGAAGTCAACTAGCCGCTGACAAAGGGATTCTAGACGTTGACAAGAAGAATCAAGGCGCTGACAGATGAGACGTTGACAAGAGAATCTCAGCCATAGATAGAATTTTTTGGTCAACACGTTTTGTTCAGTTAGGAAAGATATGTTCAATATTGTATTTTCTATATTCATCTTTTCTTAGAATAGTTGATACGTAGATTATTGTTCAAGACTCCTTAACCTATAAAAGGAGGTCTTAGGGTTTGTTATTATTACGGTATCAATATCATTGTACGCAATTGCTATTGTTAATCGGAGTTGAAGGTTTGGTATAAGGTTGTTCTTTGTTCTAAGTATTAATTCCACATAATACTTAGATTGTTTCATACACAAAGTTTCTCTTCGTATTATACTTGATCTAATCTCGATAATATAAAAGCTAAACCGATCTAAGTATGGGATCAACAATATCCTCCTGATTTCTTTGACATTATGTTTCACTTGGTTATCCATTTACGTGATGAGGCCATTGAAGGCGGGCCTATCCGCCCCCGGTGGATGTTTCTATTTGAAATAAAGCTAAGCCAGAAGGTTCGATTGTGGAGGGTTATGTTGCACAAGAAGCATTGACTTTCATTTCTAAGTATTTTCGGGATGATGTTACCACTAAAGTTAACCATCTCGACCGAAATGTGGACCCCCCTCCACCAACGTGTCAGTTTCAGGTGTTCTGATCGGTATGTAACCCTATTGGGAAAAAGCCGTTTATTCCTTTCCTTATCAAGACTTCAAGAAAGTGGAATGGTATGTACTAAACAACAGTCCCGAAATCGACAAGTACATTTCCGAGTTCAAGAGGTACGCGTTTTTTATTTTATTTTGAAACTTCTTTTTCTTAACAATAATGACTTATTCTAATACCATGAACGTTTTTCAGATTATATCCTCACAAAGACACAGAAAAAGAATTCACTGCCTAGTTTGGGTCGAAGGTAAACTTAGGCTTATTTTGTGTACTTAACTGTATAAAATAATAGTATTATAAATAGTTTTCTGTATCTAATCCTTTATTCCTCATAGATCCATCAACGTCACGTAGACAATGACAAGACCAATAGGTTTTCAGAACCAGCGAGTTATTCGCTTTGGCTTGTGGACCATCACTGACTCCAATCTCACTAAACTCTTGCGTAGTCGGCGGTGTGAGGTATGTCGTGCATAGCCGCGATGAACGTCGTACAACTCAAAACAGCGGCATTTGTGCGCTTGGCCCTGACAACACAATGTCTTATGGCCAGCTTCAACAGATCCTCGTGTTTAAGTGTTTGTCGTTCAGTGTTGTGTTGTTTCGAGTTAAGTGGCTCGACACTCACAACGTATCACGTAAACAACGTCTTATCTATAGAAACAACATGACACAACTCACTGACACAAGAGGTGAGTGGTGGAAAGATGATCAATACATTTTCGCAACACAAGTCAAACAAGTCTTCTACATTGAAGATAAGAACAAACCCAACTGGAAGGTCGTTGAACATGTTAATCATAAAAGGTTTTCCAACGGGGGTGTCATCGTGTCAGATGCCGTTCCTGATATTATACATTTTGAATGACTTGGGTGATGTGACCTTGCATATAGATGGCCAATCAACAGAGGTTGATGCACCGCCAAATATCACTGATGTTGATGACGAAGACGATGGTATTACTGATGAAGAAGACGTCCCTAATGATTTAAGTGATGAAGAACGTATGAATGGGATGATGATGGTGAAGACAAAGTTTATTCCAGTGGAGAAGAAGATTGACCTTTAGTTGTAACTTGCAAAAGACACTTTTTTTTGAACGGCAGTTTGGTGCAGCGGAGTATCTTGCGTGCCACCGAGGCACCAAGTCTCTCAACCCGAGTTCGAATCATCTCACGAAAAGAATATCAACCCCCATGCTAGCCATCCAGTTTCCCATTAAGGGGCTTCAAGGCATTGCGATAGGATTCAAACCCGGCTACCAATTCTGGGAAAATCCCCCACATAGGGAATGACAGGAGTCGAACCCCTGACCTCCCCCACATGGAGACTATAACCAAATGCATCCATCTAACTGAGCTAGACTTCATTTGCACTTGCAAAAGACACTTATTTGTTTGAATGAATGAATCTAGTTGTTGTGGATTGTTTAAATGTCTATATTTAGTTAGATGTGTTGTAATTGGATTTGTGCTTGCTTATATTATTTTGTTCATGAATTTGTCTATGTATGCAAATTGTTCTTGTACAATTGTCGTCAACAGATGTTGCACGATCACACGGTGGTGACGGTGGCGTTAAGGATGAACCTCCTACGCCAAACATCCGCATCGATTGCTTCGCTTTATTTAGAAACAAAGGTAAGAATATTTGGATTATTGTAACACAATCATAAATTTGGTACATATATGTTGCTTGCCTTGAATTTTTATGACTTTGTCACTCACTTGATTTTTGCAGGTAAAGGCAAAAGGAAAGAAAACTTGGGCGACAGAGCGGCCGGTAGGTTAAAGACTCGGTCCATTATTAGAAATCTCGAGTTGGAGAAAGCCGTTGAGATGAATGGCCATGTCCCGATACGTTTTGAGTCGCGACCACAATCTTTCTGACCTCTCGGCAACCATGCTCAACATTTTTCTAACTTCATCGTGGAGTCTCTCAGGAGGCTCGTGCCATTTTACTATCCAAGTTGGAAAGACGTCCCTGTAGAGCTCGAGGCGAACATTTGGGCTCAAATAGAGGCCAATTATCATTTTTATGTTTATTACATTATTGTGTTTATTTAATGTCGTATATATTTATCTAAATTTGTCTATTTATTTATATCACATAAATAAATAAAAATTTTAAATATATACAAATCATATCTTATTTATTTATATCATATAAAAAATCAAAAAATTTAAATAAATATATATTTGATAAGAATTAACTAATAAGTTTTTTCGGATAAGCGTTTTTCAAACATCTTATCTTGATAAGCTTATGAGAATAAGATGTTTGAAAACAGCTTATTCTGATAAGCTTACCAGGATAATGTGGTTGAAAACAGCTTATCCGAATAAGCTTACCAGAATAAGCTGTTTTCAACCAGCTTGTTTTGATAAGCTTGTCAAAACAAACTGTTTGAATACAGCTTATCCTGATAAGCTTATCAGAACAAGCTGTTTTCAAAAAGCTTATCCTGATAAGCTTATCAGAATAAGCTGTTTGAAAACAATCAACGGTCTATTATGTATTGAACTGTCATGACAGTTCAATACATTGTACGTTTTAAAAAAATGAGTGATACTAGTTTATTTGATAGTATTTAGTTTTTTTCTTCTTTAGAGGGCTAGGTGTAGTAACATGAAAACCCCCATGTTATTTGGACACCTCAGCGCCACTAAAACACCCAAATAACACCAACCCCTCTTATTTTAACACCAAGCAACACAACCTTTCCCTTTTTTCCAAAAAAACCCCTCAACAATCAAACCATTTTTTTAAATAAACACACATTTTATTCATTAATAAAAATTACAAATTACATTACGAAATAAAAAAACATTACGAAATAAAAAAACATCACGAAATAAAAAACATACGAAATTAAAAAAAAAGTTTACGAAATTAAAAAAAAAATTCGAAAAATAAAAAAAATTAAGATGCTCTGGCACCGTCGTCTTCACCCAAATCGCTCCTAATCTTCGCCCGGATGAGTTATTTTTGCCTCCTAATCAAATAGGCGTCTTCGTCGTCAATATCCGTATGAATCGGGGTACCCAAAAATCGCAACTCCTCCAAACGCGTGAAGCTGCGATCTCTCTCGGTTTGTACATCAAAAGCCTTTTCGGCGGCTTCCCGTTTGAGACGCATCTCGGACTCAAACATCAAATCAAAACTCGTCGAGCTACTTCCACTCGTGCTCGCGTCCGACTTTGTTTTTTTGGAGGTACGTGGTTTGCCGAGGGCCTTGGTCTTGCATCATGAGAAACCAAGCTATCTTGGCTAGGCCCGGGGACGGGTCCGCTTAAGTCTACCGCATCTGGGGCGTCCCATTTTCTATGGTTTCTCAAAATTTCCCACGCGCCCAATTGAGTAAACGTCCCCCTTTATGCTCTTCACGATAAAAATTGTGTGCCTGTTTCATCACATCCGCATCATTCTCACCACTTTTCGCTAAACGTTTGACCCGTTTGTAAACCCTAGGGGTGAGCATGGTTCGGTTTGGTGCGGTTTTTGACTAAAACCGAACCGCAACCGCACTTGCGGTTTTTATAAAAATAGAAACCGCACCGAACCAAAAACCGCGGTTTCGGTTTTGCGGTTTTTTTGCGGTTTTGCGGTTTTGCGGTTTTTAACCGCACCGAACCATTACTTGTGACTTATATAATAATTGTAGCTTTTTGCGGTTTTTTGTTCAAAATGTTGATTTTTTCGGTTATAACAATGCATAAATTGAATCTAACAAACACTTTACTAATAACTTATATGAATATCAGTGATAATATGCATTAGAAATCTTATAACACGCATAAAATGGTCGATGTGACGTTTTTCAGTATAAAATAATTATTGTGTGGTGCGGTTCGGTTTTACGGTTCGGTTTTACGGGCGAAAACCGCAACCGAACCGCAGTTGCGGTTTTTTCTTTTTCTTAAAACCAAACCGTCGATTTTTGTCATGGTGCGGTTTCTGCGGTTCGGTTTTTGCGGTTTTTTGCGGTTTTGCGGTTCGCGGTTCGGTTTCTGCTCACCCCAAACCCTGTTAAACTTTTTGTAATTGGCATTCAAAGTATGTCATTTGCTAGAATATGTTCAACACACGAGTCCAAAACGTATCCCCTTTTGACATCGACCAACATTATTATCTTCTGAAACTTCTATCCAAGACGATGCTAGCAAATCTTCTTCAACCGGTAGCCAACGACCCGCGGTAATCGGTTCTTCATCCGCAGCACCTTTGTCTTTCTTTGAAGATTTCTTTTTTCGGGAGCTCTATTTGACGGGGATTCGGCCATTGGTTGGTCATCGGTTTGAGATGTGAATGACGAGTCTTGTTGATTATAGCCGCAGCTTGAGATTGTTGCCATCGAAAGAATGCTTCTTGTTAATCCGCTTATTGTTGTTGCAATGCTTCCAACGACGTGAATTGTTGATTTTGATTCGACGGGTTACCGGAACAAGCTTCGTTCATCAAGTTAACGAATCCATGTGGTGGGAAATCGGCCATTGTTTTTTTGCTAGGAATTTGGTAACTAATTGTTATGGATTTGGTAATTATTTGTTATGATTAGCCGTTGGGGGGGGGGGGGGGGGGGGGGGGGGGGGGTGAGTAAATGAATTTTTTTTTTAAAGAAAAAGTAGCCGTTGAGCAGTATAGGGTATTTTTTTGAATTTTCAAACCGAGGGGGTGTAAAAAGGAATACATAATATAAAGATGGGAGGGGAGAAATCAGAAATGAAAAATAAATTTTACAAACCACCCCCCCCCCCCCCCCCCCCCCCCCCCCCCCTAACGTGCGTTCCGTCCAACGCAAGGGGTAACGGCGTTGCCTCGTTGGGCGTGGCGGTGTACTAACGGACAGTAACGTGGGGTAACGCCTGTTACCCCGTTAGTATACCTAGTGCTCTTATAGAACCAATAACCTAATAATTATAATATCTGAAAACATGCAAAAACATTCAAACATTTTACTAAATCACTTACTGATACCTAAATAGATCAATATATATAATCATGGAGGATAAGTGATTTTGTGAACAATGAATAAAGAAAATTAAGCAGACGGGCAAATTTATTAGTTGCTTCCATCAGCTGAAAGCGAGTATACAATTATGTGCCCATGATGGTATAAACGGTCTGAACCACGGTAAGAGAAAACAGAATGATTGCAGCAAGTAGTGCAATAGCACTCCATGGATTATTGAAGTATACGCGTTTCAGCCGTGCAATATTCTTGGGCCAATAACCATTGTAGTACTTATCCATTTGTTTGAACTCTTGGGTGTAATAGAATTCTGTAATGGAAATGTTTTTGCATATCTTGTTGATCATATCTGCAGCCTCTTGGTTTGAGCCGAGTATGTTGACAAGGACTTTTGATTCTACCAGTTTAGCAATATCCTCTTGAGTATCAATAAGCATATCCATCGCATGTGCATATGATGTAAAGTAATAACGATCATGAGGGAACGATTGCTCGTAAGCAACAAAGTTCCTTAAAATTAGCTCAGTGATATCATCAATAACCAGGGTTGGCATTAGTAGAGTAGGTTTACCCCAAAACCAGGGTAAACATGCAAAAAGAGATGACTGGAATTTAATGGTCATTGACCATATATACTCTTGGTGAGGCTTAAAGTTCATCCCAGATCTATCCAGTTCTACTATCGAGTGGAAAGTTGTATATGTATTCTCTATTCGCTCTTCATCTACAAGCTTTGATGCCTCATCGTGTATAGGATTCGATGACTTGGCAACCACAAGCTGGTAGCGTTTATGCATATAGCCAAGAACATGATCATGATTTGAATCTGAATCAACATCTGTGGCTGGAATTTTTTCAGGTAACTGAGTACGGAAGAGCTTAACGTAGGGTGCCAAATATTCATCCAGAACGTCGCTAAGAGTGAAAGAGACTTCTTTACCCATGGAGCAGTCAAACAAATCTTGAAGAACAAAGAAAGGGACTTGGTTTTCTAGCAACATCAGATCCATGGCGATACGACTGTTTTGCATCTTATTTGGCAAATACAGTTTTTCTTCTTCATGCTTGAAACAGAATTCAAGTATAAAACAGCCATCGATAACCATCATCCTCGCAAGCTCAACGTCACTATAGTTCTTGATCATACCAGCATAAGATTCTCTGATCCGGTCTATTGAAGTGTTTACCTTTAGCAGAAATGCTTCTAATATTTTCTTTGGCGTGGAATCACAACGATTCAATAGGTCATCAAGATAACTCTCTTTCAGCCATTCAAATTCTTGCAACTTCGGATCTTTTCTATGTATAGGTCCTATACCAGCTGAGGGTTGAATGAACTTTCGCTAAGATCTCTAAGAATTCTAGAAACCGTGCAAATAGAATATGGTGGACGTCGGTTGCCATGATTGTGTCCTCTTTCTGCACAATCAAGAAGAAAGCCTATAGTGTCATCGCTTTTATCCACGTAGCATGGTGTCTGTTTGACATCCGTGATACAGTCAGTGATTTGACATCCGTGATACAGTCAGTGATCGGGGTAGTAGTAGTGGATGCTTCATCTGAATGAGATAGATTTCGTGTAATCACATCTGGCTGATTAATTTTAGGAATGTCCATGCTATCATTTTTCTCCCTCGTTTTGACATTTATGAACTTCCTTCCCACCAAACTAATTCCAACATCTAGTTTATTGACGGTTGGAGTAGTAGTGGTAGCTTCTGCTGATATGCTCAACTCAACATCCCCGACACTGACAGTTGCGGAATGATTGTCGTCGTCTTCGTTAACTGGAGCATAGCTACTGTAGTAAAAAGTGTTGGATGGCATCAATGTACCATACTGGGATGCATGTACATCATGTCCTTTGCTTTCATCCGTTGGAGTTGTTTTTTTCGTTGCATCTTGCTCACCAGCCTCGATACTAACAGGGCGCATTGTGGCACCATTGTCATCTGCCGGAGCAGTTTTTTGGGTTGCATGTTCACCATAATCCATTCTATGCAGATAATAAGAAAGTTTGCCGGTTGTAAGACTTGATGCTACTAATAAAATAATACTACCTCCATCCCAATATTATTGTCCACTATTCCATTTTGGGTAGTTCTAAAATTATTGTCTACTTCCAAAACTTCCAAAATTAAATAGAGAATTTTGTTTAAATTTACCATATTATCCTCACTTGAGGTTATTATTACCTCAATAAAGAAATATAAAATTAATTGGTTAAGGGTAAAATTGTGGATAATAATTTTGGGACGGAGGTAGTATATGTTTTGAAGGGACATCAACTACGTACATAGTTGACTTTTTCCTATGGTTAGTTATTGAGCTGAAACACGATTTTGTTTCATTGAATTCCCATCTAGATCTGGATCTAATGGGTCGTGCTACTGGCAGTATGGACACATTAATTAAATCACATTTAACTTGTATATGCCTCAACAGCTCAAATAATAATTTAATCATAACGTGTCATGCACTAATTGCACTAGTAGCTAGGGTGTCAATATTTCTGACCCGACTTGTGACTCGACTCCGACCGCGACCCGAGCATATTCGGGTCGGGTTACTCGGGTTGAAATTTAAATTCGGGTTAGTCGGGTCAACCTGACTAACCCGATTTCGAAATCGGGTCGGACATCGGGTAAAGTATTATGCTTAATTTGGGTTCGGGTCAACCCGATTGACCCGAATAAGAAATTTTTTTATTTTTTTTATTTTTAAAATTAAAATTAAATATAAATTCTATTAAAAAAAAGTTCTTTTTTTGTATTTTACCCGTAGTCGGGTTGACCCGAAACCGAATAGACCCGACCCAAGTAGACCCGACCCGAATAGACCCGAACCCGACTAACCCGAGTTCAACTCGGGTCGGGTTCGGGTAAAATATTTTTACCCTCAACCCGAATTCAACCCGACCCGAATAACCTGAACCCGACCCGATTCTCACCCCTACGAGTAGCCATCTCTAAGACTACGTTTATCACAACCTCCTACAACCCAATCTTTTATTAAAATATTAACTTTTTACTCATCCACTTATATATCAAACAAATCTCGACTTTTTTATCATTTACCAACAAACCAACCTAACCCAACATAAATATTATATTCTTTTTATATTTAATTCAAATAAATAAATAAAATAATCTTTAAGAATATCATACAAAATTTTATATTATATTCAGCAAAATAATACTGAATTTTTATATTTGAATAAAGTACGTAAAAAAATTAAAAAATATATAAGTTAATTGAACTCTAACATAAAGTAATATAACTTTTGAGACTTTATAAAATAACTTTTGATATTTTTGAAATCGTTAGAATATTTTTGTATAAACTAGTATAATTGCTTTTGTAATAAGTATTCACACACACTAGTTTTATACATAATAAAGTGTTGTTGTTTGATGATAGTATCAAGAAATATTAATTTACTAATAAAAGTTGTACTTTGAGAAATGAAAACTACAGAGGTTCGGTCGTGGATCGAGAGTCATCGAACGACTGGTTCGTAACATTCTCATTCTTCTTTTCATGAATTTATAATAAACTAATATTATTTTCTAACGATTGGTTGGAACAAAATCATCAATAAACACAGTCTAAGGGTGGTGGGAGTGGAAAAAAAACCACCAACATCTCCGGGTTATCCCAGTTTTCTCACTCCTTTTATTAACTCACAAAAAATTCACCTTTTAAAGTTAAAAAAAAACTCACCTCCACCTCATTTTTTCAATATCATTTCTATTTAAATTGTTCATAAATAAATTTTAAAAACGATACACGCAGGTAAATAATAATAATATTAAAAACCTTAAAATAAAATCGAAAATTAGATGTTATTATTAGCCAAGTGCTGGATTAAATCGGATCGAATGTTATGATACACTTGAGATGATCTTATGTATCCCATAACATTATGAATTTGTTCCTTGTTTCGTACGAGATCGTCCGGTTGATGTGCTTCTTATGGGTATCATCTAGGACTTATCACATATCCTTTGTGTTTTTGAATCATATTATGCATTATGATGCACGCATACATCGGATTGGCAATTATGACCCTTTTTTTAGAACGCCAAAGGCGCATTCAACATCATCTTTTCTTGCCAAGACCTGCTTCTTCTTATACAATATTCGGTTTTGGTATCGTCAGAGGATTCCGGAATCGTCTTAATGAGTGGAACTAATTCAGGATATATCCTGTCAACAAGATAATATCCAAATGGATAAGTAACGCCGTTAGCCGTAAAAGGAATCTCTCGCGCTCGTCCCGTTTTTAAATCGTTAAACAAAGGGGATTGATGTAAGACATTGATGTCGTAGTTAGACCAAGAAACACCAAAGTAAGAATGCCATATCCACAAGTCTTGTGACGCAACAACTTCCAACAAAATGAACGGATTCGGTCCATGATCACGCTTAACAAATTGCCCTTTATGGGTGTACGGACAACCAAACCAATCCCAATCTGTGTTGTCTAGACTTCCTAGCATCCCCGAGAAATCGTGGTTCTCTTCGTGATGTTGATATAGTAGTTGTGGGTTTTCTCAGATACTCTGGCCCGTAAAGCTCCCTTATGGAAATATAAAAATGATCAAGACTCTCCAATGAAGTTCTTTTAGGCATTTGCAGATATTCATATAAATAGCTGGAACAATGTCGTATGCTAATTGACGAATTACAGAAGTGCATTCCACCAATGGAGCAATGTCGTCTGTTCCGGTACAGTCGATATTTGCACTAAAGTAAGGATCATGAGCAGTTACAGCCGCAACTATATTGTTGAAAAGCGGACGAGCCATTCAGAATGTCTTCTAGAATTCACGTTCGTTGTAGATCGGATTGTCACTAAAAAACGCGTCAACTAAACGGTCATGAGCACCATAACGATCTCGATTAACCAAGTTTCTATGCACTCTTGGTTGCCGTCTATTTCAAAAAAACGACACCGCTCTTGCAAGCAACCGGGCACGAGGGTTATTCACCAAAGTTTCTTCATCGTCGATCATTAGATCGGGGGACATAAACGTATACTCATCCATGATTTCCATGTTGAAACTTTTGAAGAATGGAGAAGATGTATAAGAATGGAGAAGATGTATATAAATTCGATTTTGATGTGTTTTGAAATAGATTAAATGGGGGTATTTATAAATAAATGAAAGTTTACTAGAGTCCACATGGTGTGTTTTACGAGTAGTAAGTAACTCACCTGTGGTGGTTTTTTTTTATCTGGGATTCATTACCCACGCGTGGGTTTTTAGTGAGGTTTATGGCTACCCCACGCGTGGATTTTACCAAATCATACCCACTTGTGAGTTTTTTTCTTCCACTTCCTCCGGCCTAACAAAAAGATGTAAAAGCATATCTCTCGTGATAAATATAAAAAAAAATTGTTCCCGTAAGATAGGTAATGGTAGGAGTTGCAAGGTTTTGGGATAACGTTTGGTGTGGTTCAGGTACTCTTAAATTCCTTTTTCCGCGTGTGTATAATCTGGAGGTTGATAAAGGGTGTTTTGTTGCTGACCGTTTCTCTAGTCAAGGGTGGGTTTCAGTTCTTAAACGAGCACCCGGAGGGGGGGGGGGGGGGCTGAAGCTTCCCAACATGATGATCTCCAAAGTCTTATGAATGGAATTGTTCTCTCGGAAACACGTGACTCTTGGAGTTGGGCCCTTAATGCTCGCTCCTAAAGGCTTTTCGGTTGCTTATGTTCGCAACTATATCGATGCGCTCAACCTTGATGTCTCAACTACTATCACTCGATGGAATAAAGTTATTCCTATCAAGGCTAATACTTTTCTATGGAGGTTAATGTTGAATAAGTTGGCTACGAGAGTTATTCTGGATCCAAGGGGGATAAACTTGGACTCGACTCTGTGTCCTTTATGCATGGAGGATGTTGAAATGTTGAAACTGCAAATCATATGTGTTTTTTTGTGACATAGCAGCGACTCTTTGCAATAAATTTTCTACATGGTGACAGCTAGACATTTCGGTGTGCGCTACCTTTGGTGATTGGATCGGGTGGTTGGATTCCATACATCATTCAAATAAGGTTTCATTGCTGGCACATGATCTACTGTTTTATAGTGCATTTGGGAGTTTCGGAATGAGTTGCTCTTCTCTATCAAACTTCCTAGGAAGTCAACTATTTGGGATTCGGTTTATCTTTATCTTTTTGTTGGATTTCTTCTAAGAATCCTATTTGTAAGTTTAGATGGGATAGCTGGTTACGAGATCTTTTAAACTCTTTCATTTCTTTGTAATGTTTCTTTCCTTTTAGCCTTTAGCTAATTAATGAAATCGCCACTGAAAAAAAAAGTGTTTCTTTTTACATTTTTTCAAACATTTAAATTACAACTATGACCAATTTATAATATAATTTTATAAATTAAATTGCTACTTTCCACAAACAAACCCCAAATGTCTTAGTTAATTCCTCCGAATTATCCGAAGAAGACTATATCTCGTCAATTATCATGCTTAGCTATCATATACGTAGTATATTTTGCAAACTGAGCTACGACATATCAGTATTATCTAATCTTGAGCTTTTGTTAAACTTTAGCTTATGTTACAAACATATTTGTATTAGTTATTGCACATACTCAAATGGTGATTAATAAATTACGGAAATATATTATTGATTTCAAACAATAATTCACAGAAAGAAAAAAAAAACACAAATTTTGAAATCTATATCCATCAATCTGGAACATATAAAAGTGGTACAACATTATTTCAAGATCCACAAATCGTATATTAGTGGCTTCGTATTCTACTTCAAAAATCCAAATACAAACTGTGAACGGTAATTAGGTGAATGAACAATATAATACAGATCTAAACTCAACAATATAAGGCATTATGATCAAACATGGTCTATTGGATTAACGATTCGAGTAGTAGCTTTTGAAATTTTGGAATGCCCAATCTACTTCCGGTGCACCTTAATCACCAGCCTTGCTTCTAGGATGCATCAACGTACAACTTGCATCTGTTGGACCAGTTGTGACGCTTGCATATTCATGAGATGGCATAGGTTTGACATCTCTGAACCTCCTTCCTTTCAAACTAATTCCGACATAATCTAGATTACTGACGGTTGGAGTAGTAATAGTAGTAGATTTTTCAACAGATTCAGATTGGAATTCCGGAGCTGCTGGCTTTTGAATCTTTGGAATGCCCAATCCACTGCCAGTTGCAGGGTGCTTTCTGTAACAACTAAAAGAAGGCGCAGACATACCAAGACTATCGTCATCGCCCATTGGATATGTTTCTTCGGGTGCATCTTGATCACCAGCCTTGCTGCTAGGATGCATTAACGTACCACTTTCTTCTGTCGCTAAGCTTGCATATGCGTTAGATGTCACCTTATTAGAAAAATTCCTAAGTGATGACAGGGATGGAGTTTGTGCTTTGTCACCGCTTTCATTCATTCTGAGCTGGTAAGAAGAAAGGTTTCTGATATGGTTGAGGTATAATGAGGGTATTGAATAATGAATATGGATCGGGGTGTTTGCTTGTCTTTGGTTGACTTTTTTAAGGTACTTTTACTAGCACTGATTTTATCGGTTTTGAATACTTTTTCCCTTTTTTGTTTATTTCATTCACATGTTGTATTTTAAGGTTGAGGTTGGGATTAGAGAAGGGGTTATATTGGATGAGTAACTTGTGTTTTTTTTTTTTAATTTAAGGGACAAATCTGGATCATTTATGGCTAAAGGTTAGATCAAATGATAAAAAACACGAAATGATCAAAATTATCAAAACATAAAACTTATGTCATGGACTAAAACTGAAAATCTGGTAAACTCTTAACTACCGTTCAAAATTAGGACCAGATCAAAATACCTTTCTCTCTCTAGAAATGAAAAGCTCTCTATTTCTCTCTCTAAACTAACCCTCAAAACTTCTAAAATCAACAAAAAAAACTCGATCAAAACCTTCAAAAACACTAAACAAGACATAGAAATCGAAAAATCAAGAAGCACGCCGGATCTTAAAAAACGCTTGAGAGATGGCGAAGGGTGGTGGTTGTTGTCCGCCGATGGATATATTCCGATGAGAACCCATGCATTTAGTCCACATCATTATCCCAATCGAATTTGCTCGTTTCTTACCTTGGTAATTGTCATCAGAATTTAATTAGCTATGGATTATGTAGCTTTTACATCGAGTATAACGAAAAGTTGCACATGTTGAAATAAAGTGTTTTTTGCCTAGATGTGAATCTTTGGTTTGGGTCTCCTTTTGATGTCATTCTTTTTTATCACATTCCATTTTGCCTTTTGTTCTTATGCTTTTGATATTTTGCTACTGACCATAATGTCCTTTGGAACTTTAGGAGCCTACATTTTTTAATTAGTGTAAAATTCTTCCTATCACTTTCGTATCTTGTAAAGTTTATAGTTTTTTTAGGAACTGATGTGAAGATTTAAATTTTTGCTTTGTTATTAGATCTTTCAAACGCTAATAGTTCGAACATAAAGTCGCATGTTTATGAAATATCATAAGTGATATTAGACATTAACTATAAAATATCATTATTGATATTAGACATTAATTATGAGATTAGATATTAACCATGTTTGTGAAATATCACAATTCATATTAGACTTACACTATGAAATATCATAATCAAATTATGCAATATCACTAGTGATATTAAAAGTTAAAAATATACTTGTTTATTTGAAATATCACAAGTGATAGTACACATTAAATGTGCTTTTGAAATATCACAAGTGATATTACACATTAACTGCATTTTTGAACTATCATAAGTGATATTAGACATGTCATATCACATGTGATAAATAAAAAAATAAAAGATAGACATCACAGGTAATATTAGACATGTCATATTTACAAGTATATTAAATGTTAAAAAGTATACTTGTTACTGAAATATCACAAGTGATATTAGACATTAGCTATGTCTACTTTCGGTCATTTTATTACTCTATCACATGGATTTAAAGAATATAATGTGACATTTATTCTGGTATTCTACACATGAATAATATCACATGTGATAAAACAATAAAATTATAGCACTAATTGTGGTCTTTATGTATTAGTAATATGACAAGTGATAAAACAATAAATAAGCAAAAGTATACGTCATTTGTGTCTTGCTATATCACCTATTGTGTTACTATATAAAGTGACTAATTTCACGTTCTGTTACTTTATCACTTAAGATATTAGTCTAACGTGAGTACGTGACTAAGATATACCATTTAAATACTTTTCAACTCAGATATAATGTTACTATGTATATCACAAGTGATACACAAGTGTATTACAATATCAAAATGAATAGGTGATAAACACTAATAAATATCAAAATAAATAAAATTAAAATAAACTATGAAAATAGAAACTTTAATATAGTTTTTACTAAAACACTAGTTCTCTTTTCTATTATTACGTTATAGACGTGTAATTTTTGTTTTTATTTCAAAATTTTGATAATTTAAATACTTTATCACAAGTGATATTCCATTTAAGGTTATATAAGTTAATAGCTGAAATCTCAAGATTACATCATTTATCACTAGTGAAGTAAAACCCGCATGCTTTTACCATGAATAGTACCCTTATGATTGTACGTACATGATTAGAACTTTCCTTTTATAGCATGTTTACGTTTCACGAACACGATTTACAAGTATTACGTATGTGTGATAACACACGATAATTATTACAATAATAATTATAATCACGAACATACGAACATGAAATCATGAACATAAATAATCACGAGCTTAGTATTACGTATTTGTGTATACTTATTACGATCATGAATAAATATAATAAGACACGAACGATATCTATTTAAATCATGAAAACACGAACACGAGAACACACTTAATATTAGACAGGAGAAAACTTTCGGGTTACCCCATGTGGGCCCCCTTACCCGCGGCTAGACACAAGAGAAAGGGCCAAGCCCATGCAATTTCTACTAAACAAGAAATAAAGGGAAATTTTCATAATTACAAAAATTAGAAAATAAACTAAACCCTAAAAATCTTTTCTCTTCTCTTGTTCTTCTTGGCCGCTGGGTACAAACACCAAAGGGAGGTGTGTTTGTGATTTTTGGTGATCGATTTCTTTCAAGGTTGTTATTGTTATCGTTCTCCTTTGTTTCACGTAATCGGTAAATCCTTAAACCTCTTTTTCTTTATGATTTATTTAATCAAGAACACATGAAAACATGAATGATTATTAAAACATGTAAAATACACGTTAATAAATCATGGGAGTAAATTAATTAAGGTTGAAGGGGTGTTTGTTTTTGGCCGACGCAAGGAACCGAGACCTAAGGGGGTCTCGACTTGTTTTGTTTCGCACCAACCGAGACCTCAAGGTCCCGGTGTGGTGTTGTGTGTCTCGGCCGCAGGAGAAAAAGGAACCCCGACCTTGGTCGGGGTATGTTTGGTGTTCGGCTGGGTCTCGGCTAAAACAAGAACCACCACCGGCTTAAGCCGGTGGCTAAATAAGGAAAGCAGGGGGAACGTAGGCCGCGACAGCAGGGGGAACACCGGCTAGCCGGTGGGAACTCATGCTAGCCGGCAGCTAGCCAAGACCAAGGGTGAGTTTGGTTGGCCGGTTCATGGGTTAAACCGGTCCGGTTTACAACATGTTTAGATTAAAACACATGTTCGGTTTATGGGTTATTTTTGCAAGTTAATTATTTTACAAGGTTAATTATTTTTACAAGTTTATTTTTACAAGATTAAATTAAATTAATTAAAACATGCACATGATTAATTTAACTTATACATGACTTAGGTTATTGATAGTATTATTAATACATGAATTTTAACCTAAGTAATTACCATTTTATTTAGACTATATAATTAATTAATTAATTATTAAAATCATGACTTATAATTAATTAATTTACATGACTTAGGTTATATTATTAATAGATAATAATGCATGTTTTAACCTAAGTATTTTTACCTTTATTTAATTAAATCATGTTATATTTAATTAAATACTTTAACCTATAGTTTATTTAATTTACATGGAATAAATAATAAACTATACTATTTAATTACATGACTTAGAATATTAATCAGTAAACACTTAAGCTTACGTTATTAGCTTAATAATCCAGCTTATTTCTATTTATGGAAACTTTCTATTTTTAGAAACTTATTTAATTAAGCATCTAATCTATTTATGGAAACTTTCTATTTTTAGAAACTTATCTATTTTAAGCAGTAAATCTATTTTTGAAAACTTTCTATTTTTGGAAACTCTCTATTTTTGGAAAATTTCTATTTTAGGAAACCTGCTATTTTTAGAAATTTACTTATTATTACATAACAAGTATAATAATACAAGAAATACTTAGTCAGAATAGACAGAATACATGATAAACACAGTATAAAGCTTAAATCAGTAAAACATGACATGAACATATAAAACAAGCTAAGACATGATATATATAAAACCAGTTACGTACTCAGTAATCAGATACTTATACACGTATGTATTTATGTAGCATTAGTGATACCGAAGTAGGACTCTCTTCCGTTCGTCTTCTTCGTTCACTGAACACAAGGTATGGATTCTCCGTCCTTTCAGTATGGACATTCTTCCTTATTAGGATTTCCCCGTATGCAGCCAACTATTTTTCCCAGTATATGTTTTATAATTTTTTAAATTTCTTATGTTTAACTAGATACCTAAAGACATATACATGTATGACCAGTTTCACCTAGTTATGGAGGTACCATAACCATAACACTGGAGGCACCAGTGTTATGACTCCACCACGACGGAGTGATAGCTCGTGGCGTCCCTTCAGCTTTTGGCCATATTATTATTATTATCAGGTGGGGCGTATGAGTGCATCCTAGTTTACATGTTTTCAGCAGATTATTCAGGTGAATGTGGTGTGTGCCTTGCATCCTTCACAAGGAGCTGATCCCTCCTACCCAAACTAGTATATTAAATTAGAGGCAGTCCCTCTAATTTGCATGACGAGGTCATCCCTCCAAGTATTCATGCACATTGACAATTCATGACCTATGTTGGCTAATGGTAAACATGTTAAACAGTTTTTATAATATAAACATAAGGCTTTTCAAACTATAAAATCAGTTTTAATAAGACATGCCAGGTTATTCAGGACTTAGTCTTTTCCGCTGCTCTATGCTTATATGTTTATGTTATTCATGCTTTATTTGTATACCCGTGCACTGAGCGTTATGCTTAGCCGTTTTCCTTTTCATGTTCCCAAAACGGCAGGTACTCAGGGACGCTCGTAGACTTTAAGCGTACGTGCATATGGATTGGAAGCTTTCTAGCCTTCTTTACTTTATGCATTTTTTTATACTTTGATACTCATTTCCATGGACATTGTTTAGTCCTTTTCATTTATAGTACTTATGTTTGTGTGTGATGAGTTCTACTTTTGGGGTACCGATGTTTGATTCCGGTATTTCCTTTATAGTCATGTGATGTTTATACATTTATCCTTGTATGCTTTGATGACACGCCATAATCACGTGCAGCGACGGAGACAATGGGGGGGCCAGAGGGTGTTGTGCCACCCCCCAACAATAGCAAATTTAGCCTATGATAAAGTGTGAAGAATGAAATAAAAGAAGCAATTTTATCAGCAATCGAGTATTTGTCACTGGATATTTTGAGGCCAGTGTAGAAGATGATGCCCATAAAACAAGAGAAAGATAAATATAAAAAAAGTCTGCACTATTTTGAGTTAGTTAGTGCTTTTTCTTTACAATATAGTCTCAATTAACCCCTGAAGTTTATAATGTATCATTTTGAGTTATGTTTTATACTCTTTTTCAAATAAAAAACCACTACATTATGTAATTTGATAGTAAACAAATCTACTACATTACAACCGAAAAATATTTGAGCCCCCTTTAACGTAAATTTCTAGCTCCGTCCCTGATCACGCGTGACATTCCATTTATCAAAATGGGGTGTTGCAAGTAACAATAAAAAAATATATGAATTAAAAACATTATAAATCTATGCGAACCTTTATGTACTAATATTCACCCGTGACTAAACCCTTATTACTCATGCCATTGTAATATCACCCGGAATAAATAAAAATCACATGTGATAATACATTAAATTCTAACAATATTAATTTTGTCTTTAAATTATCATAAGTGATTAACACAATCATGAAAGTTCCTATCTTATATACTTTTTCGAGTGTGAAAAAAAGTCATGTGATAAAGCAATAAAATGACCAAAATACTGTAAAACCCGCTTTAAAAACCCTAAGATCATTAAATGTACGAAATTACGGTTAAATTTAAACTTTTTAATTAATTAATATACGACATGAATCATGAATATTTAATACGAACTTTATGTATATTAAGTAATTATTGTAAGTATTACGTATGTAAACATGCATGTAAATGCACGATAAGTATTCGCGTATAATACTTAAAATATACAAGATATAAAACACGAGCATTTAACGTACACACACGATAATAAATTAATTCACGGAAAAATAAACAATGTGTTAGTATGTGTGTGTTAGGCCAGCGTTCAAAGCAAGAAAAGAAGGGGCCCAAGGCCCAAGTCCAATAATAAATCCTTATGCAAACATATAAGGATTTCATAAACATAAAACACAAGATAATTAACAAACCCCTAAACACTTTTCTCCCTTCCTTTTTCTTTCTTGGCCACGGCGACAACAAGGAACCACAAGGACGATTCATTTTTTATCTTTGTTTTAACAACGGTATTGTGTTCATGTTCATTCATTCTAATCATGTGTTTGGTATCACTCTAATCTTTTCTTTGTTTTTATTTAATTATGTTATGATCATTAAAAATAAATCAAGAACATGTAATAAATGTAGATCCATTAAGAATTAATCAAAACAAGGGTTGGGGGTCTGGTTTTGCCCCGATCGCAGCCAACCGAGACCACTTAGGGTATCGGTGGTGTTATTGTTCCAGCAGCCGCAACCCAAAGTGGGGGTCGGCGTTAGTTTTGACCACCAGCCGCAACCTTAGGGTTGACGGTGGTGGTGTTTTGCTGCCAGCCGCAAGGGCCAAGAACCCCAGCAGTGGGGAACTTGGCCCAACAGTGGGTAACTGAGACCAAGTTGGTCTCGGTGGCAAGGTTGTCGCAAGCAGGGGAAACCCCAGCGCAAGTTGGGGGTGTTTGTGTTGTTCGGGCAGCAGCAAGCCGAGAGCTTTAGCTCTCGGTGTGGGGTTGTTAGCTCGGACGAGGCACGACAGCGAGGGCCACAGCCTTCGGGCTGTGGTACTCGGTTGTTCGGTCTCGGGTTTGGGCTCGGGAACTTGATATTTTTACAAGGACACGTAATTAAACCATTATGTAAAAATACTTTATGTTATGTTTTTATTAATCAATTTATGGTTTAATTAAAATATGACTTAGGTTATAATGTTTATTTAAATAAAATCATGTTATATGGTATGTACATTTATTTAAATAAACTTATGTTAAAATAATTAATAAGTTAATTATTCATGTACACTAATTTAATTAATTAAAACTTAGGTTAATTAATTAATATCTTTAAGGTAAAGTTTAATGCGTGAAACATATTAATTAATAATAACTTATGATAACATGATGACATTATTAATTAATAATAATAAGTTAAGCCTAAGTATTTATTATCTATTAAACTTTATAATATAATTATACATGACATAATATAAGCTTATTAAAGTATATGTTATATCATTTAATTATTTAATAAGCATACGATTAATTATGGAAATATATTAATTATGGAAACATGTTAATTATGGAATTATACTAATTATGCCAACATGATAAATATGGAAACATACTAAATATGGTAACATGCTATTTATAAAAACATGTTAAATATGGAAACTTTCTATTTTTGGAAACTTACAAATTATGGAAACTTACTAATTATGGAAACTTTTTATTTTTGGAAACTTACTATTTAAGTAAACTTACTATTTTTGGAAAGTTACTATATATGGAAACCTGCTATTTTTAGAAAGTTACTATATATAGAAACCTGTTATTTTTAGAAAGTTACTCATTATGTTATAACAAGTACTGTAACACATAAAAATGAAATACATGAATCTAAAACACATGAAACTATAAGAAACACATGATTAAACATGAAGTAATAAGACAAGACAAGAACAAGTATAATAAGTATGAACACGTCAAGTAAACTAAATAACAAGTATGTATAAGTAAAACCGACTCTTATTCATGTCCCTTCATTATGTAGCTATCGTGAAGCCGGAGTGATCTTTTGCGTTCGTTTTCGTCTTCATTTACTGGACATAAGGTACGGATATTCCGTCCTTCAGTAAGGACATTCTTTCCTATACTTAAGATTTCCCCGTTTGCAGCCATCTATTTTCCCCAGTAGTTTAAGTGTCTTAAACACATCAGTATATGTTATGATTATTTTAGAATGCCTGAGCTATATACATGCATGCCAGTTTCACTTAGTTATGGGGGTTCCATAACCATAACACTGGAGGCACCGGTGTTATGACTCTTCTGCGGTAAGAATGATTGCTCGTAGCTTCCCTTTACGTTATTTGGCCTTTGTTACTATTATCATGTGGGGCGAATTGGTGCATCCTATGATAAGTTTAGTAAGATTTCATGGTAACTGCGGTGTGTGCCTTGCATCCGTTACAAGAGCTGATCCATCCACTCATTTTATATATTAATTTAGAGGTGGCCCCTCTAATTGCATGACGAGGTCACCCCTCTAAGTATTCATGCACGTTGATATAACATGACCTATATGGGCTCCGACCGTATTTAAAATACAGATTTTCAAGATAAACTAAACATAAGTCTTTTTAGAAATATAAACCAGTCTTATGAACTTAAAACAGGTTTTCCAGGACATACACTTATTCCGTTGTTATTCATTTCATTCCATTACTTGCTTAGGTTTATGTTTATATTCATTGTTCTATATCTGCACACTGAGCATATTGCTCAGCCGTATTTTCTTTCCATGTCCCAATACGGCAGGTACTAAAGGGAAAAGCTAGGATTCAAGAGTACATGCATGGAATGCGGCGCCAGTCTTCTTTCCTTCTTTAATGCATTTACATACTTTCGCTTTGCTGGAAAGTGTTTAGTCCTTTCCTTTACATTCTATACTTATGCATTTCGTGTGTGGAGCTTATGTTCGAACCGATGTTTGTTTCCGGTTTCCTTTATGGTCATTTAATGTTTTAGACATTTACCTTGCATTCTTTGATGACACGCCATAAAACTATCACAATCAATTATCACTAGTGATATTGCTAGTAACAATAAAAAATATATGAATTAAAAAACATTATAAATCAATACGAACCTTTATGTACTAATATTCACCCGTAACTAAACACTTATTACTCATGCCATTGTAATATCACCCAAAATAAATAAAAATCACATGTGATAATACATTAAATTCTAACAATATTAATTGTGTCTTTGAATTATCATAAGTGATTAAGACAATCATGAAAGTTCCTATCTTATATACTTTTTCGAGTGAGAAAAAAAAGTCATGTGATAAAGCAATAAAAATGACCAAAATACTTTGTTTATGTCTAATACCATGTGTTATATAATACATAGTTGATAATACGCTTTTTAACATTCAATATCACTTGTGATATTTTATTCATTTGTATATTTCTCAAGACCAAATAAGTGTTGCATTAATTTATTTGGCATGTCTAATATCACTGTGACATTTCATATAACGAAATGTCACGAGTGATATTTCTTGTGCTTGTCTATTACAACGAAAGGCACAAAAACTATCTTTTACGTGAAAAGTATAAAAATATTAGAAAAACACAAAGATGATAATATTTAAAAAAGGTATAAAGTAATAAAATATCATATGTGATAATAAAAAAATAAAACTTGTTTTTTTTAGATATCACAAGTGATAGTATATATTAACTATATTATGATATATTACAATTGATATTAGAGAGATATAACAAATATTACAAGTGATATTAGACATTAACTATGTTTAGTACATGTCATGTAACCAGGGTGATAGCGTTCGAGCGTTGAAAATTTTAAGCATACTTAAGTCGGGTTAGTTGGTGCAAAATTTTATTCGGGTTATTGGAGTCAACACGAGTACCACAAATATTAAAAGGGTCGGGTGTCGCGTTGAAATGTTTTGGTGGGTTCTGATCAACCCAATTGACTCGAATAAAATTTGTTTTTTTATTTTTTTAATGTAAATTTATATATTTTGTTTTAAAATAATAACCCTAGAGTTTTAAAAAGTGCGATGCGCTTATGCAATAAGGGTCAAAAAGTCGAGACGAGAGCCGCCGAAGAGAAAGCACGCGTATCACGTCCCTGAACGAGGTGACAATCTTACAAAAATAACTCGTGTACTGTCATACCTTATTATTTCATTTGAAAATGAACTAACCCTTCACTAAAATGGTAACCCACCAAACTAACCCTTATAATTTCACTTTTGTAAAACAAACAAAATACACTATGCAAATATTGTAGTATTAAACTAATTATTAGAGAATATCAAATGTAAATTTCTTACACAACAAGATTAGAAAGGTGAAGGATTTAGAATGGTGAGAATTGTTCTTCCAACTTTACAGAAAGAAAAAAACAGATGACAAAGCATACTTATTATAAACAAGCTTTGGTAAATATTAAAAAATTGATAAAAAAAGAGGTTGTGGTTTTAGATAATTTGCATGCACCTAAAGAGCGGCAATTATACATGTCTGACACCTAAATTCGTCTTTCCCTTCCAAGTTTTATGGAATTGATGTATTCTGGCCCGTATGTCATTCCAATTGTCATGAGACCTATTATCACATCATTATTGAAGGTTTATCATTCATAACAATTATAAAACCCTAAACGAGATCAAAGCACATATAGCGGAAGCGATTTAACAAGATCATTAATTAACACAATTATAATTAATCGAGTTAGGGTTTACGTACCTTTTGCAAAGCAATTCCCTCGAACAAAACCTAATTCCCCAAATTAGGGTTTATGTAAAACCACCAAGATATAGTCTATGACAAGACTACATTACGTTCTTGTACACACGTAATACAACGAGATAACCGTAAACCTAGTACGTATAAACCGAGCTACTACGTCTTGTGGAATAAAGCTTAATCGAAAAACTCATCCGAAAACCCCTTGTGGGTTTCGGTTTGCGATCGACCAAGAGAGGGAGGAAGAGAGAAAGTGTGTGTTGAATTGTGAAGGGTAAGGGTGTTTATATAGGCATAGTAATTCTTGTAGCCCAAGCACAACGTAAATAAGGAAAGTTTTTCCTTCCCTTTTTCCTTCTCTAACCGCCGGCCCAAACACCCTTAGGGGTGTTCCAGAACCTTCTTTTGTTCTTCCTTTTTATCCAAAACGCTCGTTAATACTTAACTCTTAATTATTAAACGATTGTTAAGTTATATCTTCATTTAATTTAATAAATATAATAAATACATTTATTAAATAAATTAACTCTTTACGTATTGTATGCAATCCCGTAATCTCGAGTTCGATCCACATACTACTACTAAATTTATGTCCATAAACTCTCAGCTCCCACTTGGACAAATTTATATAGTGTGATCACATTGACTAACGTCTAGTTACACTACCAATGCCTCTAGTATAACTCGAGTAAGGTACCCTGGATAAAACCTTTTAATGATTCATCATTATTATTATCCTTTTATTTCTAATACAACGTTAATAAGGATATGGATCTCAGTCATTCATTTCATTAGCCATTCTGTTTCTCGTTCACATATTAATAAGATTACCAAAACACATTTGGGTGTGGCCACACAAACATCTTACTAATCCCACGAGGGGCCCATTTCTATTATAACTCCAAAACAAAATTGGAGGAAATAAATTCCATATTGACTACAAGCAAAACCAATGAATTTTGCAACACTTCTGAAAATAATCCTTATAGCTACCAGATACATTTAGTGTTAGATTATTCCACAAAGATGCACCAGATCCATGACAGTTTTCTCGTATCTCAGGTCAGAGGATAACTATTTATGATATACTTAATGACAAAGATCCATAAAGTATAATCATATAGTTGGGATAAGTCCAATATTCGATCCATCGAATATTATCTAAAATCGATCAATATACTTTCAAGTATACTCTATCACAATTTTGATTTGTCTTAATTTAATAATACTCTCGTATTATTAATCGACAATGGAAATTTAGAATACTATCATATTCATGGATTAAACATGTAAATATAGGACACAAAATTAAGTAACAAGAATAAACGAAATCCAATCTTTATTTTATTAAATAATAATGTCTTAACATCTTTTATCCAAATATTAATCACAGATTTATTGCATGAAATCACTAGCTAATTGAAGCCCAATGCTTTTGGCATGTTCAATAAGCTTTCCTCTAGGCAACGCCTTAGTTAAAGGATCTGTTACGTTATCATCTGTGCGAACTTTTAATAATTTGATTTCACGAGCTTCAACTTGTTCTCGAATGTAGTGATATTTATGTTTAAAGTGTCTGGCGCCCATCATGATTCCAGCATCATTGGCAAACATGATTGCGGTAGAATTGTCACAATACATATTTATTAGGTTCTTTTATTGCAAGCATCACTCCAAGATCTCCAATAAAACTCCTAATCCAAACCACATTTAGTTATGTATATGGCTTCCCTCCAAATACCAAAACATTTCTTTTCGTATTCCTCAAATACTTCAGAAAATGTTTAACAGCAACCCAGTGGAGCTTCCCTGAATTCTGTTTGGTAACGACTGACCAAGTTCTGAGCAAACGCCACATCAGGCCTTGTGCATCTTACATCACACATAATAGATCCTACAGCCGAAGCATAAGGCACCTTCCGCATGTATGCCTCCTTTTCAGGAGTTTGATACATTCATCTCATGACTCAAATTATGCTTAACTTCCATAGGTTGAAAACCTTTCTTGGAATTATGCATATTATACTTCTTCAAAATTTTGTCAATATAAGCACCTTGACTAAGACCAATTAACCGTCTACTCCTATCTCGATAGATTTTAATTCCTAGAATGTATGCAGCTTTGATAGGTGTGAAAACACCCATCCTTTTACCACTTATTTCTTGCTAAAACAAGACCAAAACGCGTATTTAATGTCATTTGTTTGGAATTATGCGTGGTTTGTGTGTTTGTTGTGTTTTCAGGGCCAACCGGATAAATATTGGAGAAAACATGGGATTGCACGGGTTTTATCGAGGAAAAAGACGAAAAGATGAAGTCTATAGTCCAAGAGATGCAAAAGATTTGAAGTCAATGGGCCTATTTGAAGATTTATCGAAGAAAAGGACCAAAGACGGAAGATTTACCTATGGCGAAGAAACTCAAGTCTATTAAATAAAGAGATTAAAATACGAGTTGAAATTATTCGTCGACAAATCCCGAATCGAAATCGAAAATGTCAACTTTTCTGAAAAAGACGAGAAGACAAAAAAAAGAAGGAAGAAAGCCCACTCACCAACCAAGGGAGAAGCCTATAAATACTCCTCCCATTCAAGACTCCACTAGTTCCTTTCTGTTAATTTTCTTTCCGAGTTCTTAGGAAGAAACCAACTCCCTTAAGGAGTGGTTTCCATTTTTCTTTGATTTCTTCCAATCTTGTAAGTTTGATCTTCCCACTTTGTTTGTTGAATCATAAATCATTAATACAAGTCTATTTTTAATCTTTCCATCATCTTGTTCTTCATCTCTTTTTGATTCTAAGTTCTCAAGTTTTCATTTTATTGGTTTGATCATAAAAAGTAAGCGGGTTTTATGTTTTTGTTGTTTTGAATTAAGGTCTACCTTAGGTAAATGATTCGTGGTGAAATTGGTTTAAGTTTTGATTAAAGACTTGGTAAGTTTTGGTGTTAAATTCGTGCCTGTGTAATTCCCCTGTTCTTCGCGTTACAGTTACTTCTCTTGCCCAGATTCCGTATAGGGATTTGTGGGTTTCCTATTGGTTCGGAATATCAATATATTCCGGATCAAGGTGGTGTATTGTTGTTTATTCGGAATATTCAAAATATTCCGAGTAGTGTTTCATTTTCTTGATTAATTCGGAATATCAATATATTCCGGATAGTATTTTCATCAAAATATTCCGAATAGGGTTTCTCTGCAATATTCCGCATGGTTGATTTTTAATTATTCCGCATAGCCTTACTTTTCAAATATTCCGCATAGATATTCCGCATAGGGCTTCTTTAAATATTCCGCACAGAGTCAATTTTAAATATTCCGCATTAGGGTTTTTCTCAAATATTCCGAATAGATTTCCATTAAACATTCCGCATAGACTTTCTCAGTACAATATTCCGAGTAGGGGACATTATTCCGAATGGCTGTATTATTCCGAGTAAGATCAATGTTCCGGAGAGACTAAAGTATTCCGAGTAGGGCAGGCATTCCGCATAGACATTTCGAATAGAGTTTACCAATTCTATTCTACATTGAGGTACTTACTGTTTCATTTAAATTCTGGCTTTATTCTCAGCTCTTGTTTTTAGTTTAATTTTATTATTACTTGCGTTTATCATTTTAGTAGATTTAGACCAAAGCTCCCCCTTTTTAGTCACCAATTACAACGATTCCACTTTTGACCGTGATCAATTCGAGAATATACCGAGAACGAAACAACGACATATATCAATTGGGTACGAGCAACGCAAAGAAAGATCTTGCAAGCAAAACCTTTTATTAACCAACCAAAAGGCAGTTATTAAAATGGCGCCGCTGCCGGCTCTTTTCGTAAGGATCAACGGTTTCTTGTGAGAAAATTGGATTTTGGGATCTGTTCTTTCGGGAACGTTATTTTCAAGCACAAAAAATTTTCAAAAAAAAAAAAAACACATAAAAATATAAAATTTTCAACAATACAAAAACATTAAAAAAAACCTATTAAAACCAAAAATATTTTCTCTTGCATTTTCTTTTTAGTGTATGCGTACTCGATCAACGTCTTATTCAGAGCCCGAGACCCTCGAACATTTAGACATGGCCGGTGTACACAACAACAAAAATAATAATCCACCCCTCCCAAATAACAACAACAATAATAACCCACCCCACCAAAACATGAATAATCCACCCTTACCCGACCTACGAACCATGGAGGAGCTATGTCAACCCACGATGAACGGACGTGGAGGCCCGATTGCACCGATGCATGTCACGGCTCAGGAGTTTTCGTTGAAGCATCACATGATCTAGCAAGTGCAAACTAACCCATTTCGCGGAATTCCGGATGATGATGCCAACAAACACCTCGACAAATTCATTACCATAACCCAAAGCATGAAGTCTCCCGGTGTTTCTATGGATGACCTTCGCCTTCAACTCTTTCCCCACTCGCTTTCTCACCATGCCGAAAAATGGTTTGACCGTCTTCCTAAGAATTTTATTCATACGTGGAACGACATGACTCAACGCTTTTTGTCGCGCTACTTCCCACCATCCATGGTCACAAGCCTTCGTAACCAAATCAGTGGATTCATGCAAGACAATGATGAATCGCTTTTTGATGCTTGGGAACGGTACAATGATTTGATCGACCGCTGTCCTAATCACAACATGCTCCCCGTCACTCTCATTGACACTTTCTACAATGGTCTCACTTTTCGTGATCGTGACACGATCAATGCCGCCGCCGGTGGTACTTTTATGAAAAGGAGACCGGAAGAGTGTCGAGAGTTGATTGAAAACATGACTACTCACCACAAGAATTAGGATTCATCCGCATCCTCAAGATCTAACTCGAGAGTCAATGTTTCTTCTACTACTTCCAATCCTGAGATGACTGAAATTTCTCGACAACTCGCTGAGATGAACAAGAATTTCATGACCATGGCCACAAACCACTTTCAACAAGCTAAAGCCGTTGCTATTTCTTGTGACACATGTGGTGGTCCTCATTCTTATAATGATTGTCCTGCTACCCAAGGCAATTTTTCTGAAAACGTTAACGCAGCTTACGGTACTTATCCCACGGGAGGCTATCAAGCTCATCCTCAAGGAGACCGTAGCTTGCTAAGCTATCGTTCCAACAATTATCTTGCTCCACCCGGTTTCCCTCCTACCAACCAAAACCAACAACAAAGCTATAACCGAAACAACCAATCCCAACCTCGTGCTCAAAATCAATATCTACCCCAAAGAAACCCATACCCAACTCAAGGAAATTCTCAAGCTTACCAAGCTCCACCTCTCAATCAACCGATGGAAGTGAATCAAGACGACGAGACGTTCATGAAGACTAATCGAGAGATGGTGACGAATCTTTAGAGTCAATTTGTCAACTTGAAGAATGACATGGCGAAACAAGGGAACGATATTCGAGCTGAGCTAAGGAATGATATGGCCAAACAAAGCAATGAAATTCGTGCCGACATCAGAGATTCTTTCAGCACTCAAGCGCTTAACATTCGTGATATGATTGGTTCGCTCATCCAAGGTAATCAACCCTCTTCTTCGGGTACTCTTCCGAGTAACACCGTTGCGAATCCAAGAGGGGAGATGAAAGCAATCACCACTCGTAGTGGAAAAGGTTATATGGAACCCGAGCTTCCTACACCTCCACCCGTGATTGTGAACAAGGAAAAAGAGCAACTTCCCTCACCTCCTTCACCTTCTATCCCCATTTCCCCACCACCCGTGGTTGTGAGTGATCCTACTCCCCTAAAGCCTTCTTCTTCATCCAATATACCTTATCCTTCAAGGTTGAGGAAAGAGAAGCAAAAGAGCAAGGATGATATTCAAGTTTCAAACTTTCTAAAAATGTTTAAACAATTGAATTTTAACATCTCCTTTGCCGAGGCTCTCGCTCACATGCCCAAATACGCTAAGATGTTTAAAGATCTTCTCAGTGATAAGGAGAAACTCCTCGATATTGCTCAGACCCAACTTAATGAGAACTGCTCCGCAGTGCTCTTAAGGAAATTGCCCACCAAACTTGGTGATCCGGGTCGCTTCTTGATTCCTTGCAACTTCCCGGGAGTAGAGAATTTCATGGCCCTAGCCGATCTAGGTGCCAGTATAAACTTAATGCCTTTAAGTGTTTGGAAGCAATTATCTCTCCCCGAGCTAGTCCCCACCAAAATGACTTTGGAATTAGCCAACCGTACGGTTGCTTATCCAGTGGGGATAGCCGAAGATGTCTTTGTTGGCGTTGACAAATTCACCTTCCCGGCGGATTTTGTTGTCGTTGACTACGAGATGGATCCTCGTGTTCTATTAATCGTTGGACGTCCATTCCTGAGGACCCGTCGCACTCTCATTGATGTAGCCGCGGGCGAAATAATCATGAGAGTTGGTGATGATAAAATTGTCTTCAACATGGGTAAGATTTCTAAGCAACCTTATTCATATGAGAGTGTTAATGCTATTGATGTTCTCGATGAGGCTTGTGAAGAACATTTTCATGATGCATGCAAAAGTACTCTCTCTTCTCTACCCAATGTTGAGACCGTTGCCTCAATTGCTCCGGCATTGACTCCTTTTGGAGAAAGTGACTTGGATGATTTCGAAGCTAGCTTGGGTCCTCTCGATATTAAGTATGATGATTCTTCCACTGATTGGGATGAAGACATTCGTACTATTGAGAGACTTCTCAATGAAGACCCGTTTCCTCCTCTCTCTCTCCTAAAGAGGTGACTAATGATGATCCATCGTTAGTTACACCATCTATTGAGGATCCTCCTACTCTTGAGCTTAAGGACCTACCTCCTCATCTTGAGTACATTTTCCTTGAAGACAACGAGAAGTTACCGGTCATCATCGCGAAGGACCTGAAAGAAGAAGAAAAAGCCCGACTTGTCGCCGTGTTGAAGAAGCATAAAAGAGTTATCGCTTGGAAAATCTCCGACATTCGCGGAATTGATCCTCGCTTCTGCACACATAAAATTCTCATGGAGGATGACTTTAAGCCCACAATTCAAAGCCAACGAAGGGTGAATCCTAAAATCCATGAAGTCATCAAAAAAGAGGTTATCAAACTTCTCGATGCGGGTATGATTTACCCTATTTCGGATTCACCATGGGTTAGTCCAGTCCATTGTGTGCCTAAGAAAGGAGGAATTACCGTTGTGCCCAATGCAAACAACGAGTTGATTCCTACCCGTCTCGTTACTGGGTGGAGAGTTTGTATAGACTACCGCAAACTCAATGATGCCACGAGAAAGGATCATTTCCCTCTACCTTTTATGGACCAAATGCTTGAACGTTTAGCGGGTAATGAATATTACTGCTTTCTTGATGGTTTTTCGGGTTATTTCCAAATACCCATCGATCCCCAAGATCAAGAGAAGACAACATTCACTTGTCCCTATGGCACCTTTGCTTATAAAAGAATGCCTTTTGGCTTATGCAATGCCCCCGGGACTTTCCAAAGGTGCATGTTGGCCATCTTCCATGACATGGTTGAGCAAACCATGGAAGTCTTCATGGATGATTTCTCGGTCTTCGGGGATTCCTTCTCTTCTTACCTTGCCAATTTGGAACGTATGCTTAAGCGGTGCGAAGACACTCGCCTTGTCCTGAATTGGGAAAAATGCCATTTTATGGTAAAAGAAGGCTAGGACACAAAATCTCTAATGCCGGTCTTGAAGTCGACCGTGCTAAAGTAGATGTCATAGCCAAATTACCTCCACCTTCAACCGTGAAGGGTGTGAGAAGTTTTATGGGTCATGCGGGCTTCTATCGTCGATTCATTCAGGATTTCTCTAAAATCGCTCGCCCGATGACCCACCTCTTGGAAAAAGATACTCCTTTTATCTTTTCTAAAGAGTGTATCGAAGCCTTCAATCTTCTTAAGGATAAGCTAACTAAGGCACCGGTCTTGGTTACCCCTAATTGGGAGCTACCCTTTGAATTGATGTGCGATGCTAGCGACTTCGCTATTGGTGCGGTTTTGGGACAAAGGATCAACAAACATTTCCAACCAATCCACTATGCTAGCAAAACAATGACGGGGGCTCAATTGCATTATACGACAACCGAAAAAGAGCTTTTAGCTGTTGTCTATACTTTTGAAAATATCTGCCCCTATCTTGTTTTATCCACCACCATCGTATACACGGACCATTCCGCGTTGAAGTACTTAATGACTAAACACGACTCTAAGCCAAGACTTCTCCGCTGGGTTTTACTCCTTCAGGAATTCAACATTGAAATTCGTGACAAGAAGGGTGCTGAAAACCTAGCCGCGGATCATCTGAGCAGACTTGAGGATCCATATCAAGGGGACCATCCGAACAAAGAGATAAATGACTCTTTTCCCCTTGAAACCTTAATGTCTATAAATCTCAATCTTGATGGCACCCCGTGGTTTGCCGATATTGCAAACTACTTAGCGGGTGGTGTTCTCATCAAAGGGTTAACATCCCAACAAAAGAAGAAGTTCTTGAACGATGTTAAGAATTACTTTTGGGATGACCCTTTTCTATTCAAACAATGCGCTGACTTGATTATTCGCCGATGTGTTGACGGACCGGCCGCTTTGGACATTCTCCAGGCTTGCCACAAAGGACCCACCGGTGGTCACTTTGGTCCCAACTACACCGCCAAAAAAGTGTTTGACTCGGGATTCTATTGGCCCACCATTTACCGTGATGCTCACGAGATGGTTAAACATTATGATGCTTGCCAAAAACAAGGCAAGATCACACATAAAGATGGGATGCCTCAAAATTTCATACAAGAATGTGAAATCTTTGATGTATGGGGCATCGACTTTATGGGGCCATTCTCTTCTTCTAAAGGCAACAAATACATCCTTGTCGCTGTCGACTACGTTTCTAAATGGGTTGAAGCCAAAGCTTTACCCACTAACGACGCGAGGGTGGTTTGTAATTTCTTGAAACAACTGTTTGCTCGTTTCGGTGTTCCTCGTGCTATTATCAGTGACCGCGGGACTCATTTTTGCAACGATCAATTTGCAAGAGTCATGGCTAAGTATGGTGTAAATCACCGTCTTTCCACCGCTTATCATCCTCAAACCAACGGTCAAGCCGAGATATCCAACCGTGGATTAAAGAGAATTTTGGAACGTACTGTGGGAGAGCATCGTGCCTCGTGGGCCGATAAACTTGATGATGCTCTGTGGGCTTTCCATACCGCCTATAAGACACCGATTGGTTGTACACCTTATCGTCTTGTGTACGGGAAAGCCTGCCACCTCCCTATCGAGCTGGAACATAAGGCATACTGGGCCTTGAAGTGGGCTAACTTCGACATCAACAAAGCCGGTGATTTTCGCAAGATTCAACTCAACGAGCTACAAGAATTGAGGAATCAAGCTTACAAGAACTCAGTGATCTACAAGGAGAAGACCAAGATTATCCACGATGCTAAAATCAAGAACCGAGAGTTCCACGTTGGTGATCAAGTCTTACTCTTTAACTCTCGGTTGAAGATCTTCTCAAGAAAGTTGAAGAGCCGCTGGTCTGGTCCATTCACCATCGCCACTGTCTTTCCCTATGGCACCATTGAGCTTTCTCAGCCAAATGGGCCCAACTTCAAGGTGAATGGCCAGCGTTTGAAATTGTACTTTGGTGAGGACATCTCTCAAGAGATGATTCCATCCCTCACCACGTTTCCCTTGAATTAGTTCGGGACCGAGTCAGGCTCGCGACTCGGTAGACAAAAACAAGCGCTCCTCGGGAGGCAACCCGAGTATCTATCCCCCTTTCCCGTTTTTCATCCTAAGTGTAGGGGGAGCTTTATAGGTTGCTTGTATTTGGATGGTGATGTGATTACAGGGATAAGTGCACTCTTGGAATCTTTGAAGAACCGTGCTCCCATGTTATCCGCAATACCGGTTCTATCTCTCAACTATCGTGATTCAATTATCTTCATATTCACATTTGAAATTGATCACTTTAGTCGTCCCTTCCTTAGCTTGATTTAACCAACGTGCACAATGTCATAAGTGTAGGGGAGATTTTTCTGTACATGCTTAAACATTGAGGACAATGTTTATCTTAAGTGTAGGGGGGACTTCTATCGAAGTTTTAAGTGGACTTTTCCATGAAAATGCCTTCATTAACCGCAAAATCATCTTTTTCAACATTTTTCAAATTTTGTATTAACTTTGGCCATGTAGTCGTAATTTTTAAATTTTTATCGTTGCTTTCATATGTATATATCCCGCAATAAAGTCTAAAATATTAATAAAGTGGGTAGCTAGTTTTGAAATCTTTGACATATTAGGCCCGTTGCGATTATTTTGACTCAACCCGAATAGACTTATTTAAGTTTATCCTAGCTAGTATCCTTAACCATGTAGACCTTAATTGGTTTATTAGGCTAAGCATCCACGAGTCTCATTACTTGAGATTTTAAATTGTGGAGGACGAGAAATGATAGAGTCAATTATAAGTCGGTATTCTTGCACAAGCTCACTTGGTGTAATTATTTGCCTATTCTCCCATCACTTGCTAATAATTTATCTGCAATAAGTAAGGTCGTACGATTTGAAAGGTTACTTAGCTTCTAGCCCAAGATCGTTTAAAAGTTGCTCGGTAATGATAAGAGTTCATAGCCAAGGCATAACTTATGAAGCGGGGCGCGAAGATTGGCGAGTCCAAAAAGGCCCTAACAAGGCATGAGGATTCCATTTTATTGCTAAAGATCCAAGGTGATGTGAAAAGCATTATTCCCAAAATCAATATGAAGGATCAAGACTCATGACGAAAAGCAATCAACTCCCATAAAGATCATGGAGAAGTCTATCCGAAAAGACCCTAACAAGGTATAAGGATAAATAGATCCAAGTCCAAAAAGGAGGCAGATCATTGTATCTCAAAATCCCAATTAGAGATTGAAGAAATAATCATGAAGTCGTGGTCAACAATGTTGGAGTACCCCTCAAAGTCTCCAAGTGAAGAACTCTATTAACGAAGAGAAGACCATTATCTCAAGCACGTCTCTCAAGATATGAAGTATGAAGTACATGCCAAATATCGGCCCGAGAAAGGTCTCAAATCGTGAACCAAGTTATGCCAAGATATGAATTTTTTGATATCCCGAGAAGCAGTTTTAAGAGATTTTGTCCTTTAGCTAACTATTAATCAAATCGTCCTACTTTGCTTTCAGCCTAAATAAACTATCGAAATAAGTCCAAAAGTGCATCTTCATGATCATTCTAAGACAAAAATAAAATATAAGAGATACACCTAGGAATAAGGGAGTTTAAGCATATAATTAAGCCATGTGTGTAAGTGTTTGAATTGCTAACTTATAATAACAATGATCTCATTTTTAAGCTTAGTTTGAGGAACGTGAAACTTGAGGATGATAAATCTTCGCAGCACCAAAGCCCTAATATAAGTCCTTGATCTCTTTGCAAGTTATTTCCATGTAGCTATTTTCAAGTAAAAATGGTTTTCTATCCTTTAGTTTATTTTAAAGTTTTAATTTCTCTTAGTACTTTAATTTTTTGTTTAGTAGTATGTTAATAAGGCCAAGGTTGATTGATTATGAGAAAAATGTAAATTTGCTTTATCACTAAGCATTGCATGAGGGCATGGCAATGGTTAAGTGGAGGGGATTTGATAGGTGTGAAAACACTCATCCTTTTACCACTTATTTCTTGCTAAAACAAGACCAAAACGCGTATTTAATGTCATTTGTTTGGAATTATGCGTGGTTTGTGTGTTTGTTGTGTTTTCAGGGCCAACCGGATAAATATTGGAGAAAACATGGGATTGCACGGGTTTTGTTGAGGAAAAAGACGAAAAGATGAAGTCTATAGTCCAAGAGATGCAAAAGATTTGAAGTCAATGGGCCTATTTGAAGATTTATCGAAGAAAAGGACCAAAGACGGAAGATTTACCTATGGCGAAGAAACTCAAGTCTATTAAATGAAGAAATTAAAAGACGAGTTGAAATTATTCGTCGACAAATCCCGAATCGAAATCGAAAATGTCAACTTTTCTGAAAAAGACGAGAAGACAAAAAAAAAAGGAGGAAGAAAGCCCACTCACCAACCAAGGGAGAAGCCTATAAATACTCCTCCCATTCAAGACTCCACTAGTTCCTTTCTGTTAATTTTCTTTCCGAGTTCGTAGGAAGAAACCAACTCCCTTAAGGAGTGGTTTCCATTTTTCTTTGATTTCTTCCAATCTTGTAAGTTTGATCTTCCCACTTTGTTTGTTGAATCCTAAATCATTAATACAAGTCTATTTTTAATCTTTCCATCATCTTGTTCTTCATCTCTTTTTGATTCTAAGTTCTCAAGTTTTCATTTTATTGGTTTGATCATAAAAAGTAAGCGGGTTTTATGTTTTTGTTGTTTTGAATTAAGGTCTACCTTAGGTAAATGATTCGTGGTGAAATTGGTTTAAGTTTTGATTAAAAACTTGGTAAGTTTTGGTGTTAAATTCGTGCCTGTGTAATTCCCCTGTTCTTCGCGCTACAGTTACTTCTCTTGCCCAGATTCCGTATAGGGATTTGTGGGTTTCCTGTTGGTTCGGAATATCAATATATTCCGGATCAAGGTGGTGTATTGTTGTTTATTCGGAATATTCAAAATATTCCGAGTAGTGTTTCATTTTCTTGATTAATTCGGAATATCAATATATTCCGGATAGTATTTTCATCAAAATATTCCGAAAAGGGTTTCTCTGCAATATTCCGCATGGTTGATTTTTAATTATTCCGCATAGCCTTACTTTTCAAATATTCCGCATAGATATTCCGCATAGGGCTTCTTTAAATATTCCGCATAGAGTCAATTTTAAATATTCCGCATTAGGGTTTTTCTCAAATATTCCGAATAGATTTCTGATAGGTGTGTAAACACCCATCCTTTTACCACTTAATTCTGGCTAAAACAAGACCAAAACACGTAATTAATATCATTTGTTTGGAATTATGCGTGGTTTTTGTGTTTATTGTGTTTTCAGAGCTAACCGGATGAATATTAAAGAAAACATGGGATTGCACGGGTTTTATCAAGGAAAAAGACTCAAGATAAAGTCTATTGTCCAAGACGTGCAAAAGATTTGAAGTCACTAGGCCTATTCGAAGATTTATCGAAGAAAAGGACTAAAGACGGAAGATTTTCATAAGTCGAAGAAACTCGAGTCTATTTAACGAAGAAATTAAAAGACGAGTTGGATTTAATCGACAACAAATCCCGAATCAGAATCGAAAACGTCAACTTTTCTGAAAAGACGAGAAGACAAGAAGAAGAGGAGAAAGCCCACTCACCAACCAACCACTAGGAGTATAAATAGAAACTCCCTTCACACATTAGGGAGTTAGTTTTTCATTTTCTTTTTTCCAGTACTTTGTAGTTCGTCCCATCACCAACTCCATTAGGGAGTTTGGTGATTTTCATCTTTTTCTTTTAATCTTGTAATCTTTAATCAATACTCTTGTTACTTTTCCCTTAATCAATCCATTCCATCTTTTCATTAATCTTGTTCTTCATCATCTCTTTTTGCAAGTTCTTAAGTTTTTATTTGATTCAAGTTTGATCTTAAAAAGTTGTTGAATTAGTGTTTTTATTAGTGGGATTTGTTCCTTATGGTATGTTAATGATTATTGTTTAATTTGGTAAAACCTTTTTGAGTATTTAGTTTGATTTGGAGTTAAAACCGTATCCCCTGTTTTACTTGCTGCGGTTACTGTTCTTCATCTGCCCAGAATTTTCCGCATAGCCCATTTTGTGTTACCCTTATTCGGAATCGTTCAATATTCCGAATAGGGGTGTGTTCATTTCTGTTACTCGGAATATTTCAATATTCCGCATAGCCGTTTCTTCATTTCCTTATTCGGAACTTTTTCCGAATAGACTGGTTTTTCCGAATAGCCTTGTTTTTATATTATTCCGCATAGCATCATTTCTGTTTCCCTATTCGGAACATTTTCCGAATAGCCTGATATTCCGAATAGACCCATTTTCCGAATAGGACTTTTCCTGTTTCCTTATTCGGAACTTTTTAATTATTCCGCATAGCCAATTTTTGTTTCCCTATTCGGAATATTTTTCCGAATAGCCGTTTTTTTCGCATAGCCTGATTTTTCCGAATGAAGCAAATGTTCAGCATAAGCAATCTTTCCGCATGGTGTGAACTTTCCGAATAGAGCAATAATTTCCGAATGGTCAAACATTCCGCATAGAGTATTTTCTCAATAGAATATTTTTCCAGTTTTGCTTATTATTTGTTTTAAGTTTACTTCATTACCATTATACTCACTTATCTGTTTAGTAGACTAGAAAACCAAATCCACTTTTTGTCACCAAGAACAAATCATTCTACTTTTAACTGAGATCAATTCGAGAGGATTCCGAGAATTCTGAACCCAAGCAAAAATCATAATATCAAATGGCGCCGCTGCCGGCTCCTCTCGTTAAGATCAAAAGTTTTTTGTAGAACTTGGATTTTGGGATCCGTTCCCCGTGAACGTTACTTTTTCCCAAAACTTTTCAAAAACACTAAAAAATACAAAATTTTCAAAAATCCTAAAAATTAAAAAACCATAAAAACCAAAAATATTTTTGCCTTGCTTTTCTTTGTTCGTTCTTTTGCAGGTGTATGCGCACTCGATCCACGTCTTATCAAGAGCCCGAGCCTCTCGATAACTTAGACATGGCTGGTGTCCAAAACAACAATAACATACCACCTCCGAACAACAATAATCACAACAACAACCCGCCTTTCAACAACATGAATAACAACAACAATGAGCACCTTCCGGATAATCGTCCAATGATTGAACTGCTGCAAGCTCATGTTGATGGCAACACGGATCCAATTGTTATACCACCAATTGCCGCCAACAATTTCGAGCTCAAGTCAGGCTTTATCCAGATGGTCTCCGCTCAGCCATTCTTGGGACGCACCATTGATGACCCACACGACCATATCAAGAGATTTCTACAACTCACCAACACGGTCAAATTCAATGGAGTTCCACAGGAGGTCATAAGGTTACAACTTTTTCCCTTTTCTTTAGAGGGACAAGCCCGGCATTGGCTTGCAAAGGAACCGCCACAGAGTATTCTCTCGTGGACGGATTTGGAAACAAAGTTCATCAATTACTTTTTTCCACCCTCTCGTACTACCGCTTTGCGGAATGAGATTATAAACTTTGAACAAAAGTACGATGAGTCATTCAGTGAATCTTGGGATCGTTTCAAAGATCTTTTAAGAAAATGCCCACAACATGGTTTTACCAAAGTACATCAAATAAATACTTTTTACAATGGTTTAAGCATGAGTGATCAAGATTCACTGAATAGTGCCTCAGGGGGTAATTTATTGGCTAAGACTTCCAATGCTGCTTGGGATATCATTGAGAACAAGTCTCGTGTGCAAACCAAGAGCGTTAGGACCAATGTTGCTAGTGCTAGCACTAATGACAGCGACAAGCGATTAGACAAAATCACCACGCTTCTTGAATCGCTTGTCACACATACCGTCAGCAACAACAACAGCAACAACGCTAAGAACGCACAAGTCAACGCTGTCAGCCAACCTTGTGAGATATGCGGTGGTCCCCATTCTTACACAACTTGTACCGCCACCCAAGATTACCCTGCTGAGAATGTGAATGCGGCATATGGCACCTACCAACAACCCGCTTATCAAGCAAAACCCCAAGGTGACCGTAACCTGCTTAGCTATCGCAGCAACAACTATCTTTCACCACCTGGCTTTCCTCCTTCCAACCCAAACCAACAACAACACCTTAATCGCCCTCCTCAACAACAACAACAACCTCGACAACCATACATCCCACCTCACAAGCAGCAACAACCACCTCAAAGAAACAATCAAGTCTACCAACAACCTGCTTACCAACCACCTGCATACAATGCTCCTCCCAACCAACCCACCGCTCTTCACCAAGAAGTGGAAACTTACATGAGGACTAACGATGCGATAGTGGGAAATCTTCAGAGAGAAGTGCTCAACCTGAAAGCCGATTTGGTAAAGCAAGGAAATGATTTGAGAGCCGATATGCGAAACACGTTGGATAGTCAGACGAATGACTTGAGGAACATGATGGCTAGTTTCTTCCAAAGTAGTCAACCCTCTTCTTCGGGTACTCTTCCGAGTAACACCGTTGCAAACCCAAGAGGGGAGATGAAAGCAATCACTACTCGAAGTGGTAAAGGTACCAAGGAACCCGAGCTTCCTATGCCTCCACCGGTGGTTGTGACTAAGGAGAACGAGTCACCTGCTCCTATTCCTCCTCCTTCTCCTTCCCCAATTTCTCCACCTCTTCATTCTACCACTCCTCCACCCGTGGTTGTGAGTGACCCTATTCCTCTAAAGCCTTCCTCTTCTTCCAATATACCTTATCCTTCTAGGTTGAGGAAAGAGAAGCAAAAGAGCAAGGATGATATTCAGGTTTCTAACTTTCTTAAAATGTTTAAACAACTGAATTTCAATATCTCCTTCGCTGAGGCTCTCGCTCACATGCCCAAGTATGCTAAAATGTTTAAAGACCTTCTGAGCGACAAGGAAAAGCTCCTCGACATTGCTAACACCCAACTTAATGAGAACTGCTCTGCAGTGCTCTTAAGGAAATTACCAACCAAGCTTGGTGATCCGGGTCGTTTTCTTATCCCTTGCAATTTCCCGGGAGTAGAGAATTGCATGGCCCTAGCCGATCTAGGTGCCAGTATTAATCTCATGCCTCTAAGTGTTTGGAAGCAATTATCTCTCCCAGAGCTTGTCCCCACTAAAATGACTTTGGAATTGGCCACCGTACGGTTGCTTATCCAGTGGGCATAGCCGAAGATGTTATCGTAGGAGTCGACAAATTCACCTTCCCTGCTGATTTTGTTGTCGTCGACTACGAGATGGACCCTCGTGTACCACTAATTGTTGGTCGTCCATTCTTAAGGACCGGTCGCACTCTCATTGATGTTGAAGCCGGTGAGCTTATCATGAGAGTGGGTGACGACAAAGTAGTCTTCAACATGGGTAAGTTGTCTAAACAGCCTTATTCATATGAGAGCGTTAATTGTATTGACGTTCTCGATGAGGCTTGTGAAGAACACTTTAATGATGCTTGCAAAAGTATTCCTACCTCTCTTCCCACTGTTGAGACCGTGTCCTCCATTGATTCATCGTTGTCTCTATTTGGAGATAGTGATTTATTCTGGAACAATCTTGAAGCTACCATGGGAGATGCGAATTTAGCTACTAATGATTCTCCCACCGAGGGGGATGAAGATATGAGTTTCTTTGACAATCTGCTCACCGAAGACAATCCTTCTCCTCCATCTCCCACGGTTATTGCAATCGATGCCACGACTTTGAAAACACCTCCCGTCGAAAATCCTCCGGATTTGGAACTTAAGGAGTTGCCGCCTCATCTCGAGTACGTGTTCCTTGACGACAACAAGAAGTCACCCGTCATTATTGCAAAGGATTTGAAAGATGAAGAGAAGACTCGTCTCGTTGCTGTGTTGAAAGATCATAAAAAGGCTATTGCTTGGAAAATCTCGGATATTCGTGGAATTGATCCTCACTTCTGCACACACAAAATTCTCATGGAGGACGACTATAAGCCCACTATTCAAAGCCAACGAAGGGTGAATCCAAAAATACATGAAGTCATCAAAACAGAGGTTATTAAACTTCTTGATGCGGGTATGATTTACCCTATTTCGGATTCACCGTGGGTTAGTCCAATCCATTGTGTGCCCAAGAAGGGCGGAATAACCGTTGTTCCCAATGAACACAACGAGTTAATTCCCACTCGTCTCGTTACTGGGTGGAGAGTTTGTATAGACTACCGCAAACTCAATGATGCCACGAGAAAGGATCATTTCCCTCTACCTTTCATGGACCAAATGCTTGAACGATTAGCCGGTAATGAATATTACTGCTTTTTGGATGGTTTCTCGGGTTATTTCCAAATACCCATCGATCCCCAAGATCAAGAGAAGACTACATTCACCTGTCCCTATGGCACTTTCGCTTACAAACGAATGCCTTTTGGCTTATGTAATGCGCCCGGGACTTTCCAAAGGTGTATGTTAGCTATCTTCCATGACATGGTTGAACAAACCATGGAAGTCTTCATGGATGATTTCTCGGTCTTCGGGGATTCCTTCTCATCTTGCCTTGCCAATTTAGAACGTATGCTAAAGCGGTGCGAAGACACTCGCCTTGTTCTAAATTGGGAAAAATGCCATTTCATGGTAAAAGAAGGCGTCGTGCTTGGACATAAGATTTCGAAAGCCGGTCTTGAAGTAGACCGTGCTAAAGTTGACGTTATAGCAAAGTTGCCTCCACCTTCCACTGTGAAGGGTGTGAGAAGTTTCTTGGGTCATGCGGGCTTCTACCGTCGATTTATCAAAGATTTTTCTCAAATCGCTCGCCCGATGACCCACCTCTTGGAAAAAGATACTCCTTTTATCTTTTCCAACGAGTGCCTTGAAGCCTTTAACTCACTTAAGGATAAGCTAACTAAGGCACCCGTCTTGGTTACCCCTAATTGGGAGCTGCCTTTTGAGTTGATGTGCGATGCTAGTGATTTTGCTATTGGAGCGGTTCTTGGACAAAGAGTGAATAAACACTTCCAACCAATCCATTACGCTAGCAAGACAATGACTGGGGCACAATTGCATTATACGACAACTGAAAAAGAGCTTTTAGCCGTTGTCTATGCTTTTGAAAAATTCCGCCCCTATCTTGTCCTTTCCACCACCATTGTGTATACCGATCATTCCGCGCTGAAGTACTTGTTGACAAAGCAAGATTCCAAACCAAGACTTCTTCGCTGGGTTTTGCTGCTCCAGGAATTTAAAATCGACATCCGCGATAAAAAAGGAGCAGAAAACCTAGCCGCGGACCATCTTAGTAGACTTGAGGATCCATACCAAGGGGATCATCCGACTAAAGAAATCAATGATTCTTTTCCCTTGGAGACCTTAATGTCTATAAACTCGAAGCCGAATGAAACCCCGTGGTTTGCGGACTTTGCAAACTATTTGGCGGGTGGAATTCTCAAGGAAGGGTTGACGTCCCAGCAAAAGAAGAAGTTCTTTACCGACATCAAGACTTACTTTTGGGACGACCCTTACCTATTCAAACAATGTGCTGATCTGATAATTCGCCGATGTGTTGATGGACCGGCAGCGTCGGACATCCTTGATGCTTGCCACAAAGGACCCACCGGTGGTCACTTTGGTCCCAACTACACCGCAAAGAAAGTGTTTGATTCGGGATTTTATTGGCCCTCCATATATCGTGATGCTCACAATATGGTTAAGCGATGTGATGTTTGCCAAAAGCAAGGCAAAATCACACATAAAGACGAGATGCCTCAGAATTTCATCCAAGAGTGTGAAATTTTTGATGTTTGGGGTATCGACTTTATGGGGCCATTCCCTTCTTCTAAAGGAAACAAATACATCCTTGTAGCCGTTGACTACGTTTCAAAGTGGGTTGAAGCCAAAGCTTTGCCTACTAATGACGCAAGGGTGGTTTGTAACTTTTTGAAAGCTCTATTCGCTCGCTTCGGTGTGCCTCGTGCCATTATTAGTGATCGTGGGACTCATTTCTGCAATGACCAATTTGCTCGAGTCATGGCTAAGTACGGTGTAAACCATCGTCTTTCCACAGCCTACCACCCACAAACTAATGGCCAGGCCGAAATATCCAACCGAGGACTGAAGCGAATTTTGGAAAGAACCGTGGGAGAGCATCGTGCCGCATGGGCTGATAAACTTGATGATGCTTTGTGGGCTTTCCGTACTGCTTACAAGACCCCGATCGGCTGTACGCCTTATCGTCTTGTGTACGGGAAAGCGTGCCACCTCCCCATTGAGTTGGAGCACAAGGCTTATTGGGCCTTGAAGTGGGCTAATTTTGATATAAACAAAGCCGGTGACCTACGAAAGATCCAACTCAATGAGCTGAATGAACTCCGGAATGAGGCTTATGAAAATTCTTTGATCTATAAGGAAAGAACTAAGCTCATTCACGACTCCAAGATCAAAAACCGAGAGTTCCATGTTGGAGACAAAGTCTTACTTTTTAACTCTCGGTTGAAAATCTTTTCGGGCAAGCTCAAATCTCGTTGGTCCGGCCCATTCACCATCGCCCAAATTTTTCCATATGGTACTCTCGAGCTCGCTCAACCTAATGGACCAAATTTTAAGGTGAATGGCCAACGAGTGAAGTTGTACTTTGGTGAGGACACCTCTCAGGAGGTGATTCCATCCCTCACCACGTTCCCCATGAACTAATTTTGGGCCGAGTCAGGCTCGTGACTCGGTTATCAAAAACAAGCGCTCCTCGGGAGGCAGCCCGAGTATCTATCCCTTTAACCCCCTAAGTGTAGGGGAGGACCTATTTTGGTCATTTGTGTTGCTATGGTGATGTGCTTACAGGGATTACTGCAATCTTGGAAACTTTGAAGAACCGTGCTCCCGTGTTATCCGAAATCCGGTTCTATCTCTCAACTATCGTGATTCAATTGTCTTCATTCTCACATTTGAAATTGATCACTTTAGTCGTCTCTTCCTTAACTTGAGTTAACCAACGTGCACAATGTCATAAGTGTAGGGGAGATTCTTCCCACATGCTTAAACATTGAGGACAATGTTTATCTTAAGTGTAGGGGAGACTTCTATCGAAGTTTTAAGTGGACTTTTCCATGAAAATGCCTTCAATTAACCGGAAAATCATCTTTTTCAACATTTTTCAAATTTTTAATTAACTTTGGCCATTTAGTCGTAATTTTTAAATTTTTATCGTTGCTTTCATATGTATATATCCCGTAATAAAGTCAAAAATATTAATAAAGTGGTGTAGCTAGTTTAGAAGTTTTTGACATATTAGGCCCGTTGCGTTTATTTTGACTCAACCCGAATAGACTTATCCTAGTTTATTCTAGCTAGTATCCTTAACCATGTAGACCTTAATTAGTTTATTAGGCTAAGTATCCACGAGTCTCATTATTTGAGATTTTAAATTGTGGAGGACGAGAAATGATAGAGTCAATTATAAGTCGGTATTCTTGCGCAAGCTCACTTGGTGTAATTATTTGCCTATTCTCCCATCACTTGCTAATAATTTATCTGCAATAAGTAAGGTCTTACGATTTGAAAAGTTACTTAGCTTCTAGCCCAAGATCGTTTAAAAGTTGCTCGGTAATGATAAGAGTTCATAGCCAAGGCATAACTTATGAAGCGGGGCGCGAAGATTGGCGAGTCCGAAAAGGCCCTAACAAGGCATGAGGATTTAATTTTATTGCTGAAGATCCAAAGTGATGTGAAAAGCATTATTCCTAAAGTCAATATGAAGGATCAAGACTCACGACGAAAAGCAATCAACTCCCATAAAGATCATGGAGAAGTCTATCCGAAAAGACCCTAACAAGGTATGAGGATAAATAGATCCAAGTCCGAAAAGGAGGCGGATCGTTGTATCTCAAAATCCCAATTAGAGATTGAAGAAATAATCATGAAGTCGTCGTCAACAAAGTTGGAGTACCCCTCAAAAGTCTCCAAGTGAAGAAACTCTATTATGATGAGAAGACCATTATCTCAAGAACGTCTCTCGAAGATATGAAGTATGAAGTACATGCCAAATATCGGCCTGAGAAAGGTCTCAAATCGTGAACCAAGTTATGCCAAGATATGAACTTTTTGATATCCCGAGAAGCAGTTTTAAGAGATTTTGTCCTTTAGCTAACTATTGATCAAATCGTCCTACTTTGCTTTCAGCCTTAATAAACTATCGAAATAAGTCCAAAAATGCATCTTCATGATCATTCTAAGACAAAAATAAAATATAAGAGATACACCTAGGAATAAGGGAGTTTAAGCATTTAATTAAGCCATGTGTGTAAGTGTTTGATTTACTAACTTATAATAACAATGATCTCGTTTTCTAAGCTTAGTTTGGGGAACGTGAAACTTGAGGGTGATAAATCTTCGCAACACCAAAGCCCTAATGTAAGTCCTTGATTTCTTTACAAGTTATTTCCATTCTTCTGCTTACTTTAAAGTTTTAAGTTCTCTTAGTATTTTAATAGTTGTTTAGTAGAATTTAAATAAGGCCAAGGTTGATTAATTATGAGAAAAATGTAAAATTGCTTTATCACTAAGCATTGCATGAGGGCATGGCAATGGTTAAGTGTAGGGGATTTGATAGGTGTGTAAACACCCATCCTTTTACCACTTAATTCTGGCTAAAACAAGACCAAAACACGTAATTAATATCATTTGTTTGGAATTATGCGTGGTTTTTGTGTTTATTGTGTTTTCAGAGCTAACCGGATGAATATTAAAGAAAACATGGGATTGCACGGGTTTTATCAAGGAAAAAGACTCAAGATAAAGTCTATTGTCCAAGACGTGCAAAAGATTTGAAGTCACTAGGCCTATTCGAAGATTTATCGAAGAAAAGGACTAAAGACGGAAGATTTTCATAAGTCGAAGAAACTCGAGTCTATTTAACGAAGAAATTAAAAGACGAGTTGGATTTAATCGACAACAAATCCCGAATCAGAATCGAAAACGTCAACTTTTCTGAAAAGACGAGAAGACAAGAAGAAGAGGAGAAAGCCCACTCACCAACCAACCACTAGGAGTATAAATAGAAACTCCCTTCACACATTAGGGAGTTAGTTTTTCATTTTCTTTTTTCCAGTACTTTGTAGTTCGTCCCATCACCAACTCCATTAGGGAGTTTGGTGATTTTCATCTTTTTCTTTTAATCTTGTAATCTTTAATCAATACTCTTGTTACTTTTCCCTTAATCAATCCATTCCATCTTTTCATTAATCTTGTTCTTCATCATCTCTTTTTGCAAGTTCTTAAGTTTTTATTTGATTCAAGTTTGATCTTAAAAAGTTGTTGAATTAGTGTTTTTATTAGTGGGATTTGTTCCTTATGGTATGTTAATGATTATTGTTTAATTTGGTAAAACCTTTTTGAGTATTTAGTTTGATTTGGAGTTAAAACCGTATCCCCTGTTTTACTTGCTGCGGTTACTGTTCTTCATCTGCCCAGAATTTTCCGCATAGCCCATTTTGTGTTACCCTTATTCGGAATCGTTCAATATTCCGAATAGGGGTGTGTTCATTTCTGTTACTCGGAATATTTCAATATTCCGCATAGCCGTTTCTTCATTTCCTTATTCGGAACTTTTTCCGAATAGACTGGTTTTTCCGAATAGCCTTGTTTTTATATTATTCCGCATAGCATCATTTCTGTTTCCCTATTCGGAACATTTTCCGAATAGCCTGATATTCCGAATAGACCCATTTTCCGAATAGGACTTTTCCTGTTTCCTTATTCGGAACTTTTTAATTATTCCGCATAGCCAATTTTTGTTTCCCTATTCGGAATATTTTTCCGAATAGCCGTTTTTTTCGCATAGCCTGATTTTTCCGAATGAAGCAAATGTTCAGCATAAGCAATCTTTCCGCATGGTGTGAACTTTCCGAATAGAGCAATAATTTCCGAATGGTCAAACATTCCGCATAGAGTATTTTCTCAATAGAATATTTTTCCAGTTTTGCTTATTATTTGTTTTAAGTTTACTTCATTACCATTATACTCACTTATCTGTTTAGTAGACTAGAAAACCAAATCCACTTTTTGTCACCAAGAACAAATCATTCTACTTTTAACTGAGATCAATTCGAGAGGATTCCGAGAATTCTGAACCCAAGCAAAAATCATAATATCAATTTCCATTAAACATTCCGCATAGACTTTCTCAGTACAATATTCCGAGTAGGGGACATTATTCCGAATGGCTGTATTATTCCGAGTAAGATCAAATGTTCCGGAGAGACTAAAGTATTCCGAGTAGGGCAGGCATTCCGCATAGACATTCCGAATAGAGTTTGCCAATTCTATTCTACATTGAGGTACTTACTGTTTCATTTAAATTCTGGCTTTATTCTCAGCTCTTGTTTTTAGTTTAATTTTATTATTACTTGCGTTTATCATTTTAGTAGATTTAGACCAAAGCTCCCCCTTTTTAGTCACCAATTACAACGATTCCACTTTTGACCGTGATCAATTCGAGAAGATACCGAGAACGAAACAACGACATATATCAATTGGGTACGAGCAACGCAAAGAAAGATCTTGCAAGCAAAACCTTTTATTAACCAACCAAAAGGCAGTTATTAAGCTTCTCCTAAATCCTTCATAGAAAAACATTTACAAAGATAATCCTTAACTTCTTTAAGTCTTGAAATGTTACTTTCCATGATTAGTATGTCATCAGCATATAAGATTAGGAATACTACATCACTCCCACTAGCTTTGCGATATACACATGGCTTATCACAATTTTGAATAATCCAAACTTTTTGATTTCTTCATCAAATCGTTTGTTCCATTGACGTGATGCTTGCTTCAGACCATAAATAGATCTTTGTAGTTTGCAGACGCGTTTTGGATACTTAGGATCAACGTACCCTTATGGTTGCTGCATATAGATATCCTCACCTAAGCGACCGTTCAAGAAGTCAGTTTTAACATCCATTTACCATATCTCATAGTCATAGTATGCTGCTATAGCTATGAGAATCCTAATAGCTCTTAAGTCTGCTACAAGAGAAAATGTCTCCTCGTAGTCTACGCCAAAAGTTTGTGTAAAACCTTTAACTACTAAACGAGCTTTATAGGATTGTACTTCACCATCCATGTCAGTTTTCTTCTTGTATATCCACTTATGTTTCACTATTTTAGCATTCGGTTGTTGATTTACAAGAATCCAAACTTTATTAATTCTCATGGATTTCATTTCCTCGTCCATTGCAAGCATCCACTTATCCTTTTCAGGATCAAGTATGGCGGATTTGTAATTAGCAGGTTCACCAAGATCCCCTACTTCATCATCATCATCCTCTATGTTAAGACATAGTTTGCTTGGATAACGTATAGTCCTTTCAGACCTACGTAGAGGAATTATTTCCGGTGGAACTCCCAGACTTTCTGGTTCTACAGGATTTATTTCGCTAGTATTTTCATCATAAGGTAATGTATCTATATGACTCTCTTCAAGATCATAATTTCTCCCACTGAATTCTTGATTTACAATATCACTTTCAAGGAAGTCTCCATACCTAGCAACAATTACTTTGTTCTCAGGTGGATAATAAAAGTAGTAACCCATAGTTTCCTTAGGGTAACTCAGTCCTTCACATGTCTTAATACCTCACCATTCGATGATGAGATTTGTAACAAAACCTAAGGCTATTCAATATCACATAAGCGAATCGAATATAAATCTTTGCATGAAAACTTTAAGCACTATACATTAGCTCAAATTGATAGACTGACTGAAATCAGAGCCAAAATCTTTACATGAAAACTTTAAGCGAGACACAATCGGATATTAGGTCAGACTCAAATACGGTTACATACTCAATTAAGAAAATGAAATCAACAATCAAACAAGTAAATTAATCAAAAAGACAATATCATACAGTTGAGATCATATATTCCTAATTAAATGAAATTAACTCGTAATAACTAGGGATTTGATATAACCTCTAAACAAATTAGAGAAAATAGTGAAAATGAGATTCGAAAGGTGTCAGCCATGGCGGAATGGTGCTAGTGTGTGTTTTTAGTGTGTGAAACGGGGAAGAAGAATTATTTATGTGGTGTAGGGGGTGTTTGTTTTAGTTTATATAATGGGATTATATAAGCCATTTATGGCTTATATAAGCCTATGTTTAATAAGCTTATAAGCCCATGGCTTATATAAGCTTAAGTTAACATGAGGGTAAAATGGTAAATATGTTATATAAGCCCAAACCTTTATAAAAAAGCCATATTTTTGTGGTTTTTAAAACACCCATATATATATGCTTATAAGCCCACTTATATAAGCTTAACCAAACATTTGGTTTGGGCTTATAATCTTATATAAGCTAATAATCTTATAAGCCCATTATATAAGCTAAAACAAGCACCCCCTTATTTTCATTGTGTGTTTGGTGTGAAATAGGGGAGGAAGAAAAATATGATCGTGTTTGGGTAATGGTTTATAAAGTTTCAGGTGTGTTGTCAGTTTCGGTCCCTGCATTTTTAAGTCAGTGATGTATGTGCCCAAGTGAGTGACGGATTCTTTCGTCATTAAGTTTGCGAAAGTCCTGTGACGAAAATTTCGTAACTAAACCATTAGTATTATACCAAGTGACAAATTCTTTCGTCACTAACATGTGTATTAATGACAATTTATTAATTCGTCATTAATTATATGCAAGTGACGAGATATAATGACGAAAATTTTGTATCGTCACTATAATTGTGTTAATAGTGACGAAATATATAAGTCGTCATTAAGTTTCTGTCACTATAGCCTCTTTTTTTGTAGTGAGAAAAATCAAAGACGTACTGGTCTAGCGGTATGGAGGTTTTACTCTCTTAAGCAAGGTATTAAGTTTGAGTTTTGTCAAGGACGATCGAGATTATTTGGGCTAGAGGCCATGTAACCATAATTGTCGTTAAAAAAAAATCAGACAAACAACTCAGCTCGTCTAATCATCCCGGCCCAAACACCAGTACACACACCACCGTCATCTATAACAATCCGAGTTATTAAAACTAGAAGAAGTGGAGAAGATCAGAAGATATTGTGTTCCCGAGTTATTTTTTGGAGAGAAGAGAAGAGAAAAGGAAAGAGAATTCAGAAAAAAGAAAAAAAAATCATGTTCCAAAGTTTTTTGTTAGAAAGAAGAGAAAAGAAAGGGGAAGGAAATTCATTTAAATCTTCTCTCCGATCTTTCTTCTCAATATTGGGATGATTTGGAATGAAAGAAATCTTGGGCTTTTAAAAAAAATAATTTTCACCAAAAATACCCTCAACCTAAAATACGGCTCTTTATTGTTGCTTATATTCAGCCGTATTTTTCACCTACTATTTCTTCAACAAGGCTCCATCCATTATCAGGTAACTTTTTTGAACTTGATTCTTATCATTGTTTTATCTCGATGTTTTTTATATGTATAAACAAACTACCTGGATCACGAGAAAACACAATGACTAATTTTATATGGTGGCTATTTGATATGTGATGTGAATTCAAAACACTTTGGATCGAATTTTTTATATTCATATTTAATTTGTTATTATATTTATGATTAATTGTTGAATGTTTGATGTTTGCTGTGAAAAATTGGTCATTGCGTTTGTATGTATAAAAAAGGATTGCAATAGGATAATCTATACATAAAGGGAGATGTGATGAATTGCTTGACGATACTAACAAATTGTTAAATTAAAGTATTGAAAGGAAACCATTACACAGACTATTAGCAGTGAACACATAAGATATTTGATTTGTTTAGAATAGGCTTATGACAATAAGAAGTTTAATATATCTTTCTTTACTTACTGATCTATTTAGTACATATGATTTTTATGGACTAACACATATAGTTTGTAGCAGATTTAAGAATTAGGATGGATAGTACTCTTATTGAGAGAATTCTCACAATACGACGTATAGTGAGAGCTCGTCAAATGGCAGCAGTTCATTTAGTTTGTTTATTGGTAGCTTTCATTACACGACGTAGACTTTCTCATATGAAACGTGTTAATTTACCTAGTAAAGATGTTATTTTACATCGCAAAAATGTGCGAGAAGAGATGTTACACAACCTCTCAACAAGTGGTAAATGTCGTGAGATAATTCGTATGAGTGAGAGAGCTTTTAGGACATTGTGTAATATCTTAGTGCGTGATGGTGAACTTCGGGCAACTCAACGTATGTCTGTTGAAGAGCAAGTTGCTAGATTCTTACATGTCGTAGGAAATGATTTAAGAAATCGTTTTGCATCTTGGATTTATCGTCGTTCTGGGTCAACGACAAGTAGGTGCTTGCACCGAGTTTTAAGAGAAATTATATTGTTAGAAGATCGTTACCTCCAACAACCCACGGGCGAAATTGTTGCTAAAGAAATTCAAGAAAAAAAAAGATTTTATCCTTTCTTCAAGGATTGTGTTGGAGCAATTGATGGAACACATGTTCGTGTGAGAGTACCTAATAATGATGCCCCAAGATATCGTGGCCGTAAGGGATACCCAACAATAAATGTCTTAGCTGCGTGTACGTTTGACTTGAAGTTTACATATGTTTTGACCGGTTGGGAGGGTACTGCATCCGACTCACGAATAATTAAAAATGCTCTAACTAGAGAGGACAAGCTAATCATTCCAGATGGTAAATTTTTAAACAGCCTGTAGTTGTGCCCATAATCTTATATGACCAATATTAATTATATGTTGTTTATAGGTAGGTATTATTTGGTTGATGATGGTCTCCCCCATAGAAGTACACTAATGGCACCTTATAGGGGTGTTAGATATCATCTAAAAGAGTACTCAACACGTGCACCTGAGAACGCACGAGAGTTGTTTAATCTTCGTCACTCATCATTACGAAATTCTATTGAACGGGCATTTGGTGTACTGAAAAAGAGGTTTCCTATCATTAGAAGTACAACTGAACCATTCTATTCTTGTGAAACACAATCGGACATTTTTTTAGCATGTTGCATTCTGCACAATTTTTTGCTTGAAGAAGATCGGGACCAAGATCTTGAAGAAGAGGTTATCCGTGAAATTTTAAATGCACCACAAGAAGATGCACGTTCTGATGACAACAGAGACACGAGTGATGGTACTTCTAGAGGAGAAGAACTAAGAAACTCGATTGCAAACGAAATGTGGGCAAACTACTTAACGTATCCAAACAATGAGATAGATATGTCTAGATAGTTTATAGTATTTGTGTTTGACATTTACGGAATGATTTTGTTACTTTTGCATGATTCTACATGTGTGATACATTTGCACTTTATAATTTTCAAGATTCTAGCTAACCTTGTTTTCATGCTTTTACTGAAATAATTTTGCATTATTATGGTATATGTATTAAACATTCAATTTTAATGTTTATTCCAGTATATGTATTAGACATTCAAGTCTTTTTTGATTCTTTATGTAGTAGGTATCATGAGCAAACAGACAGCAAAAGAAGTTACTGTGAAGAAGGAACAATTTGGTTGGACTAATGACATGGACGATGCATTCATTCAAGCAATGCTTACGCAGCAAGATAGAGGGAACAGACCCAAAGGAAATTTTAGCTCACTTGCATATGCAAACATGGTTGATGAGCTAAGAACAAAGCTTAAACTAGATTTCACGAAAGCTCGTTTAAAGAACCGTCTAAAAACTATAAAAGAAAATTTCGCATACTGTCATGATGTGATTCGGGGTTCTAAATTAAGCGGGTTTTCATGGAATTCCATGACTCAACTCATTGAAGCAGAAGACGAAGTATGGGAAAAGCTCAAGGAGGTATGTTTACTTATTTAAGTATGTACGTTTTCATACCTTGCGCAGGTTCTTTGTATATCGAATAATAACTTTATTATGTAACGTCTTATGTAAATATAACCTACGTTATAATAGGTTAACCCTGATGCTGTTAAATGGAGGACCAAACCAATTTCTAACTATGACGAGCTCTCACAACTCTTTGCTAAAGATAGAGCATCTGGTAATGCTTCTAAGACTGCCAAAGAGAAAAATGCTAAGGAAAAAAAAGACCAACCGAGCAACAAAGAACCCATAGATATCGAAACGATAGAGGACATTGACGAGTTACTAGCTACCAATAATGTCACTTATGAAAACCTCGTCAATCTTGAAGAAATTCATGCGGATTCTTCCATGCCATTTTCACCAGAGGATGCTTCAACTCCAACAACATCCAAAAGTAAGAAAAGAAAACTTGAAGAAGATTCCAATTCGAACATTATGGGTACTGTTCATGTCGTGGCTGATGCTATAAAGGAAGGTAATGTGGTTTTACAAGAAACTAACGTCATATTAGGAAGAGCTTATCAACGTGAGTATACAGGAGATGAGATCTATAAAGAATTAGAGCCTTTGTGTTTGGAACATGATGTCATATCAAATGCTCTTATTTTTTTGGCGGACAACCCAAAAAAAGCACGACTATTATTCAGTTGTCCTCTTAACTTGCGGGCGGACTTACTAAAGAAAATGTTGGGATCAAGTGATGAATGAGTTCGATTTAAGCATTTGATTTGCTTTCGCTTGAAGTTTATCTTTCTCAAACTTTTGGATTTCATTGTGTTTGGTTGTTTTGAAACAGTTGCTAGTTTATTTGGTGTTTGAACATGTTTACTTAATAAATTTGATAGTTTATTGCAGCTCAAGTTATAAGTCTATTTACTGCCTGAAGCTATAATTATGAATGTTGAGTATACTGTTGTTGCAGGAGCTTGGCATTTCAAGTTTAGTCAAATTTTTATCATAAGCTGCAGATGCAGATTTTTTCCCTTTTTATGGCTGATAATATAAAAACGCAGTTGTATATTTTATGTTCATTTATCAGTTGGGGTGGATCTACCAGGCCTGACTTCACTTGCAAAAGTACTGAAGGTTAGTTTGTTGATTTGAAATAAACTATATAATGAAATTTTCAGCTTCAAAGTTTTGTTATGACTGTAACATTGGTTCATATTGACAGTGCATGTATAAACAGTTAACATGTTCGTCAAGTAGTTGTAACCTTTTCCGTCTTAAGAATTTTATGATTGCAAACTGTCTATACATCTCGTAATATAACCTACGTTATAATAGGTTAACCCTGATGCTGTTAAATGGAGGACCAAACCAATTTCTAACTATGACGAGCTCTCACAACTCTTTGCTAAAGATAGAGCATATGGTAATGCTTCTAAGACTGCCAAAGAGAAAAGTGCTAAGGAAAAAAAGACCAACCGAGCAACAAAGAACCCATAGATATCGAAATGATAGAGGACATTGACGAGTTACTAGCTACCAATAATGTCACTTATGAAAACCTCGTCAATCTTGAAGAAATTCATGCGGATTCTTCCATGCCATTTTCACCAGAGGATGCTTCAACTCCAACAACATCCAAAAGTAAGAAAAGAAAACTTGAAGAAGATTCCAATTCGAACATTATGGGTACTGTTCATGTCGTGGCTGATGCTATAAAGGAAGGTAATGTGGTTTTACAAGAAACTAACGTCATATTAGGAAGAGCTTATCAACGTGAGTATACAGGAGATGAGATCTATAAAGAATTAGAGCCTTTGTGTTTGGAAAATGATGTCATATCAAATGCTCTTATTTTTTTGGCGGACAACCCAAAAAAAGCACGACTATTATTCAGTTGTCCTCTTAACTTGCGGGCGGACTTACTAAAGAAAATGTTGGGATCAAGTGATGAATGAGTTCGATTTAAGCATTTGATTTGCTTTCGCTTGAAGTTTATCTTTCTCAAACTTTTGGATTTCATTGTGTTTGGTTGTTTTGAAACAGTTGCTAGTTTATTTGGTGTTTGAACATGTTTACTTAATAAATTTGATAGTTTATTGCAGCTCAAGTTATAAGTCTATTTACTGCCTGAAGCTATAATTATGAATGTTGAGTATACTGTTGTTGCAGGAGCTTGGCATTTCAAGTTTAGTCAAATTTTTATCATAAGCTGCAGATGCAGATTTTTTCCCTTTTTATGGCTGATAATATAAAAACGCAGTTGTATATTTTATGTTCATTTATCAGTTGGGGTGGATCTACCAGGCCTGACTTCACTTGCAAAAGTACTGAAGGTTAGTTTGTTGATTTGAAATAAACTATCTAATGAAATTTTCAGCTTCAAAGTTTTGTTATGACTGTAACATTGGTTCATATTGACAGTGCATGTATAAACAGTTAACATGTTCGTCAAGTAGTTGTAACCTTTTCCGTCTTAAGAATTTTATGATTGTAAACTGTCTATACATCTCGTAGTTACTGTACCGGGCTCCAGCCGTCAACAACTACTATAAGATAAATGATCAGAATCTTACATACGACGCCTTGACAACATAACCATGAATGCAACTCAGCGTGACATTTTTATAGACGTTAACAAAGAGGTAGATAAGAGTATGTTGGGCGAACAGTACTCTTGGCCAGCCAAAAGTTTCAATAACCAACTACATAGAAGAGGATAACGACCCCAAATTTGCTATGAAGCTGTCATCACTCGCCGAATTGTATGTCAATGATGCTTTTGCCATTGTACATAAGGCTCATGCATCAACTGAGGGTGTTGCAAAGCATTTGAGTCCTATTACTGGTTTCCTCGTGCAAAAGGTTTGCAGTTTATCTTTTAAAAAAATATTGTATACTAATACTTTTTTTAGGATGAATAGTGTTTTTATTAGCTAAAGCTGGCTGGTATGTGCCTCCTACCCAAGTAGGGCCTCCAAATTTAAAAATATTCATCGTACGTATTTGTATTCTATATTTATTCTGTCATTATCTTGATAATAAATTGGTTAAAAATGGTTCTCTAACTTTAGCAAACTTACAATTTATTCTTCTGTTGAGCCATTAACTGTATATGGACCAAGCTCAATTAAAACTAAAACTTCTTAGCATATGTATATACATCTGTTATACAAACTTGTCATTATATCAAAGAATAATTTGCGATTTGCCATACAAGTTTCGGAGCGGCAATATCTTTTTAACAGTCCATAGTAAAACTTGTTTTTACGTTTACTTGTAGTGTTTAGTAGGGCCTCCGTATTGTCGTGGTTCAGGGCCACCGAAATCCACGAGACGGCCCTGACCTTGATGAATAAAAAGGTTGTATCATGCAATGAAATTATTGGCAATGACTAGGTATCCTCTCATTCCATATAAAAGTAGTAATAAAACAAAATATCATGCGTAGAGCTACTTGTCCATTTGTGGCTGATTTTCCTATCTAACTAATGTTGCACTACATTTGACCAAAAAGTCATCAGTAACTCAAATGGTTAAGAGGATACATAGTTTCATGAGTTTTTAAATGAAGATTTACTTAGCTATAAGGGTATAGTAGTAAAATTGTTAATATTCTTTTCTTTTCTCTTCAACTCGGGAACACGAAAGAGTTGTCTCTTCTTTCTTTTTCTTTTCAACTCGGGAACACAAAAAAATAAAATTGTAATCTATCCTCTCCTTTTCTTTTCTTTCCTCTTCTTTCCACACTCTTTCTTTTCTTTCCTCATCAAACTCGGGAATAGAGTGACGTCATAGCAGATGGCGTTAAGATAATTCTAGTTAATCTTATTTAGAAGGTAACCACCACTTTTTTTTTTCTTTTTATCCATATTAAGCAAGTTCAAAAGTGTCTAAATTTTCACATTTTCTAAATATGGAAGTATCCTTTTATAATATAGATATAAATATCGTTAAAAAAGGATTAAATTTACATAAGGTATATTAGGTTTGGGTCTTAAAAAAATTAAAAGTCGGTAACCTTATATAAATGGAACGATGCATGCACGCCGTTATATTCACCAAGGAAAAAATCAATCGTAGAATCATAATCGGAGCTAAGTGAAATCAAAGGTATAACTTTATCCAAATTATTTATTATACATTTAGTCAAATAGTTGATAACTAATTTAAATTAGTTTTTCTTTTGCTCGTTTGTTATCTGCGGCTATGTAATTAGTGTTTTCAACTAATAAAAAACAATTAACTGGGAAAAGAAAGTAATTAACTTAAAATCTTTAATAAATAAATCCAAACCGTGTCTATTTATGACTCCGGGTTATGCAAAAATCGCCTTGGGATTAGTCGGCTCAAGTTAAAAAAATTAGAAGTGGTATGTTTAGAAGTGTCAAAAACCGGGTGTCACGGGGTGTTTCGTTAAGCTTATGAATTAGGCTTATGTATATGGTATATAAGCAGGGGCGGACCTATGTATCATGTCCCAGGTCACAGGGGTCCGGGGTCCGGGCTCTGGGGTGGCGCCCCATGGTTTGATCGAAACGACGCGATTAGGGTGTATTTTTTCTTCGAATTTGACAGCTTTTTTTAATTGCCCCACCTTCGAAACACAAATTGTCCTCCCATTCACATATTGAAATCCAATTTTTTACACTCTAAAACCCAAAAATCATCTATTTTTAAGTTAAAATATTCGGTTTTTTTATTTGGATTCTAAATTTTTTTCACCTTGCTATTGTAAAAAAAAAAATTTGCCCCTCACTATCCAATTTTGTGCGTCCGCGAGTGTATGACTTATATATAATAAGCTTATATGCTTTAGTTAAGTGTTTCGTTTAACTTATATAATTAATAAGGTAAAATAACAAAAAAGATAAACATAAAAATAAAAAGGACGGGATGTAATAATTAAATGAGGGTATAAAAGTCTTTTTATATAAGCTCACATACCTTTATATAAGCCACAAATTTTTTACTTACCGACCCCCTTCTTATATAAGCTTATAAGCTCACTTATATAAGCTTATAAACTCACTTATATAAGCTTAGGGGGTGTTTGTTTTAGCTTATATAGTGGGCTTATAAGCTTATTAGCTTATATAAGTTTATAAGCCGAAACTAAGTGTTTGGTTAAGCTTATATAAGTAGGCTTATAAACTTATATATAGGGGTTTTCGTAAGCCAAGAATTTGTGGCTTATATAAAGATAATATTATATGAAAAAACATTTATACCCTCATTTAGTAATTACATCCTTTTTATTTTTTATGTATTTTTTTGTCATTTTACTTTATTAACTATACAAGCTAAACCAAACACTTAAGTAAGCCTTATAAGCTTATTATATATAAGCCATAAATGGCTTATATAACATTATATAAGCCCAATACATAAGCTTAACCAAACACCCCCTTAATCAAACACTTTGTTTCGACTTATAAGCTTACATAAGCTTAACCAAACACTTTGTTTTGGCTTATAAGCTTATATAAGCTTAACCAAACACTTTGTTTCGGCTTATAAGCTTATATAAGCTAATAAGGCCACTATATAAGCTAAAACAAACACCCCTTTAATTAAACATTTTGTTTCAGCTTATAAGCTTATATTAGCTTAACCAAACACTTTGTTTCAGCTAATAAGCTTATATAAGCTTAACCAAACACTTTGTTTCGGCTTATAAGCTTATATAAGCTAATAAGGCCACTATATAAGCTAAAACAAACACACCTTTAATTAAACATTTTGTTTCAGCTTATAAGCTTATATAAGCTTAACCAAACACTTTGTTTCAGCTTATAAGCTTATATAAGCTTAACCAAACACTTTGTTTCGGCTTATAAGCTTATATAAGCTAATAAGGCCACTATATAAGCTAAAACAAAGACCCTTTTAATTAAACATTTTGTTTCAGCTTATAAGCTTATATAAGCTTAACCAAACACTTTGTTTCAGCTTATAAGCTTATATAAGCTTAACCAAACACTTTGTTTCGGCTTATAAGCTTATATAAGCTAATAAGGCCACTATATAAGCTAAACCAAACACCCTTTTAATTAAACATTTTGTTTCAGCTTATAAGCTTATATAAGCTTAACCAAACACTTTGTTTCGGCTTATAAGCTTATATAAGCTAATAAGGCCACTATATAATCTAAAACAAACACCCCTTTAATTAAACATTTTGTTTCAGCTTATAAGCTTATATAAGCTTAACCAAACACTTTGTTTCGGCTAATAAGCTTATATAAGCTTAACCAAACACTTTGTTTCGGCTTATAAGCTTATATAAGCTAATAAGGCCACTATATAAGCTAAAACAAACACCCCTTTAATTAAACATTTTGTTTCAGCTTATAAGCTTATATAAGCTTAACCAAACACTTTGTTTCAGCTTATAAGCTTATATAAGCTTAACCAAACACTTTGTTTCGGCTTATAAGCTTATATAAGCTAATAAGGCCACTGTATAAGCTAAAACAAACACCCCTTTAATTAAACATTTTGTTTCGGCTTATAAGCTTATATAAGCTTAACCAAACACTTTGTTTCGGCTAATAAGCTTATATAAGCTTAACCAAACACTTTGTTTCGGCTTATAAGCTTATATAAGCTAATAAGGCCACTATATAAGTTAAAACAAACACCCTTTTAATTAAACATTTTGTTTCAGCTTATAAGCCTATATAAGCTTAACCAAACACTTTGTTTCGGCTTATAAGCTTATATAAGCTAATAAGGCCACTATATAAGCTAAAACAAACACCCCTTTAATTAAACATTTTGTTTCAGCTTATAAGCTTATATAAGCTTAACCAAACACTTTGTTTCGGCTAATAAGCTTATATAAGCTTAACCAAACACTTTGTTTCGGCTTATAAGCTTATATAAGCTAATAAGGCCACTATACAAGCAAAAACAAACACCCCTTTAATTAAACATTTTGTTTCAGCTTATAAGCTTATATAAGCTTAACCAAACACTTTGTTTCAGCTTATAAGCTTATATAAGCTTAACCAAACACTTTGTTTCGGCTTATAAGCTTATATAAGCTAATAAGGCCACTATATAAGCTAAAACAAACACCCCTTTAATTAAACATTTTGTTTCGGCTTATAAGCTTAGATAAGCTTAACCAAACACTTTGTTTCAGCTTATAAGCTTATATAAGCTTAACCAAACACTTTGTTTCGTCTTATAAGCTTATATAAGCTAATAAGGCCACTATATAAGCTAAAACAAACACCCCTTTAATTAAACATTTTGTTTCGGCTTATAAGCTTATATAAGCTTAACCAAACACTTTGTTTCGGTTTATAAGCTTATATAAGCTTAACCAAACACTTTGTTTCGGCTTATAAGCTTATATAAGCTAATAAGGCCACTATATAAGCTAAAACAAACACCCCTTTAGTTAATCATTTTATTTCAGCTTATAAGCTTATATAAGCTTAACCAAACACTTTGTTTCGGCTTATAAGCTTATATAAGCTTAACCAAACACTTTGTTTCGGCTTATAAGCTTATATAAGCTAATAAGGCCACTATATAAGCTAAAACAAACACCCCTAGGTATTAGGCCATAGTTCTCATGACATTTATAGTAATATGTCATTTTATCTTGACAAGTATTTATAAACTTTCTTAGATGGAGCAAGAGTGTGGTGTAGTATGTGATGGATTGCCTCCCCTATCCGCAAAGTATCCATGGTTGGTGTCTCAGACCCCAGACGAAGACGGTCAAATTTTTTGCACGACGCACGATCAAGTGTTACATTATCGGTGTGGAGTCCAAGAGTTGCGTGGAAAACGCATACGAGGGTGTTTCTATGGTTGGGTTATTCTCTCCAACAACGTCATGTGGTCTCTTTGGAATCCAGTTACTGGGAAGACAATTCATTTCCCTCCTTTGGTTCTGGACGATGGAGACTGTGAGGATATCAGCCATTGTTGCCTGCCGTTCCATCCTGATGATCCAAGTTCAATTCTCTTGTTAACAAGAGCCACAAAATCTACCTTTGTTTTTTGTCGTATTGACAGTAAAGAAAAGAAGTTAATTAGATCGTCCGGATGGACTGAACTGTCATACCTCAAACAACTCGAACGAATATCTGGTGGTGGAAGCTTGATACATAGCCTAGCTTGTTGCGATGGTAAAGTATTTGCGTTGAATACAGACGGTAATTTGAATCCTTTGGTCATATACCTTGACATTGCTGTTAAGGATGGAGAAGTTGCGATAAAACTAATGTTATTTGGGGGATGCCCATTGAGTGACGACTTATATTATTTCGATGAGCTCAATAAAAAATATTTTCTAAAAGGATCTGGTTCAATAGTATTTTGCATTGTAATGGCGTATAACGAGGAAACAAAGAAAACACTTGGAGTCGTGTCTCTGTTTAAACTGGATATGGCTAGTATAAATTGGGAAGAACTGGTCTGCCTCAGAGATTGGGACCGGACTGGTGTTACGTATGAAGCAATAGAACAGGCAGACCTAACATACTTCGACAGAACTAGTTTGATGTGGGAAGAAATGTTAGACCTCAAGGACGCTATTTTTTTTGTTGATCCTACTGGTGATTATACTGTCTTTTATAGCCCTGTATTTGCTGCAGAGTTAAGCGGTTATATACACGTCCGTGGTGAATCGGGTGAAATGATACACTCATGTCATTTGAAAAATAAAACGATCTCCATATCTTTGATGCATTCTCAAGTGCATCGCTATGTGTCATTGTGGGAATGCAGGTATCACTTTTATTTGTTTTTGTCTATTATATCATTATTAGAACTAGGGTAGCGTTTTCTTAAGCAAGCTTCTATTGTTGTGTAGGCTGGACGGTGATCACGCTGATCATAAACTAGAGGAAAAGGACAATGAGGTGGTGGTAAGAAGAGTAGCGGATGATGGTGATGGGGTTGAGAACGTTAACGTTAGCCAATCACATCTACTCAAACTTCCACTTCATATGTTGGAGATGATCATGGAGCATTGTGCTTGTTTGGAATACTTGAAATTTCGTGCTACATGCAAGCGTTGTCATTCAGCCGCACCTTCAAAAGATTTGAGTGATAAATCAGCATTAAGGAGAATGCAGAAGTATTCATTAGTTTCACCCTCGTGGCTAATGGAGGTTCATAAAAACCAAGGCACTTGCACTTTTACAGATCCCATGTCTGGTGACAAGTTCTTTATGAAGAGATTAGACGTGCCAATCTATCTTGACAAAATACGCTATTCCAGGTTTGGTTGGCTGTTGTTTTACTCGGGGGATGGACTCGTGTTCTATAACCCCTTCACAAGTGATGTCCGCCAGCTTCCAGATCTACCTTATGATGAAGGAAGCTTGTGTTTCTCAGCACCACCCACTTCCCCCGATTGTATGGTTGTTTTACTTCCCAAACGAGAAGCGTATGTTTACATCCACTTAGTAGCACGGAAACCATCCTGGCGTAGGATTGAACTTGATTATACATTTACCTTTTGTTTTCCAACATTTTTTGGCCGGAATCTTTATGCCTTGTGTGATAATGGAGAACTTCACGTGTTCAAAGATTTGGATCAAGAGAATTACTCTTTCGAGGATTCTATAGCCGGAGATCCAGAAAGTTGTTGCAGTTCGAGAGATCAAGAACAACATTTCCTTACGCAATGTGATCAACATCTTTTACTAGTGATTGTAGGCCTGTCTGGAGAGTCGGTTGAGGTATTCAAGTTGAACGACTCTACAAAAGAATGGGAGAAGTTAGATAATTTAGGACGGAAAATGATTTATATTTGCAGGACAACATGTTTTTGCATTGAAGCCAAATCTCAACAGATGGAGAACAAGATCTATTTTTCAGAATTGCACTCCAAGAACAAGAGGATAGTCTTCTATTCACTCGAAACATGCAAGTATGACACGTTCGATCCCATGGGCACTGAGGAACCTTTTAGCAGAATAAGTCGTTATAACACCTACCCCCAGACATGGATTGAAGCAAGTTGGTCCTAGGTATTTTATCATCGTAACTTTGTGACGTTACGTGTTGCATTTTTTACTATATTGTTTCGCAAATTGCTTAGTTCTAATAAGTGTAAACCCAGTCATATCATGGCTGTGATAACACTGTCTGGATTGTATGGTTTTGGAGCTTTCGTGCTATAAATTTTATTATGTTAAGTTTGGTAAGTTTTCAGTTGCCATTTAAATTGTACGCCTCGTTTTGAATTTTAAGCAAGCTGGCAAGCGTTATTTGTTTCTGAGAATGTTTATGCCTTGTACGATTGACCCTGAAAAATGAAGATGGGTAGTATGCTACTGTAATCTGTTAACAATATCCGCACCAGAAGATCATAATATAGTAATCTCATCGAGACTTTTATGAGTCCTTAGCGACTCTGTTGGATGTTGGCAGATTCTAGGGGTGGAAACGAGCCGAGCTGCTCGTGAAAAGCTCGGGATCGGATCGGTAAAAAGCTCGAACGAGCCGAGCCTAAACGAGCTCGAGCTTAATTTAGAGCTCGTTTATTAAACGAGCTTTACGTACAAAGCTCGTTTGGGCTCGCGAGCCTAAACGAGCCTAATGTTTTATATACGAGCTTCTTAACGAGCTTAATAACAAGCTTATTAACGAGTCTAATTTATATATATTATGAGCCGAGCTCGAGCCAAGTTTTATTTTTACATTGAAAAATTGAATAAACGAGCCGAGCCCGAGCTTGTCTACCATACCACGAGCCGAGCCCGAGCTTAAAGAATAAGGCTCGAAACGAGCCGAGCTCGAGCCCGAGCTTTGTAAAACTTAAACGAGCCGAGCTCGAGCTCTCGCGAGCTCGGGCTCGGCTCGGCTCGGCTCGTTTCCACCCCGATTCTTAGGCATGTTTTTTCTATTTTCAACATATATTGTAGGATTTGTAGCATATCTCTTGACAAATTTTGCTTTGATAATGTTATTGTACCAAATGGTATGTTGGTAAAACCAGTTCTAGTAGGATTGAGTCATTGTGATATCCTGAAACATAAACTGCACAAACCTTTGGTGACCTGGCATGTAATAACAACCAGAAAATGTTAGAAATGATAACTACCAATAACAACCAGGCGCCCTTTTGGTTGAGGTTCTTGATTGAAATGGATGGTTATCACACCATAAAGACTAGGATTGATATCTGCTTGCAACACGAAAATGTTAGAAATGATAACGGTCATTGGAGCAAATGTCGAGGCTTAAGGAATTTTAAGGTCCTCAAAATGTAACATGGCGAGACCTTAAAAAACACTCGTTTCTTGAACATCCATATTATTAGTTATTAATTTGTAACAAGTTACCTGCAGATTGAGTATTAGAAAACAAAGGTCTGTCATTTTAAAAGAGAAAAAAAAACTAATCGAAAACTAATACGGAAGAAAGGAATTAGATGCAATTTTAAGTGATAAAGACAGGATATATGCAAGCTTCTCATTTGAGCAAAGAATAAATGTTGTTAGAACTTTATTAAAGCTAAAGAGTGTCTTTTAGAATGCTACAAATACATCCCAATCCATAAACACAGAGCTATCAGTTTTCAGAAAGGTTCAAACTAGTTACTAGTTCTAAATCTGCCTTTTTGTTAAATTTAAGTTGTAAATTTTTAGAGAGATAATGGAAGAGATTAAACATTTTCTTCACGAACGCCATGCCTTGAAGCTTGTAGACTGGAAAAGCTACAAGGAGGAGTTAGCTACCATCGCCGCTGATGACGTTGATAAGCTACAAGTAGGAGTTTGTTATCTATGTGAGGAACGATTATCAATTGGTGACTCTGTGTATGCTTGCACCGAGTGTCAATATTTTTTTCTTCATAGATTATGTTCAGAGTTTCCGAAAACTATCTACTACCCTTTTTTATATCAACATCCTCTAACACTTGGAAGCTTAAGATCTTTAAGTTCCTATTTTGGTGTTTGTGATGTTTGTAATCAAAGACTAAAGAAAGAGTTCGTTTACTTTGATTATACACCTGATACAAGAAAATTCATTCTTTGCACCAACTGTTTTCTTGTTGAGTTTTTTCGTGAAGCAGCAGTTGATGCCATCAAGGAGGCTGCACCATTGAAGTTAAATCATGAAAGCCACCCACATCATACTTTAACCCTCAAGTCAAGGCCTGCGTCATTCTGTTGTGACGCTTGCAAAACAGAAGAAAAAGATTTAAATTATGAATGTGATAGTTGTGACTTCTGGATCCACAACACTTGTGCTTCCTTGCCGCCTATCATTAATCTTTCACGTCATCACCCTAAACATCCACTTGTTCTTGTCTACTCACTACCAGAAAAATTCTATAAATACTCGTTTCATTGCAAATTCTGTACCAAGTACGTTCGAAGGAACGAATGGCTGTATCATTGTGCAAACTGCAGATATTTTGCACATATCAAATGTGCCTTAGATGCACAAAATCAACCTTCTACTCCAAGGTAAAATGAACTTAACTTCTGTTAGTTTTGGGTGTTTTTTATTTAACTAAAGTTGTTCTTAATACAAATTATGCACATGTTTTCAGAGATGATCCGGGCAGTTCTGCTGCTAGTGAAGACGTAAATGATTTGCTGCATTTCCCCATGTCCGAATCATTTACAGATCCACTGAAGCTACTGCATTTTGAAAACTTAGCTCTACATGATGAAGAAACAAATGAGATTAATCATTGGAGTCATCCAGATCATCCGCTAATCCTTAATATTGAAGAATCCGAAAGTAATAACCCTAACATAAACTCTAGCGATCCTATAAAGGTATGTTACGCGTGTGTACGACCTCTCTCCTTCCCATACTACAGCTGCAAAGATGGATGTTTATTCACTGATCTCCATAAATATTGTGCCCACTTATCGCTAACATCAACACATCCACTTCACCGACGCCATACGCTTCACTTGGTAGACACATGGGAAAAGAAGACTTTCTATAGATGCATTGGTTGTTCAAGCTTAGGCAACACGTTTGCATACAAATGTGAAACTAATTGCAAGTTTTACCTTTGTGTGAACTGTGAATCTTTACCCACCACCATCAAACACAAATCCCATAACCATCCTCTTATCCAAGTTATTGATCGTGAAAATCTCTGTAAGGCATGCGACAATTGGTCTTACTATATGAGCTATGCTTGCAAGCCTTGTGACTTCCAACTATGCATGCATTGTGCAATCAGGTCACCTATCTCCCTACCTCACAGGTATTCTAGAGGACACGGAATCCTATTGACGTATCCCCCCGTTGAAAATCATCCTGAAGATTTCTATTGTGATATTTGTGAGAAGGAAATGGACCCCAGGTTCCCGCTCTATCATTGTCACAATCACAAATACAAAAGTTCTTTTCACCTTGATTGCATTAGTCGAAGAGATTACTATGAAAACGTATGGCGTAGGGGCACCTATACTCGGCCATATCACAAACATCCATTAACATATGTTCGAAGAAAGAAAACTCCTAAGTTTGTGTGTTCTGTTTGCAATCAAGATATTAATGGTTATTTGATTGCTGAATGTCGGGCTAAAACATGTAATTTTAATATTTGTTATTATTGTGAGCGGAATAAGATGCAGTGATATTAAAGTAAGGAAGGGTTTACTTTTAAGGGTTGCTTCAATCCGATGCGAGCATAAGTCCTTTCATTTGTAAAAAAAATTTGCCGATAATTTTGTGGTTTTTTTTAATAATGTAGAACTGATATGGTTATGACTAGAGGTGGCAAATGGGTTGGTTTGGTTCATGGGTCAAATGGGTTGTGGGTCAAATGGGTTGTGGGTCAAATGGGTCATCATTTAATAATGGGTCAAATGGGTTATAGGTCAAATGGTTTGGGTCGGGTCAACCCACTAACTTACAATATTTTCTTATATTTTAACATGTTCAAACGTTTTAATCTTTGGTCAGTTTTTTTTAAGTTTTTCATCGATTTTTTTACGTTTTCATCAGTATTTTTACGTTTTCGTCAGTAAATTTACGTTTTTGTCAGTAAACTTACGTTTTCGTCTGTAAATATACGTTTTAGTCAGAAAATTCACGTTTTCGTCAGTAAATTTACGTTTTCGTCAGAAATTTTACGTTTTCGTCAGTAAATTTACGTTTTCGCCAAAAAAAGTTACGTTTTCGTCAGTAAATTTAAGTTTTCGTCAGAAAATTTACGTTTTCGTCAGAAAATTTATGTTTTCCTCAGTAAATTCACGTATTCGTTAGAAAATTAACGTTTTCGTCAGAAAATTTAGGTATTCGTCAGTAGATTTACGTTTTCGTCAGTAAATTTAAGTTTTCGACAGAAACTTTACGTCTTCGTCAGTAAATTTACGTATTCGTCAGAAAATTTACGTTTTCGTCAGTAAATATACGTATTCGTCAATAAATTTTCATTTTAGTCAGTAAATTTACGTTTTCGTCAGTAAATTTACGTTTTCGTCAGTAAATTCACGTATTCGTCAGAAAATTCACGTTTTCGTCAGAAAATTCACGTTTTCGTCAGAAAATTCACGTTTTCGTCAGAAAATTTACGTTTTCGTCAGTAAATTTATGTTTTCGGCAGAAACTTTACGTTTTGGTCAGTAAATTTACGTTTTCGTTAGTAAATTTACGTATTCGTCAGAAAATTTACGTTTTCGTCAGAAAATTTACGTTTTCGTCAGTAAATTTATGTTTTCGTCAGAAACTTTACGTTTTGGTCAGTAAATTTACGTTTTCGTTAGTAAATTTACGTATTCGTCAGAAAATTTACGTTTTCGTCAGAAAATTTACGTTTTCGTCAGTAAATTTACGTTTTCGTCAGTAAATTCACGTATTCGTCAGTAAATTTAAGTTTTCGTCAGAAAATTTACGTTTTCGTCAGAAAATTTACGTTTTAGTCAGTAAAATTACGTTTTCGTCAGAAAATTTTAGTTTTCATCAGTAAATTTACGTTTTTGTCAAAACGTGAATTTTCTGACGAATACGTGAATTTACTGACGAAAACGTAAATTTTCTGACGAAAACGTAAATTTTTTGACGAAAACGTAAATTTACTGACAAAAACGTAAATTTACTGATGAAAACGTAAATTTGCTGACGAAAATGAAAATTTACTTACGAATACGTATATTTACTGACGAAAACGTAAATTTACTGACGAAAACGTAAATTTACTGACGAAAACGTAAATTTACTGACGAAAACATAAATTTTGGACGAAAACATAAATTTTGGACGAAAACGTAAATTTACTGAAGAAAACATAAATTTACTAACGAAAACGTAAATTTACTGACGAAAACGTAAATTTACTGTCAAAAACTTTAAATTACTGACGAAAACGTAAATATAATGACGAAAACGTAAATTTATTGACGAAAACGTAAATTTACTGACGAAAACGTAAATTTTCTGACGAATACGTAAATTTACTAACGAAAACGTAAATTTTCTGACGAAAACGTAAATTTATTGACGAAAACGTAAATTTTCTGACGAATACGTAATTTTACTGACAAAAACGTAAATTTACTGACGAAATCGTAAATTTTCTGACGAATACCTAAATTTACTGACGAAAACGTAAATTTACTGAAGAAAACGTAAATTTTCTGACGAATACGTAAAAATTCTGACGAATACGTAAAAATTCTGACGAAAACGTAAATTTACTGACGAAAACGTAATTTACTGACGAAAACGTAAATTTTCTGACGAATACGTAAATTTACTGACGAAAACGTAAATTTTCTGACGAAAACGTAAATTTTCTGACGAATATGTAAATTTACTGACGAAAACGTAAATTTATTGACGAAAACGTAAATTTATTGACGAAAACGTAAATTTTCTGACGAATACGTAAATTTACTGACGAAAACGTAAATTTAGTTACTTAATAATAAAAACTAACTTTTTAGACTATTGGGTTTTTGGTACAATAATAGGAACCATGTGACCTATTTTTAAACCCATTTGACCCATTCTCAAACCCATTTGACCCAAACTTCATTTTACACAAAGAAAGGATTGACCCATTTGACCCATCACTCTATTTTTTGCTCAACCCATTTCAACCAATAAGGTTATGAAATTGAACCCAAATGGCTTACTTTTGGTGGAATTGATTAAAATTGCCACCTCTAGTTATGACCCACTTGAGTGACATTGGATTTTTGACAGACCATATAAAACTAGGAGCATGCAACTATCAGATCAAGATGGCAATAATTTTTCTTTTTTTTTTCACTAAACATGATTTCCGACCTTTTGGCCGACTAAAAGATGCCAATATCATTGCCACTGCTGTAAGGAGTCATAAATCACGAGGCTCGTTATATGGCAGATAGAGGTGGCAAAATGAACCAGTCGGCTCATGAGTCTTAGCGGGTCTATACGGGTCATTTGGGAGCACGGGTCTAAATGGATCTGGGTCATTCATGTCTCGCATCGGTTCACTCCTCCGTATAAAAAAATAGTTATGATTAGGAAAATTGTGTATGTAACTTCCCAGCAGACTCATCTTCTGTCAATGGAGCTGAGTAGCAATATGCTTACCACAGAACCAAAAATAGAGCTCTATTTTCATGTGGACCCTACATTCAAATGCATTATCCTATCCATCACCTGACATGACATGATAATGTCCCATACATACTTTCTTTGGCTCAAAGCTAATAAAAACTTATCAACAATCCAATCTTTATTTTTCTCCCCACCTCATATACTCTCACCTATTAATGGTGCATACTTGACAAAATGGCTGGGACATCATCAGTCCATCACAATCTATACTTACCACGACCACAAGAAGAACACCATCACAAAAAAGTGACCGATTTCGCTTCAAGAGAACAAGAATGTATTTCCCTTTTGAAAAGATGCAAGAACATGGAAGACTTAAAGCAATCCCATTGTCTAATCCTCAAGTTGGATTTGGATAATAGCTCATTTTGCCAAAGCAATCTTGTCGCAACTTGTGCGTTATCAGATTGGGGCAGTATGGAGTATGCCAACTCGGTTTTTGAGCAAATTGAATATCCAAATTCGTTTGAGTTTAATACTATGATTAGAGGGTATGTTAGAGAAATGAATGTAGATGAAGCTATTGCGTTATACGATCAAATGTTAGAGATGGGAATTAAGCCGGATAAGTTTACTTACCCTTCACTTCTTAAGGGTTGCGCTTGTTTACGCGTGCTTAAAGAAGGAATGCAGTTTCATGGGCATGTTTACAAGAATGGACTCAAAGATGATGTGTTTGTGCAAAATAGTTTGATAAACATGTATGGAAAATGTGGTGAAATAACACAATCCTGTTCTGTTTTCGAACAAATGGATGATTTTGACAAAAGTTTAGCTACTTGGAGTGCAGTTATCGCGGCTCATGCGAGTAAAGAAATGTGGAGTGAATGCCTTGGTTTATTTCAAGAGTTGACTAGTCAAGATTGTTGGAAGGCCGAGGAGAGTGTGTTGGTTAGTGTTCTATCTTCGTGTACTAACTTAGGTGCCTTAGATTTGGGAAGGTCTGCACACGGGTTTTTGATAAGAAACTTAAGTGGATTAAATGTGATTGTTGATACTTCTTTACTAAACATGTACCTAAAATGTGGATCTCTGATAGAAGGGTTGAGCATCTTCAAAAGAATGAAGGTAAGAAACCAATGGACGTACAGTGTCATGATTTCAGGGTTGGCATTTAATGGTTATGGTACTGAAGCTTTAAGGGTATTTTCGGAAATGATTGAAAAGGGGTTTGAACCAGATGAAGTTGTTTATGTAGGTGTATTGACTGCTTGTAGTCATGAAGGTCTTGTTGAGAAAGGTCTTGACTTTTTCAACAATATGAAAGTCGATCACAAAATCAAGCCTACAATTCAACACTATGGTTGTTTGGTGGATCTAATGGGTAAAGCGGGAAAAGTCAAAGAAGCATTTGACCTCATAAACAATATGCCTATGGAAGCAAATGAAGTGTTATGGTATAGTCTCCTAAATGCTTGTAAAATTCACCAAGATTATGAATTAGGGGAAAAAGTTGCAAAAAAGCTACTAAATTTAAAGTCCCTAAGTCCTAGTACTTATGTGATGCTATCAAATATGTATGCAAAAGCTCAAAAATGGGATGATGTTGCTTTGACCCGAAAAGGCATGACTCAAAACGGGTTGATAAAAACACCCGGCTATAGCTGCATTCAAGTGAAAAGAAAGGCTTACAAGTTTGTATCGAATGACATACTGCTGTCTCATTGTGAAGGAGTGTCTGATATGATTTACCAGATGGAATTGCAGCTGAAATTCGAAGGATATTTTCCAGATACATCAGATGTGTTTCTTGATGTAGATGACAAAGAGAAGATAGAAAGGTTGAGTAGACATAGTCAGAAATTGGCGATCGCCTTCGGGTTGATAAATACTTCCGAAGGTTCACCAATTAAGATAGTTAGAAACTTAAGAATGTGTAAGGATTGTCATACTTATACAAAAATGATTTCATCAATTTATGAAAGAAGTATCGTTGTTAGGGATAGAAATAGGTTTCATCATTTTGAAGATGGAGAATGTTCTTGTAAAGATTATTGGTAATTAATTCACTTTATCTGCATCTCATTTGTTCCTTAATTCTTTGATATTTTGCAGACTTTAAATGGCTTTTGTAAAACGTTCCTTTTTGCAAGGTTGTAAATATCGCTCGGCGGGGTCTCGGCGGTCGACCACCGCCAAGCGATATATCGTCTTGGCGGCGATATATCGGTTTCTCGGCGGGTACTATAAATAATCATTATTTTATATATTTTATCATTATTTTATATATTTTTATCATTATTTTATATATTTTTATCATTATTTTATATATTTTTTACATTTATTTAATATAAATCTGAAATTCTTATATATTTTTATAATTTTACTAATGTATTCATTAGTTTTAGTTATATATCTTGTAAAATTTAGATTAAAAAATAAAAACACAATAAAAAACAATCAAAATATCAAAAGTCAACCGATTTTTTACCGATATTGATCGATATTGACTGATATTGACCGATATTGACCGATATTTGACCAAAACGCCAAGTTGACCGATATGCTCCATGGTGTGGCGGTGGACCACCGCCAAGCGATATATCACCGATATATCGGCCGCCATGACCGATATTTACAACACTGCCTTTTTGTTGTTTATCAATAAATTTGTGTGATTCATAATATTCAACACATACTTGAAATTCGTTCACCGCTAACGCGTACTCTTTACCAAAATAACTCAGCTATTTTATTCAGGTGTTGCAATATCTGAGAAAATACAAGTACAAGTATACAACAATATAGCTTATTTTATTGGTATTAAAAAGTCAATTCTATCTAACTCCCAAACAATAACATGGTAACTGTAACGCATGAATTAAATAACAAATGGCAGTTTACACGATCCTAACTGAAGAAATACCTGACGTGATATGATTGGTTCGAGGATCGGCGTTTTCCAAAGAAACACCACGAGGATCTTCTCTTACAAGCAAGGCCAAAACCTTGTGCGAGCTCCACGCATTAATCAGGTTATTGCCCGAATCTCCTAATGTAACTGCAAATACAGCATCAAACCCCCCTGCTCCAGGAACCCCTGCTAACAGGACCCCATGCATGTTCATGGTAGCATCCAAAAGTTGAGTTTGTGATTCAGGTTCTATCTGCAAAATCGAATCAGTGAAACAAAATCAATCGTGAAACCAAATGAATAAACATGGCTAACACATGTAGCTACATCCTCAATTCATCCTGTACGGAAAGTAGAGGTGGCAATTTTAACCCATTTACTTGAAAATGGATTAATTTGGGCTACGTTTTTAATGCCAACAGGCAGTGTTGTAAATATCGGTCATGGCGGCCGATATATCGGTGATATATCGCTTGGCGGTGGTCCACCGCCACGCCATGGAGCATATCGGCCAACTTGGCGTTTTGGTCAAATATCGGTCAAAATCGGTCAATATCGGTAAAAAATCGGTCAACATCGGTGACTTTTGGTATTTTGATTGTCTTTTATTGTGTTTTTAATTTTTTAATGTAAATTTTACAAGATATATAACTAAAACTAATGAATACATTAATAAAATTATAAAAATATATAAGAATTTCATAATTATAGTAAATAAATATTAAAAATATATAAAATGATGATAAAAATATGTAAAATAATGATAAAAATATATAAAATAATGATACTTTATAGTACCCGCCGAGAAACCGATATATCGCCGCCAAGACGATATATCGCTTGGCGGTGGTCGACCGCCGAGACCCCGCCGAGCGATATTTACAACCTTGCCAACAGGTCAAATGTAAGAACCTAGCTAAAATTGAAACAGGAGTTCAAAGTCACTATTAGTGTTGTTTGAATGCTTCAACCTCCTAAACCGAATTTCAAAACAATTAGATACTATTCAAAAAGTATTGTTTAAGATTAAAAAGGACAAAGAAATATATCAGCCAACTCTAGCGACCCATTTTAACTATCATAAATATGCCTGTTTCGTCATAAAAAGGGTCGGCCTTGACCTGAGCCCGCTAATTTGCAACCTCTAATAAGAATAAACGAAAATGTGATATTTCTATAGGAAACGAGAATTTACAGGGATTCCTGCAGCCTTCCCCATCTCCCGCATGTGACACCTTATGTTAAGCATGGCATCCCTAGCTCCATGTAATGCTTTCACAATTTCAAGGCCAATTGCTTCACTAGCTTGCTCTATCCACTGTCATGCAGCAGCCGTTTAGAGATCATATACAGAAAGGAATAGAAAAAAATAGTCTTTTTATACTAAGAATGTATGAATTACCTTCTCTGATTGATGCATGCTGCAGTAATAGATGACACCATTGTATGTATCCCAATGCTCTTCTGCCAATTTGCTCAACAGATTTAACTGATGTTCAAGTGTCGTATTTGCCACCGATAACTGTCTCCATGTGTCTAAGGACTTCTGGGGGTCGGATTTTTGCCACTTTTTTACAGCGCCAACCATAGATGGGGTGGATGATCCTCCTGTACCAGGCTCACCTAGCAACTATAAATGCAAGGGTCACTGGGGTGCCGTAAGATAAAACTTGATGCAAATTACACTATTTACTTAATTTGCAAAGAGGGTTGATTAAGATACCGTGATATAGTGGTAATTTGCCTTAGGCCAGAAGTTTAAGGATGTTAAATGTTACGAGTTAAGTCGGTTATTTTACCAGATTCATTAATGGCGGTAATGAAAATTTGGTCCTCTCATGATCCCACTTTCCTTTTAGGACATCACCAACGACATCTTCTAGTGGCAGAGCTCTGATTGCATTCTGCAAGTCACAAAAATCAAGTAAGAAATATCAGAATTTGTCAAATGCTTAAGGATCTGATAAATGTAATGATTATAAGTGCAAAACACATCTAAAAACTCTCTAACAGCCTGTTTTATAGACAAAAATTATCTGGCATTGATTATTAGATAGACAATAATAACTTCCAAAACTCCAAACACTCCTTAAAAAGGTGAGAGAGAACCTGAGCAGAAGAAATAACTTCTGGTGAAAACCGCACATAACGATGACTTCCATAAACAGCTGAACTGACATCAAAGCCACTGCCAACTTTTCCTTGTGCGATACAGTGAGCCATTTGAGATATAATATGCACCACATCCAAATTTTCCAGATGTTGGGCCCCACTATAAGATGAGAGATCAACAACACCAAGGTAATTAAGTAACGCAGCAACTACTGCTGTTGTCATGGCTGCAGAAGAACCCAAACCAGTTTTTGCAACTTCTGGCTTCGAATTTGCTCCATTTGAATGTACAGAGTTGAAGGTAATTGAAGCAAAGGGTGGAAGGGATGCTAATGATTCTGGGGTTAACGGGAGTCCACGTGCTTCAACCTGTAGAGTAAGAGGGAATATAGCACGATTTAACAGATATCATAGATGCCTTGTTGATAACAGAAGTTATGTTGTGAAAAGGGAGGAGAACCTCATTACGATAGGAATAGAAGTCATTGGCACCCAAAATTGTGATATCAAAACCTGTTTAACTAATAGCGTATTAGATATCTAATAGTGAAGATAATTTTCCCCAATGCATATAATAACTAAAAACCACCAAACTTACCATGCAAAAGCAGTTTCTGCAGTGAATCCTTCTTGTCATTACCTAATGTTGCGTACGCTGCTGCAATAGCATATTGCACTGCATATTCCACAAAAGGGTTTCTTGATTCACTGAAATTATAAGCCAACAGTTCTTATGGATTCATTAAAGTAAGCAATGTCGTCTTTAAATTTAACTTCCAAAGATAAAATATGCAGGATGATACTTGCCTCGAAGTGCACTGAAGAGTGAAGTGCTTTAACGACATTTTGTACATAGTTTCTCGGCCCATCTGAGGAGAAGTTAACTTCAGATCTGTCCAAGACTGTAACGTTACACAAGGAGGATAAGTACAGAATGAATGTAAATCATGGTTATACGATATTTTTGCTTTATGTTTACACATGTCCACCTTGACTTGGTGAAAACATGATATTACTAATGGAATTAGAAATTTACTTGATTATTAAGAAGTTAATCTACGTAAAATATCAGATCTGCTAAATGGACATGCTATGAAACATGATCTTTTCATCACACTAATGGGAATTAGAGAACTGGTGCAAGTGAAATTACACCACTAGAGTAGAAGGAAAATATACGCACCCAAAGCCAAGACTCTGGTCTAAGTTCATCATAAAGTGGCTTCACGATTGCATAAAATCGAGCATTTGTACTTAGTACAATCCCTGCATTCGGCCTCTCCAAAACCAGGTAACCTCCTGTAACCAGAACCTTTCCAGGAGCAGACGCAATCCTAACAAACAAGAATAATCAGTAATGAATCAATAACCCTAAGTTTGACTGCTGAACCAGTGGTTTTTATTACCATCAGAATCAAATATATATATAACCTTTCATATCTGGAAAGCTTATCGATAGCAAAAAAGATAAATTGCAGTTATTTAAAGCTAAGAGGGTGTTTGCGACTGCTTATTTTGTAAAGCACTTTGAAGTGTTTGGATAATCCAAAATATCTGCTTAAATTGGGGCTAAATAAGCAATTTTCAGTAAGCATGTAGTGCTTTTTGAGATGAAAACAGGATTACTTATTTACGATTATGTCATATCTAACCTAAAACCCCTTATTAGTGGATTAGATTTAGGATATCATAAAAATATATATTTGGGTCGTATCGCAACTTATTTGAGAATGTGCTTAATTTAAACCATGCTGTAAGTTTATCTGCGCTTGCATTTTCAATCCTAAACTGATTATCTGATCCGGTTTCTCACTAGATAATCATGATCAGTTTCTCTTTCGCTACACACTGACTACAAACAAGATAATCACTTCCAAATCACAATCTCCATAGTCTTTAAAAGGCACTTACAAGCATTTGGATATTTGGGGGCAAAAACAAGCAGTTTTCACTAAGCAATTTGAGACACGCTTATTCCAAATTCCGTGCAACTACATTTACTTTCTGCCCATCATATCTAAACCTATCAGGGGGGTGTTTGCTTCAGCTTCTATCGCGGGCTTATGGCTTATGTTTCATAAGCTCGCTTTTTTATTGTTTATTTTTAAACTTTTGGCGTATTCATGTCATAATATACGCCGAAAAGATTCAAAAGCTCATTTTTTTGTGGTTTATTTTGAAACTTTTCGGCGTATTCATGTCATAATATACGCCCAAAAGATTGAAAATAAGACACAAAAAGTGAATTATAAAACATAAGCTGAAAACCAAATAAATAAAACTTATGGGCTTTTATAAGCTTATCATGACCTAATGAACTTATATATCTAAGCCCATAAGTTGCAAAATAAGGGGCTGTTTGTTTTAGCTTATATAGCGTAAGCTCATTTCGGCTTATATAACAGAAGCCCCAATTTTCTGGCTTGATTTGGAGACTTATGGGCTTATATAAGCCCATAAGTCTCCAAATAAGCTTAAAAAATTGGGGGTTTATGAAATATAAGCCGAAATATGGCTTAATTTCGGCTTATATAACATAAGCCCCAACTTTGTGGCTTATTTTGAGACTTAGGGGGTGTTTTGTTTGGCTTATATAATGTATGTCCATTTTGGCTTATATAACATAAGCCTTAATTTTGTGGCCTATTTGAAGACTTATGGGCTTATATAAGTTTATTATATCATGATAAACTTATATAAGCCCCTAAGTCTCAAAATAAGCCACAAAATTGAAGCTTACGTTATATAAGCCGAAAATAAGCCATATTTCGGCTTATATTTCATAAACCCTAATTTTTGAAGCTTATTGGTGACTTATGAACTTATATAAGTTTATGATATCATAACAAACTTAGATAAGCCCATAAGGCTCCAAATAAGCCACCAAACTGAGGCTTATGTTATATAAGCTAAAACAAACAGCAGTTGTAAGTGGTTATTGATAAGCAATCCCAAATATATTCTAACTGATGATCTGATCTGATCAGATCCCTTATTAGTAACTAACAGGATAATGAGTTCCATAAACAGAATGCCAAACACCCCCTTAGTAACTAATTAACAAACTTATAAAGATAAAATGAATGAGTATAATACTTACACTGCTGCAGTCATTTGGTCTTTATAAATTCGATTTAATTATTATTATTGTGATTAATTAACACCTTCTTCAATTCACAAGAAGAACAAGACTAGTAGTGGGAGTGTTGAAGGTGAACAAGTTTGATTTTTTTTTTTTCCTTTTTTTTTTAATTTTCTTTAATGAAAAACTTTTACTTTTCTTTCATTTTCTATTTATTAACTATTTCTTTTTATTAACTATTAATACTAAAAGATCTCGAGAACACAACGTTAGAGTAACAATAAGACACGATTTTCGAATCTGAATCCGAACTCGAACCGTATCCAAAATCGTACTGATTTTCGATACTCGAACCACGTTCAGTACAATACCGGGACTACAAAATAGAGTATTGATATATATGCCTACAAATGAGACCTACAAGTATACCTACTCCATACATTATTTGACAAGTGTCTTACACATTTTCTCTCTCATCACTCTTCACCAATCAATTTTTTACATCAACCAATCATATCTTTAGGTCTAATTGTAGGTCCAAGTTTTAGGCATACAATTCATTTTCCTACAAGATAAAGTGGAAAAAATTCGAGACTATTAATTCGGTACGGGACCGGTACCGAATATGGAAATTACTGATAAAAACAGGAAAATCCCGATTTTCCGGTACCGGTAACGATTCTCGTACCAGTCGTGATATCCGAATCTCGTTCGGTACGGGATCGGTACATAACTTTTTAGATCGGAAAAAATCGAGAGCATTATATCGGGACAGGTTCGGGACGGGATTGATACCGAGCTCGTCCCTACAAGTTCTTATTTGAAAGCAAGTTTGATTTAGGACTGAGCGAAATTAACTGAAAATTAAACCGAACGGATAAACTAAGCTGAACCAAATTGATTGAAATCAAACATATCATTCTCGGTTTAAAATTTTGATTTTCTATACTTATGTCGGTTTTGTTCGATTTGATCCGATTTCGGGTTAAACCAAAAAAGCACGCTTAAATTCGGTTTCAATTTTGATATGTGTTTTTTTCAAAATCGGTTTTTGATCCGGTTCTATTGGTTTTGAACCGAGACATCAGATAAGACTTCATTATTCCAATTTTCATAAACTAGATATTTTATTACAAACAAGAGTGAAAACTAAAGGGCAAATGAAATAAAAATTCATTCAACTTAAGGTGATTTTTCAATCAAAGTATTCTATTTTCTTCTTCATATAAATGATTCCAACTTCTTTTAAGCGGTTTAGGAGACTTTTTCACTTCTCGATAAAATACTAACGACTATAGTATTTCTTTAAATGATTCTTTAATGAATTTTGAGGTTTTTTCTTAGGATTATTCACCAACACACGTAAGTAGTATACAACCACTTAGGGTTGTTTGGTTCGCGAAATGTTTTTAAGGGAATTATAATTTTTAAAATGAATTGTAATTTGATATAATTGTAATTGAAAGAATGGAAATGTATTTAATTTATTCGGAGCTATTAGAGCGGGATCCACTTTTTGGGGAATATGAGTCGTGTTGGAATTGTAATGTTGTAGAATTGTAATTAATTAAATGTGAGATGTGTTTCGTTGAATCTCAACGTAATGTAATTTAAATTTTTAATAAAACTTAAAAAATTAATAAAAAATAATAGTTAAAATAAAATAATAAAATATAAATAAATTAAAATAATTATTTTAATAAAAATTATTATTTTAATAAAATTATTATTTTAATAAAATTATTATTTTAATAAAAAATATTATTATTATTATTAAAATAAAATAATAATAATTTATATTATTTTAATTTTTCAAAAGTATAATAATATGAAATATTATTATTAATAAAATATTAAATTAAATAAAAATAACAATAATTAAAAATAAAAATATAAAAAATAATAACAATAAACAATATAAAATAAAAAAAGTTTAAATAAATTTAAAAAATTTAAAAAAAAGAAAAAGTATAAATTTAAAATTTTTAAATTTATAAATTTATACATAATAATATAAAAATAATAATAAATAATAGTAATTAATAATAATAATAAAATTATTATTATTAATTTATTAATATTTTATTATATAATAATAAAAATAAATTTTATTTTATTATATTATTTTAATATTATAATAATAATAATAATAAAGTTGATTTATTAATAATTAATAATAATAATAGTGGTTTAAAGTATAAAATTACGAATTACGACGTAATTCAAAACATTACATTCAACTTCCCATGTAATCTTGAATTACATCATTTGATTTAATTGTAATGTCCCAATTACAATTACGTAACTTACCAAACACCATATGTAATGTAAAGTGATTTACATTCCCCTCATCATGTGAACCAAACAAGTTATGTAATGTAATTGAATTACAATTACATCCAATTACACCGAGCCAAACGGAGCCTTAGAGCAAGAATATTACGTCATTCATAAATTATATAGTATCTTCGTAAAGCTGAGGAATTGCACATAGATGCAGTCAACCTCAAAGACAATTAATCTAGACAAATAATAAAAAAAAAACTTGCACATGTAATTTAAAATCAAACAAAATTCATAACCACAAAAGTTTCTACTAGTCAAAACTAAACGTATGTACGATGTGCCCAGACTGGCTTGAAGGCATCCCGATCAGCTAAGTCAATAAGATATATTTAAGAAATCATATTTAATTTCTTGTGTGTCATTAAAACAAGACCTCACAAAATAAAAAACATCTGAATGACAGTTCGGGGTCCTTAGCACAGGGTCGAGGTGATTTGATGAAGGATGGAACAACGGGCAATAGCAACATCAGGCAATGTCTTCGCAAGGTTGCGGATGGGTACGTCACAGCTGCAGTAAAAGTGTTATCCTCTTCTGGTGTAGCTCAATACTTTGATGATACCATTAAAGCCGTGGGGGCTAAGTATCCTTTCAAGCCACTCACATCCTTGTTGAGCAACACATTATCTGAGTCTCCTCTTGTAGCAAAGATTGATTGTGTCTTTAGTTGTATTAAATCTTTTCCTAAAGGTACTTCATGCGGGAGAGATGGTTTGAGGGCACAACATATCTTAGATGCTCTATGTGGAGAGGGGTCTGCTACTACCACAGATCTATTAATGGTCATTACCTCGGTCATTAATTTATGGTTAGCAGGGAGGCGTCCGCCTATTTTGGCAGAGTTTGTTGCATCTGCTCCTCTCACGCGCTCTACTTAAGCCTGATAACGAGATTCGACCTATTGTAGTGGGCACTATACGAAGATGTTTGGTTTTCAAGGTTGCTATAAAAGGTGTCGGTAAGGAAATGTCCAAGTACCTTGGTGATTTCTAGTTCGAAGTCAGTGTGTCAGGTGGCACTAAGGCTGACTTACATAGCGCTAATAGGGTGTTGACTGAATACCATAATGATGGGTCTCTTGCAATGCTCACTGTGGACTTCTCAAATGCATTTAACCTTGTGGATATATCGATATTACTTCATGAAGTTAGGGTGAGGTGTCCCTCTATTTCCTTGTGGGTAAATTTCTTATATGGTCAAGAAGTAAGGTTGTATATAGGATACACGCATATTTAGTCTCCACGGAAGTGCAACAAGGTGACCCATTGGGACCTCTTCTTTTTGCTCATGTATTGCACCCACTTCTACATAAGATCTGGGACAGTTGCAAGCTTCTTCTTCATGCTTGGTATCTTGATGATGAAACCGTTATTGGATATTCGGAAGAGGTATCCAAGGTGTTAGACATTATAAAGGCGACTGGTTTAGGTTTGGGTCTTGAACTTAATATCAAGAAAAAAGAGATATGTTGACCCTCTTGTAATGGTACAAAGCTTCTGGAGGGTTTATTTCTGGTCGATATTCAGATGTCGTCTTTGGGTGTGAAGCTTATTGGGGGAGCCGTTAGTAGAGATGTAGATTTTATTATTGGGTTGGCTATTAGGAGAGCCGTAAATGTTGTTGACTTGATGGGTCTTCTTCCATAATGGCATGACCCGTAAAGTGAGCTCATTTTGCTTCGATCGTGTATGGGTCTTGCTAAACTTTTTTTGGTTTAAGGACTTGTCAACCTATTCACATGAAGGAGGCGGCTTTGTTTTTTGACAAAGGGTTGCGTGGTTCAATTGAAAATATAGTGGTTTGTGGAGGACCTTTCTTTGGTGACTTGAAGTGAAGACTTGCTTCTTTACCCATTCATCTTGGTGGGTTGAGCTTGTACTTGGAAAAAGTGGTCTCCTCATATGCTTTTGAAGCCTCGAGGGCCAAATATTGGGTGTTACAAGACCACATCTTACATGACAGTACATATATGGTATGTATGATGATTATGTTTCTGCGTTGGCGTGTCTTCGTGATATAATTCCAAGCTTTAATTTTAGCGTTTTCGCTAATAAGGACACTGAAGGTTTATATTACTCATAACAATTACGTAAAACCCTAATTAAGATCAAAGCACACATAGCGGAAGCGTTTAACAAGATCATAATTAATAACACATTCATAATTAATCGAGTTAGGGTTTACACACCTTTTAGCTAGAGAAAATCTTCAAGAACACCGGCGAATCACGAATTAGGGTTTATATGAAGAACACCAAGATATAGTTTATAGTGAAACTATATTACGCTCTTGTACACACGTAATGCAACGGATCAATCGTGATGCTAGCACTAATAAACCGAAGCGTCTACACTTGTGAATTATAGCTAATACGAAAAACAAACTGAAACCCTAATATGGGTGTGGCTTGCGATCGCAGGATAAGGAAGGGAGAGAAGGGACAAAAAACTATGAAGGAATTATGGGGTATTTTTAGGAAAACAATAACTTGTTATCCAAGCCCAAATCAAGATTAGGAAACTAATCTTCCTTCCTTTTTTTCTCTTTGGCCGACGGTTCACCAAGCCCACAAGGGGCTTCCGGAACTTTTCTGTTTTCCTTCTTTTAGCTTCTATTTAATTCTTTAACGATTGTTTATACTTAACTTTTAATTATTAACGATTGTTAGTTAAGCTCGATTTATATTTAATAAATATAATAAATATATTTATTAAATTAATTAATCCTTTACGTATTGTGTGCAATCCCGTAATCCCGAGTTCGATCCTATCACGCGACTATTTAATTTTATGTCCATAAACTTTCAACTCCCACTTGGACAAAATTCGAATATCGTGATTACATTGATTAGCGTCTAGTTACACTAACAATGTCACTAGTACAACTCGAGTAAGGTCTCTTGGACAAAACCTTTTAATGATACATCATCATTATTATTATCCTTTCATTTCAAATACGATGTTAATAGGATATGGATCTCAGTCATTCCTTCATTAACTATTCTGTTTCTCGTTTAAGGATATAGCAAGATTACCAAAACACATTTGGGTGTGGCCACACAAACATCTTACTACTCCCCCGAGGGGCCCAGCTGTATTATACTTCAAAATAAAAATTTTGAAGGAAACAAATCCATTTTTGACTACAAGCGAAACTTACGAACTTTGCAACACTTCTAAAAATAACCCTTATAGCTACCAGTTACGTTTAGCGTTAGGTTATCTCACAGAAATACACTACATTCATGACAGTTTCCTGGTATCTCAGGTCTAAGGATAACTATTTATGATTTACTTAATGACAAAATCCATAAAGTAAAAATCATATAGTTGGGATAAGTCCAATATTTGATCCATCAAATATCATCCAAAATTGACCAATATACTTTCAAGTATACTCTGTCACTATTTTGAATTGTCTTACTTTAATAATACTCCCATATTATTAATCGACAACGGACATTTAGAACATAACAATTTATTCATGGATATAAAACATGTAAAATAGGATACAAAATCAAATAACAAAAAATAAATGAAACTCAATCTTTATTTCATCAATTCAATAATGTCTTTAACATCCTTTGTCCAAATACTAATCAACAGATTTATTGCATGAATTCGCTAGCTAGTTGCAGCCCAATTGGCTTGGCATGCTTAACTACCTTTGGTCTAGGCAAAGCCTTAGTAAAAGGATCAACTACGTTATCATATGTGTGAACTTTTATTAATTTTATTTCATGAGCTTCCACTTGTTCTCGTACGTAGTGATATCTACGTTTAAAGTGCCTGGCGCCTTTCATGACTCCAGGGTCGTTGGCAAATATAATTGCAGCAGAATTGTCACAATACATATCAATAGGTTCTTTAATTGAAGGCATCACTCCAAGATCTCCAATAAACTTCCTAATCCAAACAGCTTTCATTGCGGCTTCTGAAGCGACCATGTACTCCGATTGAGTTGCATGCATAGCAATGGTTGTCTGCTTCTTGCTCTTCCAGTCAACTGCTCCTCAATTGATGACAAACACGTAACCCGTCTGAGACTTCATATCGTCTTTATCATATTGCCAGGACGCATCACAGAAACCTGTTACATTCAGTTATGTGTCTGGTTTACCCCCAAATACCAAAAACATATCTTTCGTACTCCTCAAATACTTTAGAATATGTTTAACAGCAGTCCAGTGGAGCTTCCATGGATGCTGTTGGTATCTACTGACCAAGTTCTGAGCAAACGCCACATCAGGCCTTGTGCATCTTACAACATACATAATAGATCCTAGAGCCGAAGGATAAGGTACCTTCTGCATGTAAGCTACCTCTTCGGGTGTTGATGCATCTAACTCATGACTTAATTCATGTTTAACTTCCATAGGTTGAAAACCTTTCTTGGAATTATGCATGTTATACTTCTTCAATTCTTATCAATATAAGCATCTTGACTAAGACCAATTAACCGTCTTTTCCTATCTCGATATATTTTAATTCCCAGAATATATGCAGCATCTCCTAAATCCTTCATAGAAAAACATTTACCAAGATAATCCTTAACTTCCTTAAGTCTTGTAATGTTACTTCCCATGATCAATATGTCATCGACATATAAAATTAGGAACACTACATCACTCCCACTAGCTTTGCGATATACACATGGCTTATCACGATTTTGAATAAATCCGAACTTTTTGATTTCTTCATCAAATCGTTTATTCCATTGACGTGATTCTTGATTCAAACCATAAATAGATATTTGAAGTTTGCACACGCGTTTTTGGATATTTAGGATCAACATACCCTTCCGGTTGTTGCATATAGATTTCCTCATCTAAGCGACCGTTCAAGAAGACAGTTTTAACATCCATTTGCCATATCTCATATTCATAGTATGCTGTTATAGCTATGAGAATCGTAATAGCTCGTAAGTCTGCTACCGGAGAAAATGTCTCCTCGTAGTCTACGCCAAAATTTTGAATAAAACCTTTAGCCACTAAACGTGCTTTCTAGGATGTACTTCACCATCCATGTCGGTTTTCTTCTTGAAAATCCACCTATTTTTCACTACTTAAGCATTTTTAGGTGCATCTACAAGAATCCAAACATCATTGATTTTCATGGATTTCATTTCCTGATTCATCGCAACTATCCATTTTAACTTTTCTGGATCAAGCATTGCGGATCGGTAGTTAGTAGGTTCACCAAGATCCCCTACTTCCTCCTCATCATCCCCTATGTTAAGACATAGTTTTCTTGGCGCCCGTATAGTCCTTGCAGACCTACGTAGAGGAATTAATTCTGGTGGAGCTCCCAGACTTTCTGGCTCTATTAGAATTTCTTCGCTAGTATTTTCAGAAGGCAATGTATCTTCTTGAATTTCTTCAAGATCATAATCTCTCCCACTGAATACTTGATCTACAAGATCACTTTCAAGGAAGTCTCCATACCGACCCACAACAATTTTGTTCTTAGCCGGATAATAAAAGTAGTAACCCATAGTTTCCTTAGGGTAACCTACAAAGATACATTTTACTGAGCGTTGTTGGAGTTTATCTCCAGAGTCACGTTTCACATACGCCTCACAACCTCAAATTTTCAAATAAAACAAATATGGCTTTTTGCCATGCCATAGTTCATATGGTGTCTTATCAACCTTCTTTGTGGGAACCATATTCAGAATACAAACAACAGATTCTAAAGCATAATCCCAAAAGATAAAGGTAAAGTTGTAAGATTAAACATAGATCGCACCATATCTAATAATGTACGATTTCTCCTTTCGGATACACCATTTTGTTGTGGAGTATATGGAGAAGTAAGTTTCTGAACAATTCCGTTCTCACTTAAATAATCTTTAAACTCTTGACTTAAATATTCACCACCTCGATCAGAACGAAGAGCGTTAATCTTCTTTCCTAGTTGCAATTCTACTTCCGCTTAAAACACTTTGAATGTTTCAAATACCTCATGTTTATGCTTAAGTAAATAAACATAACCATAACGGCTATAATCATCCGTAAATGTTAAGAAGTAGCTAGCACCTTTCCTTGACACATGTCTAAGTGGTCCACACACATCAGTATGTATAAGTCCAAGTAGATCAGTAGACCTTTCAATATTGCTATTAAAAGGTTTCTTGGTCATCTTTCCAGAGATACAAGACTCACAATTATCAAATGATTCATCATTGATATTTTCCAAAACACCATCACGTTGAAGCTTTTGTATGCGAGTCTTCCCAATATGGGCAAGTCTACAATGCCAAAGATAAGAAGAGTTCTTGTCTAACTTTTTCTTCTTATTCATGTTAAATACAGAATCAATCTTTCTCTTGGAATTATTATCATGCATGTTAATTTCAAAAACACCATTCACATAAATTGCATAAGAATAGAATAAACCATCTTTGAAAACATAAATTTTATTACTATCAATAGTGTGAATAAATCCAAGATCCAACATACAAGAAAAGGAAATAACATCCCTAAAAATTTAGGTGCAAAATGACAATTATTCAATCTCAGTACTAGACCCGAAGGTAAAACTAGATTAAAAGTTCCTATATCTTCAACCGCTACTTGTGCGCCATTGCCCACATGCATAAATTGTTCCCCATAGGTAAGCTTCCTCTCCAACTCAAACCCCTGCATAGTATTACAAATGTTAATACCACACCTCGTATCATATACCCAGGAATTTGATTTGTATGTAAGATTAAATAACTCTATCAAATATAAGTTACCTGAAGACGCTACAGCACCAAGCTCAGCCTTCTTCTTTATTTCTCGCAACTCCTCGAGATAAAGAGGGCAGTTCCTCTTCCAGTGACCACTTGCTTTGCAATGGTGACAAGTCTCATCCTTCTGAGATTTTTTCTTGACAAAGTTTTGCTTGGGCTTAGGATAAATCGCAACTTGTTTGCCCTTATCACCCTTGCCTTTGCCCTTCTTGTTGTTCTTGCGCGGTTTTGGCTTATTCACTCCACCCATTTGTACATAAAGCACAGGAGGGGTAGGAGCAGATGTACTTGCCTTGTCCTTTATACCCTTTTCGTAGTCAATGAGCATTACGTGCAAGTCATTCACTATCTTCCCCGCGCAATGCATATTAAAGTTCCTAACGAAATCATTAAAGTCCCAATTAGGAGACCTATTGATTAGGTTAATTGCCATATCATTGTCGTAGGATTTCCCTAGTGGGATGAGTTGTTCCATATAACCCTTCATCTTGATAATGTGCACTAACGGATTTCCCAGGGGCTTGCTTACAACTGTGCAAAGCATCTACCAAGTCGTAGATCTCCACAGCCTGAGGCTTCTCATACATTGCCTTGAGCTCTTCAAGCATTTGATTTGGAGCATATAGCTCAAAATTCCTTTGTAGGAAAGGAGCCATTTTTCCGAGCATTAAACAAGCCACATCATTGTGCTTTTTAACCTCTGCCTCATAATTCAGTCTTTCAACTGGAGTAGCATTAGGGCCAAGGGGCGTAAGAAACGCCCTGGTCAAGTAATTAGAAGTACCTTCTACTCACAGAACTATTCTTAGTGAGCGGTAGCAATCGTTGAAGTTCGGTCCAGTTAATTCCTGACGTTCAAGATAAGTCTTGAATGCAGTACTTAACGCGTTGTTATCGGGTTGAGCCATTTCTACAGAAATAAGTTCAAAATATTAGTATTTTCGATAATACCATTCAAGAAAATAAAATTACCCCGATATTTAAAACCATAGTATTTTCCTTAAAGACTAGAATCCACATTGACATAAACTTATCACATCAGTTGATCTGCTAGTGACAAATGTATTCAACACGGTAACTTGTCGAACAATAATTGACAAACAGTTTTGCAATTTCTAGATATTTTAGGGATTTACGTTGCCAAAATTCTCTTTGTATCGTAAACATGTTTCATCCCTACTTTATGCCTTAAGTTTCCAGATCTTACTGAGTAACTCAATCAAGTCGACTAATCTAAAGAACGTAAAACCTTCATGTGCAATCTTATTCAGTCATGAAGTTTTCTCTCCATTAGAACATCGTCCAAAATCTCATATGACGACAATTGTAACTTCAAGTGTTCGTCAATTAGATGACATAAGAATTAAATTTGAGGGTATTGATTTTGGTGTCAAAATCATGTATGGAGAAGCATGCATACATCTCCATAACATAAGTTTAAAAAAAAACTTTTAGTAAACTTTTTGTGAGACTAAAATTTCATCATATATTTGCAAGTTGAGGTATTGGTTAAACCAATTAAAGATTTTACCCACAACAAAATTTACACCGTACTTTTTCTAGAACTTAGCTAAAGCACAAAGCAATAACCTTATTCATTGTGTTTCGGATGTGAATTTTTGCGGTTAAATCATCCTTAAGGAATTATGTAAATAATAACCATAGGTAATTCCAACTTTGACGCATAGGCAAGCCGGGAATTTGGTCAGCGCTGAAGCATAACACCTCCTTCCTTAACCGGGTTCATGACCAGCGGTGCGTTATACCCACTTTATAGTTTGCCAAAGTTGTAACACCCCACTTGGATAAGTGGACTGTTACGTGTATTTACGGCGTGTCATCAAAGCATAAGGTAAATGTCCTAGAACATTAACTGACCATAAAGGAAATACCGGAATCAAATATCGATAATTCAAACATAAGCTCAAAACATAAAAAGTAAATGCTGAAGGAAAGGACTAAACAATGTCTAAATAAGCAGAATAATGTAAGAAGTGCATAAAGTAAGAAGTCTGTACAGCTTCCATCCAAATGCACATGCTCTCAGAATCCTAAGAGCATCCTGGTGTACCTGTCGTTAGAACATGAAAGGAACTACGGCTGAGCATAACGCCCAGTGAACGGATATAAAGCATGATAAAGAATTACTGAAATGAAGCAGATGATAAAATACTGAAGCTGTAAGACTGATAAGTAAGTTGCAGCAGAAATCTGTGTATAATCCGTAAAGTCTGATTTATAAATAATAAAGCTGAACTGTTATCTATTAAATCTGAAAACATGCATTTACTGTATTTTAATTGCGAGAGCTTATATAGGTCATGTGTTGTAACAACGGTGCATGAATAACTAGAGGGGTGACCTCGTCATGCTATAGAGGGGTGACCTCTAAATGTTGTAGAAGGGTGACCTCTAAATATTGTGCTGGGTGGAGGGATCAGCTCCAATGTGAAGGATGTAGAGCACACACCACATTCACCTGATAAACTATAAACTGATAAGCCTAGGATGCATCCATACGCCCCACTAATAATACTGATAAAATGGCCAAGCTGAGCTGAGTGGGACGATGCAGAATATCACTCTCCTGCATGTGGGTCACGACACAGGTGCCTCTAGTGCCATGGTTACGGTACCTCCGTAACTAGTACATAAACTGATCATGCTTGTATATAATGCTTAGGCAATATCTTAGTTATTTAAATAATTTCTGATAATTTATAACATGTAATGGGGAAAACATTTGGCTGCAGATAAAAAATCCTAATCATGCATAGAAGGGAAGTCCTTACTGAAAGGACGGAAAATCCGTACCTCGTGTCCAGTAACTGACTGAATGGAAGACTGAACGAATACTACTTGGGCTTTCACAGAAGCTACAGTAATAATAGACGTGAATAAGTTACATGATTATTATTTAATTTACTGTTCTTATTTTTCTCATTTACTTATTTTATTTCTGAAGTTCTGCACGTATTTTACTGATAAATATGCTCTTTAATTATAATTCATTCTAATATATTAACGACCTACGATTATTACGATACAATCATATTCTGACGTTAATTAAAATACTCTAATAAGTAACTTGTTAAAATTTAAGGTTTCTAATTAGCAAGTTTCTAAAACAATCTAATTCGTATAATAAAATTATACCATTTTAAAAAATATTACAAAGCTATTATAATTTAATTTATTTAAAACAATACAATTAGAACATTTATAAAAACATAAGTAATATAAAGGTATAATTTAAAATTTTCTTTTTTATTTTTATTTTTATAACAATGCCCCGAGCCTACCGAGATACCACTTTCTCGGCCGCATTAAAACGATTAAACCAAATATATAAAATCTGTCTATTTAAATTAGTGACAGAAATCTCAGTCACTAAAAAGTGTCATTAAAACTGGATTTCAAAAAGCTGTCTAGAAAACTGTCATAATGAATCTGCGACAGAAATTTTCGTCGCTAATCTGTCGCTAAAGTCATTTTAAATTCACTATTTTCTGTCCCAGTTTTTACCCACTGATTGACTACTATATTCCCACTGATTTCTTGTAGTTTCGCACTGCTTATACAAAGAACACCCCCTAACAAAGCCAAACACCCCTGCTGACAGTCCCAAACACTCCTGCTGGAACTGCAGCCCCAAACGCACCCTGCTGATCTCTTTTTCCCCACTGTTTTACATAAAACAGCCCCGCATAGGGGTGCTTGGCTGCGGCCTGAATAAGCAAGCACCACCGAGACATTACCATGTCTCGGTTTTCGTGCAACCACACAGATCCGAACCCCATGTTTAATATATCATGATCAACCATTAAAAAACCCATTTGTTTAGATAATTAAACATCATGATTCGTGATTAAAAACAGAAAAATAGAAGATTAAAAGATGTTACCGTTATTGATTGATAAGTAAAAGATGAACAAAGAGAATCCCTTATGAACAACTAGTCGAAATCCTCTTTATTTTGCCCTTTCCTAGCGGCCACACCATGGAACCCTAATATTATTTTTTTTTGTTCGCTGTGAAGAGGGGAGGGGTTAGAGTCCCGTTTATTTTTTTGGCACTAAATGGGCTTAGCCCAATTTCTTTTTTTTTTTTCATTTTACTATAAACCAAACCGGCCCAAAACTTTCTTTTCTTGTTTTTTTTAAAGAAACCGGCTACCTTATAAAGTATATATACTTTCATTTTTTTAAACGTAAACATATGCTTGTATTTAATTCTCGCATTTTTTATTTCTGTAAGCTAATAATATGTATATAGTTTATTTAAAAACCAAAACTGCGTATTTAATATTATTATATAAAATAGGGGTTTTACAATTCTTCCCCTCTAAAAAGAATAATTCGTCCCCGAATTAATGATACGACCGTACTGGGTTTTACAATTCTTCCCCTCTAAAAAGGAGAATTCGTCCTCGAATTATAAGGTATTTAAGCTTACTGGGGTAAAAGCTGGTAGTATACGTAAGTTGAAAGACATATAAGCTGAAGGAACACATATACTGAAAGAACATGAAAGCTGGAAAGGTCTATGAGCTGAAAGGATATTTCGTCTTCCAATTAAGACGTAATGCTGCTGAAAAGTATAAACATGACATGACTGAAGTGAACATGTAACGTGACGTGACTAAAGAGGACATGGAACGTAACATGACTGAAAGGACTTTACTGAATTATTGAAGGAAAATGATGAGAGGTCCTGATGGACTCCTCCGTTTCGAGTGGCCTCCCGCTCGAAACGATTCCTTCAAAAGATCTAAACATGATAAAAATCTTGGTCCTGTTGACCCTGTCCTAATGAATGCTGAAAAATTTCTGGTTCCATACTTAAGATGGATTTTTCTGAATCTGATAGAATAAATAAGTTGTAGCATGTAAGGTACATGAAACGGTACATACGATTATCCTGAAAAGATAATATTTATCTCTCTGAACAAGCTGCTGAGAATATAAGGAACGAACTACGTGAACAATTGTGAACGTTCTACGTGAGCAATTGTGAACGTGGTTCGCGATTATAAAAGGAACGTTGGGCCTGAAATATATCATGGATGTGATACGCGAAACATACTGTGAACTTGATACAAGGACATATCACGAATGTATGCTGACTGAGGAAAGAATGTCGACGATACGGCCCGAGACGTGAAACGTCTGTCTGGTCATGGAGAAACCATGCTAAACTTGAGGTTGGTTTTCTCAAAGTTCTGTAGTCAAATCTGGTACAAGACTTGGAACGTATCCACGGAGATGGGACATGAACCTGAATGTGAACAACGTCATGAATGCAAATCTTGAATTTAAATCATGATATATCATAAACATGAGCTGAAATAGCATCCTACTGTGAATGAGACGTAAAGGTGAAAGTGAAAATAAATGTGAACGTAAAGTGAACGTAATCATACACGTGATCGTGAACATGAATCTTGTTTAATATGGTGGTCGGTGGAATACCTTGAATTAATATAATTTACTGCTAAATTTACTGCAGATCCGACTACTGCGTAATCCTCTCGGATGAAAGAAAACGTGCAGGCTGATTACATGGTTGACGATGACTTAGATAGTATCATACTTTTTCTGAGTCTGTGGTAATTGATAACAATTTCATGGAATTTCGTCTCACTGATGTTCAGAAATTTCTAAGGATTATAGTAACTCACTAACATGACTGCGTTTTATCTTGAATCCTGTTGTATGTCATGCACCTAGATATGAACATAGCTGCATCAATGTGCGATGCTGCTTCTATCAAAATTCTGCCTGGGAATATGGGACATTCTCGTGGAAATCTGGTTGAATAGCTATGGAAGATTTTTTTTAGTGAGACTGTCAGCAATTTCTGCGGTAGCAGCCAATTGAGTTCTAGAAAATTTTGTACTTCGTTCACAGGCGTTGGTCGGGACCATCAGGTGATGGCCTTCACCTTCGCAGGATTGTCTGAAATTTCTTTCTGCTGAAATACGGTGGCTCAGAAATGCCACTTTGTTCAAGGGAAATTTATATCTGGAAAGTTGTGTATAAAAATTACTCTTATTGAAGATTTTGTACAACTGTGATAAGATGAGTCTCGTGTTCTTCTCTAGTATTAGGCAGATCAGAATGTGATCAATGAATATACTGACGATTTTGTTTGAGAGTCATGGAAAATTTTTATTCATAATTTCATAATATAGTTGGAGCATCAGGGAGCTCAGAAGTATAAAATCAAAATTTAGAGAGACTGTAATATGTGCAACAATAGGAAACATCATGTTCTTTCTCTCACCACTGATGGTAGCATGATCGGAAATTTGTTCTGGAAGATGTTTAAGACATCGTATCAAATCAGATAAACCTGCTATTTATGGAATGAACCTTGATTAAGAATGGTGATCTTGTCAAAATTTTAGTGGTCGATACATGATCTCATGATACCGGCCTTCTTCCTGATAGACATAAACGGTGCACTTCCTGGTGGTGTGCTAGGGCGAATAAAGCCTCATTCTGCAATTCTTGCAGCAAATGTTACAACTCTTTTAAACTCAGCTGAAACCCTAGGATAAGGAGTTCTGAAGGTAGGTTCTGTACTTGAGACAAGCTCTATGTTAAACCCTGTCTTGTGGTTAGGAAGGAATTTCTGGGAAAACCTTTTGAAATTTTTATCTACAAACTCTGGAATAATTTGCTGATCATGAATTTAAGGAACTTTAGAAGTGGATTTATATCTGATAGCTATAAAGGTCTTAGTTGCTTTGAAATGATAAGTCACTTGCTGTAAAGCATAACAACTTGTACTGATTTTATGGTAGAAAATAACATTGCTATCTTTGGGAGTTAGTAAAACGGATCTTGTCTTCAACCGGAAGGAAAAACCTTATAAATATGGGTGATACCGTGGAGTCTTTTCTGGCTGGGAGGTAGGTACTACCTGATTTAAGATAAAGCTGACATATGATCACGTGAAGTAAACGTGACAACTTTCACTAATTGTGTTCATGTGTAACCTCACAGTATGAACAATGCGTGTCTAACCTGAATAATACTCCGGTGGTGGTAGCTGAATTTTAATGGTCTGATTTATGCGTGGCATAACAGAACGGGTATACCCCCTTGGAGGGTACCCTGGATTTCTGAGGACCTGGTTTAGGAGGCATACTGGTGTTATGAATCTGACTCGTACTTTGAGAAGATATTCGTATGACGGGTACTATGACTGGTGTTTTGACATGTGTCTTCCGAAATGATACTTGGGACCTGTGCCTTGACTATTGTCTGGACATGTATTTTAATGGGTGAGTCTGAATAAGGTTTAGAATTTCTGGTAACTGCTAGGATTGGCGGACCGGTTAGACTGCTGACCTCTGTATTTTTGGTCACGTCCGTTCCGGAGTTCCGATGGTTACTGACTGATTAACTATAAGCACGGTGGTTGTCATTACCGCCTTGTCTGTCAGTTTACTGACGGTCGTTATCATGACCGTGATTCATGTAACTATTTCTACTGAGTGGCCGGATGGGTACCGGTTCTCACTATTCTGACTGGAAGATTAGTTGAGTGACGTGTGACAGCTAACTTAGGAAGTAGGGCATGGAATGGGGTGGTAGCGTCTGATGGTTGAGTTATATTATTGTCTGGAATTTCAGATCTATATAGATTTCATCCTTGCTTTGAAGAGTCTTCATAATATAAACAACATCAGCATCTTGTGGAATCTACAATGTATTAGCAACATCAACATTCGTGAGGTCTTCAAAGTGTTACCATCATCAGTATTTGGTAAAATCTTCAACTCACGAGCAACATCAACATCTGGTAGAATATCGACAAGTGGAAACGCCTGAGATGATTGAGGATCGATTAGTAATATCCATGGAGTAGGGTACCTGGAGTACACCTGGACTACTGTACATGAAGTATAAAATGAATACTGCACATGGAGCATATATGAGACACTGTACGCGGAGTACTTATGAAATACTGTACATGGAGTATAACTGAGATACTGTACATGAGGTACAGATGGAATACTATACATGGCACTGGCGGAAATTTTATGGGATGATCGATACTGGTGTCACTTGTCTGACATGATCAAAGAAATAAATTGCTTTAAACGGTAGTAAACTGAACTGAAATGAGTTAGCATGATAGTCTGGTACTTCCTGTGTGGACTTAAGCTGGTTGTATAGAGTTTCAAGAATATGATTAAGCGGAATTTCAACAGTAGTCAGCATGAAGACATGACTGATGAAGGTCAAACATGATTATTTTGAAAACAAGATTTTTTTTTGCTGTAACCCCCTTCTGTATCTTAGCATGAAAACATCATCACCTTGCTGAAAACATAATCCTCATAAGGAGACATGAACTTAGTCAGCATGAAAACGACATTCACGTGAGAGTATAAACTTGACTGATACAAATAACATAGAAGAATAACCAACTGAGGTTTAACATCATCTGATATGGATAGTTATGGTTTAATCCACAATATTCATAATAGGACACATGTCACTAAGTATGGGCGATTCTGGTTTGATCCATACTTGTCAAAATTTTCTGAGAACTGTCATGTATAGAAACGTACAATCTGGGACTAAATATGGTTGACTGTAGTCCAATTCATATTTTTCAAGATTTTATGAAATGTCATGATATGATCAAGGTGAACTACTATGGGTCGGTTCACAAAACAATATACGACTAAAAAGCAAGAAATTTGATTTTAACATTGGTGAACGCATATGGGCTGGTTCACCAAGTATAAGTCGACTGAAAACATGAATCTGACATGAGTAAGGATGAACACCTATGGTCAGTCCATCTATACAAAAATCTGAACGAACAAGGGTGAATGCCTATGGTCAGTTCACCAAAATGAAAATTCGCTAAAAGCACATGCGACTAAATATGGCCAGTCCTGTACCAACCTTTTACTTAGTCGAAAATTTTAAGAAACTGATTGATAAATGAAGAAAACTGACTGATAAATGCATGTGAAACATGGAAGATAACAACGCCAAAATCTGGAAAGTTCCTAGTGACTACCCACTAGTCACATGTCAAGTTTTAGAGCCTACAGGTCGAACCTTGCTCTCTGATACCATAATTGTAACACCCCACTTGGATAAGTGGATCGTTACGTGTATTTATGGCGTGTCATCAAAGCATAAGGTAAATGTCCTAGAACATTAACTGACCATAAAGGAAATACCGGAATCAAACATCGGTAATCCAAACATAAGCTCAAAACATAAAAAGTAAATGCTGAAGGAAAGGACTAAACAATGTCCAAATAAGCAGAATAATGTAAGAAATGCATAAAGTAAGAAGTCTGTACAACTTCCATCCAAATGCACATGCTCTCAGAATCCTAAGAGCATCCTGGTGTACCTGTCGTTAGAACATGAAAGGAACTACGGCTGAGTATAACGCCCAGTGAACGGATATAAAGCATGATAAGGAATTACTGAAATGAAGCAAATGATAAATACTGAAGCTGTAAGACTGATAAGTAAGTTGCAGCGGAAATCTGTGTATAATCCGTAAAGTCTGATTTATAAATAATAAAGCTGAACTGTTATCTGCTAAATCTGAAAACATGCATTTACTGTATTTTAATTGCCAGAGCTTATATAGGTCATGTGTTGTAACAACGGTACATGAATAACTGGAGGGGTGACCTCGTCATGCTGTAGAGGGGTGACCTCTAAATGCTGTAGAGGGGTGACCTCTAAATACTGTGCTGGGTGGAGGGATCAGCTCCAATGTGAAGGATGTAGAGCACACACCACATTCATCTGATAAACTATAAACTGATAAGCCTAGGATTCATCCATACGCCCCACTAATAATACTGATAAAATGGCCAAGCTGAGCTGAGTGGGACGATGCAGGATATCACTCTCCTGCATGTGAGTCACGACACCGGTGCCTCTAGTGCCATGGTTACGGTACCTCCGTAACTAGTACATAAAGTGGTCATGCTTGTATATAATGCTCAGACAATATCTTAGTTATTTAAATAAATTCTGATAATTTATAACATGTACTGGGGAAAACATTTGGCTGCAGACGGGAAATCCTAATCATACATAGAAGGGAAGTCCTTACTGAAAGGACGGAAAATCCGTACCTCGTGTCCAGTAACTGACTGAATGGAAGACTGAACGAATACTACTCGGGCTTTCACAGAAGCTACAGTAATAATAGACTAGAATAAGTTACCTGATTATTATTTAATTTACTGTTCTTATTTTTCTCATTTACTTATTTTATTTCTGAAGTTCTGCACGTATTTACTGATAAATATGCTCTTTAATTATAATTCATTCTAATATATTAACGACCTACTATTATTACGATACAATCATATTCTGACGTTAATTAAAATACTATAATAAGTAACTTGTTAAAATGTAAGGTTTCTAATTAGCAAGTTTCTAAAACAATCTAATTCGTATAATAAAATTACCCTTTTAAAAAATATTACAAAGCTATTATAATTTAATTTATTTAAAACAATACAATTAGAAAATTTATAAAAACATAAGTAATATAAAGGTATAATTTAAAATCTTCTTTTTTATTTTTATTTTTATAACAATACCCCGAGCCTACCGAGATACCACTTTCTCGGTCGCATTAAAACGATTAAACCAAATATATAAAATCTGTCTATTTAAATTAGTGACAGAAATCTGAGTCACTAAAAAGTGTCATTAAAACTGGATTTCAAAAAACTGTCTAAAAAACTGTCATAATAAATCTGCGACAGAAATTTTCGTCGCTAATCTGTCCCTAAAGTCATTTTAATATCACTATTTTCTGTCCCAGTTTTTACCCACTGATGGACTACTATATTCCCACTGATTTCTTGTAGTTTCCCACTGCTTATACAAACAACACCCCCTGACAAAGCCAAACACCCCTGTTGCCTGCTGGAACTACAGCCCCAAACGCACCCTGCTGATCTATTTTTCCCTACTGTCTCAGTTTTCGTGCAACCACACAGATCCGAACCCCATGTTTAATATATCATGATCAACCATTGAAAAACCCATTTGTTTAGATAATTATACATCATGATTCGTGATTAAAACAGAAAAATAGAAGATTAAAAGATGTTACCGTTATTGATTGATAAGTAAAAGACGAACAAAGAGAATCCCTTATGAACAACTAGTCGAAATCCCCTTTTTTTGTCCTTTCCCGGCGGCCACACCATGGAACCCTAATATTCTTTTTTTTGTTCACTGTGAAGAGGGGAGGGGTTAGAGTCCCGTTTATTTTTTTTGCACTCAATGGGCTTAGTCTAATTTCTTTTTCTTTCATTTTACTATAAACCAAACCGGCCCAAAACTTTCTTTTCTTGTTTTTTTAAAGAAACCAGCTACCTTATAAAGTATATATACTTTCATTTTTTTAAACGTAAACATATGCTTGTATTTAATTCTCGCATTTTTTTATTTCTGTAAGCTAATAATATGTATATAGTTTATCTAAAAACCAAAACTGCGTATTTAATATTATTATATAAAATACGGGTTTACAGTTGAGTAGGCCGTTAAGTTATTATTGCAATTCCAATCAACGCAAATCATATGTCAATTAGATCTCAAAAACAATTCATTAATTTTTCTATGATTTAGTCCATATTAATTTTCTTGCAAAAATTACCCTTGTTTACAACATACAATCAATAATAAAACGTATGAAAACAAGTAGGTACAAGAAAAAACTAAATCAAATAGCCACATGCATAACAATTTATTCAAAACATAAAATCTAGGGTTTTTATAAACATAAAAAGTCTTCCCTAATTTTAAAACTTTTGAATCAAATAAAGCAAATAGCATAAAATCATATGATTCGTGAAAAACATGCATGTTCATCATGGATCTTCCCCACATAATCTTAACAATTAAATCTTTCTGCGGATCGTAACCAAAACATGACATAACAATTACTTCATGCAAACATATAAAGATAATCACCATGTAAATTTTTTTAGGGTTTAAAAAAAAAACTCTTTTTAAAATAATATTCGGCTAGGCCGATTAAATTAAAAAAACAAAACCCTAATTTTTATGAAAAACCTAAAAAACATCATGTGATTTTAACTCAAACCAATTTTTAGTTAAAAACTTTAGATCTCGATAATTATAACATGTTAAAACGGCTCTGATACCACTGAAGGTTTATATTACTCATAACAATTACGTAAAACCCTAATTAAGATCAAAGCACACATAGCGGAATCGTTTAACAAGATCATAATCAATAACACATTCATAATTAATCGAGTTAGGGTTTACACACCTTTTAGCTAGAGCAAATCTTCAAGAACACCGGAGAATCACGAATTAGGTTTATATGAAGAACACCAAGATATAGTTTATAGTGAAACTATATTACGCTCTTGTACACACGTAATGCAACGGATCAATCGTGATGCTAGCACTAATAAACCGGAGCTTCTACACTTGTGAATTATAGCTAATACGAAAAACAACCCGAAACCCTAATATGGGTGTGGCTTGCGATCGCAGGAGAAGGAAGGGAGAGAAGGGACAAAAAACTATGAAGGGATTATGGGATATTTATAGGAAAACAATAACTTGTTATCCAAGCCCAAATCAAGATTAGGAAACTAATCTTCCTTCCTTTTTTTTTCTATTTGGCCGACGGTTCACCAAGCCCTCAAGGGGCTTCCGGAACTTTTCCGTTTTCCTTCTTTTAGCTTCTACTTAATTCTTTAACGATCGTTTATACTTAACTTTTAATTATTAATGATTGTTAGTTAAGCTCGATTTACATTTAATAAATATAATAAATATATTTTTTAAATTAATTAATCCTTTACGAATTGTTATGAATAGTAATTTTTGACTACATACCAGATGCGGTAGAACTACTTACCAGAATACAACGTGTTATGAATAATAATTTTTGACTCCTAAATCCACAAACGTTGTATTTAATAGACTTGTTTTTCCTATGCAAAAAGATCTAGAGGCGCAACTTATTACCCGTTTGCCTGCTCATACTATGTAACTTATAATTATTGAATTAATAAGAGTAAATTACCATTATAACACATAAAAAAATGATAATTAGCAAAAAATATAAATCCACTGACGTCTAGCTCATGTCATTTAATAACAACCTCTAAATTTTCATGTCAATATTGGTACCAGATTATAAACCATTATCATTTTTTTAGTGAATTATTTAAAAAAACCCTCAAAAGTCATAAAAGATTTATGAGGAGAGTTATTTTAGATACTATATTTATCTTGGATACAAAGGGATTTATCCCCACCATCATCTTTACCTCATCTAATAGAATAAGATTAAAAATATTTTAATTATTTCACTTGTTTTTATAATTTAAATATCTTAAACCACTAAGCGTTAAACGAAAAAGTATATATCATCGCGACGAGCATTTAATAAGCTTTCTACAGATACGCATTATAATATACTTTTGAAGAAGAAAAAAAATTCTCCTTTTTTTTCGTTTTTTAAAATTTGCGTAAAATATCATATATGATAATAGTGTTTCATCATATATGATAACATTAGTGTTAGGTTACAAATTATTGAATCATATATGATATTAGTTTATATCATATATGATAAGTTATATCATACAGTATATGATACTAGTGTTAATATCACATATGATATTTAGTATCATATATGATAATTTTCGACAACAAAAAAAAAACGTGAAAAAAACGAAAAAAAAAATGTCGAAAGTATATCATATAGCATATCTGTAGAAAGATAATTAAATGCCCGTCGTAATGGTATATTTTTTCGCATAACGTTTAACGGTTTAAGAGATATTAATTTTTGAAAAAAGAAGGGAAATAGGTTTTTGGTTTAATCTTATCCATTGGATTATGATGAAGATGGATGGTGGAGATTAGTCCATTCGTATCCAAATAAACTTAAATCAAGATCTATTTAGAGAAATAACAAAATAATCGTAAGTTTTTTTAACGAAAAGTGAAAAAAACCTAAATCCGCTAAGAATAAAGTTCACATGCTCTATGTGAAAGAAAAAAGTAGAGTACCTTAATTGAAAAAAGACACTAGTTGTGTGCTTTTGTATAGTATATGCCCAAAACTAACCGAGCTACTTGTGAAAAACTTATGATCTACGTAGTAATTGCTAAAAAAACCTCAAACGAGTTGTGTTTAAAAGAGCTTTAGCATAATTAAGCATGCAAACGCTTTTCATATACCACGAGCAGAAACGAGCCAAGCTTGGCTCCCCCCGTTTCACCCCTACAAACAAGAGACAAACGGTAAAGGTGTCGTTTGGTAAAGTAGCAGTATTGAATTTGCTTCCGAAGTCGAGCAATAGTTATTAGTAGTGGTTGTAAGACGTATAAGAACTTTTTAAAAACTGTTGGATCAAATACCTGTATACTTTATTTTTTTATAAAAATGTATGATAAAATAACTTTAAATGCTCAATGCTTATAAACTGTATTTTATGTAACAATAAAAATTGAACATTTTGAAAAAAATAAATAAAATTTTACGTTGTTTACCAATCGAAGCGTCAATGATTATAACTTTTCACGCTCACTGTTTTTAAATGTTTGATGTTTCACGTCAAACAACTTGTAAATGGAAAAAAGAGTTCACGTAACAATTTTTGCAAACTAAATTAACAAATAACCTTGAAAAATACTATGGTATCGTTTGGTTGGAGGATATAGAAGGATATCGGGGATATTCAAAATATTTAGATTTTAAATTCCCTAAATATTATATTTGGTATAACCAATGAATCAATTTAAAATTCCCCGAATTCCTAAAATGAAAAATATTAGAATTCCTCCAAAAAGTGACGATTTTCAAATTATTTGAAAATATCTTTTATAAACTTTTTTTAGTCGTTTTTATTCCGGATTTTATGTTTATATAAAAAATTATAAAATTTAAAAAATTTATATAAAAATTATTTTTTAGTTTTTACTCTTTTAATTAGCAAAAAAAAATTTATATAAAAAAAACTTTTATATAATTTATTGAATTTTTTATAAACTTTATAAAAACTTTTTATAAAATTGATATTTTTTTATAAACTTTTTATAAAAGTTTTATATAAATTTTTTAAAAAATTTAATATCATTTTTTTATAAAATTGATATTTTATATAAATTTTTATATAACTTTTTTTAAAATATTTATAAAAGCTTTTATATAAATTTTTTATATAACTTTTTTTAAAAGTTGATATTTTTATAAACTTTTTATAAATTTTTAATAAAATTTATATAACTTTTTTTTATTAAATTTAGATAATATTTTAATAAAACTTATATAATTTTTTTTATAAAAGTGAAAATTCGATTTTTAACTTTTTATATTAAAAATATTTATTCGTTAACTGGTTGAACCCAAAATTAAGATTTAAAATATTATAAATTTTTGACAATTAAACATGCGTAGGTATTTTAAATTTTAGAATTCTTAATTTTTAATAATTTTAATTTACTAGAATTTAAAATTCTAGAGTTACTACTAGAATTTTAATTTACCAAACGGCACCTAACTATTTTAGAACTACTAGCCATGAAAATTCGCAACTGAAAAGTGAACCGTGTCGCGACTTCGCAAAGAAAGGTCCATTCAATACTCTTGAATTTTCATTTAAAGGGAGGGATGGTGGGATACGGAAGAAATATGTTTTATGAACCCTTTTTAAAGGGGTTCACCCACCCAAAGGAAAGTCCATGAACGGTTCAGAGGAGGGATTTGGGGTGGGGTTAGGTTCTTTTCTTACGAAATTAACCGTCACTCTTACACTTTTAAATATGTTGGGGGTTACTTTTCTACAGAGTATTTATTTTTCTTTTTATGTTTTTTAATGGGTGAGCTCTAACTCATTTGATCCATTTATTAAATGGTGAGTGAAGAGAGACTCATATAATCCTATTTAAAAAAGTAAACAAGGCTTAAAACAAATATGAAAACTTTCGTATTTGATAAAATGTTCAGCCTGATTTTTTAAAAATAAAATTTTAACATTGATTTAAACTTTTTAATATCATTCATCATTAAATTATTATTTTCTAACAAAAAATATACATCTTAAAAAAAAATAGTTATTGCACTTTTATCTCTTTTATTTTTTTTAAGAAAATAACATTTTACCTATAGCTAATTAATTAAATTCTTATTTAAATTTTGTACAAATAAATATAAACAAAAATAATATGATAAACTTGATCGAATTTCCTATTTATTTTTAGTAGCGAACAAATTTTTTAATAAAAATTATACTAATAAAAATATATTTAAAATACAGTGTTTTTGCGATAAACAAAGCGTGTTGTCACGGGGTACTTCATAGAATTCTTACGTAACAATAAACCATATATGAGTAGCCCTATTCCAACTTCCAAGGCCCAGTTTGGTTTTGTTTTTAGTGAAATACGAGTAGTAAGATGTTTGTGTGTTGCGATGGGGCTAAATTTTAATCGACGCATGTATTTTATTTGACTAGACATATTTTTTTTTTGGTAATTATGGTTTTTGATTTTTAGATCGACTAATTCATTGAATTTCACTGAATGTTTACAAGTGAGGTGAGTATTTTTTACTTATTTGGTTAACAAAATATGTGGTATTATACTACTGTATTATTTTACTTGGAATCATTCAGTGTTGTTTTAAATTGAGAAAATAAGTTATAGTATTAGTAACTTAAGATTGTGCAAGAAATTCTAAATATTCTGAACATACAGTTTGATGGTATATGTTGCAAGATTGGAATAAAAAATCGGATCGAAACTTTAAGATCTTACTATAATGTCATTTTCTTATTAGCTTTTGTAACATTATGCAAATCTTGAATTTTTATATATCACTAACATAAAAATATATGAGTGTTTCATAAAAATATTGTTTAAAATTATAATCATGAAATGTTTAAGAGATTAAAATATTGTTTTTTTTATTCTACAAGACATGATCAATAAATTTGTAGTTTTTTAGTTTGTGGTTCGAGAAATGTAAGATCAGATAGCAACGGATCTTAAAATCATATGATCTCTGTGATCTTATAAGATCATACGCTTGCAAATATTCTATGTAAGGTCTTGATCGTTTTGCTTTGCCATATCGTAAAATTGTAAAATTTTAAAATCAAAATCGAGATGTTGACAACCATGATTATAACCATGCATTTTCATATAACATTTTGAAAAAACAACATGAACAACTTCTCAGTTTTACACACAAAAACATATAAGACTTCAATAAAAGGTATTGATTAATTGAATTAGTCCTCAACTTTGATCTTTTCCATATGGGGTAGAGAGCACAAGCCTCTTCAGCATCATCTCTGATCTTGAAATTTGTAAAACAACCTGTTAACTTTTTAGGACTTAATCAGATACCTTAGACTAACTTCAGGGACTTATTGTGTACATTTGCATTGTTTCAGTTATACTCTTGGATGTCTGTTGATGGAAGAGTGTGAGGTGGAGGGGCATTCCTGGCACTTTGGAAAGATAGAGCACTTGTTGCTGTTATTATGAAGACTCAAAAGGACTCCAACGTCTCTTTTGTGTTATTTTGTTTATATTGAAGACGCTCCCCCTTTGACCCATTATCTGGGTTTTCATCTGTGTATTTTAAGTGTGTTTTCTCTCTTGTTTTAAGCATGTAACCCATATCTATTTTTCGTTCTTTGTCTTTGTAAAACTATTATCATTTAGATAATAGGATCACACCAGAATAGCTGTGGTGATTTTTATCAGGTCTTTAATCTTTTGAACTTGTTTTTATTTATGAAAGGTTTGAGTTTGAGTTTCAATCTGGTTTAATTTCATCTTATTAAGTCTTTCTTCATGGTATCAGAGCCGGGTTGCTCTGAAATCGTTGGAAAAAAAATTTAGGGTTTCAATTTTTTTGGGGGGTTTTTAAAATTGATATGTTTTTTGGATAGATCTGCTATTGAGATAGTCAGATTTGAAAGGTTTTATATTTTTTTTGTTATTTATCAGTCCTAAAATCGGTTTTTTTAGTTTTAGGGTTTCAAAACTTTTTGGGGGGTTTTGATTTTATATATGCTCTAACCTTGTTCTTGGTGCAGGGACGTTGTTTCTTTGATCTATTGCATAGATCCGTTGGTGATTGCATTTTTCCCTAATTTTTTAAATTAGGGTTTGGTGAGGAGGTTCTGTTTTCTTCTAGACTAAGTAAATCTAGAAGAAACAGTTCGATTGGACTTTTGTGTATGCACTGTAACACCTCTGCTCTCTCTCCTTTTTTGATTGATTGGTTATTGGCTTATTTGCTTTTTCATACTTATTTTTTGGCTGATTATTGTGATTATACTCTCTCTTATATTGTTACTCTCTTTTTTGCTGGCCTTGTTATTGTTTGTTGGGGTATTCTGTTTATTTGGACCCTTAATCATTGTCTTGCCCTTGACTTGCCACCCTTGAGTGGTTTGGAAGCCTGGGAACTTTGTTGACCTTGATTAAGTTCTTTTTTTGGGGTTTGGTTTCTGTGACTCCTCACCATGACTAGTGTTCATGATGACAGAGACACTGAACATCAAGATGACCAGATTGGGGAAGAATCTGTTGTCACCTTGATCAGTAAACTTGATATTAGTGACCCTTTGCACCTCCACCCTAATGACTCTGCCACATTGACTGTGATTTCTATCAAACTTAAAGGAACTGAGAATTATCAAATTTGGTCTAATGCTATGCTTTTGGCCTTGGAAGGAAAAAATAAAACTGGTTTCATAAATGGGTCTTGTAAAAGATCCCTAACTAATGAAGTGTTGGGAAAACAATGGGACAGAGTCAATGCTGTTGTGTTAGGCTGGATTCTTAATTCTATATCTGATGAATTGTTTCTTGGTCAAATTTTTTCTAATAAAGCTGAGCATGTTTGGAATGATTTGAAAGAAACCTATCATAAGGTTGACGGGTCTGTGATATTTAATCTTCATCATAAGATTAATAATTTAAAGCAAAATGGCTCCAATTTGTCTGATTATTATCATACTTTGAATGCTTTGTTGAAACAATATGATGCTATGGTTGAACTTCCTAATTGTGTTTATGCTGCTACTAATGAGTTTAAGAATCATAACAAGTTGTTGAAGTTGATGCAATTCTTAATGGGTCTTGATGATACTTATATGACCATTAGAAGTTCCATTCTCTCTAGAGAGGTTCTACCAGATATCAAAGGTGCTTATGCCATCATCTCTAGTGAGGAGTCTCACAGAGTTGCTTCTGGCAGCTTATCTAGTACCTCTCAGAGGAATCAGACTTCTGCTTTTCTCTCAAATAGGCCCACTAGAAATGTGTTTCAAGGCCACTAGAATGTTAACCTTAACCCTAATACCTTCAGACCTAATGGTGGCTTTAGACCTAACTATAATAGCAACAGTCCTAGACCTAACATGGCCAATAGACCTATTACTTATAGACCCAATGGGAACTCTGAAGTGGTCTGTGAAAACTGTGGGTACTTGATAGATGTTTTAAACTCATTGGGTTTCTTGCTGATTTTGGAAAAAAGAAATCTGGTCAAAATTCTAAAGGGAAAAACTTGTCAAACAACTCTGTTGGCTCTAATTCCAACTCTGTGTTCTCTGATGAACAAATTTCTACTTTACTCTCTCTTATCAAAGAGAACACTGGTTCTGAAAAAGGAGTGCAGGCCAATATGGCAGGTACCTACTTTAATTCTAGCAAGGTTTTTAATGATAACTTTGGGAAATTCTTTTGTTCTAATATTCATTCTAAAGTGACTCAACATGGGAAAGTTGTTGACTCTGGGGCAAACCAACACATGACTAATAATGAAAAGGAGTTGGACAATGTGTTTGACATATCTCACCTTAAAATTAAAGTCATCCATCCTAATTGAACTGAAGCTTTCATATCTAAGATTGGAAATCTAAAATTGGGAAATGGTTTTGTCTTGTTTGATGTGTTGGTTATACCTGAGTATTGTGTTACTTTAATATCTGTGCATAAATTAGCCAAGGATAATAAGATTTTTATGGTTTTTGATGAAAATAAATGCCTTTTTCTGAATCAGGATTTGAATCTGAAAAACATTCTAGGGATTGGTAATCAATGTGGTGGTTTATACTACTTAGATACTAAAGGTATTAAGTGTAATACTAGTCAAACTGTCCCTGTTTGTTCTCTATCTTACTATGATTGGCACTGCAGACTTGGCCACCCTGCTAACCCTGCCTTAAACACCTTAAAGGACACCTTGAAACTTGATAAACATGATAAATATGATTATTGTGAAGTCTGTCAAAGGGCCAAACAAACCAGAAAGCCTTTTCCTTTAAGTGACCATAAGACCAAGTGTTTGGGGGACATTGTTCATCTTGATTTATGGGGTCCTTATAAGGTGACATGTCACACTGGCCATAAATATTTTCTTACCATTGTGGATGATTTTACTAGAGCTGTTTGGGTATATCTCATTAAGTCCAAGGATGAAGTTGTCACTTTTATTGATGTGTTTTATAAAATGATTAAAAATCAGTTTAAAAGAGACATTAAAGTTTTTAGAAGTGATAATGGTACCGAATTTGTTAACCAAACTTTCAACAAGTTTTGTAACAACAATGGCATACTTCATCAAACTTCATGTGCTTATACCCCACAACAAAATGGGGCGGCTTAAAGGAAACATAGACACCTTTTAAATGTGGCTAGGTGTCTTATGTTTCATGGGAAATTCCTTTGAAATTTTTGTCTGAACGCATTCTAACTGCTACTTTTCTCATTAACAGATTACCCTCTTCTGTGTTAAATAGAAAGTCCCCTTATGAAATGATTTACAATACTTTTCCTAATCTCTCTCTTATCAGAATGTTTGGCTGTTTGTGCTTTGCTACTATTTTGAATAGTCATGATAAACTGTCTAATAGGTCTGAAAAATGTGTTATGATGGGTTATTCTAATTCTCAGAAGGGCTACAGGCTTTTTAGTCTTGATAGAAACCAGTTTTTTTGTCTCTAGAGATGTGAGTTTTTTTGAGTCTATATTTCCTTTTAAGGATTCTGTCTCAAAAAACAAGCATGATGAGTCTGATATCCCTAGTGTTAGTCAAGATAAAAATATATTGAACTTTTTTTGATTTAGATAACCCTGAGCTACCTAATGATGATGAGAGAGTAACATCTAGTCATAATAGTGACCATGAGTCACAAAGTGAGGGTAGCCACTCTCCCAACCAAGGGAACAATATGGACACTGTTGATTCTCAAAATATTGGAGATGATGCTCATAACAGTGATGATACTGAAGCTGGGTTGGGAGAGGAGGCAGCAACACTTGATGAAAACAATGAATCGAAAGGTCACTTGGATCAAAATCCAAGTGCTTCTACTCAGGGTGTTATAAGGTCTACCAGACCCTCTGTTTTTCCTAAAAACTATAATGATTTTGTGGTTAATTCCAAAGTTAAATATGGTCTTGAAAAATTTGTGGGATATTCAAAACTTAATCATGAAAACTTATGCTTGTCACCCAACTTAACAAAAACAGTGAACCGAAGAATTTTTTTGAAGCCTCTCAAAACCCTTATTGGGTTGATGCTATGAATTCTAAACTTGCAGCCCTTCTTGAGAATGATACTTGGGATATTGTTGAACTACCAAAGGGTATAAAAGCCTTAGGTAGTAAGTGGGTTTGGAAACTTAAGTTTAAGTCTAGTGGTGAAATTGAAAGGTACAAGGCTAGGGTTGTTTCCCAAGGTTTCGGTCAAAAGGAAGGGATTGACTTTGATGAAACCTTTGCCCCTGTTGTTAAGATGGTTACTGTTAGATGTTTGCTTAACATTGATATTGTGCAATCTTGGCCTGTTTTCTAACTTGATATTAATAATGCCTTTCTTTATGGTGACCTTGATGAGACTGTTTACATGAAACCACCCCAAGGATATCTTCCTGGTGGTGATAACATGGTTTGTAGGCTCAAAAAGTCATTGTAAGGGCTTAAACAAGCTCCTAGGCAATGGAATGCTAAGCTTACAGCTATGTTGAGTGAAAATGGTTTTGTTCAAAGTAAATTTGACTATTCTTTGTACACTAAGTCTCTTGGTAATATTTTTCTTGCCTTACTTGTGTATGTTGATGATATCATTATTACTGGGAACAATGTTGCTGAGATTGAAAAATTTAAAATGTTTCTGAAAAATAAGTTTATGATTAAAGACTTAGGAAGTTGAAATATTTTTTGGGTATTGAGGTTGTTGATACTAATTGTGACATTTGCTTAAATCAAAGGAAGTATGTGTTGGACCTTCTTTCTGAGTATGGTATGCTGGCTTGTAAACCTGCTAGCACTCCTTTGGTTACTAAACTTGCTATATCTAATGAGCCCACTATTGATGACCCCTTGCTTGATAATATTGTTGATTATCAAAAGCTGATGGGTAAGCTTATTTACTTAACCAATACCAGACCTGACATATCTTATGCAGTTCACTGCTTAAGTCAATTTATGCACTCTCCTTTGAAATCTCATCTTAAAACAGCCTTCAAGATATTAAGATATCTTAAAGGTTCTCCAGGTTTGGGCATTCACATTAAGAAGACTTCTGCTATGTTTCTAAATGCTTATTCTGATGCTGATTGGGCTAAGTGTGTTGTTACTAGGAAATCTGTTACTGGTTATTGTGTGTTTGTTAACAACAATCTTGTTTCTTGGAAGAGTAAAAAACAAAATACTCTCTCCAAATCTTCCACTGAAGCAGAGTATAGAGCTCTTGCTTCAGTTACCAGTGAGGTTATCTGGATTCTTAAGGTTTTAAAAGATTTAAAATGTGAAAACCTTTTGCCTGTAACATTGTATTGTGACAGTAACTCAGCTATCAAGATAGCTGCTAATCCAGTATTTCATGAGAGGGCTAAACACTTATAAATTGACTTACACTTTGTAAGGTAAAAAATTCTAAATGGTGTTGTTAAAACTTGTAAAGTGGATTCTGCTAATCAAATAGCAGATATCTTCACAAAAGGGCTGGATACATTGCAACACAGTGCACTTGTTAAAAAACTTGGAATGCTTAATCTGTATGAGGTATCTGATTAAGGGGGGATGTTAACTTTTTAGGACTTAATCAGATACCTCAGACTAACTTCAGGGACTTATTGTGTACATTTGCATTGTTTCAGTTATACTCTTGGATGTCTGTTGATGGAAGAGTGTGAGGTGGAGGGGCATTCCTGACACTTTGGAAAGATAGAGCACTTGTTGCTGTTATTATGAAGACTCAAAAGGACTGCAACGTCTCTTTTGTGTTATTTGGTTTATATTGGAGACGCTCCCCTTTGACCCATTATCTGGGTTTTCATCTGTGTGTTTTAAGTGTGTTTTCTCTCTTGTTTTAAACATGTAACCCAGATCTATTTTTCGTTCTTTGTCTTTGTAAAACTATTATCATTTAGATAATAGGATCACACCAGAATAGTTGTGGTGAATTTTATCAAGTCTTTAATCTTTTGAACTTGTTTTTATTTATGAAAGGTTTGAATTTGAGTTTCAATCTGGTTTAATTTCATCTTATTAAGTCTTTCTTCACGACCATTGTAGAATACATGATAGTAATGAGTCAAACCCATTTGTCCAAGATACCCTTGGGCTGCAAGTTTGCAACGCGTTTGTAAGCCATTAGTTTACAAATGAAAAATCCATGCAAGATTACTATACGAAAATGGGGTTATTGTGTAACTTAGTTAGTTACCTTTCATTATATTGAGAAATTCTTTCTCCGATAGAGATGAGTTTTCGAGTTCTTTGCCAACGAGTACTCCACAAGTTCCCTTTGCCAAAGAATGTTTGCGGTGATTAAACTGTATATTTCTACAAATACTTTGAATCATCAACGCCAATGCAAGTGAAGTGCGTGGTAAGCGATCTTATTCTGTATGGCAGTGCGCTGATGCTTAATCGGTCAAAAGATCAATCAGGAACCATATATACATGGTTAAGATATAAAGCGCTCGTTTAATCAAGGAAGACACTATATGATCATTTCTATCTTTACTTGGTTAATTAGTTGTGTTGCTGCTTTCTAGCATCATACATGTCTTACATATTCATGTCTTAAAGGGGTTCAGGTCCCTAGCCGCGCACCATCCTTTTTTAGCAACGTAGGGTTTGGTGGTGCAGACTACCGGACCGTGTGCCCACTTTTTGTTTGTTTCCGTGTGTTTGTAGAGTATATTGCGACTATATTTGTATAAAGTGAGTATTTTATTTTTTGATTTCCTGATATTTAACGATGTGTTTGATGATCTGCATCTGCTACTAATGTGAAAAGGTTTAATGAGTATAACACTTAGGATAAGCGGATAAGGAGTTTAACATAAATAGGCGAAGATTCAAAGAAGACATTCTGCCGTTTAAATGTCATTTTACAACTCGATCCACTAACCACTAACATTTGCCGTTTAAAAAAAAAGTATAACACTTAGCGTAAGAATCAAAGATCACTTGAGCAGAAACCAAAAAGTACATTGCCAATAAAGGAAAACATATCTAGAAGACTAGAAATGAGACACGTACACTTTATAGCAAACATGTTACATGTCAAAGAGAAGCAAACTACACAATCTTTGACCACACAATTGTCTTATTGTCTAAGAAAAGCAAATAAAAATATGGCCCTACCAAAGTTCTTTACACATATATGTGTCTTGTTCAACACCCACCTACAAATTAAAAACTTCAGAAATTGGAGTCCTATATGTTACTCAAGGACAACCATGATCATAGTGACAAGTGTTGAATTGAAAAAAGTGTTGCTAATACTGGACAAAATAGCCCTACCAAAATTCCTTACACATTTGTGTGCTGATCTACTTTATAATACCCTTCAAGTCTCAACAACAATGCCTTTAAAGACTTCCAAACACTTAAAGATTATATAAAGCCTTTGACACTTAATAAGTTGGTATCTCATAAAACAATTAAACTCACACATAATTACTTAATCAAATGGGTTTGAAGAGCAAAGTTTTGATCATTGGAGGGACTGGATACTTAGGAAAAAGACTCGTAAAGGCGAGTTTAGAGCAAGGCCATGAGACATACGTTCTTATGCGACCTGAAATAGGTGTCGACATTGAGAAGATACAGATGTTACTTGGATTTAAAAAGCAAGGAGCTAGACTCGTTACTGGTTCGTTTAATGATCATGGTAGCCTTGTTGAGGCTGTGAAGCAAGTTGACGTTGTGATATGTGCGGTATCTGGTGTGCATATTCGTAGCCATCAAATCTTGCTTCAGCTTAAACTTGTTGATGCCATTAAAGAAGCTGGCAACATTAAGGTAAATATAAGGATTCTACAAGATGTTTTCACCAATCTTACTAACATTTTACAATATTTTGTAGCGGTTTTTGCCATCTGAGTTTGGTACTGATCCTGCACGCATGGCGGGTGCAATGGAACCAGGACGAGTTACTTTTGATGACAAAATGGTAGTACGCAAAGCTATTGAAGAAGCTGGGATCCCGTTCACGTACGTATCAGCAAATTGCTTTGCCGGTTACATGGTTGGAGGGCTGTGTCAACCTGGCCACATTCTTCCGTCCCATGAGTCTGTCACCTTGTTTGGGGATGGCAATAAAAAATGTAAGATATATATACAGCTCGCGCGGTATCTACCTTATCTGAATTGAATTGAAGTTATGAATCTTAACTTCATATATGAACACATTGTTACTTTGTTTGTGTAGCAATATTTGTCGATGAAGACGACATAGCAACATACACCATCAAAACAATAGACGATCCTCGTACTCTTAACAAGACAGTCTACATTAGGCCACCAGCAAACATTCTTTCGCAAAGGGAAATTGTGGAGCTTTGGGAGATGCTCATTGGCAAAGAACTCGAAAAGTTATCTCTATCGGAGCAAGAATTTCTCAACATAATGAAAGGTAACTAGCTAAGTAACACAATAACGCCATTCTCGTATAGTAATCTTGCATATCATGCATTTTTCATTGGCTTACAAACGCGTTGCAAACTGGCAGACCAAGGGTACGCTGAGCAAGTGGGCTTGACTCATTACTATCATGTATACTACGATGGTTGTCTTACAAATTTCGAGATCGGAGATGATGCTGAAGAGGCTTGTGCTCTTTACCCTGATATCGGATACATCAAAGTTGAGGACTACCTCAAGCGATATCTTTGATTGAAGTCATATATGTATTTGTGTGTAAAATTAACAAGTTGTTCATATTTTTTTTTTTCAAAATGTTACATCAAATGCTGGTTATATTTATGCTTACTATATGAAATAAGAGAACGCAAGTTCAATTCTACCAATGCATGATATGATCTCTTTTTATAAGTTTTCAGCGAACTAATCAGAAAATGTCTATTAAACATCACATTTGCGTTTTCTGTAACATGTTTTGGTAAAAACTAAAACTAAATTGTGCTTTGGATCAAAGGTTGTGTCTCAATGATACCCTACATTACGTGAAAAACTTATCAATCAAATGGTTGCAGGTTCAAGTTTTACTTAGGATATGTAAAGTAAATTTGTTTTATATATATTGCTTAGATAGTTAGTTTTTGTTAAAAAAACGTTTGGGTTCGGTTTAAATCTAGCATGCCGCGTATCCTTTATATAATAAAAGAATTATATTATTTCGAAGTTTTTTTATCAAATTTGATGATATAAAAAAAATTAGACCAATCAGATCGTTTGATATTATCACTACCCAAAATCATATGATCTTATTCGATAATAAAAAGTCAAAACTGAATTAATTTTGGTCAAAATTGAAAAAGTTGATGGAGAATTTGATTTAGAAAAAAAACATAAAAATATAAGTGTCAAAATTTTAAAAAACATATCCTTAAAAACGATGAGATGGTTTATACATAATAAATTTTTTTATGCAAAATCATATATATAATTATTAGTTGTATTAAGATTATAATTACAAAACATTAAACAGAAAGCGACTTTCATATTTTTGTTCATTAAAATAATTTTCTTTTATAAATTTCATCCATGTAAATTCCATATATACATGCACGAGACTTATAAAAAATACAACAAAAATAAAGCCACGATTTGAAACACGAATCATATCATCGATGAGCACTGCCAGAACTATTGGTAAGTTAGTGAACACGTTATTACTTTGCTCAGAATAAAAGGATAGTTACCAAGTGCTATCAGACTAGAGTCACGCCATCTTGTCTTTTTATGATTTGTATATCGAGAGAACTTAACGTGCTTTTATCAAAAAAAAAAAAAATCTATTATTATGATTTTTAAATATTTATTGATTAATTTAGAGAGTTTGAACTTATTGTCACATATATTTTAATTAATTAAAGCTTTTTTTTTCAGAGTTGACGAAGGTATTTCAGAGTTATTTTAATATAAAAAAAATTTAAACTTAAAACTTAATGTTAAAGTTATAAATTACCAACGAACTTTTTTTTTTGGTATTACAAATAATGAACATGAAATACTTATCTAACCATTGAACTTTATGTTTCTTTATAATATTGCCATTGAAACTTGTTGGTACCGGCTGTAAAAATGTTATATTTCAAGTCTTTTTTTGCCCACGTGGCGTTGACTTTTTCTTGACTTTGTCCACATCATACTTGGATCAATCATACTCACTCAGATCAATTATACTCTAAAAACACATCTCAAACAAAACATCACACATTTTATCAAATTCACTCAGATCATTCATACTCTAAAAACCCATCTTTAAGATGGGCTTTGGTAAATCAGGCAAGTTATAAAACCTCATAAAACGAAAAACCATCTTTAAAATCATCATACTCTTCCAACAACCCTGATCACGTTATAGTGGCCGCATCACGTTATGTGTTTTCACTTGGATCTAACATGGTAACCACCAGATCTAACAGGGTAACCACCGGATTTAACCGGGTAGCCACCGGATCTAACCGGGTAACCACTAGTTTCTGGTGGTGGGTCGTGTAGTGGTGGTTTCTAGATCATGGTTGTTTTTCGATGACATGATGGCCGGCAACAAGAAAAGGATAAAGGAAACATATCTAGAATCAATAGAGAAAGTTGATGGAAATGTCAAGAGAGAGAGAGAGGGTGATAGGGTACTTTATGTTCATTATTTGTAATATCAAGAAAAAAAGTAAAGTTCGTTGATAATTTATGGCTTTAACCCAAAATAAATAAACCTAAACTTAAAATGGCCTGCTAAAGCAAGTGACGTGTCGGTCATAAATGCCTTTTTACTTATTAAAAACGGTTAGTAGGTAATATTATATATAAACATAAAGTTCAATGGTTAGATAAGTATTTTATGTTCATCATTTGTAATATCGAGAAAAAAACGTAAAGTTCGATGGTAATTTATGGCTTTAACCCTAAAATCTAACGTATGGTAAAGGCTAAATTTATGTAACATATTTGTTCAAATTAATGAATGTACGCAACTTACTTTTTTTTATTCCTAATCTATGCAACATACTTTCAAACAGTTACTAATATACGCAATATTGACCAAAATGTGACTTGTTTGACCGGTTATAAGTTAGAAAAGTTACAGTTTGGTCCTTTGGTTTGCGTAGACTTCCACCATTTGTCCCTTGACATTTTCTCATTAGAAAACGTAGTAATGATACCTTGATTTTAATACACACATTTTTATACACGTTTTTATACACACTTTTTAAACGCGCTATTATATACACGTATGTATACGCGAGGAGGTCTGAACTTTGACAAACAATTTCAGCGTCAAAATTGATCTCGTAAACTCCAAAAATCTCGCATTAAGTCAATGATTACGTTATCAACAACTTCTGCGTTTTAAGTTTTTCATGAAAAATACATTTAGATGGTCGAAAACTCGATTTAAAACTGTGACAACAATACTAGTATATTCGGTAATTACTCAAATAAATCTGAATTACGACAGTCTCGTTTAGTGCTAAAAACTTACTTTTAAGTCTCGAAACCTATCATTGACTAAATATCGACATTCTATACGTAAAATATTAAAAACAAAGTGTTATAAAAATAGTAGTATGATAAAAATAGCAAATTTAATAAGCGCAGACCGGTTCCATTACGATCTGTCATAAAAAAATAATAGTGAAAATAAATTACGCAAGAAACTGCACGTTTAAAGTTAAATTCAAACACATATACGACAAACACGTTTGTAAAATCATGCATATAAAAATGTGTGTATACAAACGCGTATAAAAATGTGTGTATAAAAACTTGTGTATAAAAACGTGTATAAAATTGCATAAAAAACATTTGTATAATTGCGTGTACAAAAATGTGTGTGTAAAAACATGTATAAAACTGTGTGTACAAAAGTTAATGTATCAATGTTATAAGTTTTTCGAGTAAAAAACTGTCAAGCGATTCACGGTGAAAGTCCATGCAGACCACAAGGACCAAACTATAACTTTTCTAAGTGATAACCGGTCAAACAAATCATATTTTGGTTAATATTGCGTATATTGGTAAGTATTTAAAAATATGTTGTGTATATCGAGAATAAATAATGTAAGTTACATACATCGATTAATTTGAAAAAACATGTTACATAAATTCAGCTTTCACCCATCTAACGTATATAAAAATGATAGTCACAAAATCTTTTGACACTAAAATTATCTTAAGTGATCTTTAAAAGTTTAAAAAAAATTAAGATATGCAAAATTTGTAATATATAAGCTCGATAAAATCAACAACATACAACAATTACATTCTTTTTTGAATAAATGGCACAAAAATATCTAAAGTCGTAAAACTACCCGTTAGTTTTCACTTTTCCATAAGAAAGAGGATCGGCTTGCGAACCCCCCAACGACACAAATCGACCTGTTCATTTGAACTGCTAATAAACCTCTTTATCTGAAAAGAACCCCTCTCCCCGATAACCCCCCCCCCCCCCCCCCCCCCCCCCCGTCATCTTAACGGAAAGTTCAAAACTCCCCCTCTCACGACCTCTTTTCTATAAAAAGGGTTCAAAAACCACCTCTAAACAAGAGTCGTGGTCACCGAGTATCGTGTTTAGATCTGATGAAGGTTGATTAGGCCGCTTTTTGCAAGGGTCATGCACGCTTGTTAAATATATGGGTATTAGGAAATGGTTACTTATTTAAATTATATATATATCTTTTATATAATAAAAGAATTACATTATTTGAGAATTTTAGTAAAAAGTGGAGGTTGTAGAAAAAACAATTGAACCAATTAAATGGCTTGATTTTGACACATAAACAAAATCGAACGATGTGATTGGTGGAGAAAAGTCAAAATTGAATTCAGTTTAGTCAAAATCAAATATTTTGATGGAATATTTTGATGTAAACACACAAAGATATATGTGTCAAATTTGTAAAAATAAAAACTCAAAAAAGGAGGAGTGGATTAATAAAACTTTAGTTGTTTAATTCTAAATAGATTAGAGAACTTAATTGTAAACTTATAATTTTTCATATTTTTTAGTAACTTTATAAAATAAACAAAATACCTCCCTAAACTTTATACTCTCTAAATTTATATTGTAAAAATACAACATATATGTTATATTAAAAAAATCAATAGATCAGATGATTATAAATATTCAAATAAAAACACAAATTATTGTTTATTTGTATTTTGACACTTAATAAAGTCAAACAAATGTTAACATGAATATAAATATCAAAATGAATGCGGTACCTCAGACATCTGTGTAAGATGAAAATAAATAGATGGGATTCTACATATTACAACAACACATATTTTTTCAAAGTCGTTATATGTTACTTAACAAACAATGTCTAGAAAATGATAGCAAACATTTCAGTTAAACAAAGTTAAATCCTTAGTGCGATAAATATTTATTCAAAATATTAATTAATATTATCACATAATGAAAAATCAAATAAAACTCGTGGGTCCATTAGCATCGTAACTATTTGAGTATTAAAATTTTAATATTGTTTTATAGAATAATATTAAACATTACACAATCATAAATTTATAAATCATGTACGTGTAAGGTTGATGTAAATGGTTTGTTGATTAATAATTAAGATATAACTATTTAGAATAAAAGTATCAAAAGTAAAAAGAGTATGAAATTCAAAAAATAAAATTTAAGGTGAGTTTATATTAATTTATACGGTGCACAGTAAAACAATAACATAATCAAACATATAAACATTAAATTTTTTTAAAACACAAATATAATATACATAAAATCGTAATGAGAAAATTATTACTTAATTTATCTTTTATGTTCAAGTCTCGTGCATGCACGGGCATTAAAACTAGTTTCTATTATGACACAAACCTTTTGATTATATATTATTGTGTATATTAGTGATCCGATTAACCTGCTGAAATTGGTCAAGTTAACGATTGTTTATTTATTATCATAAAATATTAGTTTTTTTAATACTAATGATCGTTTGTAATTAATCAAAAATTTGATTTTCTTTAAAAAGTCTCTTCTTTATTATTTTTAAAATTTCATACACTTTCTACACACACTATACACTTTTTTGCACACTATACACGTTTCTACACATGTTTTTAACCATATATTCTTATACACCTTTTATACACACATTTTTATACACGTTCATATACACATATTTTGTATTACACTGTTTTAATACAAACACACTTTTATTCCCGGTTTTATGCACACACTTTTATAGACGTTTGTATACAAACCTTTTATACACTTTTACACACATTTTTGTACATTTTTATGCACATTTATATACAATGTTTATAAACACATTTTTATACACATTTCTATGCACATTTTATACACCTATTAATAAAAAGCATACCTGCCCATCGGACAAGCTATGAAACTAGTAATATAATAAGGGTTTACCGCTCAATAGGGATGTAGTTACACAATTAGTTATAATACAATAAAGGTTCAGATTAACGTAGTTCCATAAAAAAATTGGTAATCAAACTTTTTGACATAACGACCGATTATTTAATGTAGTTCGAACTCATTGTCACATATACTCGAATCAAGTAAAAAAATTCATGAGATCGACGTGATAAGTTAAAATTATCTGCTCATAGCAAAAATTAACTTGAAACCTTAAACATATTAGAGCAATATTCATAAATGTTTTTACCAACTAAACGTAGTTTCTTTAAAAGTTATGTCTAAGAAATAAAATATGAAATTTGTGGGATAAGAAAAATCACATATGAAACATAATTATTATATTGGGCAAATGACTTAAAAATGCATTTAACTTGACACTTTTTTGTGTTTTCTGTAGCCATCTTTTTTCTTTTCCATTATGATCATCAAACTTTCAAAAGTCGATCATTATGTGTATTTTGTGACCATTTTACCCTTACTTTTTTGAAATTTTGATGGGTAAAATGGTCATTTTACATGGTAAAATAGTGACAAAATACACACAATGACCGACTTTTAAAAGTTTGATGACCATAATGGGAAAGAAAAAAGATGGGTACACAGAACGCAAAAAAGTGTCAAGTTAAATGCATTTTTAAGTTATTAGCCATATTATATTTGATAACACACATTTAGATAGCACATGCACTGTAATAACAAAAATGACTATCATATATGATACAACATAGTAAGTTAGACAAGATAAATAACATTTGATTAGTTGCACTGCTTAGTGGTTTTTTTAGTTACTGGTGTGGTCAGGCAGAATGTTTTAGGCAGATTCTGTTTTTGTTAAAAAGTTGAATGCTTTATAATGTTAGTGTTATATGCAGGTTTGATTATGGGTTCAGGTATGCCGGGATTACATGAAACAAGATGTAAAACACTTCCTTTATATAATACTCCACAATCATAACTAAGTAGTGTTTGTTAATAAAACAACATCAACCCGTTTAATTTTGAGTACATAAATCCCGTAATGAAGGATTATGATATAGGAGAAGAATGTTAAGGGATGATAAAAGTTATTTTGCATCCTTGTTTTTTGGTAGAAACTAAGGGACAAATCCCCACCCTTCATCTATTTTTGATCTAAAGGTAGAGATTAACCTAAGATTTAAAAAACACACAGATGGGTCATTTTTGCCAAAATGTCCAAAAGTTGAAAAAATGGGCGGAGGTACCAAATTTGTAAATATGACGGAGTAATGAATTATCACTAGTGATATTTCACTAGCGAAAATCAGTGAAATATCACTGTTGACAAAACAATGAAATATCACTGGGATATTACGCAGTAACTATGTTAATGAAATATCACTGGTGTTTTATTGATTTATCTTTAGTGATATTTCATTGTTTTTATCAGTAACGAAATATCACTTGTGATAACCGATTTTCGTCATATTTACAATTTAGTCATTCCGCCGGTTTTTTTGCAAATTTTGGACATTTTGGCAAGAATGGTCCTTCCATATTTTTTTTAATCTTAGATAATGGATGGATATAATTTGTCCCTTAAATTTAAACAAAAAACAAGTTTACAAAATAACCGGACTCGTTAAGGGATTTGGGTTTGGATTTAGTCCTTCTACCATCACTATGGGCTATAATCTCGATAAAATACAGTACCTGAACAATTATTTTTCAAGATACAAACGATTAATATGAATAATTAAAACGTAAATCAAGAATTAACTTTAGCAATTTCCATACAACAATTACTAGTTTTCATATTTTCTCTCAATAAATAACACAAAAATATCAAAAATTCTAAAACTAACCGTTAATTTTTCAATAAAAAACAGGACCGCGCTAACGGAACCCCTTCCCCAACCCGACACACATCAACTCCCTCCATTGAACTGCTTATGAACCTCTTTATGTCAAAAGAACCCCTCCTTCTCCCATACATAACCCACCCCGTCCTCTTAAAAGAAGGTTCAAAACCCCTCTTTCTCACAATACTATAACCATCTAAACCTTTTTTTATAGAAAAAGGTTCAAACCGTCCTTTGAACAAGGTTCATGGTTCCGTAGGTTGAACTGATGGTATCGTGGTTATTACAAAGGTTATGGTTATGGTCATGGTTGTTGCTAAGTGCTCGAATTTTATGATTATTAAATTGATTGCTTTCAATGAAATTGTTTTCAAAAGAAAATTAAGTTTGATTTGCGTAAAAAAAGAAATAAACACAATGTTTACATATACAGAGCCACTTTGAGGGGTCTTTATTTGTGTATGAGTAGTGAGTGATATACTTAAAATTTATGTCTAACAAGAATTGAAGACCCGCGCTTCGCTGCGGGCGGTCTTCGCTCTTCTAACATTTTTTATAACTAAGTCAAACTCTATGACGCATTTACTATCTTTACATCCTCAAAGTGAAAACCATATTTTGTCCATGCTTATAGTCCAAGCTCATCATCATCATTCTGTACATTCCAAGGCATATGCTTGTCAATAATGACAGTCTTTGTTATACAACAAAGTATTTTTTTTCCTCTTAAGAGACATTTGATGAACCTGAAGTTCCCTTCTCAACAGTAGCAGCATACTCAATTTTATTAAAGCTCTTGTCAAAGTCAACTATGGTAGAAAATGAAGTTCATGCACATGAAGAAAAAGTGTCAACTCATGTTACCAACTTAATAATATCACGACTATGAGATAACATATGAATAACATATCAATAATAAAGTATCAACCTGTTAAAAAAAAGATATTGCATCGATGCCAACATCTAACAACATAGCATGACAACATAGACCGTATACTTTTTTTAACCTCTACTTCTAAATAATACAAACTAAAAGTAATATGTAACATGAATTAAATACAAAATTATAAGAGAAAAACAAATTACTAATTAGTCTAATTTAGTTTTCGTTTTACACACCTTTTTCTCTTTACCTATAGCATGTGACAAAAGGCTGCGTCTTCTATAATTTAGTTTTCACATAATCAAAAGACAGTTGCTGGAGCAACAAACTGCACCTGCCAAAGAAAAAAAATTAATTCGACGATCGAGGAGTCCTTGAGAAGTGTGCATCTATCTTATTTGAAGACTTTGAACTTACGGTTGTAGTATATGAATGATCCCCATAAGCATGTCCATAAACACTTGTTTTTTAATTTAGTCCATCACAGTGACCATTCATGGTCTCAACTGCAAGAGTGCAAGTGGTAAGCGCCGAGGTGGAGATCTAAGCTGGCTCTAAAAGAAGTGAAAATGTATAGCGGGTCTGTATCTACATAATGTATTTAAAACCTATCACATTACATATAAAAAAATACTGATCCTATCTAGTTCGTAAAAAGGTAAGAAGTATTACCTGATCTGTGTAGAAGAATAAGCGTTAGTAACCCGCCCTTTTGAAAGTTACATCATGTACCTAAATCGACATGGAAGCTGAGTTTTTTACAGTTTAACCAACTTGAGTTTAACATAATGGATGTTGCACAGTCTTTGTACCTAAATTGAGATAGACATCACCATGCATTTTAGTTACACATAATCAGTATAAGCTTGATTTATTGTTCTTGACGTTAGGCACACTGGTCTCTGCTACCCTTTCTTGCTCCTCGACAGCCTCTTATTGGTCTCGAAGTTGGTTAGGAAAGATACTAATCCAGTGTAACCTGTAAACGCGACAAAAGCAACTGATCTAACTCAAACCTATCTCATCATACAGATTCAACTTTTTATATTAGGAAACTGAACTTTCGTGGCAGTATAGAGACGTGAATGATATAAAATGAAATAGCTCTCAACATATGCGTCCTCTTTTCTGCAACATACTATGCTGGAAAATCAGTAGTCTTCTTAAGTGCGCAACACTAATGCTTATAATCTAAATATTAGCTAACGTACATATTGGCTAACATGTAAATTGCCGAAACAATTTGTACCTTTTTAAGTATCGTTGTTCAGATTAATTAGGTATTTATCGTAATCCGCAACGCTCCATTCTAATATATTGTGGAATTTGTTCCATAACAATATCTATCAAAATAGGAAATCTTATTTCACTTATAAGGGAGTGTTTGGGATTGCTTATTAGAACTTCTCAAAAAACAATTGTGTGCATAAGCGAAAGAAAAGGCAAAAAATGTGACAACATAAGTATGTAAAGCCTGTAACTAAACATGTATCTAAATAAATCTTTATTACTTTTACTTTCTTATGTATCTAACTAAAATTGTTTATGTAAGAATAAACAAAGTTCTAAAAGTTTTGCTATTACGTATAACATTTGACCTTTTAATCCAAACGACCGTAATAACATGCTGAACAAACCAAATGCCTACTGTAACTGCAGCCTCTTATAAAACGGTTAAATCCATCGAATGGCTGCTGAAATTGCAGCCTCTAATAGCACGTTAAAGACCCTAAATGGGTGCGGGAATTGCAGCCCCTAATACAACGTTAAAGTCACTAAAGGGCTGTTGAAATTGCAGCCCGTAATAACACGTTAGAGGCCACAAATGGATGCTGGTATTGCAGCCTATAATAGCACATTCAAGTCGTTAAACGGCTGCATAAATACCTAATAGCATCCAGTTACCGGGGTCCATTATTGAAATATAACACGTTAGTAAAATTGCAGCCCCTAATAACATTCTATCGGGGTTCATTATCCGGATATCATACATCAGTACGGGGCCTATTTTCAATAACAGTATCAAAATTTATGTTGCTAGAAACAAAGCCATTGGCATAATAGCCATACTTGCTAGTTTATAGGTTTCTGCCATATTTGTACGTCTAATTCTATACCAAATATTTAACTTGGAGACAATACGTATGGAGAATAATCTAAATTCATAAAACCTGGAATCACGACATATCATAGAGAAAAAACTGATACATTATAAAATTTTATTTTTCAGAGTATCACTATTTTTATTTGACCAAGCAAGGTTTCAAAGATGAGGAAATTTTGGAACTGGTTTCATCACAACGTAGGCCGGCTTCTGATAGTATTAGTAGCATACTGTTTTCTATGCTATTTAATTGGCAAATGCAGAAAGTAAATGGAATGTTATTTATGAGGTATCTTTTTGAATACTTGTGTTAAAGCATCATTATTCAAATAAATTAAGGTTAGCCAAACAACCTTTAAATAATTTCCAACAGCAGGAGTCAAATTGTATATTTTCGAAAGAAGTAGTAAAGTAATAACTTTTGTATCTTCATATATCCCCCAAGTGACACACATATAGATTAATCTTATAATTAAGCAACCGTCATCACAAAAAAAAATGAGCAATCTAATGAGGGAAGTAAGATCATACCTTTCGGGAAACACATTGTTGGATACCTTCATCTCCCATTGTTAGCCATAAAATTAAACAAAATTAAACGACCATCAAATTCCAACTTAATTAAAGCCCAATTTCAATAACCATATTCAAATTTAACATAACTCCAAGATTCCAAAAAAATGAAAATTACAGAATAAGATGGAGAGTACCTTTCTTAGAAGAAACCCCTAAAATGTCTACCATAAAACCATTAAAAGCTCAATTGAATATCTTCCTCTTCTTCTTCATCATCTAGCCTGCATCAGTTGAACAGATTAAGCCTATTCGATAACTCTTTTTGTTGATCCTAAGTGTTGTGCTTGCAAAATCTGTAGTTTTGGGAAGAAGATAATCAGATTTGAAAGGGTCTGTGTGTGCACTGAGAAACCCCCTATTTTTTGTTAAAAGTTTGCTAAACATTTTTGTTACACAATCAAAATTAAAGTCATTAATGACCCAAATAAACTTTAATTCCAACTAATCAAAACATAAAACGAAACTCCTAATTTTTCTATATGCTAAAACCTAAAATCAACAGACACTAAAAGCAATTGAAAAAAGATTGTAACATACATGTTATTAATAATAAACGAAAATTAGGCCAAATAAAATACCTTATGATTTTTGAATGAAACCTTCAAATATTAAAGAGAACGTATGATAAACTGGGGAAGCATCCAGATAAAAAGAGTATATATGAACTTTGAAGACCGTCGCCAACCCATCAAACGTTGGGGCCAACGATCGGCACCCAAAAACCTTGCAACCCCAAAAAAATCGAGATCCAATATGTGAGAGAGATCATTTGTGTGTAGTGGGTGAGAGAGATCTGATGGTTAATGCTTTTTTTTGGGTGACTGTGTTTTTTTTAACCGTCAAAAGAGTAATGTGAGAGGAGTTTTATTTTTTTATTTTATTTTTTATTACGTAAATTCCCATTTCTTATTATAGTTATAATTTTATACTTAAATATAGGTGACAAAAATTTATTGGTTATATCAACCAAACTCACATATCTATCATTTAATAACATAATTACAAATAAGTTAGACACACAATTAATCATAAGCTTTAAGCTTCTTAGGGCCCGTTTGGTTAACATGTACCAGCCCAATGTCCAGATTTTGACTGAAAAACATATGTTTGGTTCTAAAGTTGCCTTTAAAGGGCCCACCAAAACCCTCATTTTATTACTATTTTGAAATCCCTAATGGTAGCCTTTCTTTACTGACAACATAACTTTTTTGTGGGCCATCCTATATTTTTTATTTTTTCTATTTGTCTTTTTATGATAAAATATTTATTTTTTAATTTTATAATAAAAAGTTAATATATATATTTATTTATATGAAGAAAGTTATTTTGGAACCTTAACTTTTGGTGGAAACAAAGGGACAAATCCTCATCCTTCATTTGGCTGATCTAATGGTGGAGATTAATCTATGATTTAATCGATTAAATATTAAAACCTGTTTTTTCTTCCACCGACTATATATACTGTAGTTTTTTTTTCTTTCATATCATTTTTTCACACACTTGTGTGTTTCTCCGCCATTCTCTGGAAAACCAATCTCCTTCAAAATAATCAGTTGCTTATGAATACCACCATTAATCTCCGTCATTCTCACCGGAAACCAACACTACACACGATGATATATCGATTGCAGGTGTCACACATCTTACCTCAGTTTCTCACAAATCAATTTATGATTTTTTTTCAATACAAGTATTTACATATCAATTAAAATATAGCTCATTTGTTTTGTTTACTTTAGTTTCCAGAAGTTAGAAGTTGTAAGTCATACTTATGAATGGCTTGAGAGAGCTTGTAAAAAAGGTGAGTTACTTTTATGTATTATCCTTGAATGAAACGAATCTTCCGCCTTTAACAGTCCTGTAGTAAAGTATATTGATATGAAGAAATGGAATGACTGATTAATGTGTACGAGGATGGGTAAATGTAACGAGATGTGTAGAAGGTGTTTGATAAAATGTCAATTTTAATAAAAATTATTTATAGGAAAAGTGTTATCTAAAAGCATAGTTAGTGGCAAATGACATGAGGGATTGTAATTTAGAGCTGTAATATCTAAGTATCATCCATATCAGTTTCAGATTTATTAGATATTGCTTGAAATAATGATATTGTTGATTTTTAACGATAATGATAATGTATGCTCTATCATTATTAGTACTCATTTAAGGCGGCCAAATTGGTGGTTCAGGGGTTTGTGTTGAAGCAGTTGCTCATGTTGAAGCTAAGTATTTAGATGTTCTTATCTTTCATGTGAACATTGATGATTTTGAAGCAGTTGCTCATGCTTGCGATCTTGCAGCAGAGTGGCGTCAGACATTCCAATATGTAGTCGTTGCTAACATTGTCAGGTCCTGTAGTTTTGGGCTCAACGAAATCGATGAACCCTCTTTCACCCAACGAAAAATGTTCAAGGTTAGTTATCGTATGATTATTAGGTCTTTATAATTTTTCAACTCCTCTAAGTATAGCCTTTTAAGTTTCTGGGTGCTTATGGTTGTTACGTATCATCAGGAATCATACTTCATCACCAGAGATCTACTAGAAAAAGCTTATGGGTGCTTATGGTTGTTACAAAACAAGGTTACCATATCCTAAATGAATAATTCCTTGCCAGCAAGGATTACGTTACCTAAAAGAAAGACTGGCTTTCAGCTTACCATATTCAAGAACTTGGTATGTTTTTTTTTTGTTTACACAAATAGGCTTGTAACTTGACCCATTATTAAGAAGTTTGTGTTGTTCCGCAGTGTCAAACGACCACCAGATCTTGAAAAATGTTAGGAATGCCATTATGAATCTTCCAGAAACGTTTATTCCTCACAGAGCAGTTAAGAAAGTATTTGCAGATCGTTTCAAAATGATGATTGGGGTAGGGTGTTGGCTGGGAAGTTTAAACGCTCTTGCTTTCGCAACATTGTTGGTTGAAGGAGATCACGTGAGATTGAGTGGTCAAGATGTTGAAAGAGATATTTTCAATGCTACTTTCCTTTGGACCATGTTTTTTGTAACCATTTAAAATAAAATAGAGATGATGATGAATTGATGACAAACTTTTTTTTTAGATAATAGAAATCAATTGTTTGGAGCTTAGTTGTCTGGTGATATTGTTTGGTTTGGTTTAGTTTTGTATCATGCCCCCTTTTGTTCTCTTTGTTCTCCTTGGACCATCAGCAGGTTTTATCACCTGTGATCAGTGTTAAACCACAAGTGAATATGAGTTGATAAACGTTATATTTATCACCGGTGATAAAATAATTTTATCACCGATGATAAAATAATTTTATCAATGGTGATATTTCATTATTTTTTTCACTAGTGAAATATCGCCGTTTATAAAAATCAGTTCGAAAAACTTACAATTTTAGTCCCTCCACCTTTTTTTGCAAATAGCCCCTCCGTGTTTTTTTCCATCAGATTTAATGGCTAGGATTAGTTCCCTTGCTTGCAAATAAAAATAAAGATGCAAAATAACTCAACTTGTATGACAAGAACACCTACATTTGCCTCTACAGGTAGTCACGAATACTCAATTAAACAATTTTTATTACTAAATATTGTGATATTGTGATAAACGTTATATTTACTACGTATCTAAAAAAAGTTCTTATTTATCAATGATAATGTTTATCAGCGGTGATAATTGGCTTATCCCTTTATAAACACTTCCACTTTAAAACGATACGTTTATCACCGGTGATAAACGTTAATCACCGGTGATAAAAACGCTGCGTTTATCACCGGTGATAAATGCTGCGTTTATCACCGTTGACAGACGCCATTTTATTCACGTTATCACCGGTGATAAGTGCTGCGTATATCATCGATCTATCACAGCTGATAAACATTACCTTTATCACCGGTGATAAACGTTACGTTTATCACCGGTGATAAACGTTACGTTTATCACCGGTGATAAACGTTATGTTTATCACCGGTGATACACATTACGTTTATCACCGCTGATAAACACATCTATCACCGATGATAAACATATTTATCACCGCTGATAAACATGACATTATCACGGTGATAAATGTTATCTATGTCCAAACTTATTGAAAACTCAATTTTTTCCGCTAATATTTTCCAACACTAATAAACTAAGTTCCATACATGTTGCAATCTAAATACAAGTACATGATATGACTAATAAATAACATAAATAACAACATATGACAAACAATAACATCGATTTAAAAATGTGATAACCATTGTACAATTGGAAAATATAAGTATAAGCACAACAAAATCAACTCTCCCGATGAACTTAAATGTTCATTTGTTTCAACATGACTGACCGACCACAAGAGTCGCACAGGGCACTTCTGGACCCACAAAGACTCATGCTCGATGCTCTGATAGTCCTCTTAACCGATCTTGTGTATCAGCACATGCAGATAGAAAAAAATGTAAGAACAGCAAGCCGATGATCATTTTACAAGTTTTCTTACAGTGCCTACAACGGTTAAAATTTATATACCACTAAAGGTTACCGATAACCAACGAATAGTCACAAAATATCGGTTGTACACAAAACACAAACAATGCGATACAGGCTAAGTTTATAAGTGAAATTTCGCACACTAAATTCAAAGAAACTCGATCCTCATATCTAGTCGCTTTTCACGCTACATTTCCCCTAACAAATCATGGCAGTAAAGTCACCATAACTAACTATTTAAATCTTTTGACCTCTATAACACCTAAATCAACAGAATCTCAACAACCACAAACTTTAATCAGTACAATAACTCAGAAATATACGCAATCTTAATTAAACAAATGAATTAATGAGATCAAATCTGTATGAAATAATCCGGCGCTATGAATCGGCTTGTTATGAACAATTTTTTCCCGGGATCAATTGATTTACTAGTTTATTGTTGCATTTTTGTCTTTATTTCCTAATTTGCATTATTAATTTGTGCATCTTTTGAATTTTTTGGTTAGGATCTGATTTGATGATAGTAGAGAGAGAATGTGCCTCATGTGTTTGTTTTTTGTGATAAGAAATGAAAGGCAGCAGGTGGTTTACGTATTTATATTTCTAGTCCTTTCATCACTTTTAACATATTGGCAATAATAGTCCTTCCGTGTTTTTTATCCTATGATTTGGTCCTTCCCAACGGACGGCCTAGATTGGTCCCTTGGATTCCACCAAAATACATGATTATTTAATAACCGGATTCTTATTTATATAACAATTAATATTATATTCAAAACCCGAATTCAAATCTAATCCAAAACCCTCTACTTTATAAACTTACACCTATATTAAAACCCGACTTCAAACCAAACGGACCCTTAATCTGTTCCCTTTTATATTTAGGGTCTCTAATTTATGACTATTTTTAATTTAATGGTATTTTTTGTATTTAGATATTTTATGACTATTTTAATTCAATTGTCATTCTTTTGTATTTTGATACTTTTTTATTATTTTAATTTAATAGTTATATTTTTGTTGCTAAATATTTTATGACTATTTTAGTTTAATGGTATTTTTTTGTATTTGGATACTTTATGATTGTTTTAATTCGGTGGTTACTTTTTGTATTTGGACATCTTATGACTTCTTCAATTCAATGGTCATTTTTTCCGCATTTAACTAGTTGATACACTTTTTTTCACAAAATTATACTTTAATTTTTTATTTTGAATTGTTTTTAATATATTGTTTATTACTAAAAATAGATAAGGAAGTTTTTTCAAATAGATAAGGAAGTTTTATAAAGTTTATCATATTATTTTTACTTAAAATTTTTATTTCAAATTTTAAAAAGATTTAATTAATTAGTTAAAAGTAAAACTGTCATTTTGATAAAAAGTAAGAGAGAGCCGTAATAAATCCATTTTTTTAAACTGTATTTTTTATCGAATGATAATAATTTTGAAACGGAAAAAATATTTTAATTGACAGTTGGGTTTACTTTATGACTATAGCCATTCAGTCATAAAATGAACAAGCTCCATCAATGTTTTAAAAGCATATTTTAAATTGATCTGATCGAGTTATCAAGTCACTATATAACGGGTATGACCTGCGATTCAACCAAATTTTTCGTTCGGAATCGGAGTTCGATCACACGACTGGATCAGCGTTCAACTTGGGTTTTAAATCACTGATTTTCATCGAACGCAATACATCAAAGTTGAAGACTATCTCAAGCGATACCTTTGATTGAAATCGTATGTTTGTGTGTGTAAAATTAAGAGGTTGTTCATATTGTTTTTTCAAAATGTTATATCAAAATGCATGGTTATATTTACGCTTAGTATATGAAATAAAAAGAACGCAAGTTCAATTCTATCATGATCTGATATCCTTCATAAGTTTCCAGTCAATTAATCATAAACGTTTATGTTGTATCTTGAGATAGTTAATTTTTGTCTAATAAACGTTTATGTTGGGTTTAAATCTAGCATGTAACACATCTTTTATATTATAAAAGTATTATATTATTTCGAAGCTTTCGATCAAATTGTAAGTTATGTGAATTCTGTGTGTTTTATTAAACAACCAAAAGAGTATATATAGTTTACAATAAAAGATTCTAGACAATGGGCTAGGGCCCAAAATCAATACTGACTAACACTCCCCCGCAGTTGGAGCGGGAGGACACCGAACACTCAAACTGGTACGAAACTCCTCAAATAATGCCGATGGTAAACCTTTAGTAAAAATATCCGCATATTGATAACGAGAAGGCACATGAACAACACGAATATCCCCAGCAGCAACCAAATCACGAACGAAATGAATATCAATCTCAATGTGCTTTGTACGTTGATGCTGAACCGGATTTGAAGATAAATAAACAGCACTCACATTATCACAATAAACAAGAGTAGCGGAAGACAATGGTGTGTGCAGCTCACGTAGAAGATTACGTAACCAACACGTCTCAGCAACTGCATTAGCAACTCGACGATATTTGGCTTCAACACTAGAACGAGAAAGAGTTGCCTGACGCTTAGAGGACCATGAAAGCAGATTATTCCAAAAAAAACACAATAACCTGAGTTGGAACGACGAGTACTAGGGCAGCCAGCCCAATCAGCATCCGAATATGCCACTAAGGAGGTAGTAGTGGATGCAAATAACTACAGCCCATAATCCAAAGTACCACTAATATACCGCAAAATCCGTTTGAGAGCCGAGAAGTGAGGCTCCCGAGGATCATGCATATGTAAACACACCTGTTGAACTGCATAAGAGATGTCAGGACGTGTAAAAGTAAGATACTGTAACGAACCCGCAAGACTTCCGTATAAAGTTGGATCAGCTATAGGAGCACCATCCACACCCAGTTTGGACTCAGTATCAACCGGCGTCCGACTGGAGTTACAATTAACCGTATGAGCCCTTTCAAGGACCTCAAGAGCATATTTCTTCTGACATAAAAACATACCAGAAGAATCCCGAGTAACAGAAGCACCTAGAAAATGATTTAGAGATCCCAAATCTGTCATATCAAACTCCAAGTATAAAGAATCAATAATCTTGCACAAAAGATCCTCAGAAGAAGCAGTGAGAATAATATCATCGACATATAGGAGAAGAAAAGTTGTGTCATTCCCTTTCCGATAAATAAAAAGGGAGGAATCACACCGACTTTGACCAAATCCAACACGAGTAATATAAGTAGCAAACCGCTGAAACCATGCCCGAGGTGCCTACTTAAGACCATACAGGGATCGCTGTAACAAACATACATAATCAGGGTGTACAGAATCACGAAACCCAGGAGGTTGATGCATATAAACAGTCTCCGCCAAATCACCATGAAGAAAAGCATTCTTAACATCAAGCTGATGAACGGGCCAATGCCATGAAATAGCTAAACTCAGAACAGTCCGTACAGTACCTGGTTTAATAACCGGACTAAAAGTCTCATCCACATCAATACCGTCAACCTGCGTACTACCATTCGCCATAAGGCGAGCCTTATACTGACTCATAGATCCATCAGTTAAATACTTGTGACGATATAACCATAAACAACGAACAACATTAACATCCGCTGGTCGAGGTACCAAAATCCAAGTGTTATTTTTAATAAGTGCATTATATTCATCTGTCATAGCTGAGTGCCAATGGGGATCACGATACACATCATTGTATGACTTAGGTAACGGTGATATGTTGGAAACAAGACAATTATACTTTGGATTAGGACGATTTATCCCAACACGAAACCAGGTGACCATGGGGTGAACGGAGGTAGGATTTGGGTTAATGTCAGGTGTGGGTGAAGTTGGTGCATGGGTCACAATTGGAGTAATGATAAGGGGTTGGGTCAGGAGGAGAAAGTGTTACGGTTGGAGGAAGAATAGGAGGAGTTGGCGAACCAAATCCAGGAGGAGGGCCGAGAGGAGTAGCAGTAGGCGTTGTAGGTTCAGTGGTAGGCATAGTAGTAGGAGGAGTAGGCGTTGTAGGTTCGGTGGTAGTGGGAGGAACCGTGGAAGGGGTGGGTAAAGGGGCCAGACGGATTAAATCAGTAATAAGGTTGGAGGGAGAGTCCAAAAAGTCATACGATGGGTTAGCAGTTGGCGGCATGAAACCAAACGGGAAAACCGTTTCATCAAACGTGACATGACGAGAAATGATAATAGTGTTGTGATGAAGACCCAGACAACGGTATCCACGGTGATTGGTGGCATGTCCTAAGAAAATGGATGGGGTAGCCCGAGGTTCAAGCTTGTGATTAGCATCACGGTGAGGGTAACAAAAGCACCCAAACGTACGTAAGATAGTGTAGTCGGGTGTAGCACCAAAAAGGCGGGTAAAAGGGACCTCATTATCTATGGCACGAGAAGGCAAAATGTTTAGTAAGTAGACAGCCATGTTAAGTGCTTCAGCCTAATAGTTAGGAGGAAGGTGTGCTTGAAATAATAGGGTTCGGATTAAATTATTGATGGTTCGTATCATGAGCTCAGATTTTCCGTTTTGTTGGGAAGTACGTGGACAGGAAAAACGAAACTGAATGCCATTGGTAGCAAACAGCTTATGAAAGGCTTGGTTATCAAACTCACCACCATGATCACACTGAAAAGACTTGATGTCACACTTAAATTGAGTGCGAACAAACGAACGAAACAACAAAAATTTAGACAGAACATCAGACTTGCGAACCAAAGGATAAACCCATACATATTGTGTATAATGATCCAGAAACAAAACATAGTATTTCAAACCAGACAAGATCGGAACTGGAGACGTCCATAAATCCAAGTGAACAATGTCAAAAGCAGAAGAAACCAAAGTACTAGAACTAACAAATAGAAGCTTCACATGCTTGCGAAGCTGACAGGCATGACATAGCACGGGAAGTTTCTCTTTATTGCATGAAATTGAATTACTTGAGAAAACACGACGTAACACTTCACTTCTGGGATGTCCAAGACGTTGATGCCACGTGTACAGACATGTAAGGAAATCATGAGGAATGGTGGAGGGCTTCGTGACAGGATAAAGATCGCCAGTGCTATCACAGCGGAGCAGCACCCGACAAGTTTGGAAGTCCTTAATAGAAAAACCAAAAGGGTCAAACTCGACAATACAATTATTATCACAGACAAACTGACGCACATAAATTAAGTTTTTGACAATATTAGGAGTAATCAGGACATTATTTAAATGAAGCGGGCGATACGGAGTTGATATAACGCTACGACCAGAGTTGATAACTGGAATAGAGTGACCATCCCCAATAGAGACAGATGAATAAATACAAGAATTAAAAATATCATTTAAATTAGATACCGAACTATTAAGATGAGAACTCGCACCTGTGTCCATGTTCCAATTGCCCGAACCAGGTTCCTGAATTGTAGTTGTATTAAAAGCAGCAGGTAAAGTAGTTTCGTGCCCTGAAGAACTGGACCAGTAGAGGAACCCATATGACCACTTGAACCAAAAGCAGTCTGGGAGCTCATGGTAGAAACATGTTGAACCTGCTGAGGTTGGTGAGCCTGCGGTGCTGATGAAACCGAATAGTAGCCCGGCTAAGGAGAGAAATAGGCAGGCTGAACAGCAACTGGTGGAAGCGGGTAAGGAACATAATGTTGGGCTGGCTAAGATGCATAATGTTGGGTTGGCGGAACATATTGTGATGCCGCTGGAGTGGAGAAACCAAGTGGAGAATTATAGATGGCATACGCAACAGGTGAAGGAGTCTCATGTACAGTAGGACCACAAGACTTGGTGCCTACACACAAAACCTTTTCATCAAAACCAAGTTTCGTCATTAGTGCCTTCAAAGTGTCCATGTCGGTAGAGATAGCACCACTAGGATGTTGAGGACCTCGAGAAGGTGAACCGTAACCATGTACTCCGTTGTGCAAATACCTACAATTTTCTCCCCAACGACACATATTGCGAAGAAAATTGTTACACGGTCGAAAAACCTTCTCCGTAGAATTCTGAGGACGGCGAGGATTAGCAACATTATTAGCCAACAAAACCGTAGGTGAAAAGGAAGATGAGTTAACATATGGATCAGGAGCAAGTGACTTGAGACGCATCTCCTCCGTGGTAAGCTAGATCGGACGGTCTTGAGATCTGGAAAGACTTCCGGGTGCACGATAATACCATAAACCTAGCATATTTTGGAGGCAAACCCGCCAAGACTATGTTAACCACAGTCTCATTGGTAATAGAGGAACCAATCCCTTTGAGAATCGATGTGATAGATTCAATCTTCTTAAAGTAACCGCCAATTGATAAATCACCTAGCTTTAAAGAACGAAGTTCAGCCTCCAAAGCAAGAGAGCGAGCTCTCTTATTGTCCTGGAATATGTTTGCCATGTTGATCCCAAACTTAGATTGATTTAGCTTTATGTATACGAGATTAGATCAAGTAATACACTTAGAGAAACCTTTGTATATGTTTATAATAATCTAAGTGTTATGCAGAATTAACACTTAAACAAGAACACACAACATATAAACAAACTTTCACTTTGATTAATGATATCAAACTTGCTTACAATGAAAGTAGTTTACGAATGAAAACTTATATGAAACATTAACCTAAAGGTCTTCTTTTATAGACATAAGAAGCCTTGTACAATAATCTACGTATCAGCTATTCTAGTTAAAGATAAATATAGAAAATACATTGTTGTTCCTATCTTTACTAGAAGTAATCTAGAATATAATAAACGCGTAGAGTATATCTTCCCATCAGTGCTTGTCTTCAATGTATCAACACTTGACTTTATCTTGTCAACGCTTAGGCTGTCAGCGTTTGTTTTGCTCTTGTCAACGCTTGTTTTACTCTTGTCAGCGCTCAAGTAAACTGGCTTATAATTTATTCCCAACAATCCTCCCCTAAACTTGATATCCACTCTTATGATCAAGTTTCTGAATAAACATTAAGGACTAGGAGGAATCTTACAAACCTTCTCATATTGGTAATAAATAAATCTGATCAAGTCTTTTGCCACATCACTTGAATAATCAATCTCCAGCTGAGTGTTCTTCATCTTCTCCAAGATATCCTTGGATATGAAATACTGACCATCCACAAGTAGATACTAAGCAAACTTTGTAGAACTCAAATAATATACACCAGCAGCTGAATACAATCTCCATTGAAGACCACTGAGGTCATCTTCAAGATCCTTCCAAATAGCAGGATCCTCATCTTTTGGTCCACACATTCTCTTGAATGTGGACCACAGTTTTATTCCATTAGCTGAAGTTGGTGCTTCAGCCTCATACTTGGCCTCTAATAACCTCCATAGGTCTACCAATTCTTCTCTGTCAAAACTTGCAAACAAAGATATAAGAGTGGTAAAAGTGTGAACCTCTTTGCCATACCTGCCAATCTTCCAAAATCCACATTCATCTTCTTCATAGCTCACAATTGGATTTCTGGAATCTAGTGGTAACACTTGTACCATATATGAAGCTTCTAATGGTGGGAGCTTGAGACTCTTTCTTATGACAGCTTCACTTGGACACAATGGATCCATATCTTTGGGAAACTCAAGAGGAACTCCCTTTTTCACTGGTCTGGGAACAAACATTGCCTTCTTGAGCTCCATTTCCTCTGCAAGTTCTTCTTTTCTCCCATCAGAAAGAAGTCTTAGAGTGTTTGCTTCCTGCACTCTAACCCAGATGGGATAAGCTTTGCATTCCAACTCATCAAATGTCAATGCCCTCAATTTCTGATAAGTCCATCCTACTCTATGGCATCTGAGCAACATGCAGTACAACTCCCTTCTATCCCTTTTCAACTCTGAGAGAATATTGCTTGCCTTGTGTTTCAAAATAACCTGGCAATCTTTTTGTACTCTGAGGAGAATCTCCAAACCCCATATATGATCTGAAATGGTCAAGTGTAGA